>JAKSZU010000009.1:153398015-153998015 GCA_026018925.1 Tupaia tana
TGGTGGACCATGTGGGAGTCCAGCAACATAACTGCTATGCCACCTGCTGACCCAGAGTACCCTCTTAATCGTTATTTTATAGATGAGAGAACTGAGGCACACAAAGATAATCTTTGCGCTTCTAAAGAGTTCTAAAGGAAAAAAAGAGCATCGATTTAGGAAGAGTGAATAATATTTGTAGTTCACTATAAATATATTGTACTGTCGGAACCCAAGATTTAGTTTTTCTTTTCGAATTACTTCTTAGTGCACTTAAAAATAACTATTGGAGAGTCAGTATATGATATATAGTGATTAAATGTATAAAATAATCATAATAAATAAAACAAAAAAGGATTGGAAAATCATTTTTATAGTAATATTTTAATAGAAAAGGTCTAAATAATAAGACAATAATATTTGTATTTCTCTTTACTCCCAACATTTAAGAGGCTAACTGCTGATACTCAGTTATCTCTTCTGTAAAATGGGGACAAAATACTAACTTTTTTTTCTTAATTTGCCAAAGGGCATGTGCACTCACTAGAGAGAAACAGAGGGGGGGCGGAGAAAGCAGCCTCTGATGGGGTGTGGTCACAGTGTAATCCCTTCTCCATTTCTTCATGCTGTCAGGATTTGGGGCAGGCACATGTTTTCACCCAGTGTAATTTTCAAGTCACTAGGGTAGGGATTAAAACCCTCTGGTTGGCCAAGTGGGATCTGGCTTGCTTAGACTCCAGGCCACAGAGCTGGCCCAAAATATCAACTTCTTGGGGAACCAGCAGGTGGCATGGTGGTTGAGGCGCTGGACACTCCAATATGGCCAACCATGGTTCGAGTCCCAGATCTGATGGCTCACTCACTTTTTTCCTTTCACCAAATTAAAATAATGAACAAATACATAAAATTAATTAATTCTTTTTAAAAAAATATATCACCTTCTTAAGGTTGCAGGAGGAATTGATGACAAAAGTACAAACAGTGCTTAACACTGTGTGGCATGCAATAGGTGATTAATAAGTAGCAGCTGTAACAATGGTTCTCTTGCCCCCGTCCCTGTGTCTGTGCTTTACTTTCATCTGTGCTGGTTCTCTCCAAGGTAAACAACCACCTCCTATGATGACAAAATAGCTGCAACAGTTCAGAAACCTCAGCAGCAAGTGTTATAATTGTAGGGTTAAGATGTACGAAGAACCTAAGATTTTATGTTTGTCACTGATCATGAATTCTGGTAGAAGACATGGGACCCTTGGGTCAGAGATGAAGGGCAATTTCTTACAATAATACCAGTAGCTACAGTATCAGCTAGTAGGATTGTGCTGGTTCCTCAAGACCCAGTTCCCACAAAGAGAGCCAGATGACACCTGTACTTGCAGTGGAATGTGTTACAGGGGAAGTACTTGGAGATTAATCAATTTAAATATTTTATAATGGGCAGAAAGCATGTTTGCCTGATGTCCAGAGAGAGATATTTTTATTATACTGGATAGAACCATACCTGTGTTTTGCTCTGGAGGGAGGCAGTATCACAATCTTCTATGATTGTTTGATATACATAAACCTCCTGGAAAAGACAGGCAGAACAAAGGGCGTTCAGTGGGAATCTCTCTCTCACTCTCTTTTTCTCTCTTCCCCTCTCTCTCTTTCTCTCTCACTCATAGGATGTGCAGAAATGCTAGAGATTCATAGAGAATAGCCTCCTAACACAGAATTACAGAAGTGAGTCTCATTGGTTTACCTTAGGTCATACGCTCATCCCTGAATTAGTCAGTGTGGTCAAGGAGAAAGATTACATTAACTGGCCAGGCCTAAGACATGTAACAGGGGACAGAAGTTGGGCCCAAGGCAAAAACAATACGATAGTCCCACACTTTCCTTTTCTAAATGTGACAAGGGATGGCAAACATCATTTTATGGCTACAAATCAGTGAAAATACCTCTAAATTCATATGAAAAGTTTCTATTTGGCACTAGAACCACTAAATTGTAGCATATTACTGATATGTCATGACTATACCCAAGTTCAGAGAGTGCAATAGTGATTCTGAAAGAAATTGAAATCGGCTCCGTGATGCTGAGGCTGTATGGGAGGATCATCTTTCTATCTCTCTGTCTCTCTCTGTCTTTCTGGTGAGCACACACGCCCTATAGCAAAAACCTCTCCAAAAAAAATTAATTAATTAAGTACTTCTGTAAACAGTCTAAGAAGAATGTTTGTAACCTAGATTTTTGGTTTGTGTATTTGTTTGTTTTGAGATTTTTGCTATAGGATACATGTGCTTGCCAGACAGACAGAGACAGAAAGCAAGAAATCAAGAGAAGGCCACACCACAATCCCTTCTCCTCAATTCTCCTCCCAGGATCTTGGGCACATGCGCACACAAGCCCAGCAAGAGTTTTAAGCTGCAACATCCAGGACTTGAACCACAGTTGACTATGTGGGAGTCCAGCAACATAACCATTACACCATCTGCTGGTCTCACTGTTAGTTTAATGAACTACTGACTTTATGAGGTTTTAATTTTTTTTAATTTACATTTAATCACTGTACAACTTTATAGTGTACAATATGATTTTTCACAGCATGAATACAGTACACTTTAGTCACATCAAAGACATTACCGTATATAATATCATCAGCAGGTAACTTTTCATTTTTGCTAACTGTTTTAACTCATTCTTATGCCTTTACAACTTAATAGTTTAGATGAGTTTGCTCTTTGGAGGGCCCGTTGTAATAATGAGAGGCAGTGTTGCTCACCTATTGTCTTTGAATTTTCCAAGGAGATCAACAAAGCCTGGGTAACCATATGCCTGGCAAGATTGTTATAAATAGGATAGGAGGATGACAGATGTGTGTCCCAAACTATATGGAACCTTTGATTATCTCATTATGTCAATGGGCTTTTGTTTAAAAACTAAATGAAAGACAAATTTCACCATCAAATTTAAGAAGCACACAACAAAAGTAAATAGGTTTCTTTATTGTAAGATTTCTCAGAGCCAGCCCATGGTATGTGGTGGTTAAGGCAGCTTGATCCCACAAGGCCAACAGCACAGTTTGAGTCCAGGACCCAGCAACTTGGACAAATCACCAGGCATGTGTACATGCATGCCCAAAATCCTGAAAGGAGGAAGAAATGGAGAAGGAATTGCAGCGTGACCATTCCCTATGGGAATGCTTTCTCCCCATCACTCCCCCCACCACCACCAACCCAGGTGCATGTGCCCTCTAGCAAAATATATATATATATATATATATATATATATATATATATATATATATATATTTCTCCATGCCTTTAAAATATGAACATACATTCTAAATTTCCACAGTGGAGATAGAGAATACAGCATTCCCCCATTACTTCTTTGACTTCAGAACCACCCTTTATTCAACAGAATACCTGATGATAATTTAATGAAATAAAATGAAATACAAGATAAAATGAACATTAATGATCCTTACCAAATTAGAGATTTCATAAATCTATTTCTCTATCTTCCATTGAAGACCTGATAGAAATATGACCAGTGACTTTTGTATTTTGATATAATTAAATGACAATGTGTCCAGGACTAAATCTTTCCCAGAAGATTACACAATTCTTCAGCAAATTACTGAAATTTTAGTTCAGCTCCAAGTTATTTTGCTGTAACAGAGCATTTAGGGTTTCAAGATGTCTAAATGTGTCAAAATTAAACATGATTATTAAGACCAACAGAGACAAAATAAAGTCAAAAATATCTGAACACTGGCATTTTCTTCAGGCTAACATACACTTTTTACAGTGTGTAGCCATAAAACTAGCATTTATGTCAAGTAAGGATTAGTATTATCATACTGCAGATACACAGAGGTGCTTTTAGCAATTTTGAAAGCCAGTTTCATATTCCCAACTGTAATAGAGTGCTTGAAAAATCACACCCACCTTGCTAAAACCAGTATAATTATGGTAGTAAAAACAACTAAATATCTTTGACACAGCCCTTTGGCTATCTTCAAATACTAAGACATTAAGTTAATGTGGTCTGCTGCTCTGAAGAAATGTGGATTCTGCCTTTCCATTCTAGTTTGAAACAAAAATTGGTAGCATAAAATTGAGAAGTAAATGAACCAAGAACAATGTCCATATTTTTTGTAATAGCCTTGCCCTGGAGACTAAATCCCCTACTAAAAAAGTAGTTAGCTATAGAAAATGAGGAAATCAGACTCTTGGAGGCAAGAAAGACCTTAGAGATCATCTGGTATTATGTAGACTGAGTTGTGCAATTTATTTTTTGAAAGTTGGAAGTTTGGCAATAGGAAAAAAGATGCCTCAAGGTGGATAATGTCTTATTACACTTACTATCTCATATTCCTTGCCAGTCAGTGACTATTCCAAAGATTTCACGTAGTCTTCCCAGATTGGAGTTGAGAGCCAGCAAAACAAAGAAGTAGGGACAGTCGAGCATCCATCTTGGTGATAGTAGCAACAGCATTAGTATCGGTGAGATTCCAGAGCAGAGATGGCAGCACCCACTGTTTGATACCACTGCTGTGATGATGCAAAACTGTGGCATCCAGTGTTCACTGGAAGCAGTGGTGTTGTCACATCGAGGTGTGATTTTTACCAAAGTTTTGGCCATGTGGGCTAATGTCTGAGCTATACAGATTCCAGTCATACTAGAAACACTTTATGAGCTAGCCAAGATCTTTTCATTAAGTCTTTTCCCGCTGACATCACCCAGAATTCAATTTATTCTTCAGGAGAAAGAGAGTCTGTGAGATAACTTTAAGGCTGATCACATCAAGGTATACTAGGCCAATGTATATTCATGGGAGATACCCTTTCTTTCTTTTTTTTTTTTTTTTTTTTTTTGAGAGGTTTTTCGCTATAGGGCACGTGCGCTTGCCAGACAGACAGAGAGAGACATAGAGACAGAAAGCGAGAAATCACCCCCCAGGGGGGATGGTCACGCCGCAATCCCTTCTCCTCCATTCTCCTCTCGGGATCTTGGGCACGCACGCACACGCACCCGGCGTGAGTTGTAAGCCACCGGGTCCGAGACGCGAACCGCGGTCGACTACGTGGGAGTCCAGCGACATAGCCATTACGCTAACTGCTGGTTCCCGAGATACCCTTTCTTGACACCAGCCTTTTGGTCAGATTTCAGCAATGGTTTTGATTTTCTGATTTGCTTTTGAAATATCACCAAATTCCAGGAGCACCATATTGTACCTTCATAAACTGACCACAGGAGAGAAGGCTAGAAAGGATTGTGAAGACAGGTGTGAGAGGAGTTTGAACATCAGGCAGAAACTTTGCAAGTTCGAGCAGAAGTAGAGTATGACCACAACTGTACTTTTATCAGCTAATGATATATATAATTAACTGGAAGGTGGTGGGTCCCTTCAGTCCACTTCAGATTGCTTTAGCTGTGTGGAGAGTTATCATGCATAATATAGGCATCCCAGTGTCCCACTTCATGACCTTCCATGGCTCTCTGCTTTTTTGTCTCAGCACTTTCTCCAAAGCTTTTCTGAGGTTGTTTCCTCACACAAGAAAATCCAGAAGCATAGCCAGAATGAGAGATGTATTGGGTCATCAGAAATGTCATGATGTATTTTTTCTATTTCTTTCTATGAAAAAATGCATTATGACTTCTCTGACAACCCAATAGTTACTATCTCAGAGAAAACCCTTAACAAATGGATGTTGAAAGTGAATAAATGCTCCTGTGTCCCCCAACAGTGGAGAGACATTTCTGAAATGCACTTCACACAGCTCCTCAAAGGATCCCAAAGGCATTGAACCCCACTTGACTGCAGAAGTACCCATATCAATAAGACACATTTAATTGGTTCTTCTTGCTTCCTTATCTCACTAGCACAACACTCTCACCCCTGCATCCTGGAATCACCTCCCAACTAAGCTATCAAGTCCTTGTTTCAAGATCTACTTTCAAGGGAACCCAGACTAAAACAGTAGTGGGCATTTGTTCTGCCCGGCATCTTCTTCTTCTTTTTTTTTTTTTTGGAGAGGATTTTTGCTATAGGGCGCGTGCACTCACCAGACAGACAGAGAGAGACAGAGAGACAGAAAGCGAGAAATCACCCCCCAGGGGGGATGGTCACGCCGCAATCCCTTCTCCTCCATTCTCCTCTCGGGATCTTGGGCACGTACGCACACGTGCCCGGCGTGAGTTTTAAGCCGCCGGGTCCAGACTCGAACCGCGGTCAACTACGTGGGAGTCCAGCGACATAGCCATTACGCTAACTGCTGGTCCCTCCCTGTTCAGCATCTTCTGAACAACTTTCCTGTATCTGGAGAATGCTCATACTGAGTTTCCATGTCCCGGAGATAGATACCCAAATTGCTTTTCCTGCCTTCCTCACAGGTTGGGCACAAGAGTTTGTCCTAAGCTCAGCCAAGCAGATGCACCCACATGAGACTTTGATTCAGAAGAGAGCAGGATGGGAAAGCAGGCACACCATTGAAACATCGCTCAGATGAGGGTGGCAGAGCAGGACAGAAGGGCATAAGCAGTGCTGGCTGTAGCATCTCATGGTACATGGCCGGGATATGAGGTTATGGTGATTGCACAGTAATGGTAGCAGTAACACAGTGAGACTTCTGGGACCAGCAGACAGCATAATGGTTACATCTCTGGACTCCCACAGAGTTGACCATGGTTCGAGTCCCAGACCCAGTGGCTTAAAATTCACGCCAGGTGTGTGTGTGTGTGTGTGTGTGTGTGTACACGCGTGCCCAAGATTCTAAGAGGAGAATGGAGGAAAAGGAGTTGTGGCATGTCCATCCCCCTGGAGGGTGATTTCTCATTTTCTGTCTCTCTGGTGAGCACATGTGCCCTATAGCAAATATTCCTCTACTTGAAAAAAAAAAAAAAAGACAATGAGACTCCACTGGAGCAGTGCAGCAGCATAACTTGGGTATTGTTACTGGCCATCCATCCCTCAAGCCAGATTCTCTGGCCCTCCCAATATTTTCTGAGTCACCACGTGCTTTATAATAATCATGGGTTTAAACTAGCTGTAGTGATAGAGTACAGCCTGGGTAGTTACTCACCAAACCTCTTTTTCCTGGAAGAGTGAGGACTACATTTCTCAGCCTTATTTGCAGTTGAATGCTGCCTTGTATCTAAGTTCAGCAATGAACATAAATGAAAGTAACGTACCACTTCTAGGTTTAGCCATAAAAGCTACCTTGGCAGTATCCTGCAGCCCTTTTCACCTCTACCAGCTGGATGCTGAAGCACAAAGTTACAAGAGAGAAGGAATTTGAATCCTAAATGAACAATTGGAAAGCCACAAGAACATTTGCTTTGGGCTTTGCAAAGGTCTTAATGTGTCCCTCCAAGTTAATGTGTTGGAAATTTAATCCCCAATGCCACAGTGTTGGTAGGGGCCTTTTGGGAAGTGTTTACATTAATGCCAATGCCATTATAAAAAGGTCTTCCGGAGTGGATTCACTCTCTTTCATTCTTCTGGTAATGTGAGGACACATTAGCCCCCTTTTGTGTCTTCTGCCACATAAGGATGCAGCAAAAGGTTTTCACCAGATGCCAGTGTGCCTTTATCTTGAACTTCCCAGTTTCCAGAACTGTGAGGAAATACATTCTGTTCTTTATAAATTACCCAATCTCAGGTATTCTATTATAGCAGCACAGATGGACTAAGATAGGCTTCATGAGAATGATATATGGGTTTCTACTGTGTTAAAGCCATGCAGATGTTGGGATTTATCCTTTATAGCAGCTCAAATTACCCTGACTAGGACAGGTGAGTTCATTTTGAAACCGAACCGAAGCAGAGGCTATGCCAAATTCAAGACATTGAAGATAGTTTAGTAAGCTGAAGAATAGAAAGCAAAGGGAATTATATCAATAAATCGGAGTTAGAAGAAAGGGAGCAGAAATCAGATGAAGGGGCAAGGCCTCACAGAATTTGTTTTAATAACTGCAAATCAACATCAGAGCTCCAGAGACTGCAGTCAGGAAGACACATAATATTTTCATTGTATCCATAGTAATTGTTTCCTTCTAAATTACTGATTATATTTCTGGGTCAACTAAATTAATAAGAGGGCCTTGGAGAAGTTGATATATCTTCATAAAGAAGCACCAGAAATTAAGGGGGGGTGGAAGGGGAGGGAAATAGTTGACCAGGCTCTTTAGAGAAAGGATATTATTGAATGTGAAGAAAAAGAAACCTAAACACACACACACACACACACACACACACACACACACACACACTTCTGGTGATATAAGACAATAACTAAGCTAACTAACAGATATAAAAGGATGTCATAGAGGTCCTTCAGGATATTTATATGAGGGCCCAGAGGAGAGGCTCTAAGTGGGTTGCTAAACCCAGGCATTCCTTTAGGTATTTAACTGTGAAAGTAGAAGAGGAAAGGGCTTAAATAAGCTAGAATTGGTTTATGAGAACTTGGGAAATCTGTGTAAATTGAAAGACTTGTTTCTTTGTGCCCCGGAAGAAGTATAAGCAGTGCTAAAGAATAGAAAAGTCTGGTTTTCAGCCAAATAAAATCGTGTTGTTTGGAAGCACTTATCTCTCATAAGCTCAGCCTAGATGCCCAGAGTTCTGGCACTTGGTTACAATGAGTTACTGCATCATTGTTTCGCAAATGCCAGTACCTTCTTCCTGTCTGTCTGAATAGAAGCCAATGTCAGTGGTAAATTAACAATCAGGAATGAAATGGGGGAAACTAGTAAATGGCTGGGGGAAATAACAGGCAAGTAGAAAATAAGGTTTAAAAGATTTTCACATAAGGTAATAGAAGACTCTGCTAAAGGGGAGCGAGGAATTCTATTTAAAGGAATTATTTGTAAAATACAAGCTATGTCCCTCCTATTCTGAGAATTAGGGGCTTCCCAGATAAACCCACTATGATATTTTGATCTTTCTGGACTCTAACAAAACTGTGTTATTGTTTTCTCTCTTATCACAGGCAACATTTCTCCTTTATTAGTTCATTTGCTGGTTTTCTTGATAGTACTATTGCACCAAATTTGGAAAATCCCACTGTAGGAGCTAACAAGCAAGTCAACCCTTTATATTTGTGAAACCCTCACAAAAAGCTCTCTATTAAACAGTTTGTTGAAAATTATACCATTATCATGATCCCATGAAGCAAAGGACATTAGACATCCTGGGGAAAATGGCAGCCATCACCAAGATTCTGAGAAAACCCTATTATTTTCCTTTTGTGACAGGTCACACTTTCACCAGGAGCAATCACACTTTCACCAGGAGCAAGAGGCACATAAAGAATTATTTTATGTAGAAGTGTGACTGATTAGCCCTCCCCTAATATCTCCTCTGGCAACAAGAAGTCTGACCTATACTTCATGGAAAAGTTCATGTCTAGTTGATGTCTTGTTTAAGAAATGTAATTGAGGTGAATAATTTGGAGAACTTATGTGAAAAGTGTTAGTGTTTGGCCTACATTCACTCCTTTTAAGGTTTAAGTTCTCATTTTTTAAAGTCTGAAATCCTTACCTCCTACTTCATCCCAGCACCCTTCTTCTAGATGACTGTCACCTGTCAAACAGTGTCATATGCAATGGGCTTTGCTGCTCTCAGTAACAGTACTAACAGCACCTTGCTATCAGAAGCAGCTTCTGCATCCTGTCCACATGCTCTGTGCCACAACCATATGTTCACAACTCAAAGCTTGGTTGGTCACCTTCCTAGAAGTCATCAGAAGCCTCTTAACTAGACACAGAAAGATCATTTTAGGATTAAATTTTCAAAAAGTTTTATTCCTCATCATCTCATCCCTTTTAACAATTTTGTGGTATTGCACAGGTTCCAAGAGCCTCCTATAAATTATTTCATGTTTCTCTCTATGATCGATAAGCAGGTAAGGTAGATGTTATGTCTACTTATGAGGAAACAGGTATAAAAGAGTTTAGTAGTTTGGCCAAAGGCACACAGATGGTAATAAGCAAGAGACTCACAGCCAGAACTCCTGTCATCTAACGCAGTACTGACAGTTAATCCCCTGCATGCTTGGCCATGATATTCCAGAAGGAACTGCTCTAAAAGATCATGATTATTTGTCTGAACATCCTTGGCCCTTCTGTCATTCATTCATTAATTCATTAATTTCTTTCTTTATTTCACAACAATGAGAGATAGAGACACACAGAGATAGAAAAAAAGATAATCACCCTTAACAGAGTCTCAGGCCATGATCCGCCCATCCCCCCCAACAGCCTTTCCAGCCAGCCAGGATCATGGGTGTTTGCCCCTAGTATGCACAGGCTAACTAAGGAGCTGATCTGTATGGATTTAACTTCACTTGAGCTGTACCACCAAGCCAACCCAACCCTGCTGTCTTAGAAATTATCATCCTTTTGGTTCTACCTATCTTACCTCCTACCACCACGTATACATGGTGCAGCAAATAAATGCTACAGAGCCTTGCTTTTACCCCCTAGAAATTGGCCATTCCTATATATGTTGACCAAATGGATCTCCACTACAAGCACTTGTGAATGTCTGCCTGAGGATTTTTTCTGACTTCTGGAACCCTCTTAGCCCATGTGTAGGTAGCTTACTTTTCCTTGCCCCAACAGACCCAGACACAGCTATCAACCAATGACTGATGGCAATTTGTAGATAAATATCCCAGCTCCCTTACCTCTGTGGTAGAATATGAAATATATTCTATACTGCCTCTCATAGTTCCCCAACTGGTTTGAGCCTCTTTTACTCACAGCAGTATGCTGTTGAATAATCTTCTCTCTATTGGCTTCCTCTACTTCCCTGTCTCACTTCCTACTTCTCAACCACTGCTTCCTGGTCACCTCCCACATAAACTGCTTGTGCTTAAATCTTTCTATCTAAATCTGCTTCTGAGGAACCCAAATTAAGAAAATATGCATGCATTGTACCCTCCTCCCAATTTTTCCTGGTTTGAGATTCCCAGCCCTTGGTATGAAGAAGCAGTTCTACCCTAAAACATCCCCTAGATCTCAAACGACTACTTCTACTTGACTTCTAACTTCCTCATTGATCCTATATTCAACCATTCCCATGCCTCCCTCATATCCTCTATACAGGCACTCCAAAAGGATCTCTCTTCACTGTATCTTCAGCCAATAGTACCTCACACTTCCATCACTAATGCATAGCCTCTTCAATTACTTAAAATTTAACTATATAGATGAATGTTGTAGACAAGTTCAAAATGTATCTTGTCTGTCATTCACAGGATTACAAATTAACTGCATTTACATCAGAACCCAGCTCTTCACAGATAATAACAACATATATATTCAATACCTTCTAGATTATTTCATACATTGTAAACTTTTTAACATCATTTTGAAAAATGTAATCACTTAAGGTTTCTGAGTTTATTGAAACAACCGCATCCCAGAGAAGCCTTCTCCTTCCTGTTACATTATTTATATGTGGGTAATGTAAATAATTACATTTTCACTCGAGCAATGCCAGTGAGTGAGCCTGGATTTCACGAATATCCCTAAAACAAACCTCTTGTCATCTGTTCACATACTGGACTATCAATTACTTTCCAGGAATTTTTTTTAGAAAGATAGTTCTCATTCCCTATCCTAAAGCCAATTCGTTTTTTGTTTTTAAAGTTTATTTACATATTCTATGAGAGAAAAAGAGATACAGAGCCAGTGAGAGAGAGATAGACAACACCCCCAACAAGATCCTCATAGTACACTTCACTTCTAGCTCCAGCTAGCCAGGATCATGGGGACCTACATGCCTACCATGTATAGTGAGGTCCCAGGATGCAAATCAAGGGCTCAGTTACGTGAGTCCAGCTGTGAGACCACTTTTACCACCATTGTGCCTCCTTCATAGCCAATTTGAAGGGAAGACTATGGAACTGCACAAACCTCTCCTTCCCTGAAACACACTAGAGTTCAAATGCCTTTTCCATCCTTGGAGCCCAGGCCCAACCCACTGGGAGCCCCAGACTAGAGTAGGGGAATCAGTCTCTAGTAGAAGAGAAAAGCTATTAACAAATCCCCTATGGCTGACCCAGATTTCAATACCAGTTTTCTTGGGAAACATTGTTGTAAGAAATACACACAAATTAGCTCAAGGAAAAAGCAATACAAAGATATCTCTCAGAACTCAATGGCAACAAATACAGCCAGACTTCAAGGAGACATGGATCAAGAAAATAAGAAGCCTGAAGCCTGCTCTGGCCTGCTGTCTGAGGTCACATGGACTCTTACTCTGCTTTTTTTTGTGTATAAATGCTGCTGATAATCCCTCTCTAAGGTCTAGCATCCTCTGCCTTAGGGAAGTGTGATGAGAAATAGCAACTCCAGGCACAGCTTACCTGACCTCCCAGCTTCAGTGTTCATCACTGACCAATTAGGGTCTCTGTGTCTTAATTCAGATCCCCAGGAGATACATTGCCTTATTGCTGAACCTATAGCCAAGGAGATGGTCACCTGGTACAAAGGCTAGGACAACCCGTCCACAGGGACTGAGGTTTGAGATGAATGGTTCTCATGCAGGGCTGTAGCCTGGGCTTCTGCTGGTTACCGTATTGAAGAATCATTCACAAGTATTCATAATTAGGTCTTTGATGATTTTTATGGCCAATAGAAAGAAAACCTTACTCCATCCACAGGTTTTCCCACCACTTCCAGGATGGTAGAATAAAATGATCATTCTCCTAGAAATCATAAAAATCTGGGTTCTCAAAATAGTTCTTCTAACCATTATCTTGAATCAGTTTCTCCCTTTGTAAAATGGAAATAGTAATATAGGCTACAGTTCATTGAAGCAAAATCAATTTCATAATTCTAAATTTCCTATATTTTAGAAGGATAATAGGATATATATGTGGTCTTCTCCACACACCCTTCAGTGGGATCTGAGCACCACCCAATAATGAAAAACCCTAATGTTTCTGTCACAAGCATGACTATATCACGTGACCCTAAAATGGCCCTCACAACAGTCCAGGGTAGATTATGCTGCCAAATGATTTTTGGCACAAGTTTCAGGAAAAATAATTTGTTCTTTAAAATATTCCCAGTTAGGGGCCAGCAGATGGTTGCATCGCTGAACTCCTGCACGGCCAACCAAAATTCGAATCCCAGACTCGGAGACTGGAAACACACCAGGTACATGTGTGTGTATGCCCCAAATCCCAAGAGGAGAGTGGAGAGAAAGGATTGCAGTGTGGCCATCTCCCCAGGGAGTGATTTCTCACATTCTGTCTCTCTGGCGAGCACACACACCCTATAGCTCTCTATCTCTCTGGCGAGCACATGCACCCTATAGCAAAAATCTCTCTCAAAAACAAAAGAATATTTTTAAAATTATAGATAAGGCATCGTGGCCCTGTAGCTGCCTTGACCTGTATATGTCACAAGATTACAATTTGGAAATTCATATATACATTCCAGTAGTATTTTCTGCCATGTGATTTGTACTATGTATGATGTTGAACTCTAGTGGATCAGAAATTAACAAAATATAACCCCTGTTGCAGAGGAGCTCACAGTCTGGAAGACACAGTAGGAAAAAATTAGTACATATACTCAGTATAACAAATACTACAATAGAGATCAGCATGAGGTGTTACATTTGCAAACAAAGGAGGATCCTGAAAAAAGGGCACTTAACCAGGTTATTTACCAGTATAAACACTATCTGCTCAGAATTTAATTATTCATACACATCCCTCATATCTCAACCTTCTTATGCAACAGAAGCTTCTTGCTGCAAGTACCTCTGATTCTCTACCTGAGCCTGCACATGCATTGGAAAAGCCAGGAAGCTAATGCACCCAGCAACAACACTCAACCAAATGAGTAGGAGTCAATGGATCTGTGTAACACAGTTTCCTCATCCCATGAAAGGGACAACTCTGAGGCCAGTTTCGTGTAGTCCCCGTAGTCCCCCACAGGTCCCAAACAGGACTAAGCCCCAGTCGCCCACTGTGGTAGTCTGCTCATTAATACACCCAGCCTCATTTCCCCACTCCCCAATCAATATTTTCTGAAAGCCCTTTCCAAATAAACTGCTCACAATCAAATCTCTGTCTCAGGATTTTGTGGTTACCTATTGTTAGGTAACAGATCACCCCAGATCAAAGCAACCACTTATGAGCTGTCCTCATAGCACAATGGTTAAGCCCCGTGCATATGGAGAAGGATCCCACACACCCAACCATGGTTCAAATTCTGACCCTAGTAGCTTGAAAAACACACCAGGTCTATGTGTGCCCAAAATCCTAACAAAATGGAGGAAGATGGATTGCAGTGTGACAACACTCCATTGTAGGGTGCTTTCTCTCTCTTTCTGATGAGTGTGTATATCCTCTGGCAATTAAAGAAGAATTTAAGGGACCAGCAGATAACATAACGGTTATGTCGCTGGGCTCCCACGTAGTCAGCCATGGTTCGAGTCCTAGACCCAGCGGCTTAAAACTCACATGTGTGCCCAAAATCCTGAGAGGAGAATGGAGGAGAAGGGGTTGTGGCATGGCCATCCACCCTGGGGATGATTTCTCACTTTCTGTCTCTCTGTATCTCTCGCTCTGACAAGCACACATACCCTATAGCAAAAATTTCTCTTAAAAAGAATTTTAGGGACCAGCCTATGGAGTAATGGTTACGTCATTGGACTTCCACATAGTCAACTGCAGTTCGAGTCCCAGACCCGGCAGCTTAAAACTCATGCCAGGTGCATATGCGTGCATGCCCAAAAATCCCAAGAGGAGAGTTGGCGGAGAAGGGACTGTGATATAGCCATCCCTCTGGGGGAGGTGCTTTCTCTCTTTATGTCTCTCTATCTCTCTCTGTTCTCTGGTGAATGTATGTGTCCTATAGTAAAAATTGCTCTTTAAAAAAAATTAAAAGAATTTTTAAATAGCCATTTAAAATATTATAGCAGGGTAGACGTGGATGACAATAAATTTGAAATAATAATGGCCATGAGTTAATTAGTGTTAAGCTAGATGAGGGGTACATGGGGATTCATTCTATTCTCTACTTTTGTACAATTTGAAATTCTTCTGAATTAAAAAAGAAATACCTTCAAAGGCCATTGTTTTATTACTTATGATTACAGGAGACAGGAATTGGAGTAGAGCCAAACAGGGATGGTATCTTGGAAAGTTTGGACTGCTATAACAAAACACCACAGACTGAGTGGCTTAAACAACAAAAATGTCATTTCCACCACATTCCATTGGTCAAAGTAGTCCCAGGTCCAGCCCAGATCCCAAGGATGGTGACAAGACTCCACCTCTTGGTAGAAATAGTGGCAAAGTCATATTGAAAAAGGGCATGAACATGTGGAGGTGTGATTCATGAGGACATTAAAAATCTGCCACAGAGAGCTTGATTCTGAGGGAATCCAGTCTAAGAGAGCCAGAAAACATGAAAGTAACCCTTGAGTTAATTCCTAAGGATGGATGGGCACTATAAAGAAGATAGATAAAGGGTTTGGCAGGTGGTGTGGTAGTTGGGGTGCTGGATTTCCACCTGGTCAGCCACAGTTGAAGTCCCAGATCTGGTGGCTTGCTTTCTCCCTCTTCCTCTCTCTCTCTCTGGTCAAATTTTAAATAATAATAATAATATGATTATTTTAACATGAAGACAGGTAAGAGTATATTCTAGGCAGAGGGAACAGCATGAACAGAAGGTAAAGATGAATTTGTGACTGTTTCACTAGTAAGGAGTTCTGTATGTCTAGAGAATTCTGCATATCTAAGGAGAAGAGAAGGCAGGTGATGACAAAGAGGGGAGCCCAGATTACATCTTGAAGGGCCAGGCATTCCTTTGAAGAAGTTTGAATTTTATCCTGAAGTCAACTGGTCAGCCCAAAAAGATTTCAAGCAGGAAATACCAAGATTTGATTCATATACAGAAAAATTACTCTGAAATCTATGGAGTGTGTACTGGAGTAAAATCTCAAGCCAAATAATGCATGTGAAAGCACAATGGAAACTGTAAAGACAAGTGAAATATTTTGAGTTCTGAGCAAAATTACCCTAAAAGTCTTTCTTTACACGATTTAGTGCCTTCCCCTCTTCCCTTCTCTAGCCCAATCTGGGACCCCTGGTGGCAGGAGTCAGCATTGGATTCATCCTACTGATAATTACTCCATCCTTGCTATGTGCCGGGATTGTGTTGGGGATAAACTGTATATAGCCCCTTCTCTGGCAGAGCTCACTGTCCAGCTTCCAGACTTACAGCCCCTGAAACCACCCACATATCCCACCACAGGCCTAATTACAGGATTTTGTAGTAGCCATTTCAAGGCTCTAGTTACACCACACCCACTGTTGGAAACTCTGGTGTGAGACCAAGAGGAGGTGGAATATGGAGCCAATACAAGTTGGGAAAAAATATATTTGATACTGACATGTGAGAATACATAGTGAAAGTAAAAGTATAGGCAATGGCATGGCCAAATGTACACAAAATGCACACCCACAAGCATTCAGCATACTTTGTCTTATTTGGTTCACACAATCACACTGACAATGAAGTACTCTTATCCAGACATAAAGCACACATCTGGAAACTGGCAGAGCTGAGATTTGAACCAAGAATAGTTTACCACCAAAGTGCACACTAATAACCACCACAGTTAATATGCGATTCAAGCAGGCCTCTGGACCTGGGTGGAGAAAGAGCAGATGTGATGTGAATGCATTAAAAAAGAATAGCCTATTGGAAAAGCTGAGGCAGGAAGGGTCTTGGATAGTCAACTCCAGGGAGGAAGTGTGAGGTTATATATTGCCATACACTCATACACTGCCTTTTGCATAAAGACAAAATACTCAAGTATGAATTACTCAATATCGTTCTGCAAAATATCAAAATTCTGAAGACAACACACAAGATTGGTGCCTATCAGTTCTTACTAAAAAATCATTCCTTTCATTTTGGTATACATTCTAGATTATTCATCCTATATTTCCTAATAGATTGTTGAAAAGTGGGCTTATTCAAATAATTTCTGCATAATTTTACATTTACACTTGAGGTTTCTAATATAATTTTTTCACTATTTTTCTCTTTTTTTCTATAATAAAACAATGCGGCTGAACATAAATGAGATATATTTTTAATTCAGTGACAGTTTTATCAGTGGTATGAACAATAACTAAATGATGCATCGTCTTGAATGAAACAAGAACATTTGCTAACTTTAATAATATAAAAAATAAGTTTTTCCATGCATGATCCTAGTTCTCTAAATATAACACAATGTGTTTGCATTGTAAGATTCTACCAAATAGCTACTTTATAGCTAACATTAATTCTTTAAATGTGACTCAGCACACAATAGCTTTGCATTTCAATATTCTTGGTAATGGTTGGTTTATGTCAGGGAGAATAAATGTTATTATTTGTTGTAATCTCTGCATTATCTTTTTACATACTATTTTTGATTAAATGTTCCTTCCAGTATCAGAACTGACCTTTTACAGAAATCTCTATACTAGAGCAGAAATTGGTCTCATAAGGAAAAAGGGATATTAAATCAGAGAGCTTGTCGGGGGTGTACTATTGCAGCCAGGTCTAGCATTTTGCCGCTTTTGTATGTTGCCAACTTCCTACAGTTATAATTAATGTTCAAAAGTAAACTCATTAAGGCCACTGATAGGAAACATAAGTCAATGAGGTCGATGAAAACCTAGACATATGTCAATAATCATCTTTGCATACTACTCATAAATTTAAAAAGTAAAATTTAACAAAATAAAGCTTCAAACTTAATCTTTGATGATATACTCTGAATCTCCCCTACCCTTGCCCCAAAACGGATTTACTCAAAAAGCATTTTTGAAATAGAAAATGGACTTGTGTTTCATGTTGTCTCCATGCACTTTTCTCCTCCCTTCATCTTCATAGAGCTTAATTTCCGATGTGTTTCTGTCGACTTTAGAATGTTTACAGGGCTCATTCCATTTTTCTTGCTCTTGGGAGGCAGAAAGGTAGACTGGCTCATGTCTGAAGGGATAAGAAGAACATTGCACAAACAGTAGGGAATGAGAATATTTACAACTTTTCTGAAGGAAAAAAAATCTGAAAAATCATATTTAGATCTCAGATTGAATAGATTTTTAGCTAAAGAAAAAAAGAATGACAAAGAGTCTTTGTCCAGAATGGCAGAGACGAAAGGATTATCTTGAGAAAAATTTCTTTTTTGGATAAAAGTTTATTTCTTCTTTTTTAATTTTTTATTTATTATTATTATTATTATTATTATTATTATTATTGGGAGAGGTTTTTGCTATAGGGCACGTGCACTCACCAGACAGACAGAGACAGAGAGACAGAAAGTGAGAAATCACCCCCCGGGGGGATGGCCACGCCGCAATCCCTTCTCCTCCATTCTCCTCTCAGGATCTTGGGCATGCACGCACACGCGCCCGGCGTGAGTTAAAGCCACCAGGTCCAGGACTCAAACCGCGGTCGACTATGTGGGAGTCCAGCGACATAGCCATTACGCTAACTGCTGGTCCCATAAAGTTTATTTCTTCTATAAGTGAGAGAGACAGCACTCCTGACAGAGTTTTGACACCACGATCCACCCCCAGCCTCAGATAGCCCTAGATGATGGGCACACACGTTTCCAGCATACTTAGGAAGGTCTCCAGGTTACTGCTGTGCTACCATCTGTCACCTTCCCCCACACACACTCTTTTTTTGTTCTTACTTTCCCAAGTTAAAGGTATTGTTGGGGAGAAAAGACCTATGGATTTTGTAGTAAATGTAAACTGAGAATAGTTGATGATGCCATCATCACAGATTTTCCTCATCCCTGACTCATGGTGTAAGTAGTGAACTTCTGTCATGTTTCTTTCCATCTTAATCATGAGAATAAAGTCCTAAGTTGACCATCTATGTAATAGTGATGTTTCTATTCTTCAAACAAGTCCAATATCTCTGAATCTTCAAATGACTAGTCAAATGGTCAATCAGAAATGAATTGAATCACAAAGAAAGAAACCTTTCCCTCAAACCCATCTATGTTCATTTTACAGTGTTTTTATAGCTTGGTAACTAACGACATTTGGTCTTTTTTTTTTTTTTTTTTTTTTCTTAATTTGTCAAAGAGTGAGTGAGCTCTCTAGAGAGAAGGAAAGTGAGAAAGTATCCCCCATGGGGAAATGGTCATGCTACAATCCCTTCCATATCTCTCTCTCCTTTCAGAACTTTGGACACACATTCACACACACATGCTTGGGGGGGGGTTGTTTTTGTTTTGGTTTGGTTTGGTTTGGTTTTTGGTTTTTGGGTTTGTTTGTTTTGTTTTTTTTTGTTGTTTTTTTTTTTTTTTTTTTTTTTTTTTTTTTTTTTTTTTTTTTTTTTTTTTTTTTTTTTTTGCCATTGAGCATGTGCACTCACTAGAAAAAGACAGAGAGGGAAAGTGAGAAATCACCCTTCAAAGGGGATGGCACACTTCAATCCCTTTTCCATTTTCCTCCTGGGATTCCAAGTGCACACACACACATGCCTGGTGTGATTTTCAAGACACCAGGTCTGGGACTTGAACTGTGGTCAGCCATGTGGGAATCTAACACTTTAACTACCACGCCACCTGCCGGCCCCATACCTGACATATTTTTTAAGCCACCAAGTCCAGGACTCAAACCACACAGTTATGTGGAATCCGGCTCCCTTAACCACTAGACCTCAGGGTTGGTCCAACAACTAATGTTCTTAAAAAAGAAATGGCAGAGTCAATTTCTGCGTTGCTAAGCATTTTTGAGCTACCGATAGTTTCAACACTCAAGAGTGAAGTGGAATCTCACTACCTGAAGTGGGTCTATGGAACACAGGATATCAACATCCCCCGGGAGCCTGTTAGAAATACAGACTCTGGGGCCCTTCTGCAGATCTTCTTGACTGGAATCTGCATTATAACAAGCTTCCCAGGGGAACCCAATGCACATTAAAGTTTGAGAAGCTCTAATGTAAAAGACTGAGGAAAAATAGTTCCCATACTGGCACCAGTTTGGGGCTCAGAAAAGGCTCTTAAATATGTCTATTTGCAGGCAAATACCTCACATCCCTTAAATAGAGGTGGTAGCACTTCATTCCACAGTAAAGGATAAATTTTAGGAAAAGAAGACCCTGGGAAAAGAAAGGGCACTGACTAAATCCCACACCAACCTGCTTTCTCTGACTCTCAGTATCACCTACTTGTCCACTCACTATTGTCCTCAATCTGTATTGAATCAAAAACTTGAAAAAGGCAACCTGCTATGGAAGAAATAAAACACCACTTCCTGTAGCCAGTGTTTATATAGTCAGTTTTGAATCTCTGCTTCAATATATGCATGCATCCTCAATAAGACTAAGCATGCTAGTTAAAAGAACAGTCTCGAGGTTCAAGTCCCAGCTCCAACATTTACCATGCGTTCTTAGACAAATAACTTCATTGCTCCCTTTCCACGTCTATAGATCCAGTCACAATAATAGTCCCTACCTCATGCAGTAATTGAGCGGGTTAAATAGGTCAAAACGCAGAAGGCACTTCTAGCCGTGTCTGGCAGCACATACTAAAAATTCAGTAACTACTATGACTATCATCATCATTATCTTTACTATTATTCTTAAAGATCTTCAGGTTTAATATTAACTTAGCACTCTCTGGGGAGGGCTGTTCAACCAGTTCTATTTGCATACCATCCCCCACTGTTTTTATTCAGTCTGTAATTTTCCATCTTATCAGGAAATAGCTTTTTATGAAAACACTGTGACAAAACCAACTAAAATCCAGTTGTAGAGCCTCAGTGCCAGAACACATGCTTAATCTGCCAGGGCACTAACTCTGTTCACGTGGAAATGGGGAGTATGCAGCCTGACTTGGTAACTGTGCACTTTGCTAGCCAAGCTCTCTTCCCTTTCTAAGTACCCATAAACCACTCAATTTAATAATTTATTCTAGAATTCTGAGTGAATTCAATTTCCAGTTTGAGGTTAGAGTTTTTGGGAAATTGGGACATTTTCCCCTTCCAGTTTGAGATCTCTTCTTTCCCACAGTTCCTAAGAATTACCAGCAGTGGCTCAGCAATTTCATCTGCATTTGTCTATATTCTCTCAGATTGTCATTTTTCTGTGTCAAAAGATGTAAATCCATTTATAGCTGCTTGTGGCTCTCTTATGATCACCTCACTTATCTCTGGCTTCAATTCCTCTTAGCCAAATGTGTTCTGACCTTTCTGCATTCTCTCTACTGCTCACTGACATGATACCATCAAATGCAAGCAGGCTAATCCTGCCCACATTTGGGGAGAGCAAAGGATAAATTGAAAAACATACTCCAAAAAGAGTTAGGTGTTTTTTATTTGGTCAAACTTCAATTCATTTGGGGTTAAAATAGTTCTGATCATAGTTTTACAGGTTTGCATTTGTTCTTCATAGAATTAGGGAATATTGAATAGGACTTTGGGCCTAAAATCTGAGGACAGAGAAGCAGTAAATAGCTTCACAATCTAAAGAGTCATAAACTATTGGGATAAGACACCCCACAGAAAGAGCCCCACAGAAAGAACATCACACCTTGGGGGCTGGGGATATAATTCCCACCAATTCCTATAAGCTCAATACTGAGGAGTCATAGGATTATCATGGGATAATCACTCCTCATGTGGGTGCACAATGTGATAAGTGGAGTACTCCATCTCCTTCTCATGAAAAAGAGATGAGGGTGCCTCCCTCATCTTCCACCCATAGGCAAGGTAAAGCAGTGTCTGCAAGAAGTAGACTACAGAAACCACAATGGGGGACCAGCAGTTAGCGTAATGGCTATGTCGCTGGACTCCCACGTAGTCGACCGCGGTTCGAGTCCCGGACCCGGTGGCTTAAACTCACGCCGGGCGCGTGTGCGTGCGTGCCCAAGATCCCGAGAGGAGAATGGAGGAGAAGGGATTGCGGCGTAGCCATCCCCCCCGGGGAGTGATTTCTCGCTTCCTATCTCTCTGTCTCTGTCTGTCTGTCTGGCGAGCGCACACGTCCTATAGCAAAAACCTCTCCAAAAAAAAAAAAAGAAACCACAATGGTATCTCACTCATACTATATGAAGTATAGATATAATCAAAAAGACCATAATGGGGCCAGTAAATGGTGTGGTGGTTAAGGCACTGGACTCCCACATGGCTGACCACAGTTCAAATCCCGGACCCGGTGGCTTGCTTTCTCACTTTCTCACTTTTAAAAATAATTATTATTTAAAAAAAAAAATAACAAGGGTGGGTGAGCATGTAGAGAATTGGAACTTTCATATACTGCTAGTGAGGATGTAAAATGGTGCAGACACTTTGGGAAATGATTTAGAAGTTTTTCAAAAGGTTAGACAAAAAGTTACCAAGTGACCCAGAAATTTCACTCCTAGGTATTACTGAAAATAACTGAAAACATGTTCACACAAAAACTTGTACATGTGCATTTACAGAAGCTCTATTCATAAAATCCAAAATGTGGAAACAACCCAGATGTCTACCAACAGATAGATAAAATATGTTCTATGCATGCAACAGAATAAAAGGAATGAAGTCCTGATACGTGCTCTAGCATGGGTGCATCTTGAAAGCACTATACTAAGTGATAGAAGGCAAATGAAGGACCACATAGTGTATGGTTATATTTACATGACATGTCCAGAATAGACAAATCCATTGAGACAGAAAGTGAGTTGGTGGTTGGCAAGGACTGGGTGGAGACAAAGATGGGGAATGATGGCTGAGTGGTACAAAAAAAATTTAGGGTAGTTAGAATGTTTTAAAATTGATCATGGTGATAGTTTCAAAGACTTATGAATATATTAAAAGCCATTGAATTGTATGTGTTAAATGGGCACAGTGTGTGGTATGTTAATCATGTCTCAATAAAGCTGTGATGACAGAAAAAAAGGGGAAAGAGGAGATGGAAAAGGAGGGGAAGGAGGAATAAGAGGAGGACAGCAGCATAGACTAGTCCCGCCTCACCTCCAGTTCTATGCTTCCTGAGGGACTGAATGCACATGCCCATCCTAATGAAAACATCTGAGCATGGTTAGGGAGTGCTGCACAGACTGGAGGCGTATGTGAACATGGATACTGGTGCCTCCATCTCTCCGTCCTTCAGGATTTGTGGCACGCATACACTTGGCATGTTTTTCACACCTCTGGGTTCAAGACTCAAGCATGCAATTGGTTATATGTTAAGCTCCCTTAACCATCAAGCTACAGGCTGGCCCCATCAAGGACATTCCTCATTGAAACTGAACCTTTTTTAATTTTTTTATTTGTTACCAGAAGTATACAATAAAGGAGTACCATAACTACTAGTACAGTTTGGTGCCACTGCCTTGATCTGTGCAAAGACACTGGCAGTATTATCCATCACTGTTTTTTAACCATCATCAACAAATACCAACACTGAAAAAAGCAACTACATCTTATTATGAAAATAGTTTGGGTTTCATTGACCACAGGAAGGGTCTCTGAGAACCACTGCCCTAAGGAACTCACTGTGTGCCCCACCAGAAAGCCAGCGTTTGGAAGGCTGCCATCAGAGGGCACAGAGGCCTGGCAGTGTGCACCAAAGAAGCTACAACAGCAAACAGAGAGAATGACAACTCCAGCCTATTAAATAAAGAGTTCCTCGTTTCTTTTTTCACCTGCCTGAACCAACTCACACTCCCTACAGCTAATGTGCTTGGTGAACTGAGCCTTGAAAGGGGTGGAGAGTCAGGGTGGGGGTGGGCAGTAGATTTATTTTAGAGTTAAACCAGGCCACTGCAGCCCAGCTCAACCCTTGGTTTGGGCAAAGAGAGGAAATGAGATTGAGATCAAAGTTGAGATTGAGATTTTAAAACTAACCTGGACTTGTAATAATTAAAAGAGACTAGAAAGTTACAGAATCTACCCAAGATGTTATTAAGAAAATGGGAAGGGCAATAAGACAAAGCACAGTTGGAAGCAGGGATTAAAGCTAAATAAAACACTTTCATGTTTCTATCCCTACTGAGTTGAGACTCTTCATTAAACAGTTACGACTAGCTCCCCTTCCATTACAATACATACATATCTGAGCTAATTGAAAAACTCCGTATGTAGCATGCCATATTTCTTTTCTTCCTTGTCAACATTGTATCATTCATCTATTAACAAAGCTTGATTGAGTGTTTACTGTGCCCTGCTCTCTTTAAAGACCTTGGGAAACACCAATGAAAGAAACAGAGATGCATTGGTGTAGTTTACCTCTGTAAGTATTACTTTTTAAAACGTTTATTTTTTTTTAATTAACCATACAGGCTTAGCTGCAAAGCATGCTGGGATCTTGGAGCAACGCAACAGTATTCAGTGGGGCTTGGCTAACTATGATGAGTGGTCCATGAGGTTAATCCTAAAGAACATGATCAGCAGCAATCTATATTGCAATGTTCCAGGGCCTGTATAGCTAGCGCCAACATTTAAGATTATCTGATAATCTCATGGGCAGGAGCCCAAGAACAGGAGACTCTGGGCAAGAACAATAAGAATGACAGCATCTTGATTTCAGTAGGATCTAGAAGGAATCCAATCCCAGCCACTGGCTGGCGGCACAGGGACTGAGTGCTCTCTTTCAGGAAAGGAGACCCAGTGAAGGCTTGTCAGGGGTAGCATCTTAGTCAACTGACTTGGTGTTCACTTTGGAACTTTAGCAGTAGAAACAAAAATCACTTATAATCACTATAATGGACACACCAGATTGGATTCAAGACAAAGGGCACACACACGTGTGTGTGTTTGTGTGTGTGTGCCTGAAATTCCAAGAGGAGAATGGAGGAGAAGGGATTGTGGCATGGCCATCCACCCCCACCCTGGGGGTGATTTCTTGTTTTCTGTCTCTCAGTCTCTCTCTGTCTCTTCCGCAAGCACACACACCCTATAGCAAAAATCTTAAAAATAAAAAAAAATGGAGAAGGAGGAGAAGAAGAAATGGCAGTTCAACGGGTATATGTGACTGTCAGCTGAGCATTTTGAAGGTGTGTCTCAGGGCCAGTAGACCATCAGAGACTCTAAATTTTGAAAAGATATATGATATAGAATAAAAACATTAAACAAGAAAATAAGTATAAGGAAGCCCAATATAATTCTACTTTTTCCATGATGTCTTCCTCAAATCATCTCTTGATATCCAACTCCTTCAACTGGGTGTTTGTGTGTGCACATATGCATGCATGCTTTGGTGTATATGTACCATAATCTCAGGTTAGTCTTTTTTTTAGGGGTCATCTGTAGCAGTCTGCCCCTAGCCCAGTAAAGAATGTTAAGGACATACAGAATGAACCATGAGCATTCATGCGACTGATCCCTAGCAGTCCCTCAGTCTCATTATCCCATTTCTTTAACCCCTCAGCCCATACCTTTGCCTCTTTGACTTTATTCTGGCTCATCTCTCCCAATATGTGACCCAGTTCTCCTGCTGCACCAACCCTTGGCAGTTATATTTCATTTCTGGACTATTCTCTCTTAGAATAGCTCTTTTGGATATGGTCCCCTTCAATGTGTCTCCTAGTCCCTTTTGTACATTCTGACTTCCTAGGGACACCTAACCAGGTATGATCCGATTTCCACCCCACTCCAGTTTACAACCTGGAGGAAATAGTTATGAGACTTGAGGGAAATGCCAAGGTTCTAGAAAATAACTTTTAAAAAGAATGCTATTGACCTTACATTTAATTATCATAAAAATTTCAGGGTAGAGCTTTTTTATTTTTTTTTAAGAGAGAGAGATTTTTGCTATAGGGCACATGCACTCACCGGAGAGACAGCGACAAAGAGACAGAAAGCAAGAAATCATCCCCCCTGCCCCAGGGAAGATGGCCACACCACAATCCCTTCTCTACTACTCTCCTCTTGGGATTTGAGGGGGGTCACTCACACACATGTGCCTGGCATGTTTCAAACCACTGGGTCCAGCATTCGAACGACAGTTAACCACATGGGAGTGCATTTACCACTATACTACCTGCTGGCCCCCAGGGCAGAGCTTCTTAAAATATTGTATGTTATGTGGCCAGCAGGTGGTGTGGTGATTAAAGTGCTGGACTCCTACATGGCTGACCACAGTTCAAATCCCAGACATGGCAGATTGAAAAATCATGCTGAGTGTGATTTTTGGCATGCATGCCCCAAAATCCAAGAGGAGAATGAAGGAGAAGGGATTATGGTATGGCTAGCCTCACATAGGATGGTTTCTCATTTTCCTTTTTTTGTCTCTCTCTCTCTCTCAGGTGAGTGCATACACCCTATAGCAAGAACCTAAAAAAAAAAAAAAAAAAGTATGTTATGCCATGTGCATTGAATCATTCTAGGGTGTTTGTTAAACATACAGATTATTGGGCTCAACCCCAGACCATCTGTCATAGTTTGGGTTTCCTCAGAAGTAAACAAAGATTTAATTGCAGAAAGTCAGTCTAGGAGGTGGTCCCAAAAAACGACGATAGAGGAATGGGGAAATGAGACCAGTAAGGGAAGGCAGCCAATAAAAGGTACACTCTCAGGTCAGTTACTACCTTGTGGTAACTGGAGCTTACGCCCACCAGGAAATTTGGAAACAATATAGTACACATATCTCAAAATGATGCCACTGAAAAGGAAAAGGAGTTGAGGTGTTTAGATGCCAACTTCCCTCAGTCATTGGTTAAAGATGCACTTGGATGGTATTAACTCCCTGACACTTCTGACCAGCAAAATCACACCCCTCTGACCAAAAAAAAAAAAAAAAAAAGATGCAGGCTCTGGGAGTTGGAGGTCATGCTGGGCTACACTGAAATATGGAGGGCTGAAAAATATATGGGCAGGGCCCCAACATTATGCTGTACCAAGCAAATCAACATGTCTGAGCGTGGAACTGGTATCAATATTTTGAACAAGCTCTTTGTACTGCAGTATTTTTAAAATATAGTACAAGTGGGATTAGATTTCCAATTTCCTAGTGACTTTTATAAATAAGAAGGCACCTCCACCCTATCATACCTCCCCACTCAATTATTATTGATATAGATATATATATATATATGAGAGTGTGTGTGTGTGTGTGTGTGTGTGGTGTGTAACATACATCATATATAATATTATATATATAAATTTTATATAGTTTTATATATATAGTATATATATAAAATTTTAGTAAACCCTCTTTTTTATGATGGAAACATAAAACTTGAGTCTACCACTCACTATTATAATCCCTAGGCTAAATTTCTATTTTATACCAGGGCAGCTATTTTAGACAAACCCTGTGAACTTAAATAGGGAAAGTGATTCATTGGCATGTAAGGTCCGTTTCATGTTGATGTCAGGATAGAGAAATCAGATGGTGCTAAATGTTCTCTCAAGTCAATACTTGATGACTTCATTGCTTTCACCAGAGTTCTTAATGGTTCGACATTTAGCACTCAAGTCCAGGAGCTTTTTGCCAGCCTTTTGAGAAGGGGGAGATGCTACTGAAAGAGTTTTTCAAAAGATTAGTTAATGCACTAGGGTATGGATTTCATTACATGATCGCATAACACTGAGTAGCAGAACATACAGTGGGTGATCTAAAAATAATTACTACTCAGATGTCGATTAACCAAAGGTTGGTCTTGAGCCGGGCTTTGGAAATGTGAAACTGGGGTCTGAGAGAATGGCTTCCTGAGACCCCAAGCTTTGATAAGGCTGTAGTTTGGGAGGGAGTGAAATTAAATCCTTGCTATTGCAGTTCTCAGTCACTTTTCCTTCCTATTCACCATAATCATCTATCCTATACTCCTAGGAGCTACAAAAGGCTAACAAAGGGCTGCCGTCATCCTTCTTTGTTGTAGTCGGGAGCTACCTTATATTTGTTAAATATCAACATAGACTATCATCAGTGCTTATCTGTGGTGGATGCCCTGCTCTTTCTACAATACCACCCTGCCTAGAAAAGTGCAGTGACTGAACAGAGAACGAGGGAAGAAAGAGAAACTAGCCCAGAGTGTGAAGCTGAAACTGCTCCTAAGACAACCAGTCAGATATGCTTGGGAAAGGCAGGGAAGGAGAGCACCTGGAACTGAGGCAGACCTCCTGAGCTTCCACCCTCTGCCAAAGTTCGCAATACGCCTGTTTGGACTTGGTCTCTCTTTCTCTCTTTCTCAGAAGAAATAAACTTTTTTATAAAACATCGGTTCATTAATTTTAACAGAAGTACTATACTAATATAAGATGTTAATAACAGGGAAAACTGTTCTGGGTATAGGGAAGGGAGTGAAATAAGTGGGAACCATCTGTGTTATTCTTTTTTTAATTTATTACTACTATTATCATTTTTTATTTATTCTTATTTTTTAATTTCATTTTCTTTTATACATTCAATCACGTTATTTAGCTTACAAAGTGAATATTTCAACATGTAAACATTTCTCCCTAGTTCAGTTGATAAAACTATAAAATTATCTTCAACAGACAATACCATCTGTATTATTCTCTTAATTTTTCTGAAAATGTAAAACTGCTTTATGGACCAGCAGTTAGCGTAATGGCCATGTCACTGAACTCCCATGTAGTCGACAGCGGTTTGCGTCCCGGACCCAGTGGCTTAAAACTCATGCCGGGTGCGTGTGCGTGCGTGCCCAATATCCCGAGAGGAGAACGGAGGAGAAGGGATTGCGGCATGGCCATACCCCTGGGGGGTGATTTCTCGCTTTCTGTCTCTCTGTCTCTCTCTGTCTTTCTGGTGAGCGCATGCACCCTATAGCAAAAACCTCTCCAAAATAAATAAATAAATAAATAAATAAATAAAATAAAATAAAAACCTACTCTAAAAAATAAAGTCCATTTTGGGACCAGCAGATGGTATAATGGTTACGGTGCTGGACATAACTGACCTCAGTTCTAGTCCTGGGTCCAACAGCTTAAAACTCACGCCAGGCACATGTAATGTGCATGCCCAAACTCCTGAGAGGAGAATGGAGGATAAGGAATTATTGTGGTGGCCATCCTCTCTGGGGGATGATTTCTTGCTTTTGTTCTCTCTGTCTTTTTCTCTCTAATGAGTGTACATGTCTTATAACAAAAATCTCTATTTAAAAAAATAAGTCCATTTTTTCTTTTTTTTTTTTTTTTGGAGAGGTTTTTGCTATAGGGCGCGTGCGCTCGCCAGACAGAGAGAGACAGAGAGACAGAAAGTGAGAAATCATCCCCCAGGGGGAATGGCCACACCACAGTCCCTTCTCCTCCGTTCTCCTCTCAGGATCTTGGGCACACCCACACACGCACCCGGCGTGAGTTTTAAGTCACCAGGTCCGGGACACGAACCGCGGTCGACTACATGGGAGTCCAGCAACACAGCCATTACGCTAACCGCTGGTCCCAAAAATAAGTCCATTTTTAAAAGAGCAAGAAGGAAGGGAGGGAGGGAAAGGAGCTGTAGGGTTTGACTCTACTGTAGGTCACAGCCAAGTCTACTGTGAAAACCCTGTAGGTAAACATAAATGAAAATTTCTTAGGGCCCACAGTGGAGGTCCAGATAATAGGCCATTTCCCTGTGGTGCCTGAGCAACAATTTCAGGGACCAGATCTAGGCTTGAGGCCTGAGTGAGGGGGCTTGTTAAGTGCCAGATCACTGCCTTATCTGGTTGTACCAGTTGTTTCTGAATGCTGACTTGCTGGAGTTTAAAAGGCTATGAGCCCAGGACTCTGGGTTCTTCTGACCTGTGGGACATCTCACTGTTTAAGGTTGCCAAGATCACTATGAAAAGCAAGACAGTGATGGTGAGCTGCATGTACAGCCCTACAATATTATCTTATCTATACCATTTCCATGCTTTGGGAAAATGCAGAAGTAAAAGCAACCTTCACATGAGGTCAAGTTGTTTTTTTTATTTTTTTATTTTTTTTTTATTTTTTGAGAAAGAGATTTTTGCTGTAGGGCACATGCACTGGTCAGAGAGACAGAAAGAGAGAAATCACCCCCGAGGGGGGTTGGCCATGCCACAATCCCTTCTCCTCCATTCTCCTCTTGGAATCTTGGGCATGCACACGCATGTGCCTGGTGTGAGTTTGAAGCTGCCAGGTCCGGGACTCAAACTACGGTCAACTATGTGGGAGTTCAGTGATGTAACCATTATGCCATCTGCTGGTCCCAGCACATGAGCTCAAGTTGTCAATCTTGCCCATCCTTGCCTCCAGGCCAGAATCTGGCCTACTCCTCCATGATCATGAACCAGCTTGAGCCAGGAGCTGCTTACCTCATGAATACTGCTGTCTTCTCCCATTCTGAATATTTGATCTGGCCAGTAAACTAACATCTATTGAGGTCTCTCTGGGTGCTAGTATACTTTAGGTGTTAATACTACTGTTTATAAAGTAGAAAGTTAGTCCCCACATAGAGAAGAGAATTAAAAGTTTTAGGAGGACTTGAGTTCACACCTGTTAAGAGCAGAATACTGTTCACACTCCCCCATTGTGAGGACAGCAGAGTACACAAGTAGTGATCACAGGAGATGCCAAGGCCCTGGTGGTCTCATGAGTTCTCCAACCTACAATTCTAATTCCTCCTGCCCACCTTCCCTGACCTACAATCACTGATCTGTTGGAAGGGAAATCTCCAGTCAGTAAGAGCGTTATACAGTGACTAGTATAACAACGAGAACCTCTGTTGTATTCTAGTTCTGCCACTGACTAGTTAAAGCATTTTTAGTGTTCAAGCTGACAGACACTCCAAATTGGTAACAGCATAGAAAATTCTGATGAATTGAGTACTTCTATTTATTCCGTTCATATTGATAATAGCTAGCATTTATATCACATTTTACAGTTTGCAGTGTTAATTCAAACCTTATCTCACTGATTTTCAAATGAATTCTCTGAGATAACCAGAATAGTTATCATTCTTACTCTTACAGAGAAGGAAGTCAGTGCTCGGAGAGATGAAGCAACTGGTCACAAACTAATAAGGCAAAAAAGGCAGTAAGGAGGTAGGAAACTTAGGTGGCAAATAGCTTCTCTTGATAACTTTAGAAATCAGATGAATACAATTCTTACTTAATAGTGTTTCCCAGAGTACCTCTCCTGCTGCTCCTATAACTTCCATCAGCTAAAGTTTTATTTCTTTCTTCCATGAGCAATAAAGAGAGAGGAAAAGACAGCACTCTCAACAGAGTCCTGACACCATGATCCACCCCCAACCCCAGATCATAGGCATAAGCATGCCCAGTATACTTAGGGAGATCTCTCGATACAAAGTCAAAATTTTCGCATGTAGGTCAGCCTCACCAAGCATCACATTTTACAGCTGCACCATTAGCCAGCTCTCTGGATTTTTATAATCTCAAACTCTCACAACAAGCCTACAGATTGTGGTTGTTGTTTAAAATGAAAAAGCAGGGCCAGCTTCATGGCACATCAGTAATGCACTGCTCAGGAAAAGCCAATCCCTCATGGTGACCACAGTTTGAATACCTTGACTGGGCCGCCTGAAACATATCCAGTGTGCATGCACGTGCCCAGGATTTAAGTCGCTGGAGGACTTGAAGAGGAGATAATGGCATGACCAGACCCTATAGAAGGTCCTCATATCTGTGTGTGTGTGTGTGTGTGTGTGTGTGTGTGTGTGTTTGTCTGTCTTGTGCCAGCACATGCACTTTATCAAAAAGGCAGAAAAATTCAATGAAGAAACAGATTCAAGTTTACTTGCCTGATACTATACAGCTAATAAGAATTAAGATCTAATAAGATAACAGAACTTATAGTCTTCCTTCTCTGTCACAGTCCTTTCCTAATGTTACATTCTCCCTGAATGACGTTGTTCATACCTATAACGTGTTAGCCATTAAATATATTTTCGAACCCAGACTTCTTTCCTGAATTCTAGATCCATTTGTATAACAGCTTACAGGAAATCTCCACTTGGGTGTTCCATACATACTTCTAGGCTCATGTATTCTAGCTGAGTTCATTATACACCCTCCAAACCCATTCCTCCTTAGGGACTTCCAATCACAGTTAAGAGCAACACAATTAGTCTATTGCACAAATCAGAAACATGAAAGTCCTTGACATTTCCCTCTACCCTCATATCCATTGGTGAACCTTCTTAATTCCTTCTATCAAACCTGTCTCCAGTCATTCTGTTGATTCCTCTCTCCCATGTCTTTCAGTTCTTTATCTTCTGCAATAGTCTCCATTGACCCCCTTGCCACGTGTCTCAGCCCCATCCTTCCCTTCCAGCAACAAACTCCTCGCCTGACCAAGCAACCCTCCTAGATTTGGTCCCTGCTTAGCTACCATTCCAGCCTCATTACACTCATTTTACTTCTGGCTAATTGTGTTCTAGTCCACCCAAGGTACATAAAATCCACAAACAGCTATGTACCTTCTGCCTGGAATACCCTGTCCCCACTTCAAGACTCAGTTCAATGACCACTGTCACTTCCTCTGTGAATAATTCCACCCACCCCCAAGGAAAGTTACTTCTTTGTAACACAATTATACCCTAAACTTGCTCCTTATCACTTGAATCACAGTTCTTGATTTCATGCCTGACACTATGCTTGGAGATCCATGAGAACAAAGACTGGGCCCTATCTATCCATCTTTATATCTGCAATACCTAGCCCAGTATCCAACACTTAGTAGTTGTTCCATATATGTGCATTGCATGAATGATGAAATTCATCAATGCTGAATTTTAGAATCACTGAAGGAAATTAAGAGTGAATCTAGTCACTCCAAAACCTAGTTTTATTGATACTAACACCAAGCTCAGGGAGGATGTGACCATCTGAGCTACATGAAGACAGCCACAATGATATAAATAGATTCAAATCTCCTAAATGAATTCACTCCCTTTCATTAGTTCTCTTTCCATGATTCCTCATTGCCTCTCAAATTCAAAGTAGAAAAAGATTGAGCCCATCAGTACCTCTGTTTCCACTCATAGACAACGGAAATTACTAGTGCCTTCCCTTTGTACAGCATAGGGATTTTATTTAACTTCAGTTGAATGCTGTCTGTAAAAATGCTTTGACTTCAGAGATAGATACACCACAGCCGGGACTCAGCAGCCCACCACTTTGATTTCAACTTCTCAGTTTACTCTCTCACTTCCTCTATTGACTTTTCCTCCCATGCAGCCTGCAACCCAGCAGAAGCTGGAGGAGATTTGTGATTTCCTCTTCCACTCCAACTCCACTTAACTAAGGAGAAAGATATTGTAAATAAAATAAAACAAATGTTCCTGTAAAGCAACATTAAGAATATTGTCATCGATTACATGTTCAGAATGAGAATAAAAGGTTCAAGTTTGGACTCTTGCTCTGGGAATGATTATGACACTACTTGGAAACTCTACATCCATCCATATGTACATATAAAAAAATAGTCTGGGGAACCAGCAGTTAGCGTAATGGCTATGTCGCTGGACTCCCACGTAGTCGACCGCGGTTCACGTCCCGGACCCGGTGGCTTAAAATTCACACCGGGCGCGTGTGCGTGCATGCCCAAGATCCCAAGAGGAGAATGGAGGAGAAGGGATCACGGCGTGACCATCCCCCCTGGAGGGTGATTTCTCGCTTTCTGTCTCTATGTCTCTCTCTGTCTGTCTGGAGAGCGCACGTGCCCTATAGCGAAAACCTCTCCAAAAAAAAAAAAATAGTCTGCCAAACCTAGGAGATTTTTTAAAATCCTGTTATTCTTTAAAAGGGGATAAGGGTATGAGGATTATCTTGAAAAATAACAATGTTATAAAAGACAAAGATATCATAAGTGATCTGAACCAGTTGAGGCCAGTTTAAGCCAGTTAGAACTGGTTGGAACCAGTATTAGCCAGTCAGTTTGAACTGATTTGAACATGTTGGAACAGATATGGAACAGTAAAGACCCATAAGAACTGGTATGAGACAGTTGGAACCAGTTAAAACCAGTTTGAGCTGGTTGGAATTGGTATAAGACAGAACTACTATGACATGGTCAAAATTGGTCAGACCCAGTCAGAGCTGGTTAAAACCAGTTTGAGCCAATTCAGAACAGCCTGAGTCCGTTTGAACTAATCTAAAGCTACGTGAGCTGGCCAGACCTGGTTCAAGACGATGGAACTGGTTTGAGCCAGTTAGAACTAGTATGAGCCAGCTAGAACTGGTCTTTACTGGACAGATCCAATTGGAAATAGTCTGAGCCAGTTGTAGCTGGTTTGAACCAGTTTTATCTGGTAAGAACTGGTTTGAGCCATTTAGAACCAGTATGAGCCAATTGGAACTAGTCTTTACTAGTTTCAGTCAACTGAAACAACTTTGAACTGGTTGCAACTGATTTGAGCTGGTTGGAACCAGCTGGAGCCAGTTGGAGCCAGGCTGAGCTGCTTTTATTCCTTTAGAATCAGTTTGAGCTGTTTGGAACTGGTCTTTACTGTCCAGGACCAGTCCAAACTGATAAAGGCCTGTTGGAGCCAATACAGGTCTGTTGGAGCTGGTCTTTACTGGTCAGGACAGCCTGAACTGGTTTGAGCTGGTTGAAACTGGTCTTCACATGTTGGGACTGACTGGTCCAAACTGGTCAGAGCTGGTTTTAGCTGGTCATGACTGGTTGGAGCAGGTTGGAGTTGGATGTGACCAATTTGAGCCAGTCATAGCCAGTCTGAGCTGGTCATTTGAACCAGTTAGGACCAGCATGAGCTGACTAGTACTGGTCTTTCCTGGTTTAAGCCTTGGTAACTGGTTGGAGCCAGTATGAGCTGGTCAGAACCAGTATTTACTGGATAGATCTGGTTGGAGCTGGTCACAGACAATCTGAGCCACCTTGAGCCAGTTTGAATTGGTCATAACTGGTTTGCTCCAGTTTGAGCTGGTCATGATCACATGGAACTGGTTGGAACTGGCCTGAGTTGGTAATAACTAGTTTGAGCTGATCAGAACCAGTTTGAGCTAGTCAGAACTAGTTTGAGCCAGTTGGAACTGGTTGAGATCAATCAGCACTGATTTGAGTCTATTGGAACCAATTTTGAGCTGATTAAAACTGTTTTGAGATTATTGTAATCAGTTTGAGCTGACTGGATCCTGTGTGAGTCAGTTGGAACTGGTATAAACCAGTTTGGAGCAATTTTATCTGTCAGGAACCAATATTTACTGGTAGGAACTGGTCTGTACCAAACTTACCCCATTGAAACAATTCTGAGTCAATCAAAACCAGTTTTGTCCAGTTGGACCCAGTCTGGTTGAAACTAGTGAAAACCAGTAGGAACCAATCAAAACCAGTTTGAGCTAGTCAGAGTCAGTCCAAATCAGTTGGAACCAGTTTGAGCTGATTGGAACTGGTCAGAATTATTTTGAGCCAGCTAGAACCAGCCAGAGCTAGTCTCAGCAGTTAGAACCCATCTGAGCCAGTGTGAGCTGATTTGATGTGATTAGATTTCTACCAGTCTTTACTGGTAGAAACCAGTCAGAACCAATTTGAGCTGGTGAGATTCAGTCCAAGCTGGTCAAAATGGTTTATTTTTGGTAAGAAATGGTTTGAACTGGTCAAAACTGGTGGAAACCAGTATAAGCCAGTGAAAGACAGTTTGAGCCCCTCAGAGACATTCTGAGCCAGTCTGAGCCAGTTTGAGCCAGTCAGTATTGTCTTCAGCTGGTTGAAACTGGTATGAACCAGTAGGAACTGGTCTGAGCTGGTTGGAGCCGAACAAAACTACTTTGAGCTGGTTGGAACAGATATGAGCCTGTTGGAAGCAGTTGGAACCAGTGTGAGCTGAGTGGAACCAGTCCAAGCCAGCTAGAGCTGTTTTGAGCCTATTGGAACCAGTATGAGCCTGTTGTAAGTGTTCAGAACAAATTTGAGGCTACTGGAACCAGTTTAGATCAGTCTTTACTGACCAATAGAAACCATTCAGAACCAGTTTGATCCTGTCTGAACTGGTGGAAACTAGTATGATCTGGTTAAAGCCAATTGGAACCAGTCAGAACTGGTCTGATCTGGTTTGAACTGATTTTGATCGGTTGGAATCAGTTTTTGCTAATCAGAATAGGTCTGAGCCATTTCTGGCTTGTCAGTACCAGTTCAAACCAGTCAGAGTTGAATTGAGCCAATCTGAACTGATTCTATTCAGTCAGAACTGGTCTTTATTGGACAAACTGGTATGAGCCAATTTGAGCCATTTAGAACTGTACAAACTGATCAAGACCAGTTTGGTCTGGCCTGAACCAGTCTAAACTGGTCAAAACCTGTGGAAACTGTAATGAAGTAGTCAAAGCCAGTTTGAGCTGATCAGAGACAGTTCGAGGCAGTCAGAACTTGTCAAAGCTAGTCAGACCAGCCAAACCAGTCAGAAACTTTTATTTCTTTTCTTTTCTGAGAGTTTTTTTGCTATAGGGTGCATGCACTGGCTGGAGAGACACAGAGAGACAGATAGATAGAAAGTGATAAATCATCCCCTGGGGGGGATGGCATGCTGCAATCTCTTCTCCATTCTCTTCTTGCTTCTTGGGATTCTGGGCATGCATGCATACATGCCTGGCATGAGATTTTTGTTTGTTTGGTTCGGTTTTATTTTTGTTTTTTTGTTTTGTTTTGTTTTGTTTGGTTTGGTTTGGTGCTCTACATGATCAGAGAATCTTCTCTAGTAACGAACTATAGAACTATAGAAATGATCCCTGAAAGTATAATCTTGGCATGAGTTTTAAGTAACCGGATCCAGGACTTCAACTGCGGTCAACTATGTAGGTGTCCAGTGATATAACCATTATGTCATCTGCTGGTCCCAGTCAGAAACTTTTTTTTTTGGAGAGGTTTTTGCTATAGGGCGTGTGTGCTCGCCAGACAGACAGAGAGAGACAGAGAGACAGAAAGCGAGAAATCACCCCCCGGGGGAATGGCCACACCACAATCCCTTCTCCTCCATTCTCCTCTCGGGATCTTGGGCACGCACGAACACGCGCCCGGTGTGAGTTTTAAGCCACCGGGTCCAGGACGCGAACCGCGGTTGACTACGTGGGAGTCCAGCAACACAGCCATTACGCTAACTGCTGGTCCCCCAGTCAGAAACTTTTTGAGCTGGTTCAAACTGGTCAGAATTGTATGAGCCAGTTGGAACCAATCTGAGCCATCTTGAACTGTTCGGAAATAATCTGAACCAGTCTGAACTGGTTTCAGTTGGTCAGAACTGGTTTGAGTTGATCCTAACTAGTCTGTACCTGTCAAATCCTATATGAACTAATGGTTACCAGGCTGAGTCAGTTGGAATTGGCATGAACCAGTCTGAACTGCCCAAAATCAATTTAACCCATTTGTAATTAGTATAAACCACTGGGAACTGATATGAACCAGTCTGAGCCCAGATTAAAGAAGGCTAAAGGGAAATTCTGCAATAAAGTATATTATTAGGTTAATTGACAAAATTGTAATGAAAACAAAAGATTAGGTGTGTTGTGTCAATATTAGACTGATGAAAGTTGGTCAGTCAATTGTGATTGGTAAGACCAATCCCTATTCTTAGGAAATACACACTACAGTACTTATAGATAAAGGTCCATAATGTATGTAACTTACCTTCAAGTGGTTCAGAAAAAGAGTGTTTGTGTGCGTGTATGAAGAGAATATATATAAAGGAAATGAGGCAGAAGGTTTATAGTAAGTGAATCTAGGTAAAATGTTACAGATTTGTACTATTTTATTATTTGTACTATTTTTGTTCTTGCAAGTTTTCTGTAAGTTTGAAATTATTTCCTCCAAAAAGCTTTTTAAAATCATGTCTGAACAAGACTTCGTGGTATTTAACAAGTTCAAATTCTCTATCTCTGTCTTCAGAAGTCAATTCCTTGGCACTATGCTAAAAGCTATAGGGATTAAAGAGAAAAGTAGGCATAATTTCTTCTTTAAACGGTGTATTTCCAGTGAGAAGATGCAAACACATAACAAGACAGAAATACTGATAAGCAACAAATGCTGAAGGCCAAATGAATAGTAGCAGCTAAAGGGAAGGTGAAATGGAATTTCAGGGATTTAAAGAGGAGAAAGATTTTGACTGAGACCTTCAAGAATTGGATAGGTCTGGAAAGATGCAAAAGAGAAGAATGGGCACTCCAGGAGTATGGTATAATGAGAGCCAAGGTGGGAAAGCACACTGTCATGATCATTATGATTTGAGAAGTTTCACAGGGAGTAGGAATGACAAAGATCAAGGTAGCAATGTTGACTGGAAGCCAAATGGGGACACCTGGAAATACCAGGTTAAGAAACTTGGACTTCATTACAAAGACCAGAGGTTAGCAATCTCTGGGAAGTGCCAATCCGTCTTTCTTCTGCATCTAGAAAACACAGATAAAGATGAGAATGGGCTTTGCCAAGAAGTCTCAAATATTTGGAAATATCTCCCTCATAGATCCTACCAACCAGGAATCCATTTGACAACAGAACTCTCTTACAAAAACTAAGAGTTTATTTTTTTTCTCCAAAAAAATTAATTAATTAATTAATTAATTTAAAAACTAATTTGTGGGGACCAGCAGTTAGCGTAATGGCTATGTCGCTGGATTCCCACGTAGTCGACCACGGTTTGAGTCCCGGACCTGGTGGCTTAAACTCACACCGGGCGCGTGTGCGTGCATGCCCAAGATCCCGAGAGGAGGATGGAGGAGAAGGGATTGCGGCGTGGCCATCCCCCCTGGGGGGGTGATTTCCTGCTTTCTGTCTCTCTGTCTCTCTCTGTCTGTCTAGCGAGCGCACGCGCCCTATAGCCAAAACCTCTAAAAAAAAAAAAACTAATTTGGTACCTTTTGTTAACAATTAAGAGCACTTTCATTAGTTAATCCTATGTCTTGCCTTTAACATAAGGTTGTTTTAACTATACTGTCAGCCATGCTAAGGAAATGGAATTTTTTTTTGAGAGTTTTTTGCTATAGGGCACATGCGCTCGCCAGAAAGACAGAGACAGAGACACGAAAGTGAGAAATCACCCCCCAGGGGGGATGGCCATGCCACGATCCTTTCTCTTCCATTCTCCTCTCAGGATCTTGGACACGTACACACTCATGCCCGGCGTGAGTTTAAGCCCCCGGGTCCAGGATGCAAACCACTGTGGACTACATGGGAGTTCAGCAACATAGTCATTACGCTAACTGCTAGACCCAGGAATGGAAATTTATTTTAAGAGAAATTTTGGGTATAGGGTGCATGCACTCACCAGAGAGATAGAAAGTGAGAAATCACCCCCCAGGGAGGATGCCACACCGCAGTCCCTTCTCCTCCATTCTCCTCTCAGGATTTTGAACACGCATGCATATGCACCCAGCATGAGTTTAAGCGACCAGGTCTGGGACTCGAACCATGGTCAACTACATGGGAGTCCAGCAACATAACCATTACACCACCTGCTGGTCCCAGAAATGGAACTTTTTAAAGGAAAATGAAGAACAGTAATTTTGGAGAATTGGGTGAGGGAAGACAAAGGGCAGGTATAGTAGGGTAATTAATGCTAGCTACTATAACAAAACAGTCTCAGTGATGTAACATAGTAAAGGTCTAGTTCTCATTTATTCACATTACAATCTGGTACAGGTGGGGCAGCTTTCCCTAGTAGGTCTCTTCCAATTAGCAACTTAAGAATCCAGGCAGCTTCTATCTTGTGATGCCATCATCTTAAACACATGGCTTCCGAAATCAATATAGAAAGGAAAGATTGAGAGGAACGATCACACCAGTTTTGTGGCCAGGCATGGGTGTGATGTATTGCTTTCTGCTCATGTGTCAGAAATCAGTCACATGTAATCAACCAGACTGTAAGAACTACCTGAACATGGGGAACCAGCAGTTAGTGTAATGGCTGTGTCGCTGGACTCCCACGTAGTCGACCACAGTTCGTGTCCCAGACCCGGTGGCTTAAAACTCACGCTGGACGCGTGTGCGTGCGTGCCCAAGATCCCAAGAGGAGAATGGAGGAGAAGGGATTGCGGCGTGACCATCCCCCCTGGGGGGTGATTTCTCGCTTTCTGTCTCTATGTCTCTCTCTGTCTGTCTGGCGAGCGCACACGCCCTATAGCGAAAATCTCTCAAAAAAAAAAAAAAAAAAAAAAAAGAACCACCTGAACATGTAGTTCTCCTGTGTTCCCAGGGAGAAATGAAATGGTCAAGTATCATAATTTGGGGTTCCTTCAAGAGCTGACTCTGAGAAAAGAATATGAGTACTAATAATTTAGGTGAGAGTTGATCCCAGAGAATAGGGAAGTGAGACAGGGAAGAGAAGGAAGCCAACACAGAGTACATTCGTGAGCATGCTCTAAGCACCCTGGGCTCAGTTCTACTGGAAATTTATGGAGACTGTATAAAACAAGCCCCAAGTTGTCCCACCTGAGAGGTGAATAAGCTGACCTATTGCCCTACCATCTTCTGTCCTTCATTGGTTGAGGGATGATCCCTGGAAAATAAACTCTCTGGCATTTCTGGCAAGCAGGTCAAGCATGCACCAGTGCCTAGACAAAGTCCTCGGGCAAAGAGTCACATGTACTTATACATAAAGCAAGTGGAGTGTACGGAATAATGAGTGCTGAATGCTTGTGAAAGGGATGCCAACAGCATCTGCTACAGTGAGCACCTACCAGTGGCTTCTAGCCTCTCTCTACCATACAGATAACCCTGATAAAAGTGCTCATTTTGGGAGGGGGTGGTGAGTGTACAGCCTGAGGTCATGGCTCTGGCACATGTTCTGGGAACTCATTTTCAACAAGTTCCCCAGGTGGGTTCAAGGCAGCCTATTTATAGACCAGCATTTGGAAATATTCTCCATTCTCTACTCAAACCTTCATCCCTTCATTTCTCTCTAAACCATCCTCCATAAGCACATCACTGGCCTCCTGCTTCAAATCTTTGTCTTCTCAAGTCCCCAACTTACTCAGTCATTTGACAAATGTTCTTATTTCCTTCTTCTTGAAACACTCTTCTCCCTTCTGGTTCCCCCTACACTCCTAGTACTTCTACCTTTTTAGGTACTCTCTACACCTCACGCTTCCTTGGAAGCCCACAGTTGGTCTGGTCATCACACCTAGACATCGAGAAGAAACCAGAATGGTAAGTGGATTTATTAGTAGTAGCTACCTGAAGTCATTTGTTGAGAGTACTCTGAGGCTGCATGCTCAGTGTCTGCCATGGGTGTTGGAACACAGGAATTGGAGTTCAGTGTCAGTCTGCTCTGCCATAGATCTTTCTCAAGTTTCTATCCTCCACAATCTCCTTTGATAATCCCATTCACTCCTGAGGCATTATCTATCATTTCCACATAGATATCACCTAAATATTGGGTCATTGTGAAAGCATGATGCATTTTTGCATAAAGAAACATAGAAAATACATCACGACTTTCCCGACAAACTAATATATATTTCTATTCATGATCTCTGGAATTCAAAACTCATATTTCCAAGTCTTTGAGGGACATATTAACCTGGATATTTATTTTCTAATTATAGTCTCTCTCATGCATATTTTCCATGTATATCATTGTTTTACGATCTTTTAAGACACCTCGGCTAAAACCTTGGCAGTATCTTCACTCTTTTAATATTTCCTCATCACGTTTCCCTATTATTTACCACAGCACTAAACAAATTGTATTACAGTTAGTTGTTTATGCTCTATCTGCTCCAAACACTGAGTATTCTTTTTTTTTTTTTGGAAGAGGTTTTTGCCATAAGGCACATGTGCTCGCCAGACAGACAGAGAGAGACAGAGACAGAAAGTGAGAAATCACCCCCCAGGTGGGGATGGCCACACCGCAATCCCTTCTCCTCCATTCTCCTCTCAAGATCTTGGGCATGCACATACATGTACCCGGCGTGAGTTTAAGCCACAGGGTCTGGGACTCGAACCACGTTTGACTACATGGGAGTCCAACGACATAGCCATTACACCAACTGCTGGTCCCGTAAACAGGTATAATTTAAAGTATGAATTAACTCCTTCTCTTTAACTCTTACCTCCTTCCTACCCCATATCCCTAATTAATCACCATACTCTGTCCACTCAATTGCTCCACAAAGACATCTATATATGCTAGTTTATTTTTCAACCTTATTGCTAGTCATAAGGTGAGTCTCCCAGAAAACGAATTCAGAGATAGAAATTTGAATGTGGGGATTTTATTGGAGATGCTCTCAAGAACATCTGTCTGGGGAACCAGCAGTTAGCGTAACGGCTATGTCGCCGGACTCCCCACGTAGTCGACTGCGGTTCGCATCCTGGACCCGGTGGCTTAAAACTCACGCCGGGCGCGTGTGCGTGCGTGCCCAAGATCCCGAGAGGAGAATGGAGGAGAAGGGATTGTGGCGTGACCATCCCCCCTAGGGGGTGATTTCTCGCTTTCTGTCTCTCTGTCTCTCTCTGTCTGGCTGGCGAGTGCACGCGCCCTATAGCGAAAATCTCTCCCCCCCCCAAAAAAAAAAAAAGAAAAAAAAGAAAAGAACATCTGTCTGGAAGTGAAGGCAGCAGGAATGGACAGAGGAAGAAGTTAGACTACAATGCAGTCACAAGAAAAGCCTCATCTGACTCTTAAAGGCAGCTCTGGAGCTAGGATGGTCCTTCAATGATTTTCCAAATTGAGGCCAGTGTCTGAACTATTATCACACCCCCTCCTCACATTGATCATTTACTAGATGTGGGCTTCTCCAGAGAAATGATGTGATTTGGGGCTACTGAACTTTCTTCAGATGAGGGCAAATTCCAGAAGGAGACAGCTAAGCCATCAACCACCAACATTTCTTGCAGGTAGAATGGCGAGAGCCTCAATCCTGAAGTGGGGATCTTAGAAATACAGCACAGCATCCACTACACTACTGAGTTTTAGTTCGTGCCCACATGACCTCCCCTACTGCAGGCATTCATAAGCAATCTCACTTCTTCCAACCTTCTTTTTCTAATTCATCCTTGCCCCCACTATCCAGACTAATCTTTCACAAACCAATCTGATATGTTCCTGATAAACTGTTCAGGAGTCAACAGAGCTTACTAAGCAGTTTGTACAAATACGTTTGTGTAGTGGAAGGAAGAGACAAATATATATATATATATATACATACATACATACCAGGGGATTGAAAGTTTGTGCCAGTCCCAAAGACTAATAGTTAAGGAAGCCAGATCCCACATGACTGGCTGTTTGGTTCTAATCCTGGCCTCAGAAGATTGGAAAACTCACCAGACATGTGTGCACATATGCCCGACATCCCAACAGGATGGAGAAATGGAGGAAAAGGGATTGTGTCATAACCACACTCCACTGGGATGTGCCTTCTTTCTTTCTCTCTCTCTCTCTCTTTCTGGCAAGCACATGCACCCTCTGGCTTATAAACAAAAATAATTTTAAAAGATTTTAAGTTTGTGGAAAAACAAAAGTACAAGTTTATTTTGGGGCAAAAAAAATTGAAATTCATGTGTAGTTTGGATATACATTGTAACCAAGGGTCTTCTAAAGTGCATGGAAAATTCATATTATGAAAAAATTATGCATGAGTTTTTATTTCTTTGCATCAAAATAAACTTATGCTTTAATTTTTTTTTTACAAATTTTTGGAAGTCCCCTCATATGTATGTTTGTACATACACATAGACAAGTAGCTCTGGAAAAACCCGTGCAAACATAAAGTAGATTAGTAGTTGCCAGGGGTTAGAGAGAGGAAGACTGAGAGAATTGGTAAGAGGTTTCTTTTGGGGGTGATGAAAATGTTCTGGAATTAGAGGTGACGGTTTTATAATCTTATAAATATGCTAAAACCCACTGAATTATCCACTTTAAAATGGTCGGTTTGATGATATATGGATTATATCTCAATTTTTTGAGAAAGTGTCTCAGAGTTGACATATGAAAGCGATTGCAGTGATTATCTCAGGTTTGTGTCCTTTGCAAATACTGGCTTTTCCAATTATTGTGTAAGTGAATATATTTTTAAATATTAATTAAGGAAGGATAAAAAGTCTTCCTTTATAATTACTCTTCTGCTTTAAATCATCTCTAGGGACCAGCAGGTGACATAGTGGTTAAGGCACTGGACACTCCCACATGACTGACCATGGTTCGAGTCCTGGACCTGGCAACTTGCTTTCTCATTTTCCATCTCTCTCTCTCTCTCTCTCTCTCTCTCTCTCTCTGTGTGTGTGTGTGTGTGTGTGTGTGTGTGTGTGTGTGTCTGGTCAAATTAAAATAAAATGAATGAATAAATAAAATTAAATTAAAAAATAATTCTTTTTTAAAAAAAATTAAATTAAATTAAATTAATAAAAAAAATAAAAACTTCATTTCTATGCATGGAATAAAGAGAAAACTCGCAAAGTTGCCCAGGCCCTTTCTAAGCAGGCCCCAACCTGCTTTGTCGGACACTCATCTTTCACTCCACCATGACTCTCCACTCAACTTCAGCCACTTCAGATTTCTCCATTTCCTGGGATTGCTGCCTCAGAAGTTTTGTTCCCTGTGACCTACCCTGGCCTCTTTGTCTCCTCTCGCACCTGACCCTACCTACAGGAATATTTCCAGGAGCAGACCAAATCTCACCTCTGCAAAGCTGCAGTTGAAATGTCTCTCTCTCTAGCTCTGCTATCATTTTGCTCAGCATTTGTTTTCACAGCACTTATTACATGCTGCCATTTTATATAATTGTTTATATAATTTCTCATTAAGATGATTCACTTTTGATTCCTCTATAATGTACAACACATGGAGTAGCTCTTTGATAGAACTTCATTTAATTTTCAGTTTAATATTTTTTAAGAATTATTTTTATTATCATTATTTTTTTATTTCAACCAGAGAGAGACAGAGAGAGAGAAAGCAAGTCACTTGGTCTGGGACTCGAACTACAGCCAGCCATGTTGGAGTCTGGTGCCCTTAACCACCACAGCATCTGCCGGCCCCTAGTTTAAATTTTTTTTAAAACCAAAAGCCACATTTATGTATTGGCTCCATCAACAGTACTTAGTGATGACATACTGTATCAGGCAGAACATATCCTTGATCTCATGGAACCTACTTTTTTCTTTTTATTTTTTAATTCATGTACAGCATACATAGAGTGTACACAAATCTTAAGGGTATACCTCAGTGACTTTTTACATCTGTATATACCTATTATAAGCGTCACCTACATCAAGAGAGAGAATATATCCAGGTGCCAGACAGTAGTGCAGTGGTAAAAAGAACTCTCTGAGCTGACCCACCTAGGAATGTTCTAGGCTCATGTATGGAGACCTCCCTGAGTATGCTAAGCATACATGTGCCCATGATCCAGGACTGGTTGGAGTGGATCACAGCATCCAGACCCTGTTGGGAGTGCTGTCTCTATCTCTCTGTCTCTCTAGCTCTCTCTGTCTCTTACTCATGGAAAAAAAAAACATACAAACACTTTTTTAAAAACGGAATATTAGGGACCAGCAGTTGGCATAATGGCTATATCGCTGGACTTCCATGTAGTCAACCACGGTTCAAGTCCTTGACCCAGTGGCTTAGACTCACTGCTGGGCGCATGTGCGTACGTGCCCAAGTTCCCAAGAGGAGAAGGGATTACAGCGTGGCCATCCCCCCGGAGGATGATTTCTCACTTTCCATCTCTCTGTCTCTCTCTGTCTTTCTGGCAAGTGCACGTGCCCTAAAGCAAAAACCTCTCCCCTCACCAAAAAAAAAGGAATATTCGGGACCCGCCAGTGGCATGGTAGATGGGACACTAGACTCCCACATGTTCGACCATGGTTCAAGTCCCAGACCTGGTGGCTTACTTTCCCACTTTCTCTCTCTCTTTCTCTCTCATAAGCATACATGCCCTGTAGCAAATTAAAAATTACAGTGATAATGATAAATAATATTAAATTCTTTAAAAACAAATAAAAATAAAATTTTAATAATGAATATTCCCACATCTCACACTTCCTCTTTATCCTCCTACCCAGAGGTAACCACTACTCTAATTCCTACCACCATAGATTACTTTTGTCTATCCTTGAATGTCATATAAATAGAATCAAATAATATGCTCTCTTTTAAGCCTGGCTTCTTTCATTTATCATCATTTTTGTAAGTTCATCCAAGTGGTTATTTGTAGTAACAGTTCATTCTCTTTATTGGTGTATAATGTTCCATTGTAGCCCACCCTCAATGCAGAGAGGCATTTTCCACCTGCCCAACTTGGTGATGTCACAAGGATGCCGCGATGCCTCAGTTCTCTCTCCTCCCGGTTCCAGCAGGCGGGTGGTGAGGCTGGTGGTAGATGGAAGGCCTTCAGTGGTTCCAGCACCCAGCACCACCTGGTCCTGACAGAGCAAGCCTCAAGGGATGTGTGAAATAAACTTAAGGGACAGACATGAATAGTAAAATAATAATAATAATAATTCCATTGTAGAATATCCCATAGACTATTTCACAATTTATCCATTCCCCTATTGTTGGGCATTGGGTTTGGTTCTAGATTTTGATTATTACGAACAAAACTCCAGTAAACATTCTATAAATGGCTTTTGATAGACACACTCATTCCTCTTGGATATATATCTAGGAATGAGATTACTGAATCATAGGTGGCTTTAATAGATACTGGCCAACAACCTTCCCAGGACAGGTGTGCCAACTTACACTGTCACAAACTACATAGGAAAACAACAACAAAAAAAAATAACAAAAATATCTGATTGTGAAAACAGCAAATGTGTAGAATTAAGATAGGAGGGATGGACCTACTTTAGATTTGGTGGCCAGAGAAGTCTTCTCTAGCAAGGTGAAATTTAAGCTGAGACCTGAATGACAAGAAGAAGCCTACCATGCACATGTCAGGAGAATATTTTAGGCAGAGGGAAACACCACAAAGGCCCACAGGCAGGAAGCAACTTGGTTTGTTTAAGGAACAGAAAGGCGTCTAGTAGCCTTGGAGTGAGTAGGGAAGTGAAGATAGCTGATGAAGGGTGAATTATTAAGTCGGCTGCCACATTAGGTAAATGGAACTTAATTCTATGGGGAGAAATGGGGCAGGTGTAAAATACATGCTATACATACCATAAAACTATTTCATCCAAAAGCTGAGAGAGCTGGGGTATTTACACACCAGCTGCCATGGCATTGGTTTAGGATTGCCGCTGGCAGATTGGGGGAGTATTGAGTTCCCAGTACTTCTGCTTCTAACATAGGTATTTTCTTCCAGGACTGAGATTCAGTATCTTACTCATTACCTAGGCTTTAAACTTCATCCTGTATTTGTTGGTCCTCTCCTTGACCCACAGTCCCACAGCCAACTCCTTGAATTTACCCTTCTCTATCACCTTTAATATCATCAGCCATTTAACCCACCTTCATTCCCATGGCCAGACTTTCTGGATCAGGTCCGTGCTTTTCTTGGGTTCCCATTCACTTGGCTCTCTGCTAGCCTAGAGTCTTGCCAATAATAGACTCAGTATATGCATGCAGAATGACTACTGGTAGGAGATCTATAACCATGATGATTTGAAAAGTCTTCGAATTGCTGTTCAATCACAATTTAATTCTTACTACTTACTGCAATCCCCCCAACCCTTAGTTACTTCTTGGATGTTTTCCTGACAACTTAAGTCTCACTTTCTATATCAGATATTAGGTGCCAACTAATTCTGTGTAATAAAATTTCCCCCAACTTAAACAGTAGGCATTCGTTCAGTTCACAATTCTGCTGGTTGGCATCTTAGGCTGGGCTTAGATGAGTAGTGTTTTGATTTCAGCAAGACTAACTCATATGTCTTAAAGTGGGCTGCAGCTCAGCTGATCTAGGATAATCCCAGCTGAGATGACTAGGATCACTGAGCTCTGCTCCTCATGCCACATCTTCCAGCAAAGAACCTGGGTATGTTCTAATGGCAAAAACATAAGAGCAAGTCATTGAAAACCCTCGAGGCCTATTGAGGCCTAGATTTGGAACTGGCCTACCATCACTTCCACCACATTCTGCTGCCCAAAACAAATCACAAAATCAGTCCAGATTCAAGGGAAGGTAAAATAAACTCTGCTTCTTTAGGGAATTAAACTCCAAGGTCACCTGGTAAAAGGTGTAGAAATAGGAAGGGGTGAATATCTAAGGTTATTAATGTAATCAATCATGTGTTAATGCTTGTCGTTAATACTTGCCTTTTGAGGTTTAGAAGGTTGAGTGTACTTTGGGACCAGCAGATGGCATAATGGTTATGTTGATGGGCTGGCACATAGATGACTGTGGTTTGAGTCCCAGACCTGGTGGCTTAAATCTCACACTGGGCACATGTACATACATGTGTGCCCAAGATCCTGAGAGGAGAATAGAGGAGAAGGGATTCCGGTATGGTCATTCCCCCCTGGGGGGGATGATGTCTCACTTTCTGTCTCTCTCTCTCTCTCTCTCTCTCTGGTGAGCGCATATACCCTATAGCAAAAAATCTCTCACTTAAAAAAAAAGGTTGAGTGTATTTTGTATGTCTATCATGCCTCAATCACATAGTTATATTTTAGAGAGATTTTTGCTATAGGGCCCATGCCTTTGCCAGAGGAAAAAAAGAGAGAGAGACAGAAAATGAGACATTACCCTCCCAGGGGGATGACCACACTGCAATCCCTTCTAGTCTCCTCTCAAGATCTTGGGCACACATGCACACACACGCACCCAGCATGAATTTTAAGCTGCCGAGTACGGGACTCGAACCATGATCAACTACATGGGAGTCCAGTAACATAACTATTACACTATTTGCTGGTACCAATAACATAGTTTTTGTTTTTTGTTTTGTTTTGTTTTGTTTTGTTTTTTTCTTTTTTTGGAGAGGTTTTTGCTATAGGGCGCGTGCGCTCGCCAGACAGACAGAGAGAGACAGAGAGATAGAAAGCAGGAAATCACCCCCCAGGGGGGATGGCCACGCCGCAATCCCTTCTCCTCCATTCTCCTCTCGGGATCTTGGGCACGCACGCACACGCGCCCGGCGTGAGTTTAAGCCGCCGGGTCCGGGACTCGAACCGCGGTCGACTACGTGGGAGTCCAGCGACATAGCCATTACGCTAACTGCTGGTCCCAGTTTTTTTTTTTAAAAAAAAAAAGTTTGAGTATATAATCCCTTCCCTTTTCAGCTCAAAGTTTCTGTACCTTTAAACATCCTAATGTATAATACAAGAAACACCAAATTTTTTGGTTTGAATTAATACATATTGCTTTAGGCCTCCGTTTCTATATATGTAGACATCAAGAAAGAACTATGGAAAGTATTATTTCACTCATAAATACACCAAGCAGACTATACAAACAGGATTGTCAGTCACCAGCTAAAGACCCATCTTGAATAGAAGTTAATAACGTTGCCCACAATCTTAGAGTGTGTTTATTTTATTTTATATTGAAGAAAAGGATGTTCTTCCTATATCCAATATCTTCATTGGAAGAGAGGCAGTGGGAGAAACATGCGTCATTTATGAAAGGAAACAAAGGAGCCGCCACTATTACCGCCGTTGCCATGGCCATATATTAAATCAGGACAGAGGAGGTGACTGAAACAGCTTTTCAAACAGGGTGTCTCCTTATAAGACATCTCTGCCAGTGACATCAGAAGGAACATTGGGTACAGAGTGTCCACTGGAGAGAATGTACAAAATATTCAAGCCGACAAAGATCCTGTGAATCAAATGGCCCTGCTGTGCCCCGTTCAACACTATTTCTGTCTTGTGTGAGGTGTGTGTCCTGAATTTGATTTACTATCTTTAATGCCATTCACCCACACTGTAGTGTGGACACACCAAGGGACTCCAATTAGGACCTGAACATCTACAACAGAGCAATTGAAGCATAGTAGTTTGAAACAAATATAGCAATATGGAAAAAAGAAGGGATGTGAAAGCAACCGTTTCTAATTTCCTACATAGAGATAAAGGGCGACACAGAATGGTGGTTAAGAAGCCAGATTTCGGGACCAGCAGTTACCGTAATGGCTATGTCACTCGACTCTCATTGTAGTTGGCCATGGTTCAAGTCCCGGACCCAGTGGCTTAAACTCACGCCAGGCGCATGTGCGTGCCTGCCCAAGATCCTGAGAGGAGAATGGAGGAGAAGGGATTGCGGCGTGGCCATCCCCCCGGGGGGTGATTTCTCACTTTCTATCTCTCTGTCTCTCTCTCTCTCTCTTTCTAGCGAACGCACATGCCCTATAGCAAAAACCTCTTTAAAAAAAAAAAAAAAAAAAGGAAGCCAGGTTTCTGTGACAGTCTCTGATTTGAGCCTAGGCTCTGCCACTGTTTGCTATGTGACTTCAAGCAGGTCTCATATACTCTTTAAGCCTCAGTTTCTTTTATCTGAAAAATGTGGCTACTGGTGGCTTAATAGAGGGGGGAAATGAACATATAAAGCTCTTCACAAATGCTGAAACAAAGTAAATGCTCAATAAAGGGAAACTACATTTATAAACTGGAAGAGACCTGGAAGTTCCCCCAGTCCAAGCCTCTCAGTCAGAAGATGGAAAACAGAGGCACAGAGAAGGCCACAGGAGTCCCCTTTGTTACTCAGCTGAGTAAAATGTTCTGGTTTCCGGTCCTCTCTGTATTATTCCTCCGCCAGCACATACTGCTTCCTACCCTCTTCCACAAAGTGGAGCTTTATTAAATAGCTCATGGTTTTCCCCTTTCCCCTGGATAGTCACATCTCAGGCCCGAGGAACTGAAAGGTATGGAATTTTCTAATGGGGTACTCACTGCCTGCTTACTTTAATCCACTGCAAGTGTGTCTGGGAAATAAAATATTGGCAGGTTTGTCCAACAGCTGCTCAGCCTAGAGACCACAGCTTATTTTGGTCCATTTATGTTAACTCATCTGTCTTAAGCTCTTTGTTAGTGACTCACCGCATACTGCTACCAAAAATATACACCAAAATCCAAGAATCATTCATATGAAGGGCAAACCTCTTCCTTAAAATACCACATTTCTGCCGTCTTGTTTTTATGAAGTTTTTCCTTCCTCCCGCCTCCATATCACATTTTCTTCTTTCTTCCTTCTCTATCTTTGATCACCTTCAGAGGTTTGGAAGCTACATGGTATGGTCAAGAGGAATGTCGAATGGACATCAGAAAACCTGATTCTGGTACTGGCCTGGCATTCTGTAGCTGCAAAAACCTAGCAGGTCACGATTGATATGTAACTCAGTTTCCTTATCTGTAAATATGGGAGGCATGTCTTAGTTCTGTGGTTCTCACCGATACATCTGCCAAGAATTTCATTACTTTCCTTCAAGGAGTCCAATCTCTGAAGGACTTTCACTCATGTAAACCACCTCTTAAAATAAAAATTAACATTCCCCATATTCTATTTATTACAGGTGTAAACAACGTAATTAATACATGTTGGGATCAAACAGTAAGCAAGAAATCAAAATGTTTAAAGAATTAAACTGTCTTATTTATTAAGATGGCTGCTGTTTCAAATACTGTGCCCAGACTTATCACAGCTAAATATGCCATCTTTGTTAAACTTAGTGCAATATTGAAAATGGTTCATATACTATGTCATATATTTAAAAATAGACAGACGTGGGAAGGATACACACCAACTTCAGAATGAGAATGTTAACTTTCAGGGAGGAGGAAAAGGAAGGAGATGGGTGAGACAGTCTTCAAGGGTATCTGTAATATTTCACTTACTAAGATCTGGCACAAATGCCGAAAATTGTTCACATGTTAAATCTGAGTGGTAGTTACATGGTTGTCAGTTATTAACGTTATCCTTTCTTTATGTGTTTGAAACATTTCAAAATCAAGTATTTTACATTTTAAATAAGTTTATAAGCTGAAATGCTTATACATTGCTGGTGGGAATGTAAAATAATATAACCACTTTGGAAAAGGCTGACAGTTTCTTGAAAAGTTAAACTTATACCTACCCAGTAATTTCCTTCCCAGGTATAGGTCCAAGATAATGAACACATACATTCATAAAAAGACATGTCCAGTAATGTTTATTCCAGTTTGATTCATAATAGCCAAAAATGGGAAATGTTCAAATGCCCATCAATAGATGAAGGAATAAACAAATAGTGATAGATTCATAATGGAGTGCTACTTAGCCATAAAAAGGATAGAACTTCTTGAATCCAATAATACAGATAAATCGCAAAAAAATATGCTGAGCAAAAGAAAGCCAGATACAGGGACCAGCAGATGGCATAATGGTTACATTACTGGACTTTCATGTAGTTGACCATGGTTCAAGTCCTAGACCCAGTAGCTTAAAACTCACGCCGGGCACATGTACACGTGTGCCCAAAATTCCAAGAAGAGAATAGAGGAGAAGGGATTGCAGAATGGCCATCCTCCCAAGGGGCTGAGTGATTCTATTTACATGAAGTCCTAAACTAGGTAAAACAAATTCATAGTGAAAGTAATCAGGGGAGTGATTGCCTATTACAGGGGGAGATTGCCTAAAAAGAGGCACACAGACATTTCTGGAATGAGGGACATATCTTGAGGAAAGACCTTGATTAGGGTGGTGATTACACTGGTGCTTGCATTTGAGAAGAAGAAACTTTTCAAATTATACATTTAATATCTTGATTTCACTGCATATAAAATTTACTTTGATTGTTGAAAGTACCTAAAGCCCTTAAACTCATGCACTGTCTTGATGGACAACCAGGAGATTTAGGGACCTCAGGACAAGAACCAATCCTAGATTGAGGATCCCTGCAGGCATTTACATTTCTGAACAGTATAAGATTTTACTTTCTGTATTGCTCTTCACCCTCAGTGCAAATGAAGTCTTTCTTTAAGGATATCTTTCAAAGGCAATGTGGTATCATAGAAAGAATAGGGGCTTTAGAAATAACCAGAACTGGGCCAACCAGTGGCATGATGGGTAAAGTGGCTGGATCCCACATGGCCGACTACCTTCACGTCCTGGACCCAGTGGCTTGATAGACACACTGGGCGTACATGCCTAAAATCCCAAGAGGAGAAGGGATTGCAGCATGGTCATCCCTTCTGAGGGGTGCATTCTCTCTCTCTCTCTCTGTCTCTCTCTCTCTGTGTCTGTCTCTCTCCCTCTCTCTCATTAGCACACAAACCCTATAGCAAATTTTTAAAAATAAATAACCAGAGCCCTGGGTTTGAGCCTCTGCTCCATAGCTCATTGGCTATGTGACTGGGCAAGGAAGAAACATCCTTGAATTTATTTTCTTAACCTTTTTCAGGAGAGTGCAAAACCTACTTTCTGGGGTTATTTGGAAGATTAAATTAGATCACACAAGCAAAAGTATATTTCACACAGCCAGGCTCAGTGCAGATGCTCCATACGTTCTGGTTTTCTTTTCTTCCTTCCTTTACTTTTTATAGACCCTCCACAGAAAGGAAACTTTCTGTCTCATCCATTATCACAGTTCAAATCCTGAGGATGTAGGAATAACCTTCTTGTTCTTCCTTAAGGGTGACAAAAGTGCCACGTTAGGTCCTGGCAACAAGGGCCACTGCCCTGAGATCCATGATTTCGAGGGTCCTGCTCTGACCACCAACAGTCACACCTTTCCCCAGAGGGTAAGAGTCAATGGGATCAAGAATTGTGTCCATCTAGGGAACCAGCAGTTAGTGTAATGGCTATGTCGCTGGACTCCCACGTAGTCGACCGTGGTTCGTGTCCTGGACCCAGTGGCTTAAAACTCACGCCGGGCGCGTGTGCGTGCGTGCCCAAGATCCTGAGAGGAGAATGGAGGAGAAGGTATTGCAGCGTGACCATCCCCCCGGGGGGGTGATTTCTTGCTTTCTGTCTCTATGTCTCTCTCTGTCTGTTTGGCGAGCGCACGCGCCCTATAGCGAAGATCTCTCTCTCAAAAAAAAAAAAAGAATTGTGTCCATCTAGAGCCTGTGGCCTGTGCTCTATGTAGACCACTTTGGTGGTGTGTGGACAGAGCTTGTACATGCTGGCAAGGTGTCCACCCACATTGTGTAAGACCCCTCATGGGTGGTAGGATAATCCTGGGGTGGAAAGAAAAAGGGGGATTGACCTCTGGCTGTGTCCAGGAGCCAGGGGCTGATTCACGCTGTACCACCAGTTTCTGCAGAACCCTGAGGGGGCCAAGAATTCTAAATGTGAACCTATCGTCCAGGCCAATATTGCAACATATTACTCAAGGTAGGATGACAATACAGTTTATAACTTTTTGTTGTGGTAGTGGTTGTTGTTTTAGGTTTTTTTCCATAGGGAGTGAACACTCATCAGAGAAAGACAAAGAAAGGAAAAGTGAGAAATCACCCACCCACCCCTGGGGACATGGCCACACTGTGATCCTTTCTCCTCTGGTTTCCTCTATAGTTTTTGGGTATGCATGCACGTGCACCTGGTGTGGTTTTCAATCCGCCAGGTCAAGGACTCTAACTGTGGTTAGCCATGTTGGAGTCCAACACCTTATCCACCATGCCACCTACTGGCCCCCAGTTTATAATATAACTTTTTTTAATTTATATATTTTTTTATTTACATTCAATGACATTGTTTAGCTTATGAAGTGAACGTTTCAATATGTGAACATTTCTCCCCAGTCCAGTTGATCAAAATATCTTCAACAAATAACACCACACCTCCCCGTCCCATCAATGCTCTGCCTCTGTATTCCTCCTTCCCTAGGCCCCACACCTCCACACACACTACATCTGGCATTCACACCCATCTCTTGTGTTTGTATATCTTTTAGTCAATCAGTTTCGGTCATAGAGTGCAGACACTCAGTATAAATTAAGTGGGGACATATAATATTTCTCCTTCATTAGCCTAGCTTGCTTCACTCAGCAGTAAATCTTTTTTATAACTTTTACTATTTAAAGTACATGGGCTCCCATTTGTACTCTTGCCCTAGAGTTCCCAAATGTTGGGGACAGGCCTGTCTGGCGTATTTTCATCTCAGGGCCTTCTCACTTGCCATTCTTTTGTCTAGAGCACCCTCTCTCTAGATTTCTGCTTGGCTTCCTCTCATTTCCTTCCCTCTCTCCCCTTCACTTTTCTGATCACATTTAAAATAGCTTCCCAGTCCTCAGGCCTCTGCGCCCTTCTTATAACTTTTTTCTTACTACAACTTGATATTTTATTTACTTATTAAGTGTCTGACTCCTCCATTCTAGTATAAATTCCAGACCATCAGAACTTGTTCTGCCTTATTTGCTACTGTATTCCCAGCACCCAAAATAGTGTGTAGCACATAAAAGGGATTAAGCAAGGTCTTTATTGAATTAATGCATGAATGACTTGGTGAATTTCAATTCCATGCATTGCTCTCTGTTCTGTTCCTAACATTCCACAACATTTAAAAGAAAAACCTTTTAAATAGGCCAACTCACCTGCATTTCAGATTTCATTTCTGTTTCAATAAACCTGCTGAACACAGCCCTCTATTCTTCTAGTCCTCTTGCTCTATTTTTACCATATGTCTGCTTCTTATTCCAGAGAACTCCAGCACCCTGACATCCCCTACTTTGTCTCCATCGATCAGACTTTATCTGCCGTCATCCTCTTCCATCCCTCTTCTGCCAGAACTCAAGGCCCACCTCTGATACCCTCAAGTACCTACCCTTTTACCTGGCACGTCCTAATTCTGGATCTCATCAAAGCACTTTTTCATTTCTACACTTGAGCTACATCACAAGATAATAAATTAACAGGGGTAATGAAATTATCTAAAAATATAGTCATTTCTTAGCCTAAACTCTTGCCTACCAACTCTTGCACATTCTTTACATGGCTAAAATTAAATATGCAAGTCTTCTGTGGCATCTAATTAGCAATCTAGCAGAAGGAAAATGCTGCTCTGCTTTCATTCACAAATTTTAGTTTAATTACATTCCATACCCTTTCCCAAGTCAAGATGGTTGAGTTCAAATATCTGGGTAAGAAAGTCTAAGGTAAATGTTACGTGATTTTGGAAAATGCTGAAACACACAATCAACACATGTATGTGTTCTCTGTCTCTTCCCCTTTCTTTTTCCAGCTAGAGTGATAGAGTTTCCTTAGTCTTAGTTTGCAGTCTCCTCATAGAAAGTCCAGATCTCTTTTTGGAAGAGTGTTGACAATAAGAAGCAGAATACAAATTTCAGTGATGTAGGAGGAATAAGTTCAAGAGAGCCAGTGTACACTATGGTGGCTATAGTTACTAACAATATTTTATATATTGTATTGCTGAGAGTATATTTTAAATGTTATTACCACAGAAATTATAACTATGAGAGGTAATGCATATGTTAATTACTTCTACTTAGCCATTACATAATGTATATGTATATTTCTAAACATCATGTTGTACATGATAAAGATATACAACTTTGTCAATTTAAATAGGATAAAACATTTAAAAAGCATACACTACTGTATATATACTATGATGCTACTATATTTAAAACAATAATGTGGGCAAAGAATAGAAAGCAACAAACAGAAATGATAGTAGTAATATTAGGAATTTTGTTTCTTTTCTCTGAACACTCTCAGATGTTATGATAATATTTTTACAATCAGAAGTGAGATAGGTGAGACCAGCAGTTAGTGTAATGGCTATGTCGCTGAACTCCCATGTAGTCAACCACGGTTCAAGTCTCGGACCTGGTGGCTTAAACTCACACTGGGCACGTGTGCATGTGTGCCCAAGATCCTGAGAGGAGAATGGAGGAGAAGGGATTGCGGTGTGGCCATCCCCCGTGGGGGGTGGTTTCTTGCTTTCTGTCTCTCTTTCTCTCTCTGTCTTTCTGGCGAGTGCATGTGCCCTATAGCAAAAACCTCTCAAAAAAAAAAAAAAGTGAGAGTAGGAAGGAAGGAGAGAAAGCCAAATGTGCTGTAGAGAGGATATGATAGCCTTTGGTACTTCAATAAACATTGGTTTCATTGACAACTAGGAGCAGCATCTCTCTAAACTTTAATACATTTCCTAAATAAGTCTAAGTAGTCACGGTAGGTCAATTATAACCTGTGGTTTTCTTATCACATGCACCCTATTCATGACAAATGTCTTACCAGCCTTTTTTTTTTTTTCAATCTCAGAGTACAAAGAATTTGAGCCATCTTGCATGAATCCCAAAGTCTGGATGAATTTGCAAGAGAAAATCACTATAAACTCTCACCAAAATACGACAATCTTTTAAAGAGTACAAATAATAAATGTATTACTAAAATTGCCTCATATACACTTGCTTTTCCAAGACTAAAAATGGAAGCACAGAACCCAGAAGCTCAATTTTTGCAGGGAGAGAAAAATCTCCTTAAAGTTGGGTACTGGCCCAGCCTAGGTGGTGCTGTCTGGAACATACCAGACTGCAGTGCTAGAGACCACATGGCCAACCTCAGGTTAAGATCTCCAGCCAGCTCAACCTGAAATGAATGTGAATGTGCCCAAGATCCTGCTGAGCTGGAGGACTGGGGAAATGGGATCATCATGTGAGGAGATGCTGTCAAGAGTGCTTCTCTCTCTGTTTCATATACATGCGTGCGCAATCTCTTATCTTAAATAAAAATTTTCTTAATTTTTTTAATAATAATATCTCTGGGCCTAGAGAAAACATGAAGAACGGGCCTTACCGTTCCCTTTCAAGACCACAAAGAACCCAGTTTTTAGTAAACAAATGAGGTAAATAATCCATTTGTGATAGCACTAATTTCATGAAGTTACTTCCTAATCAAGACAAAAATAAAGCCTAGACATAACTATGTCTTCTAGTGGCTTCTCCATAAATAACATTGCAAATCAATAATTATGTTCATTTCCTTAGAAATGCCTTAATTATTACTCTACTTTCTTGCATAGAAATATGAGTAAAAAATAAACAAACAAAATTAGAGAAGATACTAGCATCCCAGTAGATTTCCTTTGGATGTATCTTTCTCAGAAAATCAATGACGATTATTTTTTCAAACCTTTTTCCCAATATATATGCTTGTTTATATTAAAAAATCCTTCAAAGGGTGGGAGCACTAAATTGGTAGTTAAATATTGGGTTGTTGTCAGAAAAGTCATGACAGTTTTGCATGGGAAAATATGTCATGACTTTCCCAATGACTTAATATTACTGTGCCTTTTTTTTTTTAGAGAGAGAGATTTTTACTATAGGATGTGTGAGCTCACCAGAGAGACAGAAAGCCAAAAATCATCCTGCAGGGGAGATGGTCATTCCACAATCCCTTCTCTCCCATTCTCTTGGGATTTTGGACATGCACGCACATGCACACATACACACGCCTGGAGTGAGTTGCAAGCCTCAGGGCCTGGGACTCAAACCGTGGTTGACTACATGGGAGTCCAGCTGGCTCCTACTGTGCTTTCTAATAAGGAATGATGGTAAGTTATAAACACTTCAATTAAATCATCAATAGTAACATCTCTACTAGCATTCCATTTTCTCCAAGAGCAAGTTGTTTATTATTTCATTTATTATGTATTCTTTTATTTGCTACCAAAACTTGTTGACAGAAATAATGAAAGAAGATTGAAATAAAAACATTTGTAGAAGTGGCAGCAAGTGAATGCACCTCTTTAGCGTGAGACAGTCATCATTTCTTAGACTCCCTGTAGCGCAGCATTATTAAGTAGTAAAGCATGAGCAAGAATGAAGGATGATGTAATAATTCAAGCTTAGCATGTTGTGCTGATTGAGCTCAAGTCAAGGAACATCTATACCACTAAATGTGTTTTCTTAAAAAAGCAATAAAGAGTCCTGGGAGATTATTTTGTAATTTTCATTTTTAAATAAGAGCCAAAGAAAAAGAATTGTTTCTAACAACACAGGAATTCACTAGCACTTTTCTATATACATAACTTTCAAATAAAAGGTAAATTGCGCCCTAGAGGATGAAGCTAATTCTGGTGGAATAATAGTGGTGATTTCTCAACTATCTGTGGTGTGTTCTTAGAGGCACTGGTGTTCAGTGAAAGCTGACATGTTGCTTTTGAGTTCTGATACTTTTAAGTGTCTGTGTTTTGGGGAGTGGGGGGAGGTATAAAAGAATAAACTAATGTGCTCTTTCAGATTTTACCTGAGTTACAATAACGTGTGGAATCTCACAGATGAGAGACCAGTTAGGGAAGAAAAAAGGTGGTGGAATGGGCTATACCATATTGTATCGTAAAACATTGTTCTCCATGAAACACATAAAATATTGGCTTTCTGGGATTCTAGATATTTTTACCTACTACAGGGCCTTGTATATCTCAAATAACGATAATCCTATCTTGACAAATTATAAGTTGCTTCCACCTCTCCCATTTGAGGGACCCTCTGCTATTTCTTAATTGTTGATGTGAACTAATCACATTAAACATTGATCAGTGTTGCTCTAAAAATAAGAGACACTCTGAGTAGCAAGTACTGTCATCAAAATAGCTCTATAGATATCACCATTCCTAAGTTAGTTCACAATGCCTTCCTTCCTCTTCTCCCTCAGTCATGAGACTGAGAAAGAATAAATGAGAGTGAGAGAAAAGGAGAGAGAAGAAAAGAGAAGAAATTTTTTTCTATTCCTTTTATATTCTTCTGAAGTTTCTGTGTGATCCTACAAGAAGTAGGATGCAGATTATTCAGTGGTTTTCAGCTATAATACGATATACTGAAACCAGATAAACCCTGCTTTTTACTACCTCTTTCTAAAGTACTGCAGTGTCGTTACTCAATGCTAGTGTTCCCTTAGGATATTATACTTTCAACTTGGTGTTCATTGAACAGGGAGGTTTATTGTCTCTTAGTGGTCTTCTGAATTCCATGGTGAGGTACCCTAAGGGAAAACTTAGAAGTTTTCATTTTAATTAGACTCGTATTCTGAATGTTCTGAACTGATTTTTTCTAACTCAGCTTTAAGGTTTTTCATCAAGTCACTCTCTTTTCTTTTTTCTTTTTCTTTTTTATACATTCAACCACTATATATCATTACAGCTTGTAAAATGAATTAAGTCACTGTGAGATTTCAGATGGAGGGAAATAGTCGGAGCACATCATATAGTACTGAATGGAAGCTTGGAGATCATTAGTCCTACCTTCTTCTTATACAGAGGATTAAACAAGCCTGACAAGAAGAAATTGTTTATGAAAGTCACAAAACTAATTGCAGAGATCCAGAACCCAGGTATTCTAACCTCTAGACAAATGATCTTTAGTCTACATATAGTAGACATATATCTGAACACACCAACTTTAGGGAAAATTGTTATGTGAGATTTATCTTCTGAACCTCATCCCTTATGCCTTGAGCTTTTTCTGCCTCCTTGAGAAAACGAGCTTTTCTTTCCCTATTTTTCTTTCCAAAACCTATCTGTGTTTACTTGTCCTGGGTCCTGAACTCAGGAACTTCTCTGTGTTTTCAGTGGTATATAACTAATCTAATTTAGTTACATGATAGTGAGTATCATGCGGCTTCATACTAAGCTTTTCAAATATAGATTCCCATCAGTATAAGGCCAAGTTCCTTATACTAGATTAAATATTATCCAGTATTCATCTTCATCTTCATCACCATATCAAATTTTCTGAAGAAATTGATTGTGAAAGAGAGTGAAGAACATCTTTACCCCTTCAGGTTCAGTTCTGTGGATCTCGACTCTGTGTTTCTAGAGACTGACCTATGTGGGCGGTTTCAATGGGCTTCCTTGTCTTCTAACTTCCAGTAGGGTTGGAAGAACAGAATGGGCCACCACACAGGTAACCAGAGGATGGGAGGAACATGAATTTGCAGTATTGATTCCTCCAGCTCTTTCTCCACAGGATCTCTGCAGATGGGCTACATCCCTCTGTGGAAGGCCATAGCTACTCTTAGACAGCCCTCTCCAAACAGATGGGTCCCAAAAAACACTTCATCCCTTTGCTTCTCCAGGCTTCAAGGTGGTGATAGGATCCCAGTATTACCATTCCTAGGTCAGTTCATGATGCCTTCCTCTTTTCCCTAACCCTGTTGATGTTTTTGTTAAATTGCCCCTCTACCAAACCCTCCTTAGTTACCCAATTTTAATGGGCCATCTGTTTTTGGGCAAAACCTTAACTGATAGAGTCAAATAGGACATTAAATAATTTAACCAGATTTTTTTTTTTTTTTTTTTTTTTTTTTTTTTTTTTTTTTGCCAGTGGGTACATGTGCTTGTCTGAAAGAAGTTGGGTGAAAAGGGCAAAAGCACCCCTCCCAATGGGGCATGGTCATACTGCAATCTTTTCTCCATTTCTCCATCCTGTTATGACTTGGGACAAGCAGGTATTGGCATCTGGCATGTTTTTCAAGCCACCAGGGCCAGGACTTGAACTGTAGTCAGCCATGTGGGATCTGGCTCCCTCAACCACTACACTACAAGGCCAGCCCTTAAGCATTTTTATATTGCTGCAAACATGGATATATTAAAGAGCATAATGCAAAATATGAATTTATTGTTCTCTGCTAAAAGACACCTCTGTAACTTTCACAGCACATCAACAAATGTAACTCTCTCTCCTTAGAGAAAATTTACCATAATCAGAACTCAGTCAGAATTTGTGCACTACCACTTTTTCTGGTCTTTGGCTTGTAGTAAAAGAGAAAAAAGCAAGGAAAAAAATTAAAAGAATTTCATGGCAAGAATTCACCTTATAAAAATATTTGAAAATTATACCCTGAGCTCAGAACACTTAGTTTCCTTTTAAAAATAAATCTGGTATTCACATTTTAAATGTTTCCCTTTTTACATTTCTGCTCATAAATACAATTTCATAAAAATGCATAAATGTGATCAAAGCATACACATTTGGATTTTTGGTATAGTCTTTTTTGCTTCTTTTCCTGTTCAGCTTGGCTGCTCTCTCCCCTTCTCTTAGCTTGTCCCCTTCACTTCCGTATCTCCTCCTTCCTAATGATCCATGACAGCTATTTAGTTTATGTCATACATATTTTCTCCAATTTTTCATAATTCTGTATATACACATACATATATATCCCTATACATATATGCACATACACATATAAGGGGTTATTTGATCATTGATTTTGAAAGCTGAGATTATGTTATACATGTTTTCTGCATCTTGTTTTTCTCAGTTAAAAATACTATTCAGGAAGGGCCAGCAGGTGGCATAATGTTTAAGGGGTTAAACTCCCACAGGCCAACCAAGGTTCAAACCCCAAACCCAGAGGCTTGAAACTCATGCTAGGTGTGTGTGCGTGCATGACCAAAATCCTGAGAGGAGAATGGAGAAGGGATTGCAGCATGGCCAGCTTTCCTGGGGTGTAATTTCTTGTTTTCTCTCTGTCTCTGTCTCTCTGGCAAGTGCATGCACCCTATAGTAAAAAAATCTCTCTAAAAAAAATACAATTAAGGGCCAGTCTCATAGCTCAGCAGTTAAGCCCTGTGCATAGAAAACTGGATTCCACAAGGTCAGCTGCAATTAAAATTCTTGCTCTGGCTGTTTGACAAATACCCTGGATACATGCACATGCCCTTGATCCGGACAAGGTGAAGAAATGGAGGAAAAAGGATTATGGCATGACCACAATCCATTGGGGGAATTCTCCCTCTCCCTCTCCCTCTCCCTCTCCCTCTCCCTCTCCCTCTCCCTCTCCCTCTCCCTTTCCCTCTTCCCTTCTCTCTCCCCTCCCTCTCCTCCACTCTCCCTCTTGTCCTATCTCCCTCTCCCCCTCTATCCCTCCGGCAATTTTTTTTCAATTAAAAAAATGCTATTTGAAAGTTTTCAAGTGTACTGGTATACTTATCATTAATTTTTTAGCTGAGTGAACAACATTCCATGGGGTGGATATACCATAACTTAGTCAATCATTCTCTATGATGGGCATTTATTTTCGTAACCATCTCTGCAATGTGTATGTGTTCACAATTTTTGTTCTGAATTCCTAAGAGTTAGATACCCTGAAAAGTGATGACTGGGTTAAATCACATGAGTATTTTTAGTTTTAATAAATGTTGCCAGATTGTCTTGCAAAAAAAAAACAAAAACAAACAAACAAACAAAAAAAAAACTGTAGCAGGTCAAATTTCTTCCAGCAATGTGTAAGAGTGCCCTTTTCCCTGAATCCAACTAGCAATTTATGTTATAGATCCTTTTAAACTTTGTACCTGTTTCATGGGCAATATCTTGTTTTTGTTTTTGTTTTTTTTTAGAGGTTTTCACTACAGGACGCGTGTGCTCACCAGACAGACAGAGAGAGACAGAGAGATAGAAAGCGAGAAATCACCCCCCAGGGGGGATGGTCACGCAATCCCCTCTCCTCCATTCTCCTCTTGGGATCTTGGGCATGCACACACACGCGCCCGCCCTGAGTTTTAAGCCACCGAGTCCGGGACATGAACCGCGGTCGACTACGTGGGAGTCCAGCGACATAGCCATTACGCTAACTTCTGGTCCCAGTATCTTGTTGTTTCTTTAATTGCATTTCCCTTTGCTAAGAGCATCTTTCATATGTTGATAATGATCTGGATTTGCTCTTTGGCCCATTTTTCTTTTCTTTCTTTTTTTTTTTTTTTTTGCCGGAGTGCACACCCTCACCAAAGAGAGACAAACAGAGGGAAAGTGAGAAATCACCCTTATGGGGGGATGACCACACCACAGTCCCTTCCCCTTCATTCTCCTCTTGGGATTTTGGGCACTCATGCACATGTGCCCAGCTTGAATTTCAAGCTACAGGGTCTGGGACTGGAACTGTGGTCGACCAGGTGGGAGTCCAGTGCCTTAACCACCTCGCTACCTGCCAGCCCCTCTTTGGCCCACCTTTCTATGTGTAGAGAAATTATATAATAGAGAAGCTGAAAGCTTAGGACATAAAACTATTTTTTTAATATTCATCTTCAAATTGCCTATTTTACATATGGTATTGTTGAACCATGTGAAGTATAAGCTGATCTAGATTTTAAAATGCTTTTCATCATCAAGTAAAAATTTGTATCCCTTCCAAAATTTGGGTAATAAATTATTTTCAAGAATGAGTTTTGAAATAATTGCCTTTTTAAATGTTTTTTATTATTGAGTTTTAAAAATTATTCTCCCATAGTCCTCTACATAGAAATTAATAATTCTTTTTTTATTGGCTATGTTAAGATTATCTTTATTTTTTTACTTTTTATTTATTTTTTTATTTTACTTTTATATTACATTTAATCACATATATCTTTACAGTGTATAACATTTCTTTTCCAGCACAATTACCATGCATATTAGTCAAGACAAAGACATTACTATCTACATCATCATCAAATAGCTTTTCATTTTTTTCAGATTACTATTACTATTATTTACTCTCATTATTTTTTTAACATTCAATCACTATACATCCTTTGGCTTGTAAAGAGAATTTACCTAGCATGAAATACTTCTCAGACCAGTCCAGTAGAGAATACTACATGTTATCATCAACAGGTAGTAAACCATTTCTGTGACCCCAAATGTCATGCCTCTCTATTTGTTCTTGTGCTATCCTTCTCTATACTCTTCCCTTCTCTCCCACTCCCATTCCATACTGTCTTCAGTGTCCGTAACTATTTTCACTTCTTTTATCCCCTCCAATATTTCAGTCTGTCCCCTGATATTTTCTAAATGGTGACTCTTTTCAGACATTCTTCCACCCGAGAGAAAAAGATATTTTTATTCAATTTATTTTTAAAAGACATCCGGGGGGCTGGCAGGTGGCATGGTGATTAAGGCGGCTGGATTCCCACATGGCTGACCTTGGTTCAGATCCTGAACCTGGCAGCTTGCTTTCTTACTTTCCGTCTCTCTCTCTCTCACTCTGTCCCTCTGGTCAAATGAAAATAAATAAATAAAGTTAGGGAAAAAAAGACATCCAGAAAAAACTGGTGGGATTCTTACTAGAACTAATTGAGTTAGTATTTTAACTTGAATAGAATCAGATTATTTATATTGTTTTCTTCCCCAAGATTTGAAATATCTTTCCATTTGGTCAGATCTTATTTTAGGACCTATAAATTCAATTTACATGTATAGCTTTGTCATGGATGTTCTGAATCTTTCTTGTTATCTTTCTGCTATGTATCTTTTTTTTTCTCTTATTGTTAAGGTTATCACCATGACTAGAGGTAATAGGTGATGGGAACGGTGCTAGAAGATGTAGTCAGAGAAGTGGCTGTGGGTAAGATTGTATATTGCCTTATAGGCATTATCATTACCTATTGCTATATAACAAATTACCACAAAATTAGTAATTTAAAGCAACAACATTTATTATCTCATAGTCTCTGTGGATCAGTGGTTCTTCGGTAGTTTAGTTGGGAGTTTTGGTTCTTTTTCTCTCCTGAGGTAGCTGTGAAGATGTCAGCCAAAACTGCGGGTTTTTGAAGGCTTGACTCGGGCTGAAGAATCTAGTTCTAAGAGGGTTTACTCATAAGAACTCTGTGATAGATATTGGTGATTTTACACAACCAAAGACAACTCCTACTTAATTTCTGAGGTAAAACTCTGAAGTATGTGCACAGCTACTTTTATATTTCCTTTGCTTCTATGCTAATTTTGAAAGACATGTTTTGAATATGAACATATCTAAATGTCAAACCCTGGCTACAAATGTCAAAAATGTCATGTACATTTCTAAAACCTATAAGTGCTGTCTTTTGGAAACACAATAGCATTTATGAGATCAAGAGGATGGTAAGAAATGAAGCATGTATTTGAAAGCAGGAAATATAGAGAAGACACCTTCATGACTCCTGAGAACTAGTGATTTCAGGGGAAAAAAAGAGAAATGGAGATTTTCTCCTGATAATTCAGCCTCCATCCCACAAACTCAAGTGGGGTCAAAACAGAACGGCAAAGAGCCTCCAGATCATTTCTTTCTGCATGCTCTTGAATGCTCAGATTGAACTTCAAGTTTAGGAAGAAACACACCATTCATCAGATGACTAGAAATCACTGCAGGGCCACAAGAAATATGAGAAAGCAAGAAAATACCTCTCCTCCAAGGGAAAAGAATAGCTCCTCTTCATCCACAGACAGTTCAATGGAAAACATGGAAATGTCTGATAAAGAATTTAGAATATTCATAATGGTGAAGCTAACAGAGATGGAAGAGAAGAGAGACAATGAACTGCAGAAGAGAAATGAGAAAGGAGCTGATGAGTTCCAGGAGGTGAGGAAATTATTGGAAGTTCTAAAAGAGGAATTACACACTTTAAAAAGGAATCAAATGGACCTGTTAGAGATGAAGGCTATAATACAGGGAGTCAAAAGCTTCCTTGAAAGTATTGAAAGCAGGCTAGATCATATAGAAAATAGAATCTCAGAGGTAGAAGAGAAAATTGCTAGCCTAGAAAAATCCACCATGAAGACTGAGAAAATGGCCCCAAAAAATGAGAATAATATACGAGAAATACTATATATCATCAAACATCCAAACATCTGGATAGTTGGCATCCCAGAAGGTGAAGAGATTCATAAGGGCATTGATAATCTATTCCATGAAATCCTGCAAGAAAACTTTCCAAACCTAGAGAGGTTTGGAAAGATTCAGTCCCAAGAAATACAAAGGACCCCAAATAGAATCAACCCAAGAAGATCTTCTCCAAGACACATTATAGCCAGATTGACCAAAATCACAGACAAAGACAAGATACTAACAATGGCAAGAGAAAGACGGCAAGTTACCTACAAAGGATGTCCCATCAGGCTAACAGCAGACCTCTCATAGGAAACAATGCGAGTGAGGAAAGAATGGGAAAATATATTCAAAGTGTTAAGGGAAAAGCAATTTCAACCAAGAATACTGTACCTGGCAAGATTATCCTTCATATGGGAAGACAAAAACATTCTCAGATAAACAAAACCTGAAAGAATTTACCAACACCAGATCAGATCTCCCTGAAGTCCTCAAGGGAGGGCTATATCAGGAAAATTAAATATAGACACACAGAAATAAGAGTTCAAAAACTAAGAAAATGGCCAACTTAATCATAGGGACAAGTTTGGAGTTGAATATTATATCCCAGAATTCAATCGGGAAGATCAAACCACAACAGAAGATAGAGTAAGTACATGAGACTGAACTGGTGAAATAGCATTTTATGACTTTTGACTAAAATATTGCTGATTTTCTTCTAGACTTCGTTATCCAGTTTTAAAGGTTTTTGACCTGTCTTGAACTGTCGTTAGGTTCAATGTGCCTACTATTTGAACAGAATACTAACCTGTTTCTTGGCTTTAAGTTTTAAGCAAAGTTCCTTGGCATTTCTTTGATTTATTAAAGTTAAAACTGCCTTTCTTGAAATTACCAGCTGAACTTGCTATTGCAAGTAGTTAGATTACTTAAGAAATTGTGCGATCAATAAAATGTGGGAGGGAAGGAATGGAAGACAACTGTGAACACCAGAGATAGTGTGAGAAGAGGGTGGGAAAGGGCAGAGGGTCAGAAATAGGGATATATATGAAACTAAAGATGGAAAATTATTGATGATAACATGCATGATTAAGCCACTATGCAGTATATTCTGGATGGGAAATCACATTTTGTATGTTGTGACAATGCTTAGGGAATGAATGTAAATTTTTAAAAAAATGTTGCAGGAAAAAAAAAACACAAAAAATTTTCTTGATATTAAAAAAATGCATTAAAAATACCTATTTGATGACTGCAGTAAGCTATATAGCCCCAGCTAGGTGCTACTTTATAGCATGTTCATTCTACTCACTGAGGTTTATGCCTAAAGTCAGACTTGTGTTCATGGATATGTATATATCAGCTGTGCTTGCTATTGAAAATATTTAGATTAATTAAGATCTTCAGCAAATCAATAAAATGTGGTGGGGTGGGGAGGCATAGACAGCAACCATAGACACCAGAGACAGTGTGGGAGGAGAGTGGGAGATGGCAGAGGGTGAGAGATAGGGAATCAAGGATGGGAAAAAGGCAAAATATACAGGAAACAAGAAATGGAAAATTATTTGTTGATGATAACACGTATGTTGATGTGCTTGAATGAGCCAATATACAGTGTATTCTGGATGGAAAATCTCATTTTGTATGCTATAATGATGTACAGTAAATGAATGTAAATAAATAAATTTAAATTAGAAAAATTTTTAAAAAGCAAAAATAAGCAGGAAATATGGGGAGCCTCTAGATCTTGAGAGAATTTCTTTGATGAGATACTGTCTGTAGCTCCTATTTGATTGCAAACATAAGAAGTGCTATTTATCAACATGGAGACTGTATTGCATCCACAACTTATAAAAGAGGAGGCCTCATGCAAATGCAAATGAAATGGGAGCAGACTTGGCTAGAGAGAATTACTCCATCCTGCAAGAACTCAATGTCTCCTTTCAGAGTAAGGTTGTGAGCTTATTCTCAGGCTGTGACCCCACAATTTATATGTTGTCGTTGGATCTTTTCCTTTTGGTTTTATCAAATTTATCAGAGTTGTTCTCAGTAAGTAAGTTTTCTGTGGACTTTCTGGTCAATCTTGCTGAACCTGAGGAGTCATAAAGAGTTACAGACCCAGCAAAGGTAGAAGCCAGGAACTAGGTGAGTAGCAAATCAGGCAAAAATCAAAGAGAAGACAATGTCTCTGATGAAAATTAATAAAATTCTAAAAGATATCCAAGACCTATTCAGCAGAACAGCTGCCAAGAAAAACAATAAATTGTCAGTGCATTCAAAAGGATATCTAGAACTTTCCCACTCAGTACAATTTTCTTTGATAATAGTAGTTCACTAGGCTCTAGGAAAGGCTGGATGATATATTACTTATCATCATCTGATTTCTTCTGTCTGTAATTTCATCCTCATCAGCACAACCTTCTGAGAAATAAGATGGTTTTTAGCTATACCAGGAAAGGATGCTTTGGAGAGAAGACTCTGTGGTTCAAGTCACTAGAAAAGTCTACACCTCTCTATAAATTAATAAAAGTTTCATTCTGGTTCACAGACTAGACACCTATCCATTTTATTTAATGGTTTGAGGGACCTGATTGCTTCCCAGAGCAGGAGGAAATAAACTAGTGTGCTATTGTTTCTTTTCTCTTCCATCTTATATTCAAAAGGAAAATCAATACATTAATGTTAAAAGCACTTAAAACTTTTTAAAAATCTTGATAAACTTGGATGGAGAAGTCTAAAAGAGGGGAAAGTCTGAACTGTAGGACATCGCTAATGAAATAGAGTTTATTTCATACATACATATGATAATACAACCTGCCAGTAGACTTTTTGTAAGTGGGAGATATGCCGAACTTCATTTAATAGGCAATTTATGTCTGATTAGCAAAATCCATTTGGTCATGAGTAATGGCGCTAATATACGGAGGAGTTTGCAAGCTTCTAGTAAATTTCCTGATACGGAAGGGACAGTATCACTAATGTCTGTGTATATTGGGTAGATTCTGTTGCAAGTCAGAAATGCTTAAATCAAACTTGTTTGAGAAAAAAAAAAGTGAAGATGAAGACTTTTTACGAAATCCAAAACTAGGTATGTGATTGACTGAGCCTTAGAAATTACTAGACTAAGAGAAAAATTTGGTGAATTCTCTCTTTATTGGCTTTATTTCTCTTGGTTTCTGCAAATGGACTTTCTCTGTGTGATGAAAAAGATGGCTAATGATGAGGTTCAGGACAATTACCCCAAAATATGGCACTTCGGCATTTGAGAAAATCACAGAAGCAAGAAGGTCACTCTCTGAACTTTCCCTCACCCTTCTGCCCTGAAGCAGGTCAAAACCTAGGAAGGATTCTCTGACCTTCCCCTGAAGCAAATCATAAGACCCTCATCCAGAAGGTGCTCCTTACCTCTGAAAACACAGGGACAAAGAGAAGAATGTGAACAAAGAGACCTTGTCAGGTTCCCCTGACTCAATTTACTACCATTAGATCATTATTTTTCTTCTGAGAAATTTTTGCCATAGGGCACATGCACTTGCCAGAGAGAAAGAGAGAGACAGGGAGACAGAAAGCCAGAAATCACCCCCAAGGGCAGATGGCCACATCACAATCCCTTCTCTATTCTCTCAGGATTTGGGGCATGCACAAGCACACACACCCAGCATGGATTTCAAGCCTCTGGGTCTGGGACTCAAACCACAGTTGGCCATGTGGGAGTCCAGCACCTTAATCACTACCCCACCTGCTGGTCCCAGATCATTTTTTAATCCAATCATACTTCTTTACAACTATTCACTTACTTAATATAAAAAACATACAGGTTTAATGTTTCCTTGCACTTCCATTTGAAGGCTCCCATGTCAGGCAAAACTTCTATTAAATAAATTTATATGCTTTCCTCTGGTTAATCTTTCTTTTGTTGTAGACGCCTTGTTTGTAAACCTAGTGATGGGTAAGGAAAATATTTTTCATCCCCTACACAAAGCTTTATGTCTTTCCAAGCATCTGAAGAGAGACTGGCCCTCTTTCTCCATTCAAGTTCTGAAAAGTCTTAGGCTCAGACTGATTGGCTTGACTTGGGTCAGGTCATCATCTGCTGACCAGTCAGATGCAGCCAGGGATGAAGTCAAGTTGTATCACTAGCATTGGGGTTCCTATGATAACTAAGTAGATGAAAAGGCAGTTCCCAGAAAGGAAGGTACTAAGTAGATAATCTTAATATGTGTCTGCTACCATATGTATAGGTATTTATTTTCTTGGAATAGCTCCATAAGTGCCATCAAATTCTCATGGACTCCTGACTGCAAAATATTTATGTACTACTACCTTAGTGCAACTTATGTTCTTAAACATTCTTCTACCCCAGATCAGATGAATATATACTCCCTTCAACATTTCCATACTACATTATTACTTAGATTTCTCAAGGATTGTACAAAATAAATACAATTAAAATACCCACAAATTCTAAATTATTAGAATCTAAACTAAGAACTCTATCATCCAAGGCAGACAGATTATGTAGTCAATCACTTGGCAATGTACAATTATTTTTCTTGTTTCACATTACTACTCAGTTTACTGTATTGGGAGGCACCAATCATGGCTGTAGTTAGACAAGAATCACCATTATGTGTATGATTTTTGAAAAGTTTTATTTCTTTCATAAGAGAGATTGTGTGTGCACACACAAGAGGGAGACAGAGGTAGGCATCCCCATCAGGGCTTGGTCATGCTAAAATTCCCTTCCGGCAGACCTCCAGCTAATCAAGACTTTGGGTATACTCACACCAATGTGTTTCAGGTCAACTTGCCATCTGACTCCAAGGTGGGCCATGTGGCTTCCAGCACTATAGACAAGCATACTACTGTCTACACCATCAAGTTCAGGCCTATGTATGTGCTCTTTCATTAATGTCTGGCAATGATAATCCCATGGTTTATACTAGTATGAAATAGAGCATAAATTATTTCAGACTAAGAACTAGAATTCTCTAGAGAAGTCCCTGCCTCTGTCCTTGATTACTGTTAACATATTTGATAAATACTTCTCCCAATATCTCTCTAAGCTTCTTTATAAGTTAACAACTTCTGATAATTACGCCAACCCTTATGACTTCTTTATTCAGTCTTTATTATACTATCCACAGAAAAAGTATGTGCTATTAATAAATTTTTTTTGGAGAGATTTTTCACTATAGGGCGCGTGCGCTCGCCAGACAGACAGAGAGAGACAGAGAGATAGAAAGCGAGAAATCACCCCCCAGGGGGGATGGTCACGCCGCAATCCCTTCTCCTTCATTCTCCTCTTGGGATCTTGGGCATGCACGCACACGCACCCGGCGTGAGTTTTAAGCCACCAGGTCCGGGACGCGAACCGCGGTCGACTACGTGGGAGTCCAGCAACATAGTCATTACGCTAACTGCTGGTTCCCAATAAATTTGATATATTATTAATATATTTTATAAAATAAGGAGCTAATTTTTTTGCATCAACCTAAACTCATGCCTAAAGAATATTCAAATTAGGGTAGGTCATACTGTATACAGCTAGTGAAGCATTATTTTATAAACCAGTTAGTGAAGCATTATTTTATAATCCAGCTGCATTAGGTCAACTTAATAAACAGAGAGAAAAATCTCAAAAACAGAGACAAAATTCTGGGATTTTCAAGTATGTAGTTAAGGGATCAGCAGATATGGAAAAAACACTTCCTTTCCCGTCGAGTCAACTCACTGAAAGATTATTAGCTTGTGACTGGTAATACCTACAACATTGTAACAAAAGTCAGTGGAAAAATAGGAATCAAGTTTAAAACTGTATTGATAGATATATATTATTACATAGGCAACATAGAGTAGAAAAGAGCTGAAGTGAATTGGATTTTAGACCTGGATTTATCCCATTCTACTTTGGTGACCTTGGTATATGATTTAACCTATCTGGTATTCACCTGTCAAATGAGAGCAGTGAACTATGTAAGATTCAACTGAGCCACCTTCCAGTTGTAACATGCCAAAATCTTCTTTTTGTCTATCACTTAGGATTAGATTTGGTAACAAATAACAAAAACAAAAATAACTGTGGTTTGAACAAGATTAAAAAATCTTTCTTTCTCACATAAAAATTCAGGGCTGGTATTAAGAGCCCTATTTCACAAAGTCCTTGAGAAGCCAAGCTCCTTATAGCCCTAGAGTGTGGCCCTCATCCTCATGGTCTTGAATAGAGACTAGAGCTCTAGTCATCACATCCATGCTTTAGGCAGCAAGATGAAGAATAGAAAAATAAGATAAGCAAAGAGCACATACCAGCTGTACTTTTTAAAAACACTTGTTTGTTTCTTCCATAAAGAGAGAGACAGGAAGAGAGAGGGAAAGACAGGCACCCTCAACAAAGTTTCATGCTGAGATCCTTTCCCCAGCCTTCCTAGTCAGCCAGGATCCCAGCCACACATGTACCTGGCAAGTACTGGTTGACCCAGGGATCTAAACTTCAATCTTCCATATGGCTTCCAGCATTGCAGAGTGCCATGCTATTGTTGTGCCACCACAGCTGGGCCCACTACCAGCTATCTTTCAAGGAAGATTCTTGGAAACTGCCAAGTATCAGTTCTACCAATATCCTACTGGCCACACCAAGTTGCAAGGGAAACTGGGAAATATAGTCCTCATTTTAAATGGCCTTCCTCAACTAAAGATGGGGAGAATGGTGACTAGGAGAACCTCGAGGTGTCAGACACACATATATGATCTAAAAGAATCAACCTTCTAATAGTGTGCCAGGAAATCTCATTCAATATTTAGCAGAGAAAGTTATCCATGTCCATAAGAAATAACGACCTTTTTAATTTCAATTCACTTAAAATATTTTATTGTTTTCCTTTGCCAGTCTCTGGGCCAGGCTCTGGGAATACAAAAATATTTAAGACTAGCTTAGTCCCTTTTATCAGGGGACTAACATTAGAAGTGGAAAGGGACCAGTAGATGGTATAATGGTTACGTCGCTGGACTCCCACATATAAACCGCAGTTCAAGTCCTGGACCCAACACCTTAAAACTCACACCAGGTCTGTGTGCATGTGTGCCCAAAATCCCAAGAGGAAAATGGAGGAGAAGGGATTGCAGCATGGCCATCTCTCCTGGGGGCGGGGGGGGGAGTTATTTCTTGCTTTCTGTCTCTCTGTCTCTCTCTTTGTGTCTGGGAAGCACACACGCCCTCTAGCAAAAACCTCTATCTAAAAGAAAACGAAAGAGGGAAGATCATAAATAAGTAATTATAAATGTGATGATTGTTACAAACAGAAAGAGCACGGTGTTTTGTATTCGTACAATTTATTTTCTTCTAATTCTCTGGATTTGGGAAGAACATGCTACAAATTGCCCATATTTTGTCAAAAGATATTTTGACAAAAAACTACAAAAAACTAAAAAACTACAAAAAGTAGTTTTTTAGGACATTAAGTAGTTCCTTGCTTCCATAGCTGCTTTCCTCCTCTTTCTAGCAATGCCGGGAAGTAGTCTGAGTTCACCAGTTTTCCATGGAGTGCTAATAAATTACTGTCTAATTTTTATCCAGGAAGTCTACCACATTAAAATCTGTGTTCACCTGAACATCTAAGAAGTAGTGCAATAATAGTACCAAAGAAATTTATGACTGGTTTTCCTTGAGTTTGTATTTATGGAGTGATGAAACTTTGGGACAAATTAAATTATGAATTTTATAGTTGATTGGACATATTTTGGAAATTAGGTTGTATTGAGAATCCTTTCTTGTTAAATATTATCCAGTTGGGATTTACTGTTTCTGTTTTTGCTTTCTTTTAATATAGTGTTCTTGAAACCTCATCAAATGTATATTTGTTATTGATCATTCACTGTGAAGCAAGATGTCTTCAACCTACATTATTCATGTAGGGTCTCTTATATGAGTACATGTGCATGAACATTATACAGAAAGTTGCTCAATACTTACAATTGTATCCAAAAGATATAAAAGGAGCCCTTGAAAAATAAAACAGATTTAGTGCCGGCTTGGTAGGACAGTGGTAAATAACATGCTACTCCATGTGGGAAATCAGAGTTCAGTTCCCTAGGTAACCTGTACCATGGTATGTACATGCCCATGATCCTGGCTGGCTGAGAAGGGTATAGTAGGCCATGACATGAGACCCTGTTGAGGGTGTTTCTCTCACTTACATACACACACATGAAAGAAAGAAACTTTTTTAAAAGATTATTTTATTTAACTTTACCCATTTATTTTTTATTTTAATTTAATCAGAGAGAGATAGAGTGTGTGTGAGAGAGAGAGAGAGAAAGAGAAAGTGAGAAAGCAAGCCACCAGGTCCAGGACTCGAACTGCAGTTGACCATGTGAGAGTCCAGTGCCCTTAACCACCACACCACCTGCCAACCCTGAAAGAAACTTTTTAAAAGATTTTAAAACAGGTGTAACAGAATCGTATGTATAGAAATGTGTTAAAGACTTACTTTTGGTTATATAATTGTTTAACAATGAAGTTCTTTAAAATATTCCTCAAATAACTTGCCTTCAGAAAGGCAATTGACTTTCCTTTAAAATAATTCTTTCTTTCCCATTAAGTTGCCAAGGGTCACATAGATGTAGAAAGCATTTAACCACTATAAACGAGTTGAATAGTGTCTCCCAAAAATCTTATCTACTAGTACCTCAGAATATGACCTTATTTGGAAATAGGGTCTTTGCAGATGTAATTAGTTAAGATGAGGTCATATTGGGTCAAGCTGATCTCTAATCCCATAATTGGCATTCTTTTAAGAAGGACATGGAAAGACATAGACACACACAGGGGAGAACACCAGGTGAAAACAGAGGCAGAGATTGGAGGGATATATCCCCAAGTCAAGAATACCACAGATTGTCAGCAACCACCAGAAGCTAGGAGAGAGGTAGGAAACAGATTCCCCTCAAAACCTCCAGAAGGAACCAACCTTGCTGACAACTGATTTTGGATTTCAATAGAATTATGAGAGAATAAATTTCTATTGTTTTAAACCACTCAATCTGTGGTATTTTGTTATGCCAATCCTAGGAAACTAATACAACCTCGTTTATTTGTAAAAAAATTCTCCAGGATTGATTGCTCAGTCTATATGTCAGAAGAATGGAATGGTCTCCAAGATAGTTCAGCAATGGAAAGTATATTCTTCTATGATCATTTTCTAGAGTTTCTTTTTTTTTTTTTTTTTCTCTTTTAATTTATTTATTTATTTTTTATTTTTTTATTTGCATTCATTCTCTGAACATCATTACAGCATACAAAATGAGATTTTCCATCCAAATTACACTATATATTGTCTCAATCAAGCACATCAACAAGCATGTTATTGTCAGCAAATGATCTTCCATTTCTTGTCTTCTGTATGTTTTGCTTTTTTCCCCCGATCCTAGATTCTCTATCTCTTACCCTCTGCCATCTCCCACTCTCCTCCCACAGTCTCTGGTATCTATGTTTGCTTTCTATACTGTTTTCTCCTCACATTTTATTGTAACGCCAAAGACCCTAATCAATCCAAATACCCTCATAGCAAACACAGGTGATACCCACATTTCCATGAACACAAGTCTTACTTTACGCATCCTATAAAGTAGCACCTAGCTGTGGCTACATATCCTACTGCAGTCATTGAATATATATATATATTTTTTTTGAAACTTTTTTTTTGTAACTCAATTTACATTCCTTCCCTAAGCTTCATCACAGCATACAAAATGCAATCTCCCATCCAGTACACACTGCATAGTGATACAATCATGAACATTACAAAAAAATTTTCCATTACTAGTTCCTAGAATTACTTCCACCCCTCTTTCTGACCCTCTGTCCCTTCCCACCCTCCTCTCACACCATCTCCGGTGTCTACAATTGTCCTTCATTCCCTTCCCACCCACGTTGCATTGATCACACAATTTCCTACATAATCTAACTACTTTCAATGGTGAGTTCACTCATTACTACTAAGAAAACCAGTTATAACTTAACTCAAAGAAATGCCAAGGAACTTTGCTTAAAGCCAGGAAACAAGTTAGGATTCTGTTCAAATGGAAGGTGCATGAACCTATCAGTCTCATGTACTTTTATCTTCTGTTCTGGTTCAATTTTCCTGATTAAATTCTGGGATAAAATATTCAAATTCAGACTTGTCCCTCTGATTAAGTTGGCCACTTTCATAGTTTTTGGACTCTTATTTCCGTGTGTCTGTGTTTAATTTTCTTGATACAGCACACCCTTGAGAACTTCTTGGAGATCTGGTCTGGTGCTGGTAAATTCTTTCAGGTTTTGTTTATCTGAGAATGTTCTTGTCTTTTCTTCCCACCTGAAAGATAATCTTGCCGGGTACAGTATTCTTGGCTGAAATTGCTTCTCTCGTAACACTTTGAATATATTTTCCCATTCTCTCCTCGCTCGCATTGTTTCCGATGAGAGATCTGCTGTTAGCCTGATGGGATGTCCTTTGTAGGTAACTTGATGTTTCTCTCTTGCCAATCTTAGTATCTTGTCTTTGTCTGCGGTTTTGGTCAACCTGGCTATAATGTGTCTTGGAGAAGATCTTCTTGGGTTGATTCTATTTGGGGTCCTTTGTATTTCCTGGGACTGGATCTTCGAATGCCTCTCTAGGTTTGGAAAGTTTTCTTGCAGGATTTCATGGAATAGATTATCAATGCCCTTATGGGTCTCTTCACCTTCTGGGATGCCAATTATCCGGATATTTGGACGTTTGATGGTATCCAGTACTTCTCGCATATCATTCTCAAATTTTTGAGCCATTTTCTCAGTCTTCGTGGTGGACTTTTCTAAGCCAGCCATTTTCTCTTCTACATCTGAGATTCTATTTTCTGAATGATCTAGTCTGCTTTTAATACTTTCAAGGGAGATTTTGACTTCTTGTATTATAGACTTGATCTCTAGCAGTTCCGTTTGAGTCTTTTGTAAAGTGTGTAATTCCTCTTTTAGATCTTGCAAGAATTTCCTCATCTCCTGGAACTCGGCAACTTCTTTCTCCTTTCTCTTTAGCAGTTCATTATCTCTCTTTTCTTCCATCTCTGTTAGCTTCGACATTACGAATGCTCTAAATTCCTTATCAGACATTTCCATGACTTTCACCGAACTGCTTGTGGATGAAGGGGAGTTACTCTTTTCCATTGGAGGAGAGGTATTTTCTCGTTTTCCCATATTTCTCGTGATCCGACGGTGATTTCTTGTCATCTGACGAATGGCGTGTTTCTTTCAAATTCTTGAAGTTAAGCCTCAATGTTCAGGAGCAAGCAGACAGAGGTGTTCTAGAATCGGATTGACGTTCTGTAGTGATAGCTGGTGCAGCAGATTCAGTAGATAATGGGTGGAGAGACAAGAAAAAGGAAAATGAAAAAGAGAGAGAGAAACAACAACAAAAAGAGAGAAAAAAGACAAAAAAATAAAAAATTATAATTGCTTTTCTTTTTTTTTTTTTTAAAAGAAAAAAATCACAAAAAAGAAAACCGCGCGGCGCGCAAAGCGCGCCGCACGAAATATCTAGTTCCCAGTATCCATGTGGATTCTTCTCAGAGAATGGCTCAACTCTCCTGCCTGGGAGAAAGGAGCAGAAGGGCTTATTAACAAAACAAAAGATTGAGCTGAGAGCCAGAGAGAAATTCTACCTTTAAAAAAATCGTAAAAAGGAAAAATTACCAAAAAAAAATGAGGAGACAGGAGCAGAGAGACACAGAGACCTCAGAGACACAGGGACAGGGATAGAAGGCCAGAGGGGCTCCCTACCACACTAGCTTTGCTTGCTGGAGGCTGAATTATGAGTAGAAAATCTTCATTTCTCCTGTGCCTGAAATATCTAGTTCCCAGTATCCATGTGGATTCTTCTCAGAGAATGGCTCAACTCTCCTGCCGCCATGGACACTGTGTCTGGCAGAGCACGGTCAGCACAGCGGCAGGTTCTCCCCAGCGACCCCGGCAGGAACTGAGAGCGCCATAGGCGGGCTAGAGTTTCTGAAGGGACCATTCACAAAACCAAATATGATCAATTTATTTTATGCATTGATGATTCACTTTCTCTGTCTCTCTCTTTCTGTGGAAGGTTGCCTCCTCATAGACTGGGATCATAGCCCTGTAACCCCTCCTTTCCTATATTCATTCAATAAACACTTTATCTTCCTTCTCTTATCAGCTGACTGTGTTCAGCATAGGTGCTCTTTATTGGCATCTCCTCCTGTGGCCAACACTGTTGATTGTCCACCTAATAAGTAATTGCCTGTCCTCATCTTCCTTGTTCATACAATATAAATTCAGGGCCAGCTTCATGGCCCAGTGGTTGAGACAGCTGGATCCTACATAGCCGATAGCATAGTTTGAGTCCCAGACTCAGTGGCTTGAAAAGCACACCAGGTATGTGTGCATACATGCCCAAAATCCCCAAAAGAGGGAGAGAGAGAAGAGATTGTGGCATGACCCCCATGGCGGTGTGCTTTCTCACTTTCACTTTCTCTCTCTCTCTCTCTCTCTCTCTCTCTCTCTCTCTCTCTCTCTCTGTCTATTTCTGTGGTGAGTATACACGCTCTCTAGCAAAAAAAAAAAAAAAAAAAAAAAAACCTACAACTTTATTAATCCATTCACCAATAAGTATTTATTTAGCACCTGCCGTGTAGCTAGCACTATTGTATGTGCTGAAGGTACAACAATCAACAAAAGAGACATACTACTTTACAATCTAGTCAAAGAGACAATACTCTCTTTTTCAATAATCATACACACATGCACTGTTGTCAAGAGCTATGCAAAATTAGGACCAGCGTGGTGGTTAAGGCACTAGATATTCCCACATGGCCGACTGCAGTTCGTGTCCCGAGTCTGGCAGCTTGCTTTCCCACTTTCCCTCTTCTCTCTCTCTCTCTCTCTCTCTCTCTCTCTCTGTCTGGTCAAATTAAATGAATGAATAAATAAAACTGAATAAAAAAAGAGCTATGGAAAATTAAAGCATGGAAGAAAACAATGGAGGATGGAGGTGATGACTGTGGTTTAGAGAGTGGTCTGCTACTATGCCACCTGAAGGAAATGAGGGAGTAGTTATGCAGGTTTTTGGAGGGAAAGCTAGCCAAACATCCAGAATAGCATGTGCAAAGGCCCTGATGTATGCATGGTCAGTGGAAAGAACAAGGCTGAAAGTGCAGTCAAAGCAGAGAGAACAAGGAAAAGAGTAATAGGAGATGAGGCTACAGAGAAGGAGGACTATAGGATCTTGAAGATGCTTTAGGCCTTAAAGGCTGTAAATGACAAATACTTGCTTTCCCAGTCTCCATTGCAGCTATAATATGGACACGTAAACCAGTGCTGACCAATGGGGTAAGAGGGGAAATATGCAGATTGTTGGGCTTATAAAAGAGATTTCCCCTTGAATAAAAGAAAGAGACCGAAGAGGAGAAATGCCCCTCCTCTTACTCCAGCTACTATTTTGTCTACATGTGACAGCTGGAACTGTTGAGCACATCTAGCAACATGAGGGACAAGCCAGAGCACCAAACCAATTCTCTGAGAATGACAGAACAAAAGTATGGAAAGACCCTGGGCTTTTGATATTGTCAAGCCACTGAATTAACTAACCTAGCAATTGTGCTACCACCAGCCCTCCTGTAATATAAGAAATCAAATGCCCTTATTCTTTAGGTTACTTTTGGTTGGTTATTCAGCTCTTTACAGTCAAAAGCATCCTAGTTGAGAAGCCTCCCCTGGTTAAAAAAAAAAAAAAAATACAAAAGGACTTCTGCTTCATTTTGCATGAGCTTTTGTGCATTACTCTAAAAGCTTAACTACCATGAAAAAAAGATGAAAAAAATCAAAATTTTGGATGAGAAGGGGGAAATCTTTTCTACAAAATAATTTCAAGAGAGAAGATTATTCATCTTCAGTCAAATGCATTTGTGCAGATAACAATGACATCAATGGTCTTGAATTATTTAATACTTTGTTCCATGCTGTCATTTATGAGCAATGTCTCTTGCAGTTCAGGATTAGATACATCCTAACTTTGCATTTAATTTACCTTGGTCGCATGGTTTTCAGTCATATGGGTTGTTTTTTTTTTTTTTTTTTCCATGTTGGCAGTACGTCAATTTCTCTTTTCAATTTATTGAAATCTTCTCAATTGAACCTGTGCAAAAATTTAACAGAATACATACAAAATACAAAAACAGAGAAAATGTAAATATCATCCTAAATCAGTCATCTACATTCTAAAGCATTAATCTTGTTATACAAAGAGTTAATAAAGCAAATTTAAAAGAAGTAAAAATAGCCAGCAAACTATAGCAGTAAAACTTGTAAATAGTTCTATTAGATTAAAAATATATTTTAAAAATATTTCTCTCTGAGGTGAAGCTCTTATGACATTAATGGGTTTGGTGAATAAGTTTAGATGCTGAGTAGAAGCTTGAAAGAGCACCGGGAAAAGGCATAATTCAGCAGCAAAGGCTGGAAAACTAGAAAGAATAAGTAAAATAGAGCCGGGGAGGAAGATGAGATCATAAAAAGCAGTCTATTTAAGGTTCAGGTCTGAGATTTGTGTAATTAAGTGAAAACTTTTCCATTTCAGGGACTGGAATTAGGTTTAAATGGATTTTGATAAAACTCACCATTCAGACTTTATGAGTATGGCCCCATAATTGCTACTTATCTATTATATAGAATATATCCATGGAATTTTGCTGGCAAATTAGTCATGACTCATTGGCATATTTTTATAACATTTAGATATATTGGTTACATGAACATTTCAGGCAGTATTGTTCAAAAGCACCTCAATCAGAATGCTTTAGCAGTTTCTATCATTTCTAATTAAGCACTAAAGCATTAAGACCCACTTTAAAGATATTTCATAAGAGACTTAAGTGAGTAAATTATGTTTCATTAATTCCAAAGGTATTTAGCAAAAACTTAGCTAAGACCACTTTGGGCACTGCTTTTAATGTTAATAAGACCCTTCTTCAATAGATACAAATATTGACTTGGTTATTTATTCATTCACTCAACATTAATCAGCATTGCTCTGTACAGAGCCCTATAATATGCCATGTGCAAACACTCAGGTGAATCAGGCAGGGATTCTGTCCACTCTGGTGTCATAGTTAAATTTGGGGAGATAAAACACAAACAGAAATAACCATAACCTAAGATAGGAAATGGTAACTACAGAAAGAGATATGAACATAAAATTCAAGGTGAGCAAGAGTATATTTCCATCAGAGAGGTATAGGAAAGGCTTTGTGGAGAAAACAATTTGATAGCAAATTCTTCTTTCAAGAAAAATATACAGGATGCGTCCTCATCCTCATAAACAGTGCAATCCAACAGAGGAGACAGACAATGAGCAAACAACAATTTTGGATTGGAGTGTGTCAGGGACAGAAAAAGAGCATATTTCAAGAAACCAAAATAAGGCCAATGTGGGCAGAGTGTAATGAGAAAAGGGGAGAGTGACAGGAGATGAAGTCAAATGAACATACCATGTAAGACTGTGTGGGCCATAGGAAGGAACTCCTATTTTACTCGTAAGTGCTTTAGGAAGTCATTGAAGGGTTGAGCAGAAGGGTAGCATGATCTGGTTTATATTTTCAAAAGATCACTGTACCTGCTGGGTGAAGAATGGATTGTAGGGAGGTTATGAGTGGGAGCAGGAAGATTCTCAGGAGACAACCAAAAGAGTGCAGGTGAAAACTCATGGTGACTTAAATCTCAATGGTAGTAAAGGAGCTAGGGAAAGTGGATAGACTGAAGATTTATTGTAAAGGTAGAGTCAAAAAAACAAGTCCTAATCGATCACATCTTACGTGTAAGGGAAGTGCAAGGATTAAGATAATTCCTAGACTTTTGGCTTATGAATGGTGGTGACATTTACTGAAATTTAGAAGGTCTGCAGAGAGAGTGACGGGAGAGTGATGGGAGAGATACACAGGAATTCTAGATCCAGCTGGTGGCATTGTGGTTAACATGGCTGGATCCCATATTACTAACTGCATGGTTAGAGTCTCAGACTTGGTGGCTTGAACATCATGGTAGGCACGTGTGTGTATGTGCATGCCCAAAATCCCAATAGAAGAATGGAGGAGAAGGGATTGCAGTGTGCCCATCCCCCCACCCGGGGTGCTTTCTCACTCCACCTGCCCTGCCCCAGTCTCTCTTCAAGTGAACATGATGTATAGCAAATTTAAATTAAAAAGAATTCTAATTCGACCAGGTTAAGCTTGAGATGCCTATTGATACCCAAGAGGAAATATCAAGTTGACAGTTACATATACAAATCTGTAGCTCAATGGAGGCTTAAGGGCTGAGGATATAGATTTGTGAATCATTGGCCTACAGCTAGTATTTAAAGCCATTGACCTGGATAAGATCAATAAGAAGAAATTATTGATAAAGTAGGACAGAGATGCAGGACAAAGCCTTGGGGCACTTAAAAGATAGCTAGTGTTTTGATAGGCAGAGATAGAAAGGGCATTTAACAGGAAGGAATAGAGTAGGCAGAAGCTCAGAGGACAGAAAAGTGCTTAGCATAAGTGGCATAAGTGAGGAAGCATGGGGTAATCCCCCTTTTAGGGGGAAGCCCATCATAGATATTAAATCCTAGATTTGGTCCAGAGACTTCAAAGGAAAATCATGGAAGGTTTGCAATTTGTGGAGTGGTTCTGCTTCTGCTAGTATCTGAATAACTTCTATATGTGACCACCCATCTTTAAATAACAACTATCACCAATGGACATTTTTTAAAATTCTGAAGGTCTAGCCTGGTGGCACAGTTAATAGCAAACTGAACTACAGTGCTGGAGTCACATGGCTGACCACAGGTTCAGATCCCCAGGTCGATGTAAAAACATGCTGGGTGCATGCCTGTATTCCCAGGATCCTGACAAGCTGGAGAAAGGGAACTCTGATATGATAAGACCTTGTTGAGGGTCTCTCTCTCTCTCTCTCTCTCTCTCTCTCTCTCTCTCTTTCATATGTGCACCTGTTCTCTATCGTGAATAAAATATTTAACTTATTTTTTTAATACTTACATAAGGGCCCAGCAGATGGTGTAATAGTTACGTCGCTGGATTCCCATGTAATTAACCACAGTTCAAGTCCTGGACCCAGTGGCTTAAACTTACACGGCAGCATGTGCGTGCTTGCCCAAAATCCTGAGAGGAGAATAGAGGAGGGATTGCAGCATGGCCATCCCCCCCGGGAGGGGTGATTTAATATCTCAAACAAAACAAAACAAAACAAAACAAATGAACAAGCCAAAAAAAAAAAAAAAAAACTATCTAAAAGCACCAGAGAACAAACAAAAGCAGGCAGATACTGGAAAGGGCCAATATTTGAAGGAAACCAGCAGCTTTTTGTGAGTTTCCCATATTTGTTTTACAATTTTTTTCCCTAAAGGCAAGTCCTGGTCTTTACCAAGCAGTATAGCTAAAACCACCAGAGGACAGAGTATGGGGAGGAGAAATCTCTGAAACAAGAAGAGCCAAAAAGGGATACTTTAAGTTATATGTCGAAACTTTCCCTAAAGCTCAGGCTAATGTTCAAAGTACACAGGTACAGGGCAGACTCCAGTATACCCAGCTAAGGCTCAAATAGTTGGACTAAGATTTTTGCTGCAACCCACCACAGGGAAGACAGAGTTTGGAATTTGAGCTTAGCCACGTTTGCTCCCTACAAAAAACAAACAAAAAGACCAATACTCCTTTGGAGGAACAAAACAGAATCTAGAATCCCTAAAATATATCATATCCAGGATATAATCCAAAATTATTAGACATATGAAGAAATAGAAAAACATGTTCTATGTTCAAGAGAAAAGGTCATTAATGGAGAGAATCAATTCCACGAGGTGAACAGGTAATGGTCACAACACATTCACAAGGCCCTGCCAGGCCAGCAGCTGGGTCTCAGAGAGATAGAGGGAAGAGGGAGAGAGTAGGAATGCTCAATGTATGGAGCCTACCCTCACCATTAAAAAGGCTGATACATGTGATGGATGCACTCACAATAGTACCTGACACTTAATAAGTACTCAATAAATACCTAGCTGTTACTATTATTATCACCATCATTACATAAAATACAAGTGTCCAGAGGAGGAGAGTGTGAGGAAAGACATTATGGAGAAAAATAGAGAGGCAAGTCATTTATGGGACACAGAAATGGATGATTATCTGTTGATGATAATGTGTATCGTATCCTCAGCTGGACCAATGAGAAATGTATTCATGTTGTAACATTCACTTTACAAGCTAAGTGATTGAATGTATAAAAGAAATTAAAAGAAAATAAAATATATTATTTTTAAAAACACTTTGTCCAAAACTGCCAACACTATTTTCAAGTGGCTTATTCTTGCTTAAACACCATTTGCTTATAGTTTTATTAGGTGAGGTCTCTTAAAACTTCAGATAAAGCTATTTAATCTATAAACTTCTCCCCTTCTGTAGTAGGCAGTTATACATCTTTGAAATAATGCTATTTGGGAGGGTAGAAGCTACATGGAAGTCCCAGGTTCTGTTCCCCACATACCAGGCACAGTTGCATAACTATAACCCTAGCTAATTGAGAGGCAGAAGCAAGAAGATCTTGACACAGTGAAATATGTTGTAGATACCTCTCTCCCTCTGTCACTTCCCCTTCTCTTCAACTTCCTTCTTCCCCTCTCTCTCTCTCTCTCTCATGGGGGAGGGGGAATCAGATTTCTTTCAAAGGAATTCCTTAATGGTGATACCCCCCCCAAGGTATTTATTTTTATTTTACTAATTACCAGGAATGCCACCTTAAAATAAGCTGCTAAAATCATATTTGATGTGTCATCTGATGAAAATGTATTTTATTTACAAATATGGCATTATTAATCCATCACCAGTTTTTCCAACAATGAACTTATTTATGACACTGCTCACTCACACAATTTTTGTAATTAAAGCTGCTGGTTTCCCAAGCATAAAAATTCGGGATTCAGTGGGTGGTCAAGGAATAGAGTTCCATTTAATTCCATAGCATTCCCCAAAGTCACATCCAGTCGAGGTCTGGTTATGGGCTGGTCTTAGGTGAAAGTCACCAAAAAAAGTGAGAATTTTTTTAAGTATATTTTCTAGGTGCCGACTCAAATTTACATTCAAAAACACAAATACAAGCTCTTTTTTAAAAACACGGTAACCACAATAACAGCCATGTTCTAAAGCAATAGTTCCATAAAGTTTGACTTTTTTGTTTGTTTTCATGGTGATGAGTAGAAACTGGTGGTCCTTGGGTTTTTGCTTCAAAATAGTTTGTGGACTGAAAAAAAAATGTGAGAACCACTGTTCTAAACAAGCAAAGTAAATTGATAGTTATAAAACAGGAATGTTTATCCTCTGCAGGAATACTTTATACTGTGATTTTTGCTTAATGTTAAAGCAGCCGTGTTAAGTATTCCTTTGAAAATGAAATTTCAATGTATTATCTCCTTCTTATGAATTAGTGTTTATAAACAAGAACATTTAAAGGGTCTTTTCTGTTGTAGTAAAAGGAAAACAGTAGCTTATTAAAGCTTCAAGAATGGCTTCGCAGTTCCTTGTCAAATCTCAAAGCCCCATAATTCTTTCCCTTCAAATGACTCTAAACAAAATGACACCTCTAAGGATTAAACATTTTGGAAACCAATAAAAGAAGAAGACATTAAAGCATGTCTGACACAAGCCTCTCCTCCATATTTCCCTGTTCCTCCCATCCTCCCTACATAAGTATGAGTCAGGCAATGTTAACTTTGAATCATGCATTTGTTAGTTTCTTTTGAGCATTATATAAATAAGGTTTTGATCATAGCCTATGAGGCAACTGACCTGTAATCATTTGCATTTCAACATATGTAGCTTGAAAAACAGAACAGTAAGTTACCCTATATGCTCTTTTATTTGAATTCCACAGGACATAACTCACAGTATCATGTGTGTGTGTGAGAGAGAGAGATAGAGAGAGAGAGAGATACAAGAGTGCCCTAAAGAAACAGATCATATGAGAATATAATGCTCACACATCAAATGGAAAAAGAGAAGTTTCAAGAGTGCTGTATTTGAATTACACTATGTATGCAGGAATACTCCCTTTCTGAAGCTGTTAACAATAGCTTCATTTATTGAATGCTTCATATGTGACAGGTGCTATACTTAATGCTTTACAGGTAATATCTCTATGTAATCTTCCCAATAATCCTACAAGGTGGATATTATTATCCCTATTTTCAGATAGGAAAACAAAGCTTAGTCTGCAAATATTTGTTGAGCGATTACTACATACCAGTCTCTCTTCTAAGCAAAGTTGAAGCTTAGAGAGATAAAGGAAACCAGAGTTTGGACACAGCCTTGCTCCTACTCTTATAACCTCATCTTGCCTTATTAGAAAGATTGTTTAAGAAAATATTTCAGGGGCCAGAAGGTGGCGTGATGGTTAAGGTGCTGGACTCCCACATGGCCAACTGTGGTTGAAGTCCTAGACCCAACAGCTTGAAAAATCATGCTGGGCACATGTGCATGCATGCCCAAAAATCCCAAAAGGAGAATGGAGGAGGGACTGCGGCATGACCAGCCATCCCCAACCCCCGGGGGCTGTAATTTCTTACTTTCCCTCTCTCTGTTTCTCTCCAGCAAGCACAAAAAGCACAAAGCCCTATGGAAAAAAAAAAAAAAAAAAAAAGAAGAAGAAGAAGAGAGAGAGAGAGAAAAAACAGAAAACATTTTGTGTATTTATATCATAGAATGTCTTTCTTCACCTTAGTTCCTTATAGGGTTTATGAATGTCTTTCAGTATATGCAGCTTTAAAATGATTGACCTTTATGTCTGGAGGGAAACCTAGAAAGAATCCTTATATTTTCCAAAATTTTAATTTTCTCAAATAAAATGTTCAATAGATGTAGAAACTCCTTTCTTAAGCTGTATGTCAATCAGGAAAATATTCTTAATTTTTACTCGAGAAATTTCAAAGAAAAAAACAAAAGTCATATACATGAAAGACATGTCACCATGTATTTTATTAAACTGTTGTCTTAAGTGAGATAAAATTTGAACCTAAATCTTATCTTTCTCTCTGGAAAGAGTTAGTCTCCAGTGATAACTTTTTCTTTTTGTGAAAAATAAATACAACAATTTCAGATAATGTAAAGGAAAACTTTTTTCTAGAAGTGATTATGATTACACTTTATGGGTTTCCTATAATAGGGACAAACTTATATGTAAAGAGCTGTGAATTGTGGATGTGTGTGAGGTAGAAATTATACCATGACCGACAGTTAGTCATCTTGCAACTTTTCCAAAGTGATGTAACTCCATTTTTTTGAACAAATGTTATTTTGTTAAATAAATGCCCATTTAAACCTGTATACAAAGGTTATAATTATAGCAGGAAATTGTTGGGGGCAGAGGAGGTTAAATCTAGTTGCCCTGTCATACATTTGGAATGATTTCTTGGAAACCTAGTTCAAATTTTTTACTGAGGTTTGCTGTTTCCCTCTGCTGTAGTTTCAAGTAATAACTTCCCAATATTTTCATTCTGAGAGATTTGTACATGGGGGTGGGAGGAGTAATCGTAGGTTACTGAATCAGTCCTCTCTGATGATTTTGCACTGAGGAGGCCAAAAAAACAGTGGAATCCGAAGCTATCACTTAACATGGTAGGACTTGTAGAAATACATAAGAAGCTCAATGCTAAAAGAAAATTCTAGAGCAATACTGTCCCATAGAACTATAGTATGAATTTTGACAAGTCACATGTCATTTATAGTAGCCACATAAACATTTTTAAAGGTGAAATTAATTTAACTATATTCAAAATATCATTTAACATGTAATTAATATAAAATGAGTAGTGACATACTTTACATTTTTTCCTAAGTCTTCAAAACTTGGGATGAATTTTACACTTACAGCATATCTCAGTTTGGACCAGCTAACCTCATTTTAAGTGCTTAAGTAACAAATGTGACTAGTGGGTTCCCTATCAGCCCATGCTGGTCTAGAAATGAAAGCAGCTATTTTTTTAAATACTTACACTTAGGGTTTTCCTTTGTTAAACGGGAAAAATAAAATAAAATAAACCTGTTCAGGGCAATATTAGCTTTTGTGTTCAAATGACTCTTCTTGCTAACATCTCTAGGAAAAAACCTCAAGCCTCATTTGATTTCCCCAAATTCTCTGAACCAAACTCTTGGACTTCATTTTAAAAAAAAAATTAAAAAGCTTATTGTTACCGCCCCCCCCCCATCACTTTCTTTTGTTTTGGGGCAAAAGGAAAGAGAATCGTGTTTTTCCAGATCAACTCACAAATACTTATCGAGTTGATCCTGTGTGTGTGACATCTGTAATACTGGTAGTTTATTGAATCCACGGTTAACAGTTCGTTTACTTCTTAATTCCCACAGTGTGACCACTGCTGGTATTACTTTTTGCAGATCAGTTAACTTTGTTTTGAAAGATAGTTCTCTGGTTTACAAAGTAAATAGAAATGAATACAAGTTGATGCTGAAAATGGCACACGATTTGCTTCATTTTAAAAAGGCTGGTTTACCCTTTCCATGGAGTAATTGGTGCTGGACAATGTTAGGCACTCAAGAACTGTCTCTTCAGCAATGTATTTTTTTTTTTCACTAAAGCAAGAATGTTAACTGGAATAATTGATCACTGGGGAGCTAATTTACCTCAAACCAACCAAACTGAGGAACTTCTTTTCACTATAAAGATGTGGTGGATGTGACTTTGCAGTGTAAATGATGGATAAACTAGGTATATACATAAATGCAAAATAATACACAACTCCTTATCTTCAAACCTTGGCAAACACGTTTTATCTTAAACTACACAGCGAAGGTGCTGCTAATTTATCAGCGTTTGGACTAAGATCTGATTTGCAGCACCTAAATCAAGCATGTTGAGGAAAGTGACAAAAGCAGGCGCCAAGAGGCCCTATGGGCCCTCCTCCCCCAGATCATGCTGAGCGGGCCCTGATGTTGCCTAACCTGAGTCTATCCCCCTGAGTCCAAGGCTGCGGGAGAGGGCGCGCATCGAGGATTTCTGGCTGCCTTTTTGAGCTCCCTGGACAGCTGGAGTCTCCTCAGATGGCCACGAGGCTCCCAGGCCTCGAGTCTTTGCCCCAGGGCCCGCTGGCAATGGCCACAGAAAGAACCCAACACCTGCCTCTCCAAGACCGGGCGAGAAACCTCGCACCACCCGCTGGCTGGATGTGGGGCTCTAATCTCATCCTCACACCTGCGTTAGGGAAGAAGGTGAGGGCCCTCCAGGTGTCTGGGTTCCCGGGATGATGAAAGGAAGCTGTTAAAAGGCGTGCGCTGGGAGCTCAGCGGGGGACGCGCTTTGGTCGCCAGGCGTGGGCGGACCGGGATGGCTGGGCCTTGGCTTGAGGAACAGAAGAGACAGGCCAGAGATTTCCCTTCGCTTTTTTTCCTTGCCCTGGCAGGGCAGTTAGCCAGGGGCTGCAGTAGCTTTCCACTCAGCCCTGCGACTGTTACACATTTCTGCCCCGGCGCACTCAGCACGCTGCGGCACCCAGCTCGGTGAACGCGGGGTCGAACCATCCCGGAACCCACTCCAGACGCCCAGGCCTGTCTCCACAGCTCTCTCTACCCTCTGGGGCTCGCTCCCTCGCCATCTGGGGATTGGGTTTCCTTAACCCAGGGCTTCCCCATCTTGGGCAGGAGGAGGAGTCAGAACCCCTCCCCTCCCTCTTTCTTCCTCCTCCGCCCACAGGCCAGCCTGATTTTTTTTTCATCTAATCTTTTATTTAAAGTCAACAGAGGAGCAGGAACCCTGAGCTGACTACAAGATATTTAATAACTCCCCAACCTCAGCCGAGAAGGTAGCCTTAAGGAACCTCCCCATTTCCTCCTCCTTGAAGAATTAGGTAGCAGGAGGGTGCAAGGATCGAGACCAAATCTCGAGGGTTCTGCACACTTGGGGAGGGGAGTTGGACATGGGGGCGACTCAGGCAGGACGAACGAACCCCACATATAAAAATTTTCACCCAAGACCGTCAACTTGGAAAGCCTTGAATTAAACCTGGAGCCAAGCCCCCTAGGGGGTTCCCAGGCACTAAGCCTCCAGTGCTTCCGTCGGGGGAAGGCAAGAGGGAGGTGAATGCCCAGCCTGTGACCCTGGAGAGGGGAGGGTCTTGGGCCCTTACAAGATGTGCCCATAGACTAGGCGCGCCCGCAAACACCCTAGGAGGACATAGGCAGAAAAGATACTCCACGCCGCCTCCCCGGTCCTGACCACAGGGCCAAGCCCCGGGAACCTAGCCCCTATTCCTCCCCAGCTGGGCGGGGACCACTGTTTTTTCTCGTTCCCAGGGAGCCTCCGACCTGCTTGGACCCGTGGCAATTAAAGGCTCCCAGCCTTTCGCCCCTCCTGCCTTTCTTATTCTTTTCCCCCGCCTCCCGCCAACGCCCCCAGATCTCTTGGGCTCGCCCTTCCTGAAAGTAGGCGAGGCCCAGAAGCCCAGGCTGGAGCGAAGCAGGGTTGGGGGGTGTGGGAAGAGGGAGGAGCCTAGCGCGGCCGTCCAGGGGCGTGTCTTCCTCCAGCTCCGCCCCTGGGTGCGCGCGGCTGTGGCGGCGACGGCCGAGCCTCGCTCTGAGAGACAGGTATCGCTTAGGCGCCATGTTGTGAGCGGAAGTGGGGGAGCGCGCGGCGGTCGCTGTTCTGCTGGGAGCGGGCGCGGGAACCGGCGGGGGGGGCGGAGCTGTAGTCCCGGCGGCGGAAGGAGGAGAGGAAGAAAGGGGCGAGACCCGGTGCCCGGCAGCGGCGCGAGGCTCTCGCTCAGCTCTAGCTTCTAGCTCAGCTCTCGCTCAGCTCTCGGGCGTCTGTGGCCAGGCGCGCGGCTTTCGTGGGGTCGGTGTCCGCGTCGAGCCCTCTCTAGGGCCGCCGCCGCTGCTGCTGCTGCTGCTGCTGCCGCCGCCGCTGCCGTGGGGCTCGGGCGGCGACGGAGCGGGGCCGGCCGCGGGGCGGGCGGGGAGGGAGGAGGCGGTGAAGGCGGCGGGCCGGGGGGGAAGATGCCGCTGGCGCAGCTGGCGGACCCGTGGCAGAAGATGGCTGTGGAGAGCCCATCCGACAGCGCTGAGGTGAGTGCAGCGGGGCGGCCGGGCCGGCGCGCCTCCTCCCCGCGCCCCCGCTGGCTGGCTCCCCTCCCCGGAGCTGGTCGCTCGGCCTCTCCTCCCGCTCGCTTGTGTCTCCCCCAGGTCCGGGATCCCGGTTTGAACTGTTGGGGTTTGTCTGTTTGCCCGTCTGTCTAGTCCTCCCACCCGCACTCTCACCTCCCTCCCTCTCTTGGGGGGCAGCCGGTGTGGTGGCGCGTGGAAGGTTTGGAGTGGGCGCTGGGGCTTTGCAAGAAGCCGATTTTAATCAACTTGGCGTGGGGGGTAGCAGCAGGCGGAGCGGGGGCCGGTGGAGAGTTGGGAAGTTTGGCCCTGCTGGGTCGGGGGTCTTACTTGGACCTAGGCGACTTTGGGGGCTAAGGGAGGGGTATGGATTAGCCTCACCAGGGAGCAGGGACTCTCGAATTCAGCTAAGGGAGGGGTTGCTGCGAGATGTGGGCGCACGGGGCCAGGGTGGCGACCTGTGGAGGTTTCGGGTAAGGGGTGCAGGACAGCGGAGGGTTTTGCCTCCCTGGATCTGCTGCAGCGGTTTCTGCTGCTGCTGCTGCAAAGGAGAAAGTGGAAGCCCGAGGTCCTCCACTCCCTATCCCCTGGTTTCTGAGGTCGCTGAGCTCGCGGACCGGTCCCTGCGAGTTTAACGAGTTTCCTGTCGATGGAGGTGAGAGCGTGATATTCAGTATCAGCGGCCGCCGTAAAGGGCTTGCTGGTGTTTCAAGCTCGGGATCTGATGACCGATCCTGAGACACCCGCTCGAGTGCCAAAAACCCAAACAATATACCCAGACGGGGGACGCAACAGAATTTTCCCGGGTATATCACAGCATCGAGCTTTTCGCAGCCTTCTGTGTCCCAAAACCAACTTGGGATCTGCGAAAATAATCCAGCAGGGTATCAGCGCTCCTCTCTGGAGTCGAAAATCAATTCCTGGTGGTAGCGCGTCTGTGATTCTTCCTTCTTGACTTTTTGCTGTCTTCTATCCCCTCAGCGGACTTTGGGGGATTACAGGATGATAGGCTGTGTGTGTGTAATAGTTACTGAGTGAGTGACCCCATTTCTGGAAAGCATGACTGAAACGCGGGGGTGGAATGGGGCAGGCTCTGATGAGTGGTGTACTTGGCGGCAGCCGCTGCCCAGCCGGCCTCCGCAGTGTGAGAGGTGGATAGGGTTACTGGTTACGTCAGTAAAACCGAGGCTCAGTTTGATCTGAGATGCGGGACACTTGCATTCTCGGGTTTAATGGAGGGGGAGGGGGATCAGTTCAGATCGCTTTTCAGATTCTTTCCCAGCCATCTCCAATGCTGTATTAAGATGTTTACTTGTTTTCCTTCACGCAAGCAGAGTTGTAACAGTGCTTACGATTGTGCTTATAGCATTTTGCGATTGGATCAGCGTTGAAAAATCTAAATTAAGTGCTACTCTCCGAATGATATGTGTTAAGAAAGAAAGAGGAAATCGTGTTTTTAAGACTGGCAGAATTAAAGAAATTCACTTAAAATCGTTAGCCAGTCTAATACTATAAATCTTTTATAGAAAGTCAAATATAGAATGTAATCATCCTTTGAATGAATAGCGTGCAAAAACAGTATGCCAGAGGGCTCTTTCTATTTTTTGCTTCAGATTTTTTTCGCATCAAATAATACAGCTAAAATGTTAATAAAATGTTCTCCAAACGCTGGACTTGTAGAAAGAAACCGAATTTGCTTTGAGTCTGAGTTTTAGATAGAAATATTAACAGTTGCAAGTCAAAATTAGTCTACATTTCTACTTGACATGTATCAATACGTAAGGAGGAAAGTCATTTAAAATCGCACCCTATCCTTTTTCTATATAGCATACATTTGGATAAGGAAGGCACAACACTATTATTTACTTAGCACCTACTATATGTCAGCTACTGTGGTACTTTATATATGTATATATTGTATATATGTGTGTGTGTGTGTGTGTGTGTATCATTTTATCCTTCCTATAACCCAGCAGGGTAGGAATTGTCCCATTTTTATGGATCAGGAAACAGAATCTCAGAAGTTAAGGGCACAGAGATTATAAATAGTAAGTGGCAGAGCCATAATTCAAAGCCAGGTGAACACAATTCTTGTACTTTGCTTTATATTAGGGTAGCTGGCTGCTTCAGATCCTTTGTGGAAAAATGAAGGGTATAAACAAATAAGCCAGTAGTTTGAGGTCTTGTGTTTTTCAGGAACGAATGAAGTATTATAAGAGGTCTCATTTGGTAATGCCTTGTAATTTCAGTCACTGCCATGTTTTCCACAACCTGGCAGATAGGATTCCACAATTTGCCATTTCCGAAGAATTTTCTTGCTATTCTGACAGAAGTTATGTCAAACAGAGCCAGTGTTGCCTAGATTTATTAAAACTGGAATTTAACAAATTGCCTTTAGATATTTTGTTTCCTTTGGCTGGTCAGCTGTTTCAAGTAAATTACTTCTGATGCAATTTGGGAATATTGGAGCCAGTGAACAGAGGATTGAGAATTTCCACTCAGATGTGTAATATTGATACCTATCCTCCCATCTCCTCTGCAGTAGCTTCCTACCAGAGAATAATTATATTTTACCAGAATGATGTTTTGGGGTTTTTTTAAATAGTCATTTATATAAGTAAATACATCAAAAAAAAATTTTCCATACTAAAAGCTTTCAAAGTTGGTCTGTATAAGGTATTTACATTTATGGTCTTATCCCTAGTATACTGTGAACTCTTGAAAGCAGAGATTTTATTTTTCTTTCTCTGAACCCCAAGCTTTTTAGCCTGGCACATACATATTATGGACTCAATAAATGTCTGCTGAATGAATCATGAAGGTCAGGAATAGGATGATTGTGGATCTGTTTTTATCATTTTCATCTTACATTAAAATATGAACAGTTTTTACAGACCTGCATCCCTCACTAAAAACACAGGCAGTTTCTTCATTCCTTCACACCAGCCTTCCTGCTTTAAGACCTCACACAAGTTTCATGGTGTTTAAAACAAAAAAAGCCTTGTGGTTGAATTCAAACATAGGTCAGAATATGATATGCTAGAACCAGGCTGAATGTTTAAAGAAGCAAATTTAGGATAATAAAGGAAGTACTATGTAAGCAAACTAAGGATTAGTACAAGATAAAAAAAAATAGCTTCCTAAATGGTTTAGGTGAATATAGAACTCTTTAATGAGTTATTAAATATCTCTAAGTATAAAAATGCTAGTATATTTTTTGGATATTTGACTGTTTAGGAGATAGATATCAAGAATTTGTAGTTTTTCTGTTCTGTAGATTCCTTGCCACTGCTGTCAGGGTCAACCTTTAGGATCCTAAGTCTGACCTAAAGTGACACTTTTTTTTCTCAGTTGCAATAGAGAAGGTATAAATGATAGTAAATCTAAATATGAACCATTTTCAAAATAATAAAATTAAGGTCATTTTTGCCTTATAGAAATGTACATAAAAATAGTCATAGTACAGTGTTATATACAGTGTTTTATAAAATGTGTAAAAGTAACCACCTTGACTTCCTTTAAATAAAGATACCCATAATGCATTGAAATATATTAACTGTATAAGTAATTTTATCATAAAAAATGAGACCCTTGTGTTGGAGATTATTTTTAGTGAATGTGCAGCCATTCTTAATGTCAAAGGCTCTATAGCATTCTATAGTATAATACGCAGTACAGTACATAGATTCCATAGTGTTTCTACTACGACAATATTATATAGATTTCTTCTACTTCATCTGTAGGGAAACCATTCTATTAAAGTGTGATTGTTGATTTTGGAAAAAAAATGTTTTATTATGTTTCTTTTCCTTTTCCTGTTTCATTTTTACGACCTTTCAGGTTTTTTTCCTCTCCCCCCAAGTGAAGATCTGAGGAGAGGACAGGTATTGTTACATGTCAACTGTCAAATAACTGTGACACATTACTGAACACTTCATTGTTATCAGTGATTATGATATAGGATGTCAGTTTTTCAAAATCTAAAATTTGCTTTGTTTTGGCAGCTTGATCCTGTCCTAATAGAGTGGAGTCAAAACATGAAACTTTCTAGGTGCATTTAAATCTTAAGATAAAGAGATAATATTTTATTTAATTAAAGAAATGTGAATAGGTAGACTTTGCATTTTCTTTAGTACAATTTTACAAATTACAATAAGTTTATCATATTTTAATAAAGGATAGAATAATTAGGATATGTACTTCAGACCAAGAACTTGACATTTGATAAATTATAGGATGATAAAAAATATAGCAGGTGATTTATCCAGGGTATGAATTGCAGAATTATTCTCACAGTTTTTGAAAAAATTTATCATCCACTAAAATATTCATTCTATTGTGATAATTGACAAGATTTGCTCTACATTTCCATGCTCAGGGACATGTAATCTGCCAGGCTGTGAATGATGGGTGAGGTCAGAGTGGCCCAATTCACCAACACAAACTGGATGCTTTAAACCCAGTGGTTCAGAATATAATGAACCACAGTGCCATCTTGGGGGTCTCCGGTAATGTATGAATGTGATAGTGCTTAGTCGTTTATGGGTTTTGATGGATAACGGGTATTTTGGAAGCCAACCAGGTGGCATGGCGGTTAAGATAGATGGCTGGATACCACATGGTCTACTGCATGGTTGAGTTCTGAACCTAGCAGCTTGAAACAAACAAACAAACAAAACAAAACAAAAACACTGGCACATGTGCTTGTGTGCCCAAAGTCCCCAGGGAGTGGAGGAGAAGGAATTGCAATGTAGTCTTCTGTCCTGGGGGTGCTTTCTCTCTCTCTCTCTCTCTCTCTCTCTTCCTCTTTCCAGCAAGTGCTCATGCCCTATAACAAATTTTTAAAAAATTGGAGTGCAGTTGTCTGTGTGTGTGTGTGTGTGTGTGTGTGTGTAGCATATAACACATCCCATTCCCCAATTCACATAATAGAAAAAATAAGTAGGTGCATTTTAATGCCTGACATTAGATGTCCTACTTCCCATCAATGTATTGTTTTTTCTTTTTCTTTTTTCTTTTTTTTTTTTTTTGGAGAGGTTTTTGATATAGGGCACGTGCACTCCCCAGAAAGAGAGAGAGACAGACAGAGAGACAGAAAACGAGAAATAACCCGGGGGGGGGGGTGGCCATGCTACAATCCCTTCTCCTCCATTCTCCTTTCGGGATCTTGGGCACTCACACACACACACCCGGCATGAGTTTAAGCCACCAGGTCCGGGATTCGAACCGCAGTCGACTACATAGGAGTCCAGCAAACATAGCCATTACGTTAACTGCTGTTCCCACCATCAGTGTATTCTTTTTTGAGTTAATACCTATATTATTAAAAATATATTAAATCTCAGTCTGGTTTATCAGTTTAATACCAAAAAGCATAAAAACAAGGGGAAAAAAGACATAAATCTTTATTTTTATATAAAAGGTATCAATATTTAAGAAAACAAGTACAAATACTTTGCATACATTTTATAAAAACAGGTTCAGTATTAAATTATCCATATATAGCGCATAGTGATCTTTTAATACATTTAACACATTTTAAGTGAATACATTAGTTACCAGTATTTAACCATTTCAATTTTGTCTGTCTCCTTAAAATTTAGAGGGAACTTTGTGGAATAATTTGGACTAATGGCAGACTGTTAAAGAACATAAGCTTTGGAGCCGTAAAGACCTGTGTTTGAGGCATGGCTCTGCCATAATTTTGTAACCTTATACAAGTTTTTTAATGTCTATACTTCATCATCCTAATCTGTAAAATAAGGATGAAAATAACACGTACTTCATAGAGTTGTGATAAGAATGAACCAAAATCGTAATGTATGTGAAATACTTGGTTCAGTACGTGGTTTAAGTGTTTAATAGATAATAATGATAATGAATCAGCCCTCTTAAAGAACTGTTTGAGAAAGTTCCTTATTTTTTCTCTAGGATAAATTTTTAGAATCAAGCAGAACAATTAAAAATTATTTGATCTGTTTAAACAGAGTTGTCACTGTAATATCTGAATATAATCGTAAGGGTAAAATGAACAGAATTTTTTTTAATCTTATCTTTTTTGTATTGTTCCCTTCAATATTGTCTTGGGGAGGACAGATAAAGAACATTGTGAAGAATGTGTGGAAGAAGGAAGAAAGGAAGTTTGTGATATATACAGTAATAGTCTATCTTACACATGATGGTATCTTATAGTTCATTAAATAGGATATATCCTATATGTCAACCTCTTAAAGGTAGTGTTTCCCTGAAAAAATGATTAGTTGATTCATAGCCTCTGTAGGTAGAATTTTAACTTTCTTTGTAAACCATTAAAATAAGGGGCCAGCAGGTGGCATAGTGGTTAAGGTGCTGGACTCCCATGTGGCTGACCAGTTCAAATCCTGTACCTGGTGGCTTGAATATCACACTAGGCAAGTGTGTGTGCATACCCAGAATCCCAGGAGGAGAGCAGAGGAGAAAGGATTGTAATGTGGCCATTCCCCGGTGGATAACTTCTCATTTTCCCTCTCACTATCTCTTTATATATCTCTCTTCTCCAGCAAGTATGTGTGCCCTCTGGCATAAACTTTAAAAAGAAATTAAAACAAAATGTGCACACCTTTTTATTTTTTAGGGTGAATTCTGTTTATTTCATTTTTAGGGAAAGAAATTAATGTGATACACCTTCCTCCCCAATACTGAAAGCACACTTATTTTGGTTATTTGAATATGCCCTGAGTAACAGGATTTTCTCATCGAGAAATGTCATCCTTGGGACCAGCAGTTAACATAATGGCTATGTCGCTGGACTCCCATGTTAGTCGACCGCGGTTCGCGTCTGGGACCAGGTGGCTTAAAACTCAAGCCGGGCACATGTACGTGTGTGCCCAAGATCCCGAGAAGAGAATGGAGGAGAAGGGATTGTGGTGTGGACATCCCCCCTGGTGGGTGATTTCTCACTTTCTCTCTCTCTCTGTCTGTCTGGCGAGTGTACACGCCCTATAGCAAAAACGTCTCCAAAAAAATAAAAATAAAAATGTCATCCTTTGGTTGTCTGTTACATGGTTTTGGTATTTAAGGAACTTTAAATAGTACATAGAGTATTTTTGAAACTGAGAAGTCTGAGAGATGTGGTGTTAAAAGGTGTATTTGTGCCCCAACAACCATTCCTCTGCCCCTCCAAAAGAACAAGGGAGCATGGCATAGTCAAATAAGTTTTGGAAATTTGGAATTAGATGAAATTTAACCACTGTCCTTACCACATAACTTCTTAGATCTTTTAAGATGATTTATCAGCAAAACAGAGTCTGCAGCATTTGAAACTTGATGTCACAACCCCTTTTTCATGAACTGCCTATTGAAGCTTCAAAGGACACAGTGCTTTGCAGAACACAGTTTGGGAAAGTCTGATAACTCCAGTAACATGATGCAGTATTGTCTGGAAGTGAACTATTATGTTTAATTGATTATATTGAAGGCTTTTTTTTTTTTAACTCTCAAGGGTTTTTGTTTTCATTTTCAGTTGAAATCTTTAAAAATTAAATTTTATAGTACTTTTCTGACTTAATAGTGAACTGGAAATTTAAGTATAACAAATGAAAGTTTAAAATAATTTAAACTTTTTGATTAAATGTTCTAAAAATTAATGGTCATATCTACTTTACTATCAAACTAATTGCCTTTACTAAATGACCCCTACATGGAATTACTCTGTAACATATGTCTAATATTCACAGTTTTAAATATTTACTTTTATCATACCACTTTATACTATGTAAATCTGGCTACCTAAGTTGCAGTTACTAGAGAACAGACGGCTAATTTTAATAATATTTTGATGCAGCCATTTTTAACTTGAGAACATTTTTTAAAGAATTACTTTCTTAAACTTTATCCATTTATTTATTTTAATTTGACCAGAGAGGGATATAGTGAGTGAGTGAGTGAGTGAGAGAGAGAATGAGAGAGAAAGTGAGAAAGCAAGCCACTACATCCAGGACTTGAACTGATATCAGCCATGTGGGGAGTCCAGTGCCGTTAACCACACCACCTGCTGGCCCCAGAAATATTTTTATTTCATCTTTTAAAAAAAAGTTGCACCTTACTAAATAATGTGAAATAGTATTTTCACCCTTTTTGGGGGGCAGGGAGGGGGGTCACTGCCTGTCATGTACACATACCTTTTGGGTCAGGGGTATTTGTTGAGTATATTACCTAATAATAAACTCGATATTTTATATTTTGACAGACTAACAAAATAGATCATTACTAGCTTATGTGCTTTGCATATTCACCTTCCTTTCCTGAAGATGTTAGCTAGAAAGTAGGTAGATTGTGTGTGAATTAAAGAACTAGCAACTATAAGATGGGAAACTATCCTACTTCCCCACCTGGAGACAAGTCTCCACATTATGAATTCTTTTCTGGTGTTTTTTCATGAAATAGTGCTAGTCTCTCAAATATTAGATACCTTGAAATTGGGTATAAATCCAAAGTACTTTCAGATTTCTTGTTTTCTTTCCTCTCTATTAGTATAAATAGCATTGCAACCATAACCTAAGTTAAATCAAATGTCCCCATCTTAACTAACACTTCTGTGGTCTTTTACATACCTTAAAAGCTAGTTATATTTGTCCACCATAAAAATTGGTTTTTGTAACTTTACATATGATGATGATCTCATCTTCAAAGTTGACCTGGTCATCTTAATTTCTTTGACCTTGGCTTTAATCCTTTGGTCCACAGATTGTTATAGGAACCTTGGTTCAGTTATTTGATATGAGTTATAAGCAGATGTCAAATGATATCCTGAAGCAGAAAGTCATCTTGACAGTAATAGACTGAAGTATATCTCATGTGCAGTGGTTTGTGAGAAATCTTCTCTCTATAAATCTTTTTAAAAAACTATATTAAAAACCTGTTACCTAAAATGTTATTTCAGTTCTTCCCATCTAGAATCAGAACTATCTACCTGAAAACAGTGAAAACTAATAATTAATGTTTATCTTTTTTTTTTTTTTTTGGAGAGGTTTTTTGCTATAGGGCGCGTGCGCTCGCCAGACAGACAGAGAGAGACAGAGAGATAGAAAGCGAGAAATCACCCCCCAGAGGGGATGGCCACGCCGCAATCCCTTCTCCTCCGTTCTCCTCTCGGGATCTTGGGTACGCACGCACACGTGCCCGGCGTGAGTTTAAGCCACCGGGTCCGGGACTCGAACCACGGTTGACTACATGGGAGTCCAGCGACATAGCCATTACGCTAACTGCTGGTCCCAATGTTTATCTTTAAAATTATAAATTAGCACTGTTCAGTATAGTAAAGACAAGCCACATGTAGCTATTGAGCATTTGAAATATGGCTAGTTTGACTAGGAACTGAATTTTATATTTAATTTTAATTAAACTTAATAATCACCAGGAGCTATTGACTACCATATTGAACAGCTCAGTTCTAGATTATAGGATTAGTACAAATCAAGCCCTTTTTCCTACACCAGTATTTTTGCAACTCTACCTTCTATTATTTGTATTTTGAAATTCATAGGATAAAGCTTTTTCTAAATCATAATATATTTAGTATGCTTTTTCAGATTATGCGTAATCAGGTTTGTTTTGTCCCTTTCGTACCCTGGAGATTTTTTTGTTGTTGTTTTTTTTGGAGAGGTTTTTGCTATAGGGCGCGTGCGCTTGCCAGAAAGAGAGAGACAGAACGCGAGAAATCACCTCCCAGCGGGGATGGCCACGCTGCAATCCCTTCTCCATTCTCTCCTTGGGATCTTGGACACGCACGCACGCACACATGCCCTGCGTGAGTTTAAGCCACCAGGTCCAGGACTCGAACCGAGGTCAGCTACGTGGGAGTCCAGTGACATAGCCATTACGCCAACTGCTGGTCCCCCCTACCCTGGAGATTTTGATAAAACCTCCTAGGGGGTGCGTATTCCTCAGATCACCATTCTACTATTTCTACAACTTTATTAGTTATACAGTGACATTTCTCATTCAAGTGATAACACTGAAGCCTTGGGGAAATTTAAGTATCAAAAAATGTTGCAATTCAGCCGAGCTTTTGGACGGAGAGAGATAAAGCAATAAGAATAATGTCGCTGTGTAGAAAAATATATTTATCTCCTATATTATTGAATGAGTTATTACTTAACAACTTTTTAAAATACCGCATTCTGTTCACTTTACTCTGCTAAGTAAAACTGGAAAAGTGAATTGATACATCTTGGAACATGAAAGTACGTTTTTTTTTTTTTAAGAGAGATTTTTGAGATAGGGCGCCTGGGCTCCCTGGAGAATCAAAGATAGAGAGAGAGAAAGCAATAAATCACCCCCAGGGAGTATGGCCATGCTGCAGTTCCTTCTCCATTCTCTCAGGATCTCAGGATTTGGGATACACACACACACACATGCACACGCGCGCGTGCGCACACACACGTACGCATGTGCCTGGCATGAGTTTTAAGCCGCCAGGTCCAAGGGTCAAACCACAGTCGCCTACTTGGAAGTCCAACAACATAACCATAATGCCCTCTGCTCCTCCCTGAAAGTGTTTTAAAAAATTTTTAGCATAGCAGGCCAGCAAATGTCATGGAGGTTAAGATGACTGTATCCCACATTGCCAACTACGCAGTTCGAGTCCTGAACTTGGCAGCTTGGAAAACATACTGGCCACGTGTGCAGGCATGCCCAAAATCCCTAGAGGAGAATGAAGGAGAAGGGATTATGGCATGGCCATCCCTCCTGGGGGGTTCTTTCTTACTTTCTCTCCCTCTCTCCCTCTCTCTCTCTCTCTCTCTCTCTCTCTCTCTCTCTGTCTCTCTGTCTGTCTGTCTCTAGGGAGTACATATACACTATGGCAAACGTTCATTTTTTTAATTTTAGCGTAGAGTTTTAGAGATGGGCATAATTTAGGCCTGTCGTATTTATATAAGAAAATTAAAACCTATTCAGGCACACCTGCCCCCAGGTTTATGCTGAGAAAGTCAAAACTAGGGTGTGCAGTATATTTCATTTCATAAAGTTTATTTTGCCATCCACAATATATTACTGTAACTTGTTAATAATTTCATCAGAACTGTCTTACATACAAATTCTGAAAGAGCCACAGTGGGTACAAATTCACACATTACTTTTTCTCTACCATCTGCTAATTTCAGCTATTGGCTGTGTCGGAGTACTCAAATCCAAAGTAAACTAATATATGCTTTGCCTTAGCTTTAATATATAAGTCTGGAAAATACAGTCAATCTTGAGTTTACAAAAGTAAACAACTTCACAACAGTCCTACCTACTAATGAATGGAGCAAAGGGTATGCTGATATCACTGCTCTATTTCTCCCAGGTGAAGATGGAAGGAAACTCACATTTACTGAATGCCCCTTTGACTAGACACTTTTTGTATATCAACTTGAATGAGGTAGACATAATTATGCTCAACTTACAAGTGAGGAAAATCAAGTCTCAAAAGGTTAAGTAATGTGCTCATGGTTACACAGCTATCAAGTGGAGGAACCGGAATTCAAACCAAGTTTCACAGATTGCAAATTCCATTAGCTTTCCTCTAGACTGCCTTGCTTGAGTTGAGAACAACAGCTAAGTGAGCTGACTCAGTCTAGATAAAATCTTCTGCTGGGGAGAAAGGATCTGGGTGGTTTACATGAGTAGTTGTTTTTGCAGTAATGTAAAAGATAATGACCTAGGGTAAGAGGTGCCTTCTCATATAAATGTGGCATAAAGCCTTCCTCTCACCAAGCTGCTCCATCTTCAATGGAGAAGATGTAATCCTGGCATGAATTAGAAATGCTGTTCTTTTTTTATTTTTAAGTTTCTTTTATAAAAGAGAAATACAGGGACACCCAACAGGGTCCTGCCATACTGAAATCCTTTCCCTTGCCTTCTAGCTATCCAGGACTACGGGTGTACCCAGTATGTACTGATTGACCTGGGATCCAAAGTCCAGGCCTTCTCATATGGCTCTGATATTGCACAGCAGCACCCTATTGCCTGTGCCACCAGAGCCAGGCCAGGAATGCTGTTCTTAATGGAGACAGAGGGTTAGTTTATAAGTAGAGTTAGAAAAGTTAGTAAAATCAGCATTGCTCCCTAAATACAGTATGGGTTAAGTATAATTTTAGTGAGCTCACCTAAGAAAGACAGCATGTATGACACAGTATGGGGGAAATGCTTAGAGATTTCCAAACAGCTATTTTATAAATGAAGCAAAATACCTTATATTTTAAACAAAACCCCCAGTATTTGGAAAGAAAGGGGCTGCCTAGACAATACTTTACAAGCTTAAGGGTATATGCTTGAGTAAATGTGTTCTGCTCTTTGCAGCTTATTAAATCATTACCTCTTTATGTTTACATCTTCTTTTCAGAAGAATCTATTTGACACTCTCTCAAACTGCCAGAAAACAAAATCTGGCTCATCCAGAAAAAGCTGACAATTATGCTGCTAAAGAAAAGAGTTAAAAGTTACACATTGTTCTTCCCCCCTGTAGACTTTATACTGTTAGGTCAAATAGCCCTAATTAATTCTTTTTAAAAATTGAGATATAATTTATGTAACATAAAATTCACTGTTGTAAAGTGTGCACTTCAGTGGTTTTTAATATATTTCCAAGGTTGTACAAGCATCACTGCTATCTAATTCTAGAACATTTTCATCACCCCAAAATAAATCCCATACTCATTAGTAGTCACTCCCCATTTACCTTTCCCCCCAGCCTTTGACAGCCAGTAATCTGCTTTCTATCTATAGATTTGCCTGTTCTGGACATCTCATATTAATGGAATTCTACAATATGTGACTTTTGTTCCCTTAACATAATGTTTTCAAAGTTCATCCATGTTACAACATGTATCAATGTATCATTCTTTTTCTGGAAGAATAATATTCCATTGCATGGATATACCACATTTGTTTATCCATTTATCAGTTGAGGGACATTTGGGCTGTTTCTACTTTTTTATTATTATGAATAATTCTGTTATGGACATTTGTATGTAAGTTTTTATGTGAACATATGTTTTCAGTTCTTTTGAGTATATACCTAGGAATGGAATTTCTGAGTCATATGGTAAGTCTATGTTTATCATTTTGGGGAATTGCCAAACTATCTTCCAACTCACCTGCACCATTTTGTATTCCCACCAGCAGTGTATAAGAATTTCAGTTTTTTCATACCTCACTAACATGTATTATTGTCTGTCGTGGGTATAAAGTGGTATATCCTTGTGGTTTTGATTTGCAACAACCACCCTCACCACCACCCTTTTGTTTTCTCTTTAATTTATATTGAATATTGTGATTTTTTTATTTGAGATTTAAAATGTCCTTTTTGGAACTTTGATACACACTGGAGCATAATATATTAATAAACTCAGCTTTTTGGAAAAAAAACTAATGATGTTAAACATGTTAAGGATATTTTCATGTACTTATTGTCTATTTGTACACATAATTGTTCTTCTTTTGTTCCTTATTTGTGGACTTAAATGCATTCTTGGCCTAATACGAATGTAGGAGTTCCTTACTTATACTTGTTTATGTTATAAATGTATTTTTTTTTCACAAAGCTTAGCTTCATTATGTGCTTTTAAAAGATTTTCTTCATTTTTAGATGTAACAAATAGAAAGCTTTCCTAGCACAGTGTTTCTCCAACTGGATTTAGTAGAATCCTAGGCTCTGTGAAAGTACCTTATCACCAGGGGCACCGTTTTTCTCAACCATAGCAGAATTCCTAGAGGAATACATCAAGGGGTTAAAGATTAGTTACAGAATGTGGGAACCAGCAGTTAGCATAATGGCTATGTTGCTGGACTCCCACATAGTCGACCGCGGTTTGCGTCCCGGACCCGGTGGCTTAAAACTCACGCCGGGTGCGTGTGCATGCGTGCCCAAGATCCCGAGAGGAGAATGGAGGAAAAGGGATTGGGGCGTGGCCATACCCTCTCGGGGGTGATTTCTCGCTTTCTGTCTCTCTGTCTCTGTCTGGCGAGCGCACGTGCCCTATAGTGGGGGAAAAAAAAAAGATTAGTTACAGAATGTTACAGGAGAAAAAAAAAGATTGAAACAGTGATATTTTTCTTTAGTCTCTTCACTGTCATATTATCCCATAGTTCCTTTTTTTTTTAGGTTTTTGCCATAGTGTGCCTGTGCACAAGAGAGACAGAGACAGACAGGGGGAAAGTGAGAAATCACACCCCCCAAGGAGGGATGGCCACACTGCAGTCCCCTTTCCTCCATTCTCCTCTTGGGATTTTGGACACACACACATGCACCTGTCATTTTCAAGCTGCTAGGTCTGGGACTTGAACCATAGTCAGCCATATTGGAGTCCAGCATCTTAACCACTATGCCACCTGTTGGCACCCTGTAGTTTCTTATTTAAAGCAAAAAAAAGCATGGTGGTTAAGGGTGCTGGACTCCCACACGGCTGGCCATGGTTCGAGTCCTGGACCTGGCAGCTTTCTTTCTCACTTTCCCTCCCTTTCTGTATTTCACTCGGTCCCTCTCTGATCAAATTTTTAAAATAAATAAAGTTACATAAAGTAATTCTTAAAAAAAAAAAAAAAAGCAAAAATACAGGAATTAATTGATAGCTAACCAAAGCAAAAGGTCTAGAATCCCTCAGTAGGGTGGGCTGAAGCACCTCTGGCTTCAGATCCCTGGGTGCTCTTTTTCTTAATAAATGTTCCTTTTTCTGTAAAAAAAAAAAAAAAAAAAAAAAAAAGAAAAGAAAAAGAAAAGAAAAGAAAAAGTCTAGAATCTGAAACTAAATGCCAGCAGGTAAACAAATTCTTTTCAGTAATCTATTTGAAGGTGAGATCTACAGGTATTTTATTTGAAAGTAAAAATGCAACAAAACAAAGCCCTATTTGCCTCTTTTCTTTCAAGTTTCTATCACCTGTTGGTATATTTCAAGAGAAATAACTATCACAATAATTGTTGTTATCAGTAAAGAGAGAAATGTCATAGGCAAGTTTAAAGTAAGATTTGCAATCGGTAGCTGCAGCGCTAGAAAGATTGCAGAGCAAGAACAAAGAAAAGTTCCTTTTCGTTCCAGAAAATATCATGAAAAAGAAGGCTCATCAAACCCACAAAGCTACCCAGGTAAAGTAGGAACTTTTGGCAAAGAAGCAAAGGAAATGTAAAAGGCCCAAATTTAAGTATCTAGAATCATTTCTGCATGATTCCTGGGGACAGAATATGACGTGGTGTGTCTCAGACAACTAGAAGTGAAACCTCCTGCCTTTGAAGTACTAGAAAAATATTCATTGGTCTTTGCTGTATGCATCAGAAGGATTGATGGGGAGAGTTTACTGGTGCAGAGAACCATTGCAAGACTTTACCTGAAGAAAATTTACAGTGTCTTTGTCAGAGTCACAAAAGCCTAAAAATGCTACATACAGTGGAACATTATGTGACTTGGGGATTTCCAGATCTGAAGTATATATGGAAACTCATCTTGAAATATGGACAAGCCAAGGTAATGAATGAGACCCTTCCTCTGACAGACAACACATGATTGAGGAGCATGTGGGGAGGTTTGGTGTCATTTGCTTGGAAGATCATATTCGTGAAATTGCCTTTCTGGGAAGTATGTCCAGGCAGTCTGATGTTTCTTATGTTCTTTTTACCTTTTTGTGGCCCATCATACTACCAAAAATAAAGTAGGCTTCTTCAAAGAGATGGGCTCATCTGGCTATTCGTGTCATTCAGCTTATCTGCCAACTGAAATAGACCCAGTTGAGGGAGGGCTGAAAACTCAACAGGGCCAACTTTTGATGGGCAGTGCTTTGTCACTTAAAAATCCTTTTTGCATTTACTGGTATTGAAAGTAACCTTGAAATTGGGAGGAAAAAGAAGCTATTATTACATGAGTCTAATGGATGGAGACCTGCTTGGAACATTGAATGCCTGATTAGGACATTTATCCTAAAAGTGACACTCTAGAAAATGTTGAATAACAACAAACTTCTGTATTGCTGTGGTCATTTAGCTGGAAATGAGGAAGGAATAATATTTTAAAAGTATTTGAATCTATAAGTAATTTGTTGAGGGAGATTTTAGCTTTTTGAAATTGCTTTTTTTTTTTTTTTAATGTTTTTGCCTTTAGGGTGCATGTGCTACCAAGGAAAGACAGAGGGAAAGAGAGAAATCACCCCTCCAAGGGGGGATGGCCATGCCACAATCCCTTTTCCTTCATTCTCTTCTTGGGATTTTGGGCACTCACACACATGCATCTGACATGATTTTCAAGCTGCCGGGTCCAGGACTCGAACCATGGTCAGCCACGTGGGAGTCCCATGTCCTTACCACCACTAACTGCTTGCCCTGTTACTGATTTTTTTTTTTTTTTTGTAGAGAGATTTTTGCTATAGGCCACATGTGCTCACTGGAGAAACAGAAAGCAAGAAATCACCCCTCGGAGGGATGACCATGCTGCAGTCCCTTCTTCTCCATTTTCCTCTTGGGATTTTGGGCATGCATGCACACGCACCCAGCCTGAGCTTTAAGCCGCTGGGTCTGGGACTCAAACTGTGGTCAACTACATGGGAGTCCAGCGACATAACCATCACACCATATGCTGGTCCCCTGATATTGCCTTTTTAATTTGCCCAAGCATGCATGCCCTCATGGAAGGAGAGGGAGGAGAGAGAAAGCACACCTTTCTCCTGTAGGGAATGGTCATACCGCAGTCTCTTCATTTCTCCCTCCTTTTGGGATTTTGGGCATGCATGCACATGTGCTTGGTGTGTTTCTCAAGCCATCAGGTCCAGGACTTAAACCACGAGGCTGACCATGTGAGATGCAGCCACCTTAACCACTATGCCCTAGACTGACCTTGAAATTGATTTTGAGTGCTATTGTTATTAGTCTTAGGTGCCAAAGTGCAATAAATTTGTATTAATGCAAAAAACATTGCCTTAGATTAATAAAAAGATCTCATAAACAATTTTCAAAGTGATCTTTTCTCCTTGGCTCTTCTGAGTATGTATAGTATAGTATTAGACAACAATTAATTAAGTAGAATTTTTTCCTTTAGACTCTTACAGTCTAATAGTAATGGGATAGACAGGCAATTTAATGGCATAAAACAGGCTAAATTAGGAATAATACAAACAGATGTAATTGTATCTTTGGGGAAAATTATGATCTATAATGTTGTAACAATTTCCCATAGTATTTTCAATTGTAATATGAAAAATTAGAAAATAAATGTTATTTTCACCATAGAAATTAATCACTTGGAGGAGACTTCTGGTTCTGCCAAGATGGAGAACTCTATTTCTCCTGTGTCCTCCCTTACAACTAAAACACTTTAGACATAACACAACAAGCAAACAGGAACATTCTAAGAGGAAGAAAAAGGCAGACTGCAGACCTTGAGAATCAAGGATAGCACAGTGAGTTCTCCAGGTTTACTTACTGTATCTCATGTATTCCAAGCTGGGTGTAAGAAAAGCCTCCAAACTGGATCTACCAAGAGGCACAGACAAAAAGAACTCCATGTAAAACCTGTTCTTTTTAACCAAATAAATAGTTGGGAAGCGAATAGCCTAATAAGACTCTCCTTAAAAAAATTTTTTTTGTTTATTTCTTCCGTGAGCTAGAGACACAGAGACAGCACCCCCAACAGAATCTTGATGCCACAGTCCACCCCCAACTTCCACTAGCCGTTTTTCATGGTCACACACATGCCTGGCACACTAAGGAATGTCTTGGATGTTAACTTGAAAAACTTTCCACGTGGCCTAGTATCATGTTGTACTGCTGCACCGCCATCCAGACCCAAGACTGAATCTTTTAGCAATACCTGCCCTACTGTAGCCAATTGCCAACAGAGAAACCTCACTTCAGAGAAGCAGTTAGCAATGCTCAGCCCAACCCAGTGGTGTTGACTAGGGAGATCAGAGATCTAATTGCCCATTTTCTGCCTAGCAAAAGCAAGCAATGCTTTGGTTCCCCCTGCTGGTCGTTTCGGCATATCAGGCAGAGAGTTGATCTTCTCTTACCTCCATTGTGTTCTTGCCAGTGTAATGTTATCAGGCTCTAGTAGCAAGTTAAACTCCCACCCTACCCTAAAAGCAGTGAGACTGGACAAATTAATGTGAGGCAGGGCTGGTCCACACTAAACCTCTGCCTTCACCTGACATCAACAAGGCAGAACAGAATGGTCGGATACTCAACATTGCTTCCCACCTCCACTGATGTCAGTGGAGCCTTGTGGAGAGCTGAACCTCTCTTATCTGCACGTGGTGTATTGCGGGGTGGCTAGTTGGCACTTTACTTACCCCTCTCCCCTTCCCTTTTGTTAGCTGGGCCCTTCAGGGAGCTGAGCTTTTGACTCTGTAGTGCAACCACAAAGAAATATGAGTCAACCTTCTCCTTCCCCCCTCACTATTATCAGTGGAGCCCAGAAAGGAGCTGAGCTTTACACCCTCACTCAGAGGAAATAGAGTGATGCAGATCGGTGCCCCACTTTTGCTGGGACTGAGAATGGAGCTTCATTCCATCCCATCTGTAACAAAATAGTGTACCTCCTTGCTCTGCCTTTGCTTGAGCGGTATTGGTGGAACCCAGTGGGAAGCTGAATGTGCACACTCACTCTGGCCTCACACTATACATCAACAGAAAAACTGCCTGCTAAAAATGAAGGTTAAATGGAATCTAGAGTCTTATATCTCTGACAGTTCCATTAGACAGTCAAAAATCATAACAAGAATAGGAAAATCACAACATGAATGAGAAAAGTCAGTCAACAGACACCACCAACAGCATGGTTCAGATGTTGGAAACATCTGAACAGGATTATAAAGCTGTCATTGTAAAAATGCTTCCACGGACAATCACAAACACTTGGAACAAATGAAAATTAGTCTCAGAAAAGAAATAGAAAATGTAAAGAAGAACCAAATGGAAATTTTATAACCGAAAAATATAGTGGCCAAAATAAACTTAAGTATTGGGTTGTCAGATGTATTTTTCTATGTTTTTCTATGCAAATATGCATCATGACTTTTTCAACAACCCAATATATGGGCTCAGCAGAAAAATGGAGATGACAGGAAAGAATCAGTAATATGGAATATAGAGCAATAGAAGTTACCCAATATTCTGAACAACCAGGCGGGGAGGGAAGAAATAGACAGGAAAAAAATGAATAAGCCTCAAGGGCCTGGGGAACATTATCAAAAGATTTAATGTTCATGTCATCAGAATCCCAGAAAGAGGCGAAAGAAGGTGAACCAGAAGAAAGGGTAGCTAAGATTACTCAAATTTGGCAAAAGATATAATCCTGCAGATTCAAGACCTGACTGAACTCCAAACAACATAAAGCCAAAGGAATCCATTCCCAGATACATCAAAATCAGATTTTTGGGAATGAGGAGTTATTAATGGGTATAGAGTTTCAGTCTTGCAGGATGAGAAGTTCTGGAGATTGGTTGCACAATAATGTGAATATACTTAACACTACTTAACTGTACACTTAAAAATAGTTGAGACAGTAAACTTTATATTTGGTGTATTTTGTGGCAAACATTTTAAAAATAAAACTTTTAGATGTTAAAGACAAAATCTTGAAAGTGTCTAAAGAGAAATGAACTGTTTCTTATAGGGAATGGTTTACATACAGCAGATTTCCCACAAGAGTCTATGGAAGCCAGAAATAAATGGCACACTATTTTCCAAGTGCTGAAATAAAAGAAGTGCCAACTGATAATTCTGTACCCAGTGAAAATATCCTTTAAACGTGAAGGTGAAATCAAAGCATCTCAGAATTTAGTAGATGCTGAAAGAATGGCTAAAGGTGGTTCTTCAAGCAGAAAGGAAATGATGGTAGAAGGAAACTGAGCATTGGGAATAAAGAAATAAGAATAACATGAGCTCTGTAGTCTTTTCCAGAAAATAGAAGGGAACAGTTGACAGTTCATTTTGTGAAGCCATTGTTACCTGTTACCAAAACCCAAAGACAGTACAGAAAACTACAGACCAATAACCCTCAAGAACATAAATGTGGTCTTCATAAAGTTCATGGAAAATGCATATTATAAAAAAAGATGCATAGATTTTAAAGTATTTGCACCAAATAAATTCATATTTTAGTTCTGTTTTTCAACAAACTTTTAAAAATTCTTTTGTAGACACCGAAGATTCGACAAAATATTAGCAAAAAAATTCAGCAATACAGAAGAATTATATACCATGACCAAGTGAATTTTATTCCAAGGCTGTAAGACAGTTTCAGTATTCAAAAATAATCCAAGGTAGTCTACCATTTGAAAATATTGAAGAAAAATTTGTATTCATGCAGAAAATGCATTTGGCTACATTAACTATTTATTCATTGTTAAAAACTTAACAAACTGAGGGACCAGCAGTTAGTGTAATGGCTATGTTGCTGGACTCCCATGTAGTCGACCGCGGTTCATGTCCCGGACCCGGTGGCTTAAAACTCATGCCGGGCACGTGTGCGTGCGTGCCCAAGATCCCGAGAGGAGAATGGAGGAGAAGGGATTGCAGTGTGGCCATCCCCCCTGGGGGGTGATTTCTCGCTTTCTGTCTCTCTGTCTGTCTGGCGAGCGCACGCGCCCTATAGCAAAAAAACCTCTTCAAAAAAAAAAAAAAAAAAAAAAAAAAAACTTAACAAACTGAGACCAGCAGATGGTGTAATGGTTATTTCGCTGGACTCCTAGGTAGTCAACTGCAGTTCGAGTCCCAGACCTGGCAGCTTAAAACTCACACTGGGCGTGTGTGCATGCATACCCAAAATCCTGAGAAGAAAATGGAGAATGGATTGCTGTGTAACCATCCCCCCAGTGGGTGATTTCCCACTTTCTGTCTCTGATTCTCCAGTGAACACACTCACCCCATAGCAAAAATCTCAGTTTAAAAAAAAAGGCCCTAGGACCTGAAGATGGTGTAATGGTTATGTCGCTGAACTCCCACATAGTCAACTGTGGTTTGAGTCCTGGACCAGGTGGCTTAAAACTCACGGTAGGTGTGTGTGCATGCATGCCCAAGATCCTGAGAGGAGAATGGAGGAGAAGGGATTGCAGGTGGCCCTCCCCTGTATGTGTGGTGGGTGACTTGCTTTCTGTCTCCCTGTCTCTCTCATCTTTTTGGCAAGCTCACGTGCCTGATAGCAAAAATCTCACTCTAAAAAATCTTAGCAAACTAGGAGAGGAACTTTTTCAGTTCACTAAAGGAAAAAAATCCACAGCTAACATACTTAATGGTGAAAGACTGAATGCTTTCTCCTCCTTTTTTTTTTTTTTTTTTTGGTTAGGTTTTCACTGTAGGACACATATGCTTGCCAGAGAGATGAAGAGAGAGATAAGAGTGAGAAATCACTCCCCAGTGGAGATGGGGATGCCCATGCCACAACTCCTCCTTCATTCACCTCTCTGGATTTTGAGTATGCACATGTGCCCAATGTGATATTGAAACCACTGGGTCTGGGACTCAGACCATCATCAGCCATGTGGGAGTCTAGCACCTTAACCACCACACCACCTGCTAGCCCAGAATGCTTTCCTCTTAAGATCAGGAATAAAGCAAAGATATCAGCACTCACCACTGCTATTCAACATAGTCCTGGAAGGTTTTACCAGCATCATAGTCAAGAAAAGGAAATCAAAGGTTTAGAAATTTAAAAAGAAGAAATGAAACTGTTCCTATTTCCAGATGACAGGAAGGTCTCCAGTGAAAATCCCAGGAAATCTCTATTGGATTGTTGGAAAAGTCATGATATATTTTTGCACAGAAAAGTACATCATGACTTTTCCAACAACCCAATAAGAAAAATAGAAATAATAAATGAATTCAACAAGGTTGTAAGATACAAGATCATCATACAAGAATAAGTCATTTGTATGCTAACAATAAATATATGGAAACTAAAATAAACAGGTATTTATAATTGCTCAAAAATACTTTGATATAAATCTGATAAAATGTGTAGAACTCATATGCCAAAAACTAAAAATGCTGATGGAAGAAATCAAAGAGGATCCAAATAAATGGCGAGATGTATCATGTTCATAAGTTGGAAGACTCAACATAATAAAGATGTAATTTCCCCCTAAAATTTATCTGTTGGTTTAACATAAGCTTGTGCTGAGAGTTATGTGCAAGGGTAAAGAAATTAAAATATCTAAAAGCAATGCTAATAAAGTAGGAGGCATCACTGCCTTGTTTTTAAGACTTACTATATTGCTTCAGTAATCAAAATACTGTTATATTAGGGAAGGGGTAAACAGATTAATGGAACAAAATAGGAAACCAAGACAGATCTACACAAGTATGGCCAACTGATTTTTGTCAGTGTTACAAAAGCAGTTCAACAGAGGAAAGATAGATAGCCTTTCAACAGTGGTGCATAGAATGGAGCAATTGTACTTTCATCAGTAAACAGTGAACCTCAAACCAAATCTTACCTCTCATATAAAACTTAATTCAAAATGAGTCATAGATTTAAATGTAAAATATAAAACTAGGAAACTGCTAAAATTTGGACATGGGAGGAAATCGTTGGAACTGTGGGCTAAGTGAAAAGTTAGACTTGACACTCAAAACAGTTCATTAAAGAAAAAAGTCAATAAATTGGACTTCATTAAATTCAAAACTTTTTCTCTGTGAAATAGGCCTTGTGATAGGAATGAGAAGACAAGTTACAGACTGAGTGAAAATATTTGCAAATAAGTCTGAAACAAGACTTGTATCTAACTCTCAAAATAACTCTCAAAACTCAACAATAACAAAGACACACAATCCAGTTAAGAAGTGGACAACAGAAATGAATGGACACTTTAACAAAGAGAATAAATTAATAGCAAATAAGCATATGAAAAGATGTTCAACATAGCAACATAGTTATCAGGAAAGTGAAAATTAAAATTATGATGAGATACCTGTATTAGAACAGCCAAATTGGGACCAGCAGATGGCGGAATGGTTATGTTGCTGGACTCTCATGTAGTTGACCATGGTTTGAGTCCTGACCTGGTGGCTTAAACTCACGCCGGGCACATGTGTGTGCATAACCAAGGTCCCAAGAGGAGAATGGATATGGCCTACCCCCCTGGGGTGTGTGTGTGTGTGATTTCTCGCTTTCTGTCTCTGTCTTTCTTTGTCTTTCCGCACATGCCCTATCACTAAAACCAGTCTTAAAGAACAAAAAGTAACAATACCAAGGTTGGTGAGGATGTGGTCAAACTGAATCTCTTGTTTCTTGTGGGGACATAAAATTATGCAGCCCCTCTGGAAAATAGTTTGTCCATTTCTTAATAAACTAAACATATGTTTATTATATGACCCCGCAGTTGCACTCTTGGGCTGTTTACCCCAGAGAAGTGGAAACTTAGGCCCACATAAAAGTCTGTACATAACTGTTCATAGCAGCAGCCTTACTTGTAATATCCAAAAATTAGAAACCAAGTGTTCTTCATTGGGTAAATGGTTAAACAGTCTGTGGCACATCCATGAAATAGCTGCTCAGTAACTAACAAGAGAATGAATTATCTATTTGCAAAACAACCTGAATGAATCTCAAGTGAATTGTACTGAGGGGAAAAAAGATTTCTGTGGGATTTAATTTGTATGACATTTTTGAAATGACAGAATTATAGAAATCAAGAATAATTTGTGGTTGCCAGGGACTAGAAAGAGAAGAGGGAGGGAGATGTGGTCATAAACTGCAACGTGAGGGATCCTGGTAGTGCTAACCTGTTCAGTATCTTTACTGTGATGGTAGATACAGGGACTTACACATGTGATAAAGTGGCATTGGACACACACACACACACACACACACACACGAGTAATTGTAAAGCCAATGAAATCTGAATAAAGCTGTGCATTATACCAGTATCAATTTCCTAGCTTTGACAGGAAGTTGTGTAAGATATTCTCACTGGGGTTAAGTGGATGAAGGGTATAAAGGATCTCTCTTTATTATTTTTGCAACTTCCTATGACTATAATCATTCCTAAATGAAAAGTAAGAAAAAAGTAAGAAAGCATTAGTTTAAATGTCTATTTTTGATTACTTATTTCTAAAATATTACTAACATAAATAAAAGGGTATATCCATAATCTTATAAAATTATATTTCAGGACCAGTCCTTTAATCACACAGTGATTAAATACTATGAATAGAAAATTAGATCCCATGGACCAGCAGTTGGCATAATGGCTATGTCACTTGACTCCCATGTAGTCGACTGTGGTTCGAGTCCCAGACCCGGTGGCTTAAACCCATGCCAGGTGCATATGCACGTGTGCCCAAGATCCCGAGAGGAGAATGGAGGAGAAGGGATTGCGGTGTGGCCGTCCCTCTGGGAAGGTGATTTCTTGCTTTCTGTCTCTGTCTTTCTGGCGAGCGCATGTGCCCTATAGCAAAAAACCTCTCCGCCCCCAAAAAATTAGATCCCACATGGCCAACACTGTTCAAATCCCAGTCCTGGCAGCATGAAAAGCACACTGGGCTCATGTACATGTGTGCCCAAAATCCCGAAAAGAGTGAGAAGTGTAGGGAAAAGAATTGTGCTATCACTGTGCCTCATTGGGGCGGGGTGGGGGAATGCTTTCTCTCTTTCTCTCTCTCCTTTTTCTCGAGTGTGTACGTGCACACACCCACTAGCAATAAAAAAATAACTAGCATCATGCTTAATGTGGACATATTATAGGCAGTCTCATTAAAACTACATATTTTAACTTCAATTTTACATTCTAGAAGAGTTTGCTAATGGAATTGGATAAGATCAAAGAGCATTCAAAAGGATAAAAAAATTATTCATAAATGATATACTAATCTACTTAGATAATCTAAAGAAACCGACTAAGATGATATGTTAAAACTAATGACAGTGTGGGAACCAGCAGTTAGCATAATGGCTATGTCACTGGACTCCCACGTAGTCGACTGCGGTTCGCGTCCAGGACCCGGTGGCTTAAAACTCAAGCCGGACGCGTGTGCGTGCGTGCCCAAGATCCCAAGAGGAGAATGGAGGAGAAGGGATTGTGGCGTGACCATCCCCCCTGGGGGCTGATTTCTCGCTTTCTATCTCTATGTCTCTCTCTGTCTGGCGAGCGCACGCGCCCTATAGTGAAAACCTCTCCAAAAAAAAAAAAACAAAAAAAAAAAAACTAATGACAGTGTAGTAAGTTGTATTACATAAAAAATATTCACAAGTCAATAAACAGATTTCATGTATACCAGCCATAACCAGTTAGAAACTATAATGGGAAAAAATCTCTTTTAAAATATTGAGTGTGTGGAAATAAACGTAGAAAACAGAGAATAGCACCTACATGAAGAAAAGTACTAAATTACAGTAAAGAATAATTTGTTAAAAAGTGAGAGAAGAACCTATGGTAATAAGTAGATCTTTAATATAATTTAAATTACTTTTCGTAGGATTTGAGGGTTTTTTTTCCTTATGGTTTGTTTCTTAAAATTGAGGTTAACCTTTCCTCCTGTCATGAATGAATGTTCCTAGATGTTTCTTTTTTCCCCTTTCATGTTTCTCTAAATTATTCTATGGTTTATCTGAACAGTTAAAACTAATAATTTTTAAATAATTGTCAGAGGGCATGTATGCTCTTCAGAGAGAGAGAAAGCACCCCTCCCCCCTAGTGGGGCATAGTGATACCACAATCTTTTCTCTATTTTTCCACCTTGTTGGGATTTTGAGCTCACTCACACACACATATCCTATGTATTTTTCAAGCCACAAGCGCTGAGATTTGAACTGCAGTTGACCATGTAGGATCTGGCTCACTTAACCACTAGGCTACAGGGCTGATCCTAAAACTAACATTCTCTCTCTCTCTCTCTCTCTCTCTCTCTCTCTCTCTCTCTCTCATTAGGTTTTTTGCTATAAGGTGCATGCACTCACTGAAGAGAGACAGAAAAAGGGAGAAAGTGACAAATAACCTCCCAGTGGATATGGCAGCACCACAGTTCCTTCTGTATTCTGTTGGGATTTTGGGAATACACACACACAGTGTGATTTTCTTTTTCTTTTTCTTTTTTTTTTTCTTTGGAGAGGTTTTTGCTATAGGGCGCATGCGCTTACCAGAAAGACAGAGACAGAGAGACAGAAAGCAAGAAATCACCCCCCAGGGGGGATGGCCACACCACAATCCCTTCTCCATTCTCCTCTCAGGATCTTGGGCATGCATGCACGCACGCATGCACATGCGCCCAGCAGAGTTTAAGCCACTGAGTCCAGGACTCGAACCACGGTAGACCACACGGGAGTCCAGCGACGTAGCCGTTATGCCATCTGCTGGTCCCACCTAAGGTAATTTTTAGATACATATGTATAACTTTTAATTAGAATGAGTAGTTTTGATTGTTTCTTTCTCCATCACCTCAAAACTTGTCTAAAACACTTAGACTGTATCCTGAGACATAGTTGATACTACACAAATAGGAATTCTGTTAAGCAGTCAGATTTGTTGTGTATTTTAGCAAGTCCTGCTGTCTCATCCCAGTTATAAGCTATTACTGCTGTCTTTTTGTATATAAAGATGTTTGTAAGACCGTATATGTTTATTTTGTGATTGTTAATTAACACGTTATCAATAATATATATAATTTCAGTCCATTAGACATTTAAACATCACTTGTTTTACAAATGAGAAAACAATTCAGATTATTTTGCCACAATCACATTAAAGAGAAATTTGCATTTTGAAACCTACCATAGGGGGATTTCACTAAGCCTCTAGAAACCAGAATAAATTATTAGGCTCATTTCTAAGATTTTTGAATTAGCCAACCAAGTAATGCATTAGAGGGTTATCTGGAACTCAGATTTTTTAGCCCTGGAAGTGGAAATGGGTCCATTAGGACAAGGGACTCCTCAAAATCCCCTCAAATATTAGTATTTGTCATTTCTCAAGATGAGCAGGGAGAAAGAAAAGCTGTCACTTAAAAACTGAGCACTCAATATTGCTGGGCATATGGAACTGTAACCCTTGGCATAACTCATATCTGAATCTTATGGATTAGAAAACTGAGATTCATGTTAAGTCACTTGCCCAAAGTTGCACCTCTAATAAAGGGCAAAATCTGGTTGTGAAACTTGTTAAGTCAGGTTTCAAAGCCTGTGATCTTTTCACTGCATTTGTGATTTCCCAGACCTGTCTAATAACAGTAGTTATCTAAGGTGTCTATTTAAAAATTAAAATATTGAGCCATGGTGCTTCTGAAAATTGTGATTCAGGTTTTTTTTTTTTAATAAAGAATTATTTTTCTTTTACTTGATCAGAGAGAGATGGGAGGGGGGCAGGGAATGAGAAAACAAACTGCCAGGTCCAGGACTTGAACCACAGTCGACTATGTGGGAGTCCAGCACCCCAACTACCATGCCATCTGCCAGCCCCTATTGATTCAGTTTTAGGGATAGAGCCAGATAGTGTGTCTTTCATGGGAATCTTAGGAACAAATTCTGATAGACAGGTTTGGGAAATATTACGAACTCTATCGTTGTACCAAGAGGTAGGGCTTAAAAGAATCAGAGACAGAAAGAAATAGGATTAGTAATAGCTACAGGAAGAAAATACTTTCTTGGTTATCTTTACTAGTAAAATAAGAATAATAAGATTAGATTGTGGAAATTGTAAGATACTTTTTAAGTTCCTTAATTTTCTCGGAAAGTGTTTTAATTTTATTGGTTTTTTTTTTTAGAGAGTTTTTTGTTATAGGATGCATGCACTCGAGAGAGAGAGAGAGAAACAGAAAGTGAGAAATCATCCCCCGGCCGGGGTGGGGTGGGGTGGGGGATGGCCACTTCGCAGTCCCTTCTCCATTCTCCTCTTGGGCACACACGCGCATGCACCTGGCGTGAGTTTTAAGCTGCCAAGTCCAGGACTCAAACTGCAGTCGATGACGTGGGAATCCAGCAACATAACCATTACACCACCTGCTGGTCCCTGTTATTTTTCTTTTAGGTGACAGCGTTTATACAGTTAGTTTTTCGGCACTTTTTGTTTACACTGGAGAATAAATGCACCATTGGGTATAGCTAAAACTGTCTTGAATGTAGAAGAGAAAAGGAATTCGATTTAGAAATAAAATAAAAACAGTATTAAATATAGAATCAGTAATTTTCTTAGTTATAAAAACTTCATAAAATCTGGGACCAGCAGATGGCATAATGGCTATATCGCTGGACTCCCATGTAGTTGACTGTGGCTCTAGCCCCAGACCTGGTGGCTTAAACTCACGCCAGGTGCATGTGCGTGCGCCCAAGATCCTAAGAGGAGAATGGAGGAGAAGGGATTGCAGTGTAGCCATCCCCCCTGTGGGGTATTTCTCCCTTTCTGTCTGTCTCTGTCTCTGTCTCTCTCTGCAAGTGCATGAACCCTATAGCAAAAAAAAAATTTCATAAAATCTGAACTTTAATCTAAAACTAGTCCTTCAAGTCATGGAATTATAACATTTTCAAGCTGGGGGAAGACATAACCGCCATCATGAATGACACAGTAACTACCTGTTCCAGGAAATTAATGACCAACTGACTACTTCAGAGGAAACAAAGTTATTGATGTCCTTCACCTCCAGAAGGCAACAGTATCTAAGATAGAAATTTGGGGAAAGCTAGTTATGATGTATAAGACCACACCAGATGCCATCTTTGTGTTTGGGTTCAGAACCGATTTTGGTGGTGGCAAGACAACTGGCTTTGGCATGATTTATGATTCTTTGGATTATACAAAGAAAAGTGAACTCAAACATAGACTTGCAAGACATGGCCTGTATGAGAAGAAAAAGACATCAAGAAAACAGTGAAAGGAACACAAGAGTAGAATGCAGAAGGTCAGGGGGACTGCAAAGGCCAATGTTGGTGCTAGCAAAAAGTCGGAGTATAGTCATTTTGCAATGATTATCTGTAGTGATTTTGCAGATTTTTCATGAGAGGATTAATAAACTCAAAACTGTCATGTGAAAAAATAATTCAGGCTGGGAGAGCCCTTAGATAGTCACATATTTTATAGATGAAGAAACCACAACTCAGAGAGGCTTAGGGGCTTGCCGACAATTAGTGGCAGGCTTTCAAATCCTTGCTGGCCAAGGTCCCATATCTTATGGATTGAAGATAAGTACAGACAAAAAGTTACTTTTCCAAGGTCACACCAATTTTTAGAAACAAATTTAGTGGCAAAACATGTTTATGTTCTCTATTTTGTATACCTAAGTCCATATTTTCTTCCTTTCTCTATTGCTCTATTAAGAACAAATGTATTTTTAAAAGTCCCTCTTAAGAGATGATGTAATTTGAAATATCTGATCAATGATACATTAGAAATAGTGCATCATTTAGCAAATGGACACTTTCAGAATGTGTCATATTAAAGAATTCTAATTTCCCCACTTTTATTTCAGAATTTTATTTCTTAAATAGAGAAAAATGAACATAGATAAATGCCTATACATAAATTTTAATAGTATAACAGCATTTCTGTGTAAAGAGTAGGAGCTTTGAATTCAGATTGGGATTCACTTATCTTTTCTGCACACTTAATAGCTCTGTAATCTTGGACAGGTTGTTAACTCTCAACCAAACTTTTCTTCTCTACTGTATATATGGCATACCTCATGGCTTATTGATTAATTGGAATTAAATGACAGTATGTGTAATACAGCTATCACTGCAGTTTGAACAAAATAGGCAGTGAATAACTGATAGCTTTTATTATTTATTTCCTTGACCCAGGAGTTATTTAGAAGAACATTCATTCCTGAATGAGTGCTTTAGTTTATTACTTATTCAATTTTTATAATAGTGAGAAAATACTAAATATGTGTGATTTCTGCCAAGAATTTTAGGTTTACTTTATAGCCCAAACACGATCAGTTTTATAACTTTTCATAAGTACTTTAAAAGAATTCATTCTTCTTTTTTTTTTTTTGAGAGTTTTTTTCGCTATAGGGCGCGTGCGCTCGCCAGACAGACAGAGACATAGAGACAGAAAGCGAGAAATCACCCCCTGGGGGGATGGTCACGCCGCAATCCCTTCTCCTCCATTCTCCTCTCGGGATCTTGGGCACGCACGCACACGCGCCCGGTGTGAGTTGTAAGCCACCGGGTCCAAGACGCGAACTGCGGTCGACTACGTGGGAGTCCAGCGACATGGCCATTACGCTAACTGCTGGTTCCCGAGAATTCATTCTTCTTACACTATAAAATTTAGTATATACCTATTATAATTAAATTATTTCAAATGCTTTGTCATTATTTTATTATACTAGTTAATGATAGTGTGCTAAAAATTTCCCATCCCCTTTATTCCCGTTTCTTTCATGTTATGTTTTGTGGTTAGTTTAGTCTATGGTCAAAGGTTCAGTATCATTATGCAATTACTATTTGTAATGATGTTTTTGTTTAAGGAAATAGTATGCTAATTGTAGAAAATCTGAAAAATAGAGAAACATAAAAGGAAATAAACAGGTCCAGCCAGTGGCCCAGGCAGTAGGGTACCAATCTGTGATACTGGAACCACAAGGCACAACTTGGCCTGAGTTAGACCAGTTGCATGTCTGTGGGCTTGTGATCCTCACTGGCTGGAGGCCTAGGGGAAGAGGAGAGCTTCCTTATGAAACGCTCTGGGAATCCCTATCTCTCTCTTATGTGCACACACATTCTTACACACAGGCTTTCCCTCTTGCTCATGAAACAAAATGAAGAAATAAACACCTGCACTCTTACTGTGGAAGATCATTATTAGAACCTTTTTAAAGTTTATTTTATTTATGATAGAGATTGTACACATATAGAAGAGAGGGGGAAGAGAGAGAGAGAGAAAGAAGCATTCTTGATAAGGTCTTACCATTCCACAGTCCCTCTTTCCTGGCCCTCCAGCTCTTCAGGATCTCACAGGTGCATTTTCAGGCTGACCCAGGGATTGAATCCACTGTCAGCCATGGATTTCAGCCCTGCAGTTCAGTTTGCCACCTATTGTGCTTCCAGACTGGGCCTCATTAAAAGATTTTTATGTGATTAAGAGTAGGGGTTTTAAAACTAGTTTTGAATTTGAATTTGGGCTGTGCATATCAGCCTCTCAGACAAGGTATTATACTTTTTCATGTAGTCAACAAATATTTACTGAGCACATACTATATGCAAGGCATTTTGCTAGGAACTAGAGATTCAGAGCTTAAAAAGATCAACATACCCATCTTGGCTTAATTTTCTTAAATTTGTAAGTTGGTGATAATGCTTCACGAAGTTAGAAGCATCAAAGATGATTAATAGTGCTTAGCATTTGCGTGGTACATGATAAGAACGCAGTAAATGATAGCAATTATTGCTACTATGTGTATTCAGTACTAATTGTATCATTAGTCAAAATGACCTTTTTAATCAACTTAAGGTTTTCAACTTTTATTTTTGCTATTAATGTTACAAGCACTCTTTTTCTTCATACTTTTCTATACTTACATGTTTTGCTTGAGTTTCTCTTTAACACAGTAAATAAGTCTTTGTTTACTTTTTAAAAATATATCGTGACTCTTACCATTTTTATTAACAAACATGTCATACACATACCAAAGTAGAGAGAGTATGAGCCACTATATGCCTATAACCCAGCCTCAAGGATTATCAGCTCAGGGCCAATCTTGTTTTATTTCTGCTTCTCCCCAGCTCCAGTGGATTATTTTGAAGCTGATCTTAAATACATCAATTCAGACATAAATATTTATGTTGATATTTCTTTAAAAAATGAAGGCTTTTGGGGGGCTGATTTGGTGTCACAGTGGTAAAATGCTGCTCAAACAATGTTGGGTCCTTATGGAAGATGGTGGGTTTGGTTCTCTGGTTGCCCTGTACATGCTGGGAGCATGTGTACCTATGATTCTGGCTGGCTGGGAAGGCTGGGAGTGATGGTGGCATGAGAACCTGCTGGGGTGGTTGTCTTTCTGTTTCTCATTCTCATGAAAGAACTAAATTCTGAAAAAGACTTTTAAAGTGCATAATCATCATCCCATCATCACACATAATATCAATAATTCTGTAATAGCATCTAATATCCAATATGTTACTTTATTTTAGTTGGATACTTCATACATTTCTTACATTATTAGTTTTGGAATGATTTCTGTCATTTTTATGTTTATTCTTTCCTTGTGCTTTTGGCTTTTTTCCTCCTGCTTATGGATTGTTTTGTTTGAGGAGGTCATGAAATACAGAAGAAAGAATTATGGAGCTGGAAAAACCTGAGTTTGAATTCTGCTTCTGCCATTCACTAATTAACTTTGCCAAGCCTTGGTTTCTTTAACTGTAAAATGGGATAATTAGATCTACTGCATGTTCTTAGGGTTAAGTATGATGCCTGCATAAAATGCTGTTAATAGTCTTTGCTAGTTATCTTTTTTAGTGATTTGGACTGTAATAAACATCTATTCTTGTTAATGTATGATTTTTCAAAACATTCCAAAATTTGTATTTATTAGACAATTCCTAAAAATAGTGGTTTCTAAATATCCTTTTAAGAAAGACAGAAAATTTAGAATCTTTGCTTCTCTCACTACCTCTTTTATTTTGAGTTCACATTAAGGCTGAGGTTATAAACCTTACCTTTAACTTCTAAAGTTTTGTTTCTTTTATATTGTTTATATATGAATGTCAATGATTTATTCTTGGGCTGGTCCTGTGGCACAGTGGTACTGTGCTACTCCAGAGAAGCCAAATCCCATATAGCAACTTCTCTTTCAGTCCCCAGCCCAGTCAGCCTGAAACACTCCAGGCATGTGTGGGTGTCCAGGGTCTGACCAGCTGGAGAACTCTAGAGAAAGGGTATTGCGGCGTGACCAGACCCCATAGAGGGTTCTCTCTTTCTCCCTCATGAGTATGTATTTTCTCATGAATAAAGATTTAAAAAGAAAAAGACAATTGTTGACCTTTTTGACCTTTTTTCCTTTAGTGGGATTAATTATGACCTCTTCATTATTGACCTCTTTTCCTTTAGTGGAATTAATTATTTTATTCAGATATTTATAGATATTAAGTTGGTATCAGTATACTTTGCCAGTTCTTTCATACCTCAGTATTCTTCAGCCCTTTTTAATTTCTTTTTGATGATCTTGGATGTACTTTTGAACAATTTATTTAAAAAGATATTATCAGAATGGTGAAATATTATAAGACTTCGCAGATCTAAGAATAATTTCCTGTGAACCTTGTACATGCAAAAGTCGGATGGCATATAAACTTCTTAGATCATAACTTTTCCTTTCAACTCTCTGTAAGTCATTACTTCGTTGTCTTCTGGCATTTTATTGTTGCAGAGGAGATATCTGAGGTCAGTCTGATTTTAGTTCCTTTGAATAACCTATTTTTTTCTGCTTGTATGCTTGTAGGATTATATCTTTATCCTTGAAATTTAAAAACATTTGCCAGGACATGTCTTGGTGTTGATGATCTCTGTTGAACCTTCTCAGTCTCCAGTCTCAGGTATTTTTTTCAGAACTGGAACGTTTTCTTATACTTTTGATTGCTTAAACTGCTCTGGTTTTTTTTTTTTTTTCTTTAGGAACATCTGTTATTCATAGATTATTTCTATGTCTGTCCTTCATAGTTTTTTAAAAATATTTTCTCTCTTTTCTTTTCATTTATTCAAGTGTGTCCTCTGTGGCATGGATTTTGTTTCCTGCAGTGTCAATTCTAATATTTGCTATTCACAATGCAGATTTAATTTTGGCTACTGTGTTTTCATTTCTTTATTCTTATCTCAACATATTCTTGTTTCATAAACAGAATTCCCCCTAGGGGTACACAACAAAAAACATGAGGCGGATTCTGGCCTAAAACTTAACTTTTTTCTGAAGCCACAACCACAGGACCAGAAAAAAAGAAAAGCTTCTGAAAGGGTCCTCTTAAACTTAAATGTAGATATAATCTGAGGTTATTCCTACCCTAGTCTAGAAAATAGAACAGTCTTGGGTATGAACAGGTCTTTAGTAACTAGAGGAGTAGTAAAGCCAGCATAAAGGTACTTTAACTAGAAATAAACTGATATTTCTAATTACACTTAACTGTTTTTATCTTTATAAAAAGAATACATAATAAATGCATATAATTTTGAAAATTTAGTACAAGGAAGAAAATCCTATGTCCCAGGTAACTACTGATAATATTTTATATATGTTTTTCCAACGACATGCACACAAGTTGGGAGGGGGGTACAAAATTGGGGTCATACTATATAGTTTTGTATCCTTTTTAAACTTAATATATTGCAATCATATTTTTTGCATCATTAATTTTTCTTTGAGGCCCTATTTAACCAATGAATAATATTCCTACGTATGAATAGATGTATTGTGATTTACTTAACCAGTCCCCTGTTGGTCATTTAGATTGTTTTCTATTTTTCAGTATAATGAGTATGATGAATATCACTGTACATAAGTCTTTATGCACATCTCTGATATTTCCTTAGGATAAATGAGGAGCTGATTCTTAATCCTGTCACATTGGTAAGGATTATATACATTCCTTATTAAGACTATAAAATGCTTGTTTCTTATTGTTTCGATGTGATTGCATAGAAGATTCACTGGATTCTGAACAATTTGTTGGTATCTTAACCAAACTTTGAGAGAGGTTGCCCAAGCCTCATACTCAGCACCTTCACGATGGAACTCCTAGTACACAGGCTTTGGGCAGGAGAATCACTGGTGATATCAGGAAGTCTGGAAGTTAGATATTAGATATACTTGTGGAAACTTGAGGGTGGTAGAAAAAAAAAAGAAATATGGTCTTTGCTCATTCCTACAACCTGGGTCTCCATATTAATATACTAGGACTCTGGACCCTTTCTTCTCCTCCTTTCTTCCTGTTATTTCAGACTTTTACTCTTTGTGAGGAATCCCCTTCTCCAATGTTCATATGTACTTTATTTCTAGGTAGGAGAATGTCAGTGGACGATATGTTCTAATAAGTTCAAGGTAGCATTTTATCAATCACAGATCTTTTTTTTAATCCTAGTATATTTGTACATGATGATCTTCTGGTAGACCCATAATATTTTTTAACTTATTATATATATTTTCTTCAGAGTATTGAATAGCAACCTGGAAGTGTGTATTGTTGTAACATATTATTATAGCAAAACAATCTTGTTTAATAGGATTGCTTGAAATGAAATTTTTTAATTAATGAAATATTCTTATATTTAACATGTCAGAATTTTCCTTAAAATACTTAGGAATACTCGAGAAGTCCTGAAACCTTGGTTTAGAATTACTGATTTGAATTCTTTAAAACTGGAAGATGATCTTCAGATGACTTTATGCAGCAACATTGACAGTTGTTTTGAAAACAATTCCTGCTGAAATTCAAAGGAATGGTCTCCTTTTTCTGATTTGTTCCGATGAGACCCATATTGTAGGTTATTCTAATTTGTGACTTTTTACATGTTTCAGACTAGCGAAATAAAGCATGATTAGCATTTCCTAACCTTTTCTGTATTTCACATCATATTTGCATACGTACAGTCTGCCAAACTGCAGCACAGTTTTTTGGCTGGAAGGCATTATGGTGGGATGAGAGAGGATAAATACATTTGCCTCCCTTTTAAACTATTTTTTTTGTCCATACTCATTCTTTAGCCACACTGTATAAAAATATGGCCTATATATGAATGATCTCTTCCACCCTGCTTGGTGGAAAATGGGTTGTAGCAAGTGGTGAAGCAGGCATCTCAATATTCCTATACTGCTTCAGTGCATTACATCTTTAGGAGTTATCTATAGAGATATAAATATTACAGTCAATTGAAGCAAAAGATGAAAAGAGGAGTAGCATTTACTAAGCATCTACCATCCCTTGGTGGATCCTTTTAATTACAACATTCCCATGAGGTAGATATTATATGCACTTTACAAATGAAGAAACTGAGTCTCAAATGTTAAGGAACTTACCCAGGTTCAGATAACTACACCATTAAGTGACAGAGCTAGAGTTTAGAAGTGATACTGGCCAACTCCAGAACCTTTTTTGTTCTATTTGTTTCTTAAAATTAGATAAATATATTTCCTTGTTTAGTGAGTACTATTCCTTAAACTTTGGGAGATATACAAAGTACAATATTGAATCAGACTAATGGTCCATGTAAACTAATCTCCACAGAAGCCAAGAGTCATTTTTTGAAAGGGAAACTTCTTTTTTGTTTTGTTTTGTTTTAATATATTTATGTTCTTTCTCTTTTAAAAAAAAAAAACACTTTTTTAAATTATTTTTAAATTTGCTATAGGGTGTGTGTGCTCACCAGAAAGAGACAGAGAGAAAGAGAAGGAAAGTGAGAAAGCACCCCCCAGTGGGATGGCCATGCCACAATCTCCTTTCCTTCATTTCCTCTCAGGATTTTGGGCAGACATTCACACGTGTGTCTTCCAAGCCTCTGGGTTCAGGACCCAAACCATTCTGTCAGCCATGTGGAATCTAGTACCTTAACCACCAGGCTACTGGCTGGTCCACAAGAGGGAAACTTATTAACTGCAGAAGTAACTTATGTTCATTTTTAATAGATAACATTTCAATTCTTGTTACAATGAAAGGATACAAAAAGTTCATTAAAGTTGCTTTTTCTGGTAGAAGAAGTTTTCTGAAACTTTACTGGTATGTCTTTCATATATTCCTGCCTTAAAATCAGGTTATTCAAACTTTTAAAACAATGCTAAACCCAGAAAGGAAGTAGGTATTTTTGCAGAAAGTAGAGCACAAAATACCTTTTAGATAATGTTTCACTTGATTATTTTTTCTTAGATTGCTTTGTTAATATATACTGTTAATTAGCTAGGTGAGTAATTCAGCAAAGAAAATATATAGTAAAATCTGTGTATGACATGAAGATAGTGAAGAGGTTGACTGCTATATTTGGAATCCAGTCTATAGAGATTGTAGCAACAGATCAGAGTAGGAAAAAGATGAATAAAAAATTTAAATGAAGGTTTTATTCACAAAACTAAGAGTAACAACAGGCACAGGATAAAGGAAAAGGCAGGGTTTAGTTAAGTAAAGATAAGGATTAAATCAACAGAAATGTTAGTGAGTCAGCAGTTATGTTGTAAGCATTCAAAAAATAATGCATATGTGAACTGCATTAACATAACTTTATTATCTAGGACAAGGGAGATGACAGGCCCTTTACTCTGCAGGTTGTATTTTACTCTGCAGAATATTAATGACATGCAACTCCATGTAATCCTTTAAGATGAATTGGAGCATGCTCAGAAAAAAAGGATGGTGACAAGTTTTACCTTTTGTTAAAGGAATGTTTGAGGGAACTTGAGTTATCTAGAAAAGACAAGACTCAGGGTGGTTTATAGTCATAGATACAAATTTACTTGCTGTGGCTTTGCCCATGTTAATAGTTGACTTAAAGGGAATTTGTGCCTGAGGAAAGTTGCTATTTAATGAAGTTTATCTAGCAGGCAGAGCTTTTTCTGAGGTAGTGTAGTAGATTTTTTTGTGAAATAGTACATTCCTCTCCTGATAATGTTCAAGTAGAGGTGAGAACAAGGTAGAAAGAATTTAAACATGCGATAAGAAGTTAAAACAGAAGACTTTCAAGATCCCTTACCAATATTATTTTTATTTTAAGATCAAAGGGACTTTATGGAGTATAATTTTATTCTCATAAAGCTACCTCTCAATAACAGTAATTTGCATTAGTACAGCACTTTACATTTTAAAAAGTGCTTTTTTAAGAATTACCTCAGTTTTGAGCCTAGTAACTCTCAGTTGATAAGGCCAAACATCCCAATTTTGAACAGATGAAGTAATAGGCTAAGGGAAGATCTAAATTACCCTGAATTCTAAAACCTCTTAGAGACAGACCTATGGCTCTCCCCTGGTCTACCAATTCCAGGTTCAGTGTTATTTCTATTGTACTCGTTTGCTTAAAAGGAAATTACCAGTTTTGAGATTTACTTTGCATACATTGGAAAGCACGTGGAACAGACATTTCTCAAATCTTATTCCCATGGAAAATATAAATATAGCTCAAGTTAAACCAAGGATTCAAAAAGCCAAATACAGTTATTGAGCAGATCTGTGTTAGAGAAAAATAACTGCTTACAAGTAATGAGAAAATATAGTTTGGGCTACTAGATAAATGATAGTGTCACTCGCTGGGAGCAAATACAGAAGAGGTAGCAAGTTGAGTGCTTGAATTTTGTACATAATAAAAATAGGCAACATTAATTGTTCACTAAGTGGCAGGCACTATGCTATGGTTTTGTATCATCTCATTTAGTCTTCAAAAACAACTTTCTGAAGATAAGACTTGTTAATTCTCATTTTCCATATTAAAAAACTAAAGTTTGGTTTAAATAGCCTGTCCAAGGCTTCATAATTAGTAGTGTAAGAGCATAAAATTGAATCTATGTGTCTGATTCCAAAGCTAGTATTCTTAAGGGCTAATGAAGATTTCTTACAGATATTTGGATAAAAATAATCACTAGTTAGTTAAATTAGTGGTTGTAGGTTTTAGAAGGAAGTATCCTGGATATATATGAGTGTCCTTACCATAGAAGTGAGCAATATTGTAACCTCTGAAAATGTCTTAGGAAAATAAAGATTTTATACCTGCTTCTTCCCTTTTCCTGCATTTTGGCACCTGCATTTCTGTGCTCTGTAGTATTGTATAGGTATTTCCTAACCTAGGAACATCCTCTGGGAGTGGGTGAAAATGGAAGGTGCCCTTTGAATAGATCAGTAGACCTTCTGGGATGGGGACTGTGTTTTATTTACCTTTTTATCTCCAGGACAGTGCCTAGAACATACCATGAATGGAATGAAATGAATGAATGGATGGATGGATGGATGGTAAATAGTAATGGGAAGAGTAGAGAGAGAAGTTCAGATTCAAAGCAGCTACTTCATTTGGGGTACAGAGTGATGGGTGGGCTGCCTTTTGTTTTCTAGTTGATAATGCTCCAAAAACGTTTAGCTTAATTCCTTATACATTTGTTGAATTAACAAGTAGTTAGGGGCTACTTTGTTTTTTAGTAAGGAATAAGAGGAGACCCTATGTGTTCCTAACTTCTAGTTTTTGTTTTTTAACTACACAAATATACATATTCATTGTAGACACATTAGAAAATTCAAATAAGCAACAAAAAAAAACAAAATTTAAATTGTCTAAAATTTTACTAGAGATAGCGACTGTTAACATTTTGGTGTATATCCTTCCAGAGTTTTTCCCATACAAATATATACATAAAAATATGTATATATTTATTGAAAATGGGCTCATTACAATCCATACTGTTTTGTAAACTGCTTTTTCACTTACTACATGTTAACTGTCTTTCCATGTCAATAAATTTACATTGTTATCATCACTTTTTATGACGGCATAGTTTTCCATTATATGGATGTACCATAATATATTTAACTAGTTCTCTATCATTAGGAATTTAGGTTTCCAATTTGAAGTTCTTTTTGGAAAAAAGTTATGGTGAGCATTCTTGCATGTACATCTTTGTACACTTGTCAATTAAGAAAAAAGTAAAATTGATGGAAAATTTTAAAATTTTTTGTTTGGTGGTTTTATATTTTTGTTTTTCAGTAGTCTCAGAATGCCTTCCTGAGAGGTTGTGCTGATTTACACTTTCTCTAGCAGTATAGCAAGAAGTGCTTTTCCCCCGTACCCATGTTAGCATTGGATGTTACTTTTTTTTTTTTTTTTTTTTTTTTATCATTACCAGTTTGAAAGGCAAAAGGTGTCTTTGGGTTAAATGCATTTCTTTGATTGGTACTAAGGCTGAACTCTTTTTTTCCTTTATTGCTCATTTCTGTTGAGGTTCATCGTTTTTTCTTACAGGTTTGTAAAACAAAGCTCTTTATGTGTTAAGGATACCAACCCTTTGTAATATGTTGCTTCTCTCCTTTTATTTTTCTTCCTTCCTTTCTTTATTTTGGTAATCATTTTCTCTTTTGTTTGTGTGTGTGTGTGTGTGTGTGTCTGGCAGAAAAAGTTTTAAACTTTTATAAATTCACATGTCATGTTTTTCTTTATGATTTCTATCCTTCTTACCCCATAATTATCATCCACCTGTATTCTATTATTTGCATAAATTTGATTTTTAAATGTTTAATCCATCTGAGATTTTTTTTTGATGTAGAGATCGAGCTTAATTTTCTCTGAAATAATTAATCAGATGTCCTGATTAATTATCAGTGGAGTTGGAATTTAGAATGTGTTTTACCATATAAAGTGTTGTAATGATGGTTGGTAAGGCTCAAATAAGGCCATTTGTAATGCATTTAACTATTAAACTCAAGGGCTCACCTGGAACTATAATTATTATTATTATTTCCAAGGAAAAATATTTTTTATAGTTTTAAATAATTAATTTACAGATTAACTTTTGAAGCACAACCTGTTGCAAATTCACAACTGTATGCTTTTATGCAGTTCTACTTCACTAGGGCCCTTTAGGGGTGAAAGTATTCCTCAATGATTTTATTTTTTCTTTTTTGGTCTGCCTTCACTTAACTTTAACTGCTATGCCTTCATTTAACTTTAACTGATGTGAAATCTGTTTTGCTAATTTTCTACTTGCTATGCTTTTCACAGAATGGACAGCAAATTATGGATGAACCTATGGGAGAGGAGGAGATTAATCCACAAACTGTAAGTAAAGTATTATACCATAAGAGGTACCATTAAACAGATCATTATTTTTATTTTTAAACTGAACAAAGTAATCATTTTACAGTATTAGAAATTTGTTGATGCTTTCATATTAATTCTAGCACAGTACCTTGAATATGCAAGTGACATTTCTGTAAACTATTTGATATGACTTATTTTAAGAGATTGACAAAACAAATTGCTTTATATTGTTGAAAGTTTTCATTAATACCTTAAAAAACCATTTATTTATAAAACTCAAACTATAAATTTATTAAAGATAAAAATATAAAGGTCATACTTTACAGAAATATTTAACATAGGAGCCACTAAATGGCATAATGGTTATGTCGCTAGACTCCCACATAGTCAACTGCGGTTTGAGTCCTGGACCCAGAGGTTTAAAACTCATGCCAGGTGCATGTGCATGTGTGCCTGTGCCCAAGATTCTGAGAAGATAATGGAGGAGAAGGGATTGCAGTGTGACCGTCACCCCTAGGGGGTGATTTCTCTCTTTCTGTCTCTCTGTCTGGAGAGCATAGGTACCCTATAGCAAAAATCTTTCTCTTAAAAAAAAAAAAAAAAAACAAAGAAATATTTAACACAGAATGACATTCAGTATTTCCTTTTTTTCTTTTGTTCACTTCTGAATCCCTTACACCTAGACCCATGTCTAGTTCATGACAGATACTCATTGAATATTATATAAATGAATTAATGAATTGTTCCTACCCTCGCATCCAAGATAACCATTGTCAGCAACTTATTAAGAATTTCTTGTTATTCTGTTCATAAGACTATTATTGTTTACATTTACAAAATACACACATTCTGCAACTTATTTTCACTTAACATGTCTTAAACATCTTTTTATGACAATACATATAGATTACCATTTTAAAAAATGAATACACAATATACATTTTATGCACATCCTATATTTAATATAATTTTAACTTATTTTTGTGAATGTTAGAAAAGACTGGTACAAAAGCTTTGAGCATTGAAATCTTAATAGAAACTGCCAAATTGCCCTTTAAAAATACTTTTAAAATTTTAGTGTGTAAGAGTATGTGTTCTGGGCCATGAGGTGGCACGGAGGGTAAGGTGGCTGGATCCCACATGGCCATCTGTGTGTTTCAAGTCCTGGACCCAGCAGCTTGTAAAATCATGCTGTATACGTGCACATCCAAAAATCTGAGAAAAGAGGGGAGGAAAAGTAATTGTGGTATGGCCATCCCTCTGCCCTCCCCCCCAGGGCATGATCTCTTACTTTCCCTCTCACCCTCTTTCTATCTCTCTCTGGTGAGCACACTCACCCTGTAGCAAAAAGTTTTTATAAAGAAAGAGTACCTGTTCAACCATTTCCTATTTGATACAGGATATTATCAAAAAATATTTTTATTTAAGCCACTCTAACTTAAAAATAAGTTCTTGTTCTAATTTGCATCTCATTTGATTATTAGTGAAGTTAATTATCCATTGGCCTTTGTATTTTATGTTTTATCTAGTTTTCCTTTAGATGATTTGTCTCCTCGTTGGTCTGTACAATCTCTGTATACATTCTGGATATCAACTCCATGTTTATTATATATCTTGCAAATATTTTCTCTCTAGTTTTTGAAAGATTAATTATATATGTTTCTTTTATTTTCTTTTTTTGGAGAGGTTTTCGTTATAGGGCACATGCGCTCACCAGAAAGGCAGAGAGACAGAGAGACAGAAAGCAAGAAATCACCCCCCAGGGGGGATGGCCACATCGCAATCCCTTCTCCTCCATTCTCCTCTCGGGATCTTGGGCACGCACGCACATGTACCCGGCGTGAGTTTAAGCCACTGGGTCCGGGACTCAAACTGCGATCGACTACATGGGAGTCCAGCGACATAAGCCATTACACTAACTGCTGGTCCCAATTATGTATGTTTCCTTGAATAGGTACAGAAATTTTCCTTTGTAAATGGTCACGTGTGGCTTCTGGTTTTTATGTTTTGTCTAGAAAATTCTTTCCTGCGCCAAGATTATCAAAATATCTTCTTACATTTTCACCTTCTAAATTTATGTGGTTTTGGTGGGGAGAGTCATGTTTTCTTTTTTGTTTCTTGATTTTTTTTTTTTTTTTTTTTTTGCATTTAGATCTGTTATCTCCTTGGAATTTTAATACCTAGTATGAGGTAGAAATTCAACTTTTCTTTCCAAATAGATAGCCCATTGTTCAAACTCCTATTTATTGGGCAAATAATATTCATTACTTCCCCCTACTCATTTAGGATACTTCTTTTATCATATATAATACTGCCTTATAACCATAATATCAGTTTTCTAGAGCTGATACCATAACATATTACCATAAATCTGAGTAGCTTAAAACAACAGAAATTGATTCACTCAGTTTTGAAAGCTCTAAGTCCAAAATCACGGTTTCAAAAGGACCGTGCTCTCTCTGACACCTCTGGAAGAGGATCCTCCCTTTTCCATTCCAGTTTTTGGTATTTGCCTTCAGTCCTTGCCATTCCTTGGTGTGTAGACATGTCACTCCAATCTCTACCTCAGTCATTACATGGTGTTCCCCCTGTCTCTGTGTTCATATTTTCCTCTTCTCATAAGGACCCTGGTCATTGAATTAGAGCCTATCCTACTCCAGTATGACCTAGTCTTAATTTAATTTTATCTGCAAAAACCCTACTTTCAAATAAGGTCATATTCACAGGTACAAGCAATTAGAACTTAAATATATCTTTTTGGAGGACACAAATCAGCCACAGTCCCCCTAAATATATCAGCTTTACATACTTTGTCAATTACTGCACTTTTATTGCATATTTTTATATGTGGCAAGGCAAGCCTTCCCACCTTTTTACTTTTCAAAATTGTAGTCTTATATATTTAATCTTCCAGGTGAACTTTACAAATAGTTTATCAGATACTTTCAAAATTTATTGGAATTTTTATTAAAATTGCATTAAATTTACAGATTAACATTATAAAATATTACAGTAATACAGAATCTTCCTAGCTAGGTACTAAAATTTAAAAATATTTTTTAATATCCTTTATCAAAAAATTTATGGTCGGGCTAGCTCCATGGTGCAGCAGGAATGTGTTACGCCAGAGAAGCCAGATCCCGTGTGGTGACTCAGCCCAGTCTACTAGAGACATGCCATGCACTTGCGTGAGTGCCCAATATCTGAAGGGCTGGAGGACTAGAGGAAGAGGATCATAGCATGGACCCTGTAGAGGATGCTCCTGTCTCTTGTGCATGTGCTCTGTTATTTATCAACTATAAAAATGTTAGGGTTTCTTATATATAGTTCTTGTAGCTCCTCTTATTAAGGTAATCATGAGTAATTTATCGTTTTTCATATAAGTGGGATTTTTTTCTGCTATGTCTTCAATGTGGCTATTGTTTGAGAGAAGTGAGTTAATGTATTTCTGTATGCTTTTTAGCATCTTGGGAAAGTTAACTTTTCAGAACTCAAACATGTTCTCATGACCATATGTCAGTTATAAAAGGGTAAAATCATTTTATTGTTCTGCTTATAAACCTCAAAAGTTTTTTCTTTTCAAGTTTATTTATTCCATGAGAGAGAGTAACAGACAGATAGGCAGGCAGGCAGGTGGCCCCAGTAGGGTCCTGGAAACCGTAGCTGACTAAACCTATTCCTTTATCAATCACTAAGACTTGGGTATTTCTATTAACAGCACAAAAACAGACTAAGATGCTAGTATTTATTCTTTCTTTCATGTTACTGAATCCAAAAGATTGTCAAAACATTTATTAGTCTTACAATTTTACAATTATAAGTTTTCCTTTTCTAAACTACTTAAAATTTCCATAGTGAAGGTTGAAAGCCAGACTCATAGCCTAATGGTTAAGGGAGCCAGATCCACATGGCAAACTGCAGTCAAATCATGGCTGTAAAAACAGCTCTGGCTCATGTGCATGCATGCCCCAAATCCCAGGAGCATAGAGAAATAAAGAGGTGCTTTCTTCCAGTGGGGGTGCTTTCTCCTCCTTTCTTTTTCTTTGTCTTGCTCTAGTGAGCACACAAGCCCTCTGGCAATTAAAAAAATAAAAAAGAACAACCCTATAGTGAAAGTTGAAATGTTGTATTAGTTACCTGTTTAAAGCAATTAATAAAAAAGGGACAGTCATAGTGAAAATTGAAATGTTTTATTAGTTACCTGTTTGATGCTTTACAATTACCTAAACATAGTGGCTTAAAGCTATCTACATTTATTATCTCAGTTTCTATGGGCCAGCAATCTGGGCATAGTTTAGCTGGATCCTTTGGTTCAGAGACTCTCACAAACTACAGTCAAGCTGTTGGCCAGGTGTAGAGTCTCATCTGAAGCTTGAGGAAGGATCTTCTTCTAAGCTCACATGGTTGTTAGCCCAGTTTCCTGACCTCCAAAACTCTAAGTCAATAAATGTGTATATGGAGCTTGTTAACTAGTAGACTTATATGTTAATTGACCTCTTTGTCATGAGCTAGAATACAGAGGGTGATGATGAGCTAGTTTTGACCAGTATAAGACAGTAGAGAAGATGAAGAATTACAAGAGAAAAGAAACCTAGGTCCCTTAACAATGGTCTACTGACACCTCTTCACCCTAAACTCTCCTCTTACCTATGGCCTATACTGTGAGGAAAAAAAAAAAAAAGAAAGAAAAAGAAAACAACAACAACAAAAAAATGGCTCTTAACCTTGTTTCAGTCATTGCATTTTGGTGTCTTTTTCTTACAGTAGCTTTGTCTATATTCTAACTCAGTCTAGTCATTTGTTAACCAGATAGTTAATGAATGACTGTTAGGTGCCAAATACTCTGCTACATTATTAAAAAAAGCATGTAAGGAAAACTTGGAATTTTAAAATGACAAATTAAAGATGTTTTTGTACTCCTCTCCTCTGGGAAATTATCACCCAAAACCACAAAGAGAATAAGAAACAGAAACCTGGTCTTTGAAATCAGAAGACTTCTGCAGTTTGAATAAGGTATAAATACAAAAAGTAGATGGAAGTGTGGTGACAAGTAGAATTAAAGGACCTGAGTGATTTTAGAGGAGTGTCCCAACAGAGAGCAAGTCTTATTCACAACCCCTAGAGCCTCAGAACAGTTCAAGAATGGAGTTGCCAGTTACTGTGAAAGGTGGAGGTATAGCAATAGGCTGGAAACAGATTAGTAGAATGCTGACATAAAGAGAATCTAGGTTCTCCCTCCTTTGGAAACAAAGGATATTTCATAGAGAAAACCAGAGAGGCTCCAGAGATGGGAACTTTGGGTACAGTAGAAAGTAGGATGGGGACCAGCAGTTAGTGTAATGGCTATGTTGCTGGACTCCTACATAGTCGACTGTGGTTCGAGTCCCAGACCCGGTGGCTTAAACTCACGCCGGGCACGTGTGCGTGCGTGCCCAAGATCCCGAGAGGAGAATGGAGGAGAAGGGGTTGCGGTGTGGCCATCCCCCCCTGGGGGGTGATTTCTCGCTTTCTATCTCTCTGTCTCTGTCTGTCTGGCGAGCGCACGCGCCCTATAGCAAAAACCTCTGAAAGAAAGAAAGAAAGAAAGGAAGGAAGGAAGGAAGGAAGGAAGGAAGGAAGGAAGGAAGATAGATAGATAGATAGATAGATAGATGTAAGACATTGGGGCTGGAAACAAGGAGGTCAAGTGAAAAGCTACGGCTAAATGACTACCTGTTCTCCAGGCAGGAGAGTGGAGTGTCCTTGCATTTAAAAATGTCAGATACTGACTTTTGGGAGCTCTTCAGTGTAAAAGCTTCCTAATTGGGCCATTAACCTATAAGAAAGCCTTTCAAATTAACATGCCCCTTCTTAGTGTTTCATTTTCAAATATTAGCAAAACACCAAATACCCACAGACATTTCATGAAAAATTCCAAATGAAAAAATGAGATCTTGGAGGAACAGATAGTGCTGGAAAAAGGTAAAAGAAAAGTTAATTTTTTTTTGAGAGGTTTTTGCTATAGGGCGCGTGCGCTCACTAGACAGACAGAGAGAGACAGCGAGATAGAATGCAAGAAATCACCCCCCAGGGGGGATGGCCACGCCGCAATCCTTTTTCCTCCGTTCTCCTCTCAGGATCTTGGGCACGCACGCACATGCGCTTGGCGTGAGTTTAAGTCACCGGGTCCAGGACGCAAACCGTGGTCTACTACGTGGGAGTCCAGCGACATAGCCATTACGCTAACTGCTGGTCCCAGAAAAGTTAAATTTATGTGCTCTGAGTGTTAAGGGACAAAATTGATTTTCTGAAACAAGAGTAGGTTGCTATAAAGAAATAATAAAAGAAGAAACTCTTAGAAATTAAAAATGTGATAGGAATGTTTTACATTTTGGTAGAATATTTAGAAGCCGAGATTGAAGAAAACTCCCCAACATAGAATAATAAGATATAAAGTAGGAGAGAAAAAGAAAGAGCAATCTAACATATAACTATTAGAAATTCCAGAAAGAGCCGATAAGGGGAATGGAGCAGAAAGTAGGTAAGTAATACCATAAGAAGACATGTTTTTTTCCCCCATTGAGAAGTCCGAATTCTTGTTATAATTGATGTGGTACATTTTTTATATGAATCTTCTTTTTTACATTTTTATTTAAATTTATTTATTTACATTCATTCACTGTACATCATTATAGCACACAAAATGAGATTTTCCATCCAAAATACACTGTATATTGGCTCAATCAAGCACATCACCATACGTGTTATCGTCAACAAATAATTTTCCATTTCTTTTTTTTTTTTGCACATTTTAATTGACATGATTTTTTTCTTTCATAATGGTATAGTGATAATTATGCATGCTTTTGGGTAGAATACTTAATACCTAAAAGAATTTTTTCTCAAAATGAGGACATCGATCCTCTGAATTAAAACATTCACTGAGGGGCCAGCAGTTAGCATAATGGCTGTGTCGCTGGACTCCCATGTAGTCGACCGTGGTTCGATTCCCAGACCCAGTGGCTTGAACTCATGCCGGGTGCATGTGTGTGTGTGCCCAAGATCCCGAGAGGAGGATGGAGGAGAAGGGATTGCAGCATGGCCATCCCCCCGGGGGTCATTTCTCACTTTCTATCTCTGTCTGTCTCTGTCTTTCTGGTGAGCGCGTGTGCCCTATAGCAAAACACTCTCCAAAAAGAAAAAAAAAAACATTCACTGAAAGCCAGTTAATGGAAGAAGTAAACCAAAAAGCTGTATACTCTTCAGAAGGCTCATTTTTTATGAAATTCAAAATACCAGGAACAAAGGGGAGGTCCTAAATGCTTTTCAAGTTCGTTTTTTTTTTTAGAATTATTTAATTTTATTATTTTTTAATTTGACCGGAGAGAGGTGGAAGGGGTAAAAAAAGCAAGCTGCCAGGCCCAGGACTCAAACCATGGTTGGCCACGTGAAAGTCTAGCACCTTAACAGCCACATCACCTGCTGGCCCAAGATTTTTGAAAATCATACATAAAGGATTGGGTATAAGCATAATATCAGACTTTTTGGCATTAGTGGTTAGAAAATCAGGAGTGACATATTTAAAATGCTTAGTGAAAATTATTTTCAACCGTGATATTTGTACTGATGTACCTGTTTTAGAAAGTTGCTGGACAATGGGCTCTGCCAACAGTAGAGGGTTGTGAACTACAGACATAGAATTTAGGAAACAAAGGATCAAAACTTAAAATCATGATGAAGAAAGTTCCTTCCCACTATAATGAATAAAGGAAACTTCAAAAGACAATTCATTCAGTAGGCATAGAAAGTATTCCATCCATATTGAAGCAGATGGATGATTCCAGGAATGCCGTTTGGGGTAGGGGAGGGGCAGGAGAATGTAAGGGGACTTCAAAAAGTTCGTGGAAAAACTAAATTAAAGTGCAAGTTTATTTTGGTCCAGATTTTTTTTTAAATCCGTGCATAGTTTTGTCATGAATACATGTTTTCCATGAACTTTTTAAAGATTCCCTCATAGAAGTGATGAATTATTCAGTAAGTTTGGGTATTGAAAATCCACATGTGGGACCAGCAGTTAGTGTAATGGCTATGTCGCTGAACTCCCACGTAGTTGACCGCGGTTCGAGTCCTGGACCCGGTGGCTTAAACTCACGCCGGGCGCGTGTGCGTGCGTGCCCAAGATCCCAAGAGAAGAATGGAGAAGGGATTGCGGCATGGCCATCCCCCCTGGGGGTGATTTCTCGCTTTCTGTCTCTCTGTCTCTCTCTGTCTGTCTGGCGAGCGCACACGCCCTATAGCAAAAACCTCTCAAAAAAAAACAAAAACAAAAAAGCAAAAAAAAAATCCACATGAGAGGTTGTCCCAGGGTGGGAAGAATTTGACAGTTACAAAGAGAGTTCAGTGGGCCAACTCCATGATTTGGTGGTTAAGTGAGCCAGATCCAGCTTGGCTGACTGTGCAATTCAAGTTCTGGACCCAGTGGCCTGAGAAACACACCAGGCACATGGACATGGGTGCCCAAAATCCCAGTGGTTTGGAGAAATGGAAGAGAATGATTGTGGAGTGACAATCCCTGATGGGAAAAGGATCCTTTCTCCTTCTCCCTCTCTCTTGCTAGTACATGCACCCTCTGGCAGATTGTTTTTTGTTGTTGTTGTTGTTGTTGTTTAAGAGAGATTTTTGCTATAGGGTATGTGCACTTGCTGGAGACACAGAGAGAGACAGACAGAAAGACAGAGAAAGCACCCCTTGGGGGATGACCACACCACAGTCTCTTCTCCTCCATTCTTCTCTCAGGATTTTGGGCACACACGCACATGCACCCAGTGTGTTTCAAGCCACCACATTTGGGGTGCAAACTATGGCCATGTGGGAGTCCAGCACCACAACCACAATGCCACCTGCTGACCCCACCTTCTGGCAAAATTTAAGGGGAAAAAAGCACATTAAAAACAAAGCGGGACCAGCCAGTGGCATGGTAATTAAGGTAGCTGGATCCCACATGACTGACCATGCAGTTGGAGTCACAGACCCAGTGGCTTGAAAATCATGCTGGTTGCATGTACATGTGTGCCCAAAATCCCAAGAAGAGAATGAAGTAGAGAGGATTGCAGCATGACCATCCTCCCTGGAGGGTACTTAATCACTTTCTCTGTTAAGTGCACACACCCCATAGCAAATTAAAAACAAAAGAGGAAAAAAGTGACTTTAAACATAAGGAACAAAGGTTGCACACAAGAAATATAACTAGAGTATATTCCTTACCTCAGCAGTGATCAGTATTCACATAGCCATAATAATTGGAGACTAAATACTGATTTAACTAAACTTTGCCATTTGAGTGCTAACTCTTCTATAACAGGATGTCTGCAGGTAACATGAAATTGATGAATCAAGAGAAAGTAATATAATATTGTTATTTATCATATCATATTTACACCTATATAGGTGTAAATCCCAGGGAGAACAACAAAAGAGCTGAAAAGATACCAAGAGCACGTGATACTGCTGCTTTTTCAGAGATTTTTGGTATAGGGTATTTGCAGGAGAAACAGAGAGACAGAAAGTGAGAAATCAGCCCCCAGTAGGGATGGCTATGCCACAGTCCCTTCTTCTCCACTCTCCTCATGGGATTTTGGGTATACACACACATGTGCACAGCATGAGTTTTAAGCCTCCAGTTCCAGGACTTGAACCACAGTCGACTATGTTGGAGTCCAGTGACGTAACCATTCTACCATCTGCTGGTCCTTTGCAGCACTTTTTGATCCTTTAAGCCTTGATAAAAATTTAAGTAAAATTTTAGGGGACCAGCAGTTAGCGTAATGGCTATGTCACTGGACTCCCAAGTAGTCGACCGCAGTTCGCATCCCGGACCCGGCGGCTTAAAACTCACGCCGGGCGTGTGTGCGTGCATGCCCAGGATCCCGAGAGGAGAATGGAGGAGAAGGGATTGCAGCGTGACCATCCCCCCTAGGGGGGATAATTTCTCGCTTTCTGTCTCTGTGTCTCTCTCTGTCTGTCTGGCGAGCACACGCGCCCTATAGTGAAAACCTCTCCCAAAAAAAAAAAAAAATTAAGTAAAATTTTAGAAGTGCTTGTAACTAGTATGATCAGATAAAAATTCATGGAAGACATGAAGTTTAACCTGAGTTTTGAAAAATGGGTACAAGATTTTGAAAAGTAAATGTCAGGGCCAGCAGGTGGTGTGATGGTTAGGGGCATTGGATTCCCACACGGCTGACCGTGGTTTGAGTCCCAGACCTGGCGGCTTGCTGTCTCACTTTCCTACTCACTCGCTCTCACTCGCTCTCTCTCCCTGTCTCTCTCTGTTGCTCTCTGGTCAAAATAAAATAAATAAATAATCAATCTTAAGTAAAATAGTTATTTTTTTAAAAAGTAAATGTCAATACTTGGGTGAAGGCATTTTTGTGGGGAAATTATGTGAACAAAATGCAAAGAGCAGAGAGTGAGATGTGGAGGGAACTAAATCAGTTTGATTAAAAAGATAGTCATAAAGAAGAGCCTAATTTCTCCTGAGCATAAACCACTCAGACTTTCTGGATGTACACATTCCTGTGATGTTTCTTGAGCATATCTCCTAGATTTCTGTTTCTGGTTGAGCCATTTTGTTTTGGCTAGATTTTTTTTTTTCCTTCTTCACACCTTCCCTCTTTTTCTGCTATTTGTTCTTCACTCTGCAGCCTGCCTCTGTCCCATATATTAGATTTATTGCTCTTTGATCTTCTGGAATTTTAGTATTGTTATTCTTTCTTTGAGGCTTTCTAAAGGTTCGATCATTTCCTGCCTTTACTTACTTGAAGTCAAACCTATTATTTCCTCCATGTATCACATACAATATAAGAAAATGTATCTAGGGGCCGGCAGGTGTTGTGGCTAAGGGCCCTGGACTCCCACATGGCTGACCATGGTTTGAGTCCCAGACCTGGTGGCTTCCATTCTCACTTTCTCTCCCTTCTTCTCTCTCTTCTTCCCTCTCTCTGTTATTCTCTGGTCAAATTAAAATAAATAAGTAAATAAATAAAAAAATAGAAGTTAAATAATTCCGCCAAATAAAGAAAATCTAATTAAATTGATCCATACCAAGAAACTAAATGGATAATCTTCACTTTTTACTATCTCCCTCCCTGGGAATGTTTATTAATTCATATTTATGTATAATTAGTTGAATTTCTCAGACAACAAACTTATTCCAGCTATTATCTTTTGTTTTCCTTTTCTGCTGGAGAGAAGGGATTATTTTTATTCTTGATTCTTGTGAGTCTTAAAGGGGGTTCTGCCTCCATAGCCGGAAGGAGAGTGCCCCAAATAGCACCTCAAGTCAAGATAACTTACTACATTACAGAATTTTCGGTCCTTACTCAACTGGCCAGAAGATTCTGTGATTTCCATGACCTGTGCTGATGAAATAGGTAGTCTTGACTGCTGAGGTCTCCTCAGTCATCAAAGAATTATTAAAGCAGTTTCTTGCTTAGTGGGAAAATAACGCTCTTAAGGTTTTTTCAGTACCAGGCAAAGGACATTCTGAGGGTTGAGAATGAGTAAATAGCTAGCACAAAGAAAGAGCCTAATAAGTGTTAATTTTCCTGCCCCCTTCCTTCCAGAGGCTGGTCCTGCTTTCTTAGACGATTCACTGACAATAACGTATGCCCCACAGGAACTAGGGTCATAACCAGTAGTTTTTGGCTGACAAGATAGGCCTGACTTCATGGAAAATTGTGAAATGAGTTGACTTAACTTTAACTTGGTCCTTTGACCCTTCTGTTCCCTTTATTATTTATTTCCTATGGCCATGCATACATTAATCACTCATGAAATAAACTTCATGAATATTATGTTACTGCATTCCAAAAACACTGTATTTATCAACTCAGTCTTCATATCTTTTAAATCATAGTCACATGCATGATTGTTAGGAATTGGTGAAAGCTTGTTGAAAGTAGTAGGGGACCAGCAGATGGTGTAATGGCTACGTCACTGGACTCCCACGTAGTTGACTGTAGTTTGAGTCCGGGACCCAGCAACTTAAAACTCACGCTAGGTGTGTAGATGCATGCCCAAAATCCTAAGAGGAGAATGGAGAAGAAGGGATTGTGGTGTGGCCATCCCTCCTTGGGGGTGATTTCTTGCTTTCTGTCTCTCTGGCGAGCGCACATACCCTATGACAAAAATCTCTCTAAAAAAAAGAAAGAGAAAAGTAGTCGTGATAAAATGGTTTAAAAAGATGAACCAACAGTGGGTTGGAGATGATCTTAAGTGCCAAGTTAAGGAATAGCATCCCCGTGAAGGACACAAGTAGGAGTGTACTGGCAATACCCTTTCTTCTCAAATCTCCTAAAGTCGTGTTGGGCCTTTAGCAGTAATTTATGCTCCGCTCATACAGCTAACCATTCATATAGTAACCATGAGGCTGCAGTGATGTGTGTGAAGCCCTTCATAATATACAGAGAATTTCATCAGTTACTGGTTGCTTGCTGGTTTTTATCCTCCATTCCCAAAACTTGCATTTGAACCTCCAAAATGTTATTCATAGCTTTGAGTCCAGTATACATTCTTGCATACGTCTTGCAGTCATCATAACTGAGACACAGACTACAGAAAGAGAAGCCCTAGCAGAGTAGACAATAAGCAGGATTATTCACTCATCACAGGAAAATATAATAGAGTGCTCATTGGCTGACATGGTGTATTCATAACACTTACTAGTTGTATGAAGTATTGTCTGCCACTTTAATTCTAATTGGCTGAAAGAAATAGGGAGTCTTGAATGTTGAGGTCTCCTTAGTCATCAGAGAAAGTATTTCAGCATTCAGAACTTGGGGGGAAATACACTAGTAGATTTAAGTATATACCACTTAGGAAAATATTGCTGAGATAAATAGCATTATAATTAGCACTACATGGTGGCATTAAATAGAGTATGTATACACCAAGCAAAATTCCAAGCTCATAAGGTTTCCCTTTGCTACATTTTTTGGCACTCTTTCAGGGCTATTTTTTCACCATTTAGTGGTGCTTTCTTCCATCCCTAGGAGCTGTTAAAAAAAAAAGAAAGAAAGAAAGAAAAGAAAAGAAAAAAGAAAAAAAGAAAAGGAAGAAAGACTTTTCATCATGGCTTGCCTTTCTGATATGGTGCCTCTGATCCAAAATCTCTTCTCCTTTGCTCTAGTCTGTTAATCACAATACCCATTCCTTCTGTTTCAGTGATCTCATCCGTATTTGGAAAGAAAGGAAAGTGACTTACTAAATTATAGTCACATAGGTATGGTGGATTAAGTCAAACTGAAATACTGAAGGTGGAAAGTTGTAACCCTTTTTACTTAAATTAGTATTTTAATTAAACTATTTTAGTCAAGCATGACTGAGTTAAAAAGGACATCAGGCTAAGCAGAAAAAAAAAATGTGTGGGCAGGGATAAGAGCAGCACTACTTAAGATATATTGCTGCTTACTGCAGGATTCAGATCTGGCAAATGGTTCTGCTGCCTATCGCTCTCTCTTCATGCCTAAGGATTGAACACAGCATGCTTTCTGTTGAGACAGGGCCTTCGAAGCAGGTCTTCCAGTACTCTAGGAAGCACTTCCATCTGGTTCAAGTTGACTGTCTTTGTGAAACTTATTTCCTGTCCTCAATTTAAAACCTTAAACCCTTAGAACCTTAGTACTTTGTAACATTATCTACTGATGGATGTGTGGTAGAGAATTACTCTTGCATTTAAATAGAAGTCCTTGGATATTAAGCCCTTTGGTGCCCCAAAAATTGAATGATATACACACACACAAACTGTACACAAACAAACTAATTAAGGACTATATTTCAAGTTTTTGTCATATGGATTGATTTATTTTTTTCCAGCAGTGTTCAGGCATCGTGAGATCATGGAGATGGTTGATAATTGGGTTTCACTATAGCTGGGCTTTTGCCAGACAAGTGCAATATGTGGTATAGTAAGGTTCTCAGGGCTGTCTCCATTGTCTGGTGGTTAAGGCAGCTGATCCCACATTACCAACTGTGCAGTGTGAGTCTCACACCCTTGCAGCTTGAAAAATTCACTGGATGTATGTGCATTGTGTACTAAAAATCCTAAAAAGGAGGAGACGTAGAAAGAAGGGATGTGGTGTGAACATTCTCCGTAGGGGTGCTTTCTCCTCTCCCTCTTTCTCTGTCTCTCTGAAAAGCATAATCACCCTCTAGCAAAGAAATTAATTGAAAAGTTTTTTAGAAACTGCTATGGACCCCATGCTGATCCTTCTTCCTTCAGGGTCTTATAAGAAGATTTAACACGGGACCAGCAGTTGGCGTAATGGCTATGTCACTGGACTCCCACGTAGTTGACCACAGTTCGCGTCCCAGACCCGGTGGCTTAAACTCACGCCGGACGCGTGTGCCTGCATGTCCAAGATCCCGAGAGGAGGATGGAGGAGAAGGGATTGCGGCGTGGCCATACCCCTGGGGGGTGTTTTCTCGCTTTCTATCTCTCAGTCTTTCTCTCTCTCTGGCGAGCGCATGCGCCCTAAAGCAAAAACCTCTAAAAAAAAAGAAAAGAAGATTTAACACCTCCTGGTTCTGACTAAACCAGCCATTGTTCATATGCATACTCCTTTCCCACACTGAATTGACTGTGCTTCACCAACATCGTGACCATTTCCATTTTCAAATTGTAAGAACTAAGAACTTGGGCAGGTTATTTAACTTCTCTTCAAGCCTCAGTCTCTTCATCCATAGTGGCTATAATAGTATCTGCCACATCGTGGTAAGAATTATCTGTCACAGTGCCTAAATATATTGGTAGCTTAAATATTATTGTTATAATTGAAAGAAAACTTTATTAATAAATGAGAGAATTCATATAAGACAAGTAAGAACTCAATGAAGACACCAGGAAAAAGAACTCAAATCTATAAAAAGCAAGAGGAAGGAATTAAATATAAATTCCAAAATTAGTGAATTAGAAAACAGGAAAAAAAAAAGCAAATGCACAACCTTTGGAAAGCAAAACAGGATATAACCACAGATAGGAAGGAGATTAAAACATCATAACAACTGAAATATTTGCAGATGAAACGATACAGTGTCTAGGATTTGCTTCAAAATAGTTTATTATGGGAGTTGGGGGAGGTGAGTATATAAAACAAGATTGGCCATGAGTTGAAAATTATAAACACTGAGTTTTGGGCACATGAGGGTTATACTATTGTCTTCTTTTGGATATGCTTGAAATTTTCCTTAAGTTTAATTTCAAAAACTTAATATAATTATAACAATGTACTAATATGAAAATCTTGCTGAAATATGTGTATTTTTTAGGAAAATCTATATTATATCATTTGAGAATGGAGAGAAAAATTGAGTATACCAGTAACCATGGGAGAAATTCAAGTTATTTAAAAATTAGCACAACCACACTTCCTCCCTCCAACTGTAGTGCCAGGCCCCAGTAATTTTTTTAGAGAATTCTTTTAAACTTTCAAGAAATAGATCACTCCTGTCATTTGAAATTGTCCCAAAGCATAAAAAGAAAATATGCATTCCTTCTAGTTTCTTTTATAAAGGTAGCATAGCCCTGAAAGTGAAAGTTGGCACAAAAAAGGGAACTGCCAGTTTAACTTGTAAATATAAATGCAGAAATCATAAATATGTACAAATCAAATGCAGAATTACATTAAAATGGTGGATTTTCACTGACAAGTATAGGTCACTATTAGGAAATCTATTCATCTAAACTATTGAATCAGTAGGTCAAAGGAGAAAAAACTAAGTGACCATATTAATATGTAAAAAAAGACATTTTATGAAATTGAACACATAAAAAATTGAACATTCGTTCCTCTTTTAGTAAAGAGAAGTCTGATTTTTTTTAGAGAGATTTTTTGCTATAGGGCACATGTACTCGCTGGAGAGATAAGAGAGAAAGAAAGTGAGAAATCACCCCCCAGGGGGATGATCACACCACAATCCCTTCTCTTTCATTCTCCTCTTGGGATTTTGGGCACGCCTTCAAATGCACCCAGCGTGAGTTTTAAGTCACCAGGCTGAGACTTGAACCACGGTCAACTATATGCGAGTCCATCACGCCATCTGCTGGCCCTAAGTCTGACCTTAGCATGAATTCCCTAAAGCCAAATATTCACATTATATTTGAATAATTTAGTGGTATATTCCCAAGTGAGGATCAAGGTAACATTTATTAGTGTTTATGGTCCATAGACTATGAGAAGTTTGGGGTTTGCTCTGTGATGGGAAACAATTGAAGAATTTCAGATAGGGGTGTAACCTGGCGTGATTTTTGTATTAAAGTTATTCTGTCTGCTGTGAAGAGAAATGGTTGCAAAGGGCAAATTTAAAAGCAGGAAAACCAGTTTGATGGCAATACATGATGATGGTTTGTACTGGGTGTGGCAAAGGAAATAGAAATAGATTCAAGGTTTATTTCAGGGATAAAATCAGTAGACTATGTTGAGGGGTAGATATGAGGGGAAGGAAAGTAGATAATCAGTAGAATACTAGTCCACAGAGGTCGAAGCCATATGCCAACCATGGTTCAAGTCCCAGCCCAGTCATTCTTTTTTTTTTTTTTTTTTGAGAGGTTTTTTGCTATAGGGCGCATGTACTTGCCAGAAAGACAGAGAGAGACAGAAAGACAGAAAGTGAGAAATCACCCCTCCGGGGGAGATGGCCATGCTGCAATCCATTCTCCTCTCGGGATCTTGGGCACACACACGCACCCGACTTGAGTTGAAGCCACCGGGTCTGGGACTCGAACCGCGGTCGACCACATGGGAGTCCAGCAACATAGCCATTACACTAACTGCTGATCCCCAGCCCAGTCATTCTGAAAGCATGCTGAGCACACATGTTCATGCCCAAGATCCTGGTATGCTGGAGGACAGGAAGAAGGGGATTGTGGCATGACTCAGCCCTGTAGAGGGTCCCCCTCCCCCAGTTTTTGTTTTCATGCTCCATCATGAATAAAATAAAAATAAATAAACATCTTAGGTTTTGTGGGCTGTATGAATCTTTTTTGAGTACTCAACTTTTTAAAAAATTTATTATTTTATGTTATTTTTTTAGAGAGATTTTTGCTATAGGGCGTGTGTGAGAGGCAGAGAGACCAGAGAGACAAAAAGCGAGAAATCACTCCCCGGTGTGAGTTTTAAGCCACTGGGTCCAGGACTCAAACTGCAATCAACTACATGGGAGTCCAGCGATACAACCATCATGACATCTGCTGGCCCCATTAACTACTCAACTTAATGGTAGCCATTGTAGTACAAAAACAACCAAAGATAATATATAAATGGAGATAAGCATGACCTTGGCTGACCAGGCCTGACTGTAGTTTGCTCCTTTCCAATATCTTGGTGCAGTTTCCTCCGTGTTATTCAGGTTCTTCCTGGAGGACAACTTGGCAAATAAGAAAGGATCAAAAATAAACCTTAATGCTAGATATTCGCTTTTAACTTTTTAAATTTATTTCTCCCGTGAGCAAGAAAGACAAAGAGAGAGCATCCCCAACAGAATCTTGACACCACAATCTATCACAGTTTCAACCAACCCCTGATCCTGGGCATATGCATGCCCAGTGTACCCAGGGAGTCTCTGGATGTCTCTGGACATGAACCTGGAATCTTCCTGCACAGATCAGCCTGGCAGACTATCATTTTGCCACTGCACTACCGTCTGGCCAAATGCTATATACTCTTGACCATGCAGTTTTATTGTACTTCAAGAAAGTATTTCTAAATATTTGTGAATGTGTACAAAGGATGAGCTATCACAGTGGTATAGTAGATCAAATATCAAATGTATAGTAGAATTTTGGCAGTTATTAACAAAACACTGAAAGTTATTTAATAAGAAAGGACAGGGATCAGCAAACTATACCCATGGGCCTGCTACCTGTTTTTTTTAAGTGAAGTTTTATTGGGACACAGCCTCATCATTCATTTTCTCACTGTATTGGCAGAATTGACAGAAGCCATATGTGCTGTAAAGCTGAAAAAATTTTCTGTCTGGCCCTTTACAGAAAAAGTGATAGTGGGACCAGCAGTTAGCATAATGGCTATGTTGCTGGACTCCCACGTAGTCGACCGTGGTTCGCATCCCGAACCCAGTGGCTTAAAACTCATGCTGGGCACGTGTGCGTGCGTGCCCAAGATCCCGAGAGGAGAATGGAGGAGAAGGGACTGCGGCGTGGCCATCCCCCCGGGGGGTGATTTCTCGCTTTCTGTTTCTCTGTCTGTCTGTGTCTGTCTGGTGAGCGCACACACCCTATAGCAAAAACCTCTCCAAAAAAAAAAAAAAAAGAAAAGAAAAGAAAAAGTGATAGTGTACATGTATGTATACAGAAAAAAACTGGAAAGAAAATCACTAAAATAGTGATTATTTTTCTTGATTTTTTTCTTTTTATTATCTAAGGTTTTTGTAATGAACATGCATTGTTTGTACAATAAAAGTTACTTTTAAAAAATTTGTTGGGACCAACAGATGTCATAATGGTTATATTGCTAGACTTCCATGTTGTCGACTGTGGTTCAAGTCCTGGACTCAGTGGCTTCAAATTCATGCTGTGTGTGTGTGCATGCATGCCCAAGATCCCAAGAGAAGAATGGAGAAGGGATTGCAGCGTGGCCATCCCCCCGGAGGGTGATTTCTCGCTTTTGGTCTCTCTGTCTCTCCCATGAGCCCACATGCCCTATAGCAAAAATCTCTCTCTAAAAAAAAAAAAAGAAAAATTGTTAGAGAGTACTTGTACTCACTGGAAAGAGATAAAGAGAGGGAAAGTGAGAAAGCAGCCCTTTTGAGGGATGGTCTCACTGCCAATCCCTTTTCTTTCCTCTCCCTTTGGGACTTTGGGCATGCACACACAGGCATCCAGTGTGTTTTCCAAGCCACTGGGTCTGGGACTCTAACCATGCAGTTGGCCATGTGTGGCCAGGTGCCTTACCACCATGCTATCAGCTGGCCCAAAAATTACTTTTTAAATAATAAGATAGGTGATAAAAAAACAATTAGATATAAAATGAAGTAAAAATATCTCAAAATATAATATCAATTTTAATAAATTCAAAGGTTAAAAGTGAAAAAAGTATAAATGACAATTTCTAGTTTGATGTACATAATCACATAAGTAGCATCCATTTCAGATTTCAGCATAAGATGTTTATTCATCTTATGCACTGTGTGCTATTTCCTGTGATAATTACTAAATAAGTATGGTATCTGCTTTCAAGATTAATTTGGTAATGTGGTAGGTTGTGCTCAAACAATAATAAGTGCCCTAAGAGAGATACCAAAGGACTTTAAGAGCTCACATTCTGGTCAGGAGATAGATAGCACCTGAATAAAGCAATTGCTCAATAATGACTTACAGTGTGATTATAAGGAATTCCAATTACATGAGTTACTGCCTTTGTTTATGCTGCCTTTTGATGTAAAAATGTTTAAAATTATATAACTCAATCTGTATCAATAATTTTCTTTTATGGGCTTCTGCATTTTCCATACAAGTGCCCATGTGTCCTAACATCTCTTATGTAAAGTGCCACGTTTTTTCCCTGTCCCTCTGTATTTTATTGCAGCAATAAAACACTATTATTATTAGAGTATCATCTGAACTCAGGGAGACTTATTTCAGATACTGGTGTGTGAAATGCCACTTTGCTTTCTTAGTGTTAATATTAAAAAGCATAACACACAGCAAAATGGAAATTATTAACCTGAGCATGAGTAGTAATCAAAGCCAATTTTTACTGATTCTTTAAGAAAAGATTATTTTGCTCCAATTCAAAAATCTTTCAGATTGAGCATCCCTAATCTGAAAATCTGGAATCAGAAATGCTTCAAAATAAAAACTTTTTAGCACCAACATGACACCACAAGTGGAAAATTCTACACCTGACCTCATGTGACAGTTCTCAATTAAAACAAAACACAGTATAAGATTACCTTCAGGCCATGTGTATAAGGTATATATGAGATATAAATAAAATTTGTGTTTAAAATTGGAGCCCATCTCCATGCTATCTTATTATGTATATGCAAGTATTCTGAAATCTGAAAAATTCTGAAATCCAAAACACTCCTACTCACAGCCATCTCAAATAAGGGATATTTGCCCTGTATTTGAATAAAGTCAGTGACTGCTCTCCACAGAGACATTGCTACTTGGTTGCTTGTACAGAAATTTCGCATGATATTTGCTTCTTGCTGACTTAAGATCTACGTCAAGCTCAGACTGCAGCTCTATGTCATGTAGTAGTCCTAATCTTTCTGCCATTTTGGAGCATTGTAAGGAAGGAGGCTTAAGTAATTTCTACTGGGAATACTTAAAAGTATGGAAAACTTTCTAAGTACTTTGCTTGCTGAAAAATTGAGACATGTATTTTTTTTTTTTTTTGGAGAGGTTTTTCGCTATAGGGCGCGTGCGCTCGCCAGACAGACAGAGAGAGACATAGAGACAGAAAGCGAGAAATCAGCCCCCAGGGGGGATGGTCACGCCGCAATCCCTTCTCCTCCATTCTCCTCTCGGGATCTTGGGCACGCACGCACACGCACCCGGCATGAGTTGTAAGCCACCGGGTCCGAGACACGAACCGCGGTCGACTACGTGGGAGTCCAGCGATATAGCCATTACGCTAACTGCTGGTTCCCGAGACATGTATTTTTAATCAAGAGAAATGTACATTTTTTCAAGAAGAATTCAAAGTTCTGTCTTGAATATTTATTTGGGTCCCACTTGATTCCAATGTATTTGGTTATATAGGGTAATTTTTTAAAAGGTTTTTGCCCTAGGGCATGTGCGTTTGCCAGAGACAGAGACAGTAAGAGGGAAAGTGAGAAATCCCTCTCTTGGGGAGATGGCCATGCTGCAATCCCTTTTCCTCCATTCTCCTCCTGGGATCTTGAGCATACATGCATATGCACCCAGCTTGATTTTTAAGCTGTTGGGTCCAGGACTCAAACCAGAACCACCATTGGCCATGTGGGAATCCAGTGCCTTCACCACCATGCCACCTGCTGGTCCTCATAGGGTAATTTTTAAATTGAGCAGTGTTTTTCAGTCATTTAGTTCCTGTTAGATCGCTTTTTATGTAGTACCTGTAGCACTCTGACAGGTACTCTAAGGTTTGCTCAATAAATGAGTGCTAAGCCAAGCTCCCATTATAGATAGCTTCATCACCATATACATACCCACCTTGACCATAGTTTCTTCATCCAGAAAGGGATTTGATTGTTTCGGGTGTTTTGTAGAGTCTCTTCAGGTTTGAAAATGATTTTACTAAATTCTTACAGGCTATATGGATTAACACTTGAGATTTCTGTTGATTTCACATAGATTCAGTGTACGTAAATAGAGTGTTTTCCCAGGGCTTTTGAAGTTGCTGTACTTTGCTTTTAAGTGCCACTATTATGGCGTTCATATTCTAAATATTGGCATATTAAAAAAGTATTTTTCAAAGCAAAAATACCTTAGAAAAATTTTTAAAAGGCATTAGAGGATAAGATTGAGTAAGGAATTGTATGGTAGTTTGATCCCTTTTTCTTTTCCAAAGTTGGCTTAAGTGTTTATTTCACCCACAAATAACCCACTGATAGGACTTTTTTATTAGGAACATGTCTTAGCTATGGGTCTTGAAATCTTTAACCTAGTGATTGCTAATTGCTGTTTATAACCAATGTAAGTGTATTTGCTTTCACTTAAGATGGGACAAATCTGTCCTTACATCACATTAAATTTAAAAAAAAAGTCTTGTACATGGTCTTCATTTTCTACACATAATTATGACAGCTCTTCCTCTTTGACAGGGAACACCCATGTCATGTCTATATATAACCTTGAAGTCATCTTGAGACTTGGTTTGTGTACATAAACATTACAAAGAGTAGAATTCCACATGTGCATTTTATTATTTTAATAGTACTGACTAGTTTCAGTTGCTTTAAAGAGTCATATATCAATAGTTAAGAAATCCTGGCCTTTCTCAGGATTCTAAAATAATAACATTCATTTCACTAGTCGTGAAAATTGTCTGGGTTTCTGGGAACCGGGAGAAAAGAACGTTTCAACAGGATTTGGCTATCAACAAATCTGTTTTGGTTTCCTGTTCTGGCCTCCCTACCTATCAGCTCCATTAGTGCCCCTGCCATCAGGTTTCTCCTTTCTTTTACCACAGGAAAATTGTCCAGCCTCTTTTTCTAGCATTTTCAGGACCCGCCTGACAGGAAATTTTCTAATTGCTGGAACAGCTGGTAGGAGAAAACTTTGCAGGGGTTTGGCCTTCCCTTTCTAACTTAAGTTTAACCGTCAGAAATTCCTTTATCACCACCATGGTTTCATAGCCATGTTTAAATTTTTGTCTTTTCGTGTTCGCTCTATACAGGTAAGCTTTGTTCAACTTCTTTTAAAGAATAAAATGCTTTAGTTGGACCTAACAATAAGTGTACAAATTAAATAGTTAATTCCACTTTATGTGTTCTTTTAGGAATCATTTCAAAATTCAAAACCAATTTTGAGTGAATTTTAAAGGTTAATATTTCCGTTTACTAAAAATAAGCTATTTATATGCATTGTATATTATAGCTTTGTAGATTTTGTCAACTTATGTGTACATTGGCTTTTTAGTGCAAGGATAATTTTTATCTTGCTAGTGCTTGTAACTTTGTGTAACAAAACAAATTAACTCTCAGTATTGAACCAGAGTGCACAGAATTACTAACTTACCAATATTTAGGTGATTATTACAACGTAAGCGGTATTTCAGCAGGGAGAGAATGTGTTATTTTTAAGCAGTCAATAACTTAATGTCATATTTTTGTTGAAATTTGTCTCTCTAAAAACTTTAAAATTTTTTTTTTAAAGTTTTTAAGCAACTCTATATTTAAGTGACTTTAAACAAGTAATTTTGTCTGACTCAGAGTAGGCACAATTTTCAAAATTGCTTTATTTAAATGGATGATAATTTGCATTATATTTCATCTTAAATCCTGCCCAAATCAACTTTATATTTTTGCCATGAGAATTGTTCTATCCTACTGCTCTTTAAACAGAATAAAATTCACTGATTGGGATTCTCTGTTGGGAGAAAACTCTGCTCTTTGTGGCAGTGATTGAGATCCTGAGTCTTGAGAATCAGCAATGCTGTTTTCTCACATGTAAATAAAATAAGCTGGCTTATAAAACGTCCTTGAATTTAGTTAAATAAAAAATGCTGAGCATATTTATCATTCCATTAACAAATAATTTGAATTTGGTAGAATTATAATCTAGAATAAATTATAATGTGGTTTCTCAATACAGCTTGAATAATCATCCTCATTTTGTGTCACAACCAAGTAACTGTTATGTATCTTGATCATCTGCAAAAAGAGTTAGCATATCCTTTTAAAACAAAAAAGTATATTATAGAACCATACAACTATATAAAGAATAATACTTTAGTTACTTAAATTTTAAATTATATTTAAAAGATAAAGTATGCATTTTTCATTTGTACAGACTTTTCTTATGTTACACCAAAGAATGGTTACACATCCATTTTTAGAAAATATTTATTGAATTTTACCAAGGAATATTTAAGTATTTTACTTCAAGTTTCAATATTTTCTGGCATTCAAAACAATTTAAAAAATACAAATGCCTCAAGAACACACTTCCTGACTCAAGGGAGGGGAGGAAAAAGGAAATTATGTATACAAGGCAGGGCATAATGCCAAATGTTGAATCATTCTTTAAAATCAGTTAATATTACCCAGTTTATTTTCTTAATGATAGTATGTTACATTTATTAGGTTTTCTGTAACTCAGACAGTATTAATTTCAGTTCCTTTTCCTTAATTCCATTTACATTTTAGGATTGAAATTGTATTTTTTTTTTGAGAGGTTTTTGCTATAGGGCGCGTGCGCTCGCCAGACAGACAGAGAGAGACATAGAGACAGAAAGCGAGAAATCACCCCCCAGGAGGGATGGCCACGCCGCAATCCCTTCTCCTCCTTTCTCCTCTCGGGATCTTGGGCACACACGCACATGTGCCCGGCGTGAGTTTTAAGCCACCAGGTCCGGGATGTGAACCGCGGTCGACTACGTGGGAGGCCAGTGACATAGCCATTACGCTAACTGCTGGTTCCCTGAAATTGTATTTTTCCCTCACAAATTGATGAAGAAATATTACATTGATACTCCCCCTCCCCATTAAAGGGTGATCTTTAAAGAACATATAAGAGTGAACCTAAGGACTATTTTTGGTCCTGGGAAACAAACTGAATGGCTTTCTCTCTGACTAGAGGAACATCGAAAGACCCACCTATCCATGAATTCTCTTCTATAATTTTTGTTAATGTCTGAAATAATACTCTTTATGGAATTCCTAAAATTTGATTTTTTTTAGGTTTTGCCATATAGCCATGTACTTGCTGGACAGAGACAGAGAGAGGGAAAGTGAGAAATCACCACCCAGGGAGGATGGCCACACCTCAATCCATTTTTCCCCATTCTCCTCCTGGAACTTTGGGTTTGAGCTCACCATGATTTTCAAGCTACTGGGTCTGGGACTTGAACTATGGTCAGCCATGTAGGAGTCCAGTGCCTTAACCACCACACCACCTGCTGGCCCGAAAATTCTATTTATTTATTTATTTATTAATTTTTAATTTTTTTTTTTGGAGAGGTTTTTGCTATAGGGCGCGTGCACTCACCAGACAGACAGACAGAGAGACATAGAGACAGAAAGCGAGAAATCACCCCCCAGAGGGGGATGGTCACGCCGCAATCCCTTCTCCTCCATTCTCCTCTTGGGATCTTGGGCACGCACGCACACACACCCGGCATGAGTTCTAAGCCACCGGGTCCGGGACGCGAACCGCGGTCGACTACGTGGGAGTCCAGCGACATAGCCATTACGCTAACTGCTGGTTCCCAAAAATTCTATTTTTTTACTGAACTAACTTTGTTTTATATGTCAGGGATCATATCCCAACAGCCACTTATCTAATGTTTAAAATGCCAGATAAATTCGTATAGGGCAGACTGTCTTCTTTATCTAAATATCTCCAATACCTAGCACAGTACTGACCCATAATTTGAACTACTTTCTAACAAAAAGGAATGGTCCTAACAGAATATATCATGTTGCAGAAATCCTGTCAAAGGAATTAGACAATCAGGAAAATGCAAAAGCACAAGTGCCAACTGAGTTTTAGTTCTCTCTCTTATCCTGTTCTACTATTCCTCTGTTTCACACACTGTGGTCCAAACATGGAGAAGCTGTTGTGTCCCACACAGACTTTGCACTGGCTTGTCCCTCTACCCTTCCCTCTGGTGGTTGACTCCCTCATTTCCTTCGAGTCTTAGCTCAAATAGCACCTTCTTAATCAAACCTACCCAGACTCCTTTTTAAACAATAATAAATAAATAAATAAATAAATAAATAGTATATAAATAAATAAAAATCTTTTAGAGGTTAAAAAAAAAAGAAAAGAAAATTGCAGGGGACCAGCAGTTAATGTCATAGCTATGTCGCTGGACTCCCACATAGTCGACCGCAGTTCGACTCCCGGACCCAGTGGCTTAAAACTCATGCTGGGCACGTGTGCGTACATGCCCAAGATCCCGAGAGGAGAATGGAGAAGGGATTGCGGCGTGGCCATCCCCCCGGGGGGTGATTTCTCGCTTTCTGTCTCTCTGTCTCTGTCTGCCTGGCGAGCGCACGCACCCTTATAGCAAAAACCTCTAAAAAAAAAAAAATTGCAAACTGCAAACCCTTCTTTTCCTGTCTGCTATTTTTATACCCCCCATTCAACTCATTGTCTTTCGCCATATTATTTATCATTTTCTAACACTAATGTACCTATTATTATTATTTCTTCTGTCTGCCAAAAGACAGAGATCTGGGTCTGTTTGATTTATTATGTATTTCAAGCAATTGGTAGAGTAATTAGTATGTATTAGGTGCTCAAAATTAAAGTTTAGCCTGAGAACTGTATACAATAGTATATACTACTGTGTAGCAAACTGAGGCCATATAGGAGGCCTGGCTTGGATTTTTGGTCCACCCTAAAAAGCCATGGTGCCACACACCTAGTCCCAGATGAGCAGAAGTATTGCAAGCATACAACCAGCATGGACAACATAGTGAAACCCTGTGTAAGTAAATAAATGTATGTATGTATGTTTAAATGGAAGGATGAATGAATGAATGCATTCTCATATGTAGCTTAGTGGTATCACATGCCTAGGTTGGGGTGGCATATACCTGAAAGGGATGAACGTGTAGAAGAATAATACACGGTGTGATTTAGATACACCATTGGACTCAAAATTTTGTCTACAGTCAGACCTTCAGTTATCAGATAGACATAGACTTTATAAAAATCACAGTATGGGATTTATTATAACTATTTTTTAAATACACAAAGTAAGTTTTTTGTGGTAAAGAATGGACAGATAATCTGTGTATCAGTTAAAATTCAGTGTGCCAGAGAATGTAAACTCCTGAATATAAACCAGGTCATCTACAAAAAGTGTGACCAGGTTAGTGTCACCCATCAGCAGTACTGAATGCTAGAAAGCAGTGGACCAGCAGCATCAAAGTTATGAGGAATGATTATTTTTATTCTAGAATTAAGTACCAAGCCAAACTATAAAAATATGAAGACAAAGATATTTACAGATATATAAGGTTCAGAAAGTTTTCTTTCACATCAATTCTATTAAAAAGTTACAGGAGGAAGACCAGCAGATGGTGTAATGGTTATGTCTCTGGATTCCCATGTAGTCGACTGTGGTTCAAGTCCTGGACCCAGCAGCTTAAACTCATGCCGGGCGCGTGTGCATGTATACCCAAGATCCCGAGAAGAGAATGGAAGAGAATGGAAGGATTGTGGCATGGCCATCCCCCCGGGGGGGTGATTTCTCACTTTTCTGTCTCTCTGGCGAGTGCACACACCCTATAGCAAAAACCTCTCCAAAAAAGAAAAAGATAATAATTACCAAAAAGTAGGGAGGAAGATGATAGGAGGGGCATAATATAATTGATCCTTTCATTATATTTTTAAGTCAGTAGACATTCTCTTAAGGTTGATCAATTAAAAATTATCAAAATAAATGCAGAAATGATTTTTTTTAAATTGCTGACACTGTGCACTATACACAGAGAAAAACAGAGGTAATGAGAAAGTACCCCTCATGGGAAATGGTCACGCTACAATCTCTTCTCTATTTCTCCCTTCTTTTGGGATTTTGTGCACCCACGTACACATGACCAATGTGTTTTTCAGGCTGCCAACTCTGGAAGTCCAACCACATGGTTGGCCATGTGATACCCAGCTACCTTCACAACCACACAACTGGCTGGCCCCAGAAATCATTTTTTTTTTATTAAGTCTAGGCATGGGGATGAGAACAGACTTTTTTCGTCATAAGCTATTCTGCCTCAATTTGATTTGTTACTCATGTGCATGTGTTACTTTGATTTTAAAAACAAAAAATGTAGGGAACAGGAAATGACCTAGGTTGACAAAAGAGTATATGTAAGGAAATGTTGGGAGATAGGTAAGGAAATGTTGGGAGATAGTACCAAGAGAGTAGGTTGAGGTCATATTGCACAAGTCTTTGAATACTGAGGTGGAGCTGTGCACTTAATTTGGGAAAATTTGGAGGCATTTTTGAGCACCCTGATCATATGATTGGAGCCGTATACTCACAGAAAATGAATTTGTCAAGAAGATAAATGGAGTAGACACAGGTAGAAAGATACTATGAGTAACCAAGCTAGTTTCAGTTTTTTACGTGAAAGTTAATGAAGGCTTGTGCCGGGACACCATTACAAATAGAAATGAGGCCCAGTCACAGTGGCACAGTGGTAGAATGCCACTCTGCATGCTGGAAACCATAGAGAAGGTTGAGGTTCATTTCCTGAGTTGACCTGTACACACCAGGTATACATGCATGTGATCCTGACAGACTGGAGAGAGGATTACATCATGAGACCCTGTTGAGAATATTCCCTTTCTCTATGTCTATTTCATGAAAGAAAGAAACTTCAAAAAAGGGAAACGAATTAAAGTTATTCCTAGCACTAAGCTTGGTACATAGTAGGTATTTCAGTATATGTTTGTTGAATGAGGGGTTCAAAGGGAGATTCATTTTTAATTTTTTTTAAAAAATTTGTTACAGGGCACATGCACTTGCAGGAAAGAGAGAAAGAAAGTGAGAAAACACCCCTTAGGAGGGCATGGCCCCACTGCAATTCCTTTTCCCCCATTCTCCTCTCGAGATTTTGGACACAACACGTACACGTGTCTGGCTTGTTTTTCGAGCCATCAGATCCAGGACTCAAACCACATAGTCCTACATTTTTTTAATAACTTAGTTGCTATAGAAGGCAAGGAAGGGTACTCATTAAAGATGAGAATAGTAACTGCTGTTTATTTTGAGACCTGTGACTTGCTTGTAGCTCACGTGGGATAAGAAGAGTAAGGCTTGATCCTGTATTCCTGCTACAAAATGAAAAATGTTTGTAGCATTTTTGTGACAGACAATTGTAGTAGGTATTTGCTATAAATTATAAGGTTTTTTAAAAAAATGTAACCTGATAAATCACGTTCCACTCAAGAAAGAAAAGTGGGAAAACATATAGAATGTTACAGAGTGTAGTTCTTCACAGCCTCATGATTTAAGGGCATTAATGGCTGCTAGATTTGAGTTAAGCTCTTAAACAGATATTTTTTTTTCCCATGGGCTAATTGACACATGGTAAAATCCAACCCATGAATTTGATCCCATGAGTTCAGTCTATATAATTCTTTAGTCTTTATTTTTGTTTCTTTTTTTAAAAAATCTTATATTCAACCAGTGTATATCATTAGAACATAAAGAATTATTTTTCCTCGCATTAATACAGTATTAGTCCAGTCAAAGATATTACCATACACATTATCAATAGATCAATCCCTCCTGGGAGGTGATTTCTCGCTTTCTGTCTCTTTGTCTCTTTGGCAAGCACACACACCTATAGCAAAAATATCTCGCTTAAAAAAAAAAAAAAGGAAGAAGAGGAAGCTCAAAGACCATTTACTCTAATCAACTGAACTAACTTATGCAAGAGATACAGACCAGTTACAGATACCAGGGCCATAAATTTGTATTTTCCTGTCATTGATTTTAGATGGGAAGTCACCAAGAGCCTCTGACAATCTCAGTGTGACATAAGGGCCTTGTTTTAGAAGTTAGAAGACCTAGAATTGAGCCCTGAGTCTTACTTAATCTCTTTGAACTTCAGACTGTAATTCAAGCCATTTCAACCTTTAAAAAGATATGTCAAATTTAAAGAGAAGAATCTCTGTATGTAGAGTACTCTGAAATGTTTTTGCCTGCCCTGGGTTTATTGCTTTGTGTTATGATCAATCTCTAATATGTGGTCAAAGATTTGTTTTGAAACATAAATATAAGATAAAAGATGAAACAGCACCTCACCCAGTCTTGATACATGGTAGATGCTTAGTAAATATTTGCTGCTGGACTTTGATCTAAATCTTACTTAATTAATTCCACTTATACATTGTTCTTTGAAAGTTTTTTTAAATGATGATTTACTTCCTGCCTTTCCTATTGTAGTGATAACAGCTATCACTATGAAGACTTTATACATTGGCTTCATTTGGAGAGAAGGATGCCCAGGAAGTATGGAGGGGCAGGAGTGGCATCTTGGAGTCATTTAATGTTTGGTTCTACCCCAGTAGTCACTGCAGCAAGGACTGTTGTGAGAATTAAAGGAGATAATACATGTGAAATTATAAAATAAAGGATTAAGTCAATATTAGGAGATGATTATTGTTGCCAAAGTTCTGAGAAAATCCAAAATGATTAAGCTGCATAGGTAGTATGATAACCTATGAATTACAGCTTCTGTCTTAGATAGCAAAATGGATATCCTGGATTCCTTTTTATCCTCTTCTGGAAGTTTTCTGTTTCATTATTTTGTGGGGTTATTTTTGCTTCTACATCTCATTTTCAAAAGCTACACATTAGGATATCCTAGTATATATTTTCAATAAATATTTGTAATACCTTATGTTGTCAACATTCTAAGGGTATCTCAGAAAATGTTGATTGAACACAAGCATTTGTATGAAATATGACAGCAATAAAAGTAATGAATTATCTATGTTTCTGTAACACAGTTAAATTCTAGTGGTACTTATATACCTAGGAGAAAAAATAACATTATAGTCAACAAACTAAAAATGGTAATCTTTATTTTACAGGATTATGTTTCTTATTTTGTTAGGTTTTGTTTTGTTGTAATTTTTGGCTGTAGCATACAATATGTATCTTATTTAAATAAGATAAACTGAATCTGCTCATCTCAACATATAGTCATTGAAATCCTATGTATGCTTACATATATTTTTTTCTCTGTTCTGGTACCTTTCCTCAGATAATGCCAAAATATCTACTGTCTCTAAGATTCTTCCATTAATCCAGAGACCTTTCACTGTTCAGTCATGCTGAATAGTCATCATTTTCCCACATCTAATCCTCCATCCAAATGTTGAATCTTTTCTTATTTTAGTATTTGGTTTGGTTTTTAGACAGGAATATGCTATGTAACAATCCTCCTTCCTCAGCCTCCTAAGTAGTTGGGACTACAGGCATCTGCCAGCCATATCGGCTTTTTAGGGTGGGCAGAGAATTGAACTTGGGCCTCCTGTTGGCATCATCCTGTTGAGTAGCAGCATCTACCAGCTTGCACTACCATGGCTGGGCCTCTAATTTGAGTTTTCGAGTTACTCCTTCCTTTCCTCTCAAATCTCAGGTTATTCTAGAAACGCAAAGTAACTCAAGTATTTCATACAGATAAACTTCAGTGTTCTTACTTAATTGGCTATATTGAGGATAGAGAACTCCATGTTTACTCTGAAATATTTTTAACTCTTTTCCCCAATGTACAGGATTTGTTTATAAGATACAATACCATTGGTTCTGCCTAGTACATTCACATGTCAGAGCACAGCAGATTACCCTATGTATCCTTATCCCCATAAAACCATTTATTTTAATTTAGTTTAATTTAATTATGTCCGATAGGAAGAGTGGTAACTTCGAAATTCTCTTTTTTTTTTTTTTTTTTTTTTATTTTGGTGAGAGATTTTTGCTATAGGGCATGTGCGCTCACCAGAGAGAGAGAGAAACGGAAAGTAAGAAATCATCCCCCAAGGGGTGATGGCCACACCACAATCTCCTCTTCTCCATTTTCCTCTTGGGATCTTGGGCACGCATGCACACGTGCCCAGCTTAGTTTAAGCCTCCGGGTCTAGGACTCGAACCACAGTCAACTACATGGGAGTCCAGCAGCATAACCATTACACCATCTGCTGGTCCTGGTAACTTGGAAATTCTTAATGCTGATGTCATATAGAAGTTAAGTTGGCCTTGATAGTGAGCTGGTATAACTCTATGACATTTAACTTCAAAGTCTACTTGCTTGGTATGTGTTTACTATTCACATGATATGTCAGAAAAGGGAGGATTTTATGTATTGGTATATGTTTGCTATTTACATGGTGGATCAGCAGAGGGGTGGCTTTTGAATATTAATTTGAGGATTTCTATTATGAGATGTTAAATTAATATTGCTTAATTTCTAATAGAAGAAAGTAGCTCTAACTAACTCTGTTTTCTACCTTTGTATTTATTTACTTCAACAGGAAGAAGGCAGCATCAAAGAAATTGCAATCACACATCATGTAAAGGAAGGACATGAGAAGGCAGATCCTTCTCAGTTTGAGCTTTTAAAAGTATTAGGGCAGGGATCATTTGGAAAGGTAAGTCATGAGTATGCACTTTTTTTAAAAGTAATTTTTATGGAATTTGTGTGATTTCTGTGCATAAGGACAACGTAAATATTTTATGAAATGCTACTAGTCTCCCAACCAGGAGTGTTTTCTGTGTTTTTGCTTTTCTCACTACAAGTAAGTATGGGAAAGTGAATAAAGTAATTCAAAGGTACATCGAAAACTTTAGTAAATTGTCCATATTTAGTAAATGGGCAAAAGCATTTTGTCTTCAAGATCATAGGACCTCCCTAGTTGTACTTAAAAATCACAAGGTATTCCCTTAATACATTAGCCCCTTTCTAGTACTTGTGTAGAGTTGGAAGATGATCTTGTAATACATTATAACAGTACATCCCCACCTTCCTTCTAGTGTGCCCTAATACCAGTATAAAGTGAGTACTCCCAAGGAAGTATGGTTGGGGGTTACCTCTATAAGTATGCAATTTTTTTGACTTATGATCTGTCTTTAAAATGGATTCAAAGTTTAAATTTTATTCAGTAGCATTAGTGCGTGTTTGTAACATCAAAAAAATGTATCTCTTGCAGTCCCATTTTCCTCTTCTAGCCAGTCATTAAATATTGAGGTTTCTTAAGGTTCAGTTCTAGGCTGCCTTCTCCTCTCTTCTCCCTTCTAGTTGATTTTCTCCATGCCCTCTTTCTTAATTGTAACTCACATACAGCTAATATAACAGATTTCTATCTTTACTCTAGATTGTTCCTCCAAGCGCTTAGCTCTTGTGTACAGCTACTTACTTTTTTCCCCATTTCCATGTCTCAGAGGCATTTTAAACTCAGCATGTGTAATACCAGACTCATGATCTTCCCTCTACCTCCTTTCATGTTCCTATGACTGTCATTAAGTTAAAGAAGCTGGAAATTTAGGAGGCTTTCTTGACATATCTTTATTTGATCTCTCACCAAGTCCTATTGTTGTAATAAAGATATCTCAAACCATGCTTGTCCTCTCCTTCATGCTGCCCCTTCAGAATGTGCTACTACCATTTGTCTCTGGTCTGTTGAATATGTTTCTTAACTGAATCTTCCCAAATTTATACTTGCCTCAATCCATTATTTATGTGACAGTCAGAATAAGCTAATTTTATATTCTATCCCCTTAACCCTTCAATAGCCTCTCTTTGTTTTTATAGTAAGGATTTTTTTATTATTATTATTTTTACTACCAGAGAGTGCACGTGCTTGCCAGAGAGAGAGAAAGAGAAAGCATCCCTTTATGGGGCACAGTCACACCACTCCTTTTTCTTCCATTTTGCAATCCTTTCAGGGTTTGGGACATGCATACACATGTTCTCCATGTGTTTTTCAAGCCAAGAACCAAACCATGGTCACTCATGTGGATCCACCTCCCTATGCATAGCACTTAACCACTGCATTACAGGGCCAACCTCATAAGGACCAATTCTTAAGATGGCTAAGGAGCCCCTCAATCTGGACCCTAACATCAGTTTTTATACTTTTCACACTCTTTGTTCCAGTACATTGGCCTTTTTCAGTCTTAAAGCATTCCAGACTCTATACCACTGGAAAGTCTTACCACATTCTATTTCTCTTCTGAAACATTCCACCCTACTCCCACCCCTTCCTCAACTAGCTAGCTCCTATTACACTTATGATCTAATAAGCCTTACCTGCGATCCTGCCCAGATCACATTCCCCTGTTATGCCCTCTAATGTTATGTATCTCATCTTCTTAACACGTACCAACAGTTTTCATTTGTATAATCATTTGTTTATTAGCTGTCTCCCAGACTAGACTAGGTGTTCCATTAGGGCATAGGCCATGCTTTATACAATATCTCAGCACTGAACCAGTAGCATGTAATTCTGGAAAGAAATAATGAAGGAATAATAGTCTTGAACATCATAGGCTAATAGTGAGAATTAAATGATATAAGGTCAAGCACATGATATCTGATATTAAATTGTACTGTTTTACCACTCAATAAACCCAAATAGATGGATTTCTTTTAATACATTAGATTTTCAGGGAACACAATATATAAGTGCCTAGGAATTAGCATGCTTTTCCTTTTATTACTTTAAAAGTAACTTAAATAACTTACTATGAATAGCAAGCATTAAAAATAGGGCAGCTCCTTTCTTATTCTGAAAGGCCAGTGTAAGCCAAGGAAAGAGGGACGACCTGTCAAAGCCTAGAATAGCTTCATGGAGGAGTGAGAAAGGTCAGAAATGCTCTGGTGGAGGAAGATCCAATGGCAGCTGGGACCGCTGATGTCCCTGCTAGGCTTTGCTGGTTACTGGCCAAATGGAACAGATAAAGAGTACCATGAGCAGAAGCACAGGACCGAATGACTGACAAATACCGTCATTGTCTCAATACCTCCTCTGCATTCCTGGGCAGATTATCTAATCTCCTTCTAAGCCCTAGTTTGGGCAGATATAAAATATGCATTGTTTAATAGTCCTGTCTCTCAAAATTGTCATGATGAGCTATTACAGATGCCCGTGAGAGTATTTCACATACTAAGAAGAACTGAAAAATGTTAAGGTATTTTCAAAGAACAGCTAAAGAAAGTATGAAATCTACAAGGAGAATTTTTCTTATAGAATGGTACAAAGAAGATTGATTAGGGGACCTAGTAGGTGGTGTGATGGTTGAGTCGCTGGACTCCCACGTGATTTTTTTTTTTTTTGAGAGGTTTTTGCTATAGGGCACATGCACTCACCAGAAAGAGAGAGAGAGACAGAAAGCAAGAAATCACCTCCTGGGCGGATGGCCACACTGCAGTCCCTTCTCCTCCATTCTCCTCTTGGGATCTTGGGCATGCATGCACACGTGCCCAGCATGAGTTTAAGCTACTAGATCCAGGTCTCAAACCATAGTCGACTACATGGGAGTCCAGCGACATAGCCATTATGCCAACTCCTGGTCCCTGGCCAACATGATTTGAGTCTGGGTCCTGGAGCCTTGCTTTCTCACTTTCTCTTTCTCTCTCTCTCTCTCCCTCTCTCTCTGTCTCTGTCTTTCTTTGATGAGCATGTGTGCCCTATAGCAAATTAAAAAGTAATAATAGATAATTCTTTAAAATAAAAAGCTTGATTAGGATATCTTTTTTAAAGAAAAACACTAGAGGATGTGAGAGAGACAGACAGAGAGAAAGCAAGAAAGCACAGTCTTCCCCCCCAGCAGGACCTTGTCACACTGCAATTCTTTTTCCTCTGATTTTCAGATCAAAATCATGTCCACAGAGTGTTTTCCAAGCCACTGGGACCAGGATCCAAACTCTAGTTAGCTATATGAGATCTGGCTTCCTATGAACAGTGTTTAACCACTGTGCTATGGGGCCTGCCCGACTAGAGAATCTTAAAGTTGAATAAATAAATAAGTGAACTCCTAATCAGATAAATCACACTTACCTTCACCTAATTAGAATTTATTTCTGTTCAAAAATATTAATAATCTTTGATTGACTTTAACATTTGAACATTATTCCACCTTAGAACCACACTTATTAAGAATGTTTTTCTCTCCTTTGATTAGTTGGCTTCCCTGGCTAAAAGGAACTAAAGGGTGGAGCATGGTAAAGTGGGGAAAGGAGTGATGATAGGATAGCAACACAGCCTGTTCAAGACTTCTCTGCAAGTCGTGGCATACTTCACTTGATTCAGGTTCATTGCTCATTGCCTTGGCACAATTTCTCAAAATGAGAAACTGCCTTGCCCTAAAATTAGTTGACTGAATCATGTCTTTTTATTTTGTACTTAATAGCCTAGTACACTAATTCAGATAATTGTGAGGTGACCCAAAAGTTAATTCTTGATTGTAATTGCTTCTCTTCTTTCCACCTGTGGCAGTTCAAGACTACTGCTATGGAAGAATAGGTAGAGAAAAAGGGTCGAAATTCAGGTCCATTTAGCAGGTCTCTTTTAAATGGGAAACAGGAAAGATCATGAACCTAATGGTCAAAATGAATAGATTTATCGATAGTTTTGTACTATCCATTTATATTATAGCATGACCATGAATTGCTTAGAGTCAGCTCTCTTCATTTTGCACAAATCCCACATTGTATTTTGAAAGCAGCCAAAAATATTTAGGAGTTCAAGATGCTCAATAATATACCTGGAGATATACTCTTCATATTTAAGAATATGTGATAATTTGATTGGATACAGATTAGGTTCTGACTTAAGTCACATTAGATATTTGTGGAAAGGATTTCTCTTTTTCCCCCCAAGAGAGATTTTTGCTATAGGGCACATGTGCTTGCCGGAGAGACAGAGAGACGAAAAGTGAGAAATCACTCCCGAGAGGTGATAGCCATGCTAGTCCCTTCTCTTCCACTCTCCTCTTGGGATTTTGGACACACATGCATATGCATCTGGCATGAGTTTTAAGCCACCAGGTCCAGGACTCGAACTGTGGTTGACTACATGGGAGTCCAGCGACATAATCATACCATTGACTGGTCCCAAAAAGGATTCTTAAATGTGTTTTAAATTGTTCTGCCCAGCAGGAAGGTTAATGTGCACTTTGCATAGACAGAAGAGACCCTTAATGTTGAATATTTGTATCAACAGAAAATTGGGGTCAAGAGAAACCACTGTATAATGGACTTGGAAAATTTTGTATTAAAAGCAGACTCATCACCATCTGTGTTATATTTAAAACATGTTGGGCTTTTCTCCATTTAAGTGCTACATACATATTTTTTTCCCTGTCTTAATATGTTACATGCTCTTTGGGAATTGGCAAACAACAAAATAAAAAAAATGTGTTCACTTGTATTGATAGCCCAAATTTAAAACTGGTATTTATAGTCATGCATTTTAAGGAAAATATTCAGTAGTATAAGTCATAGAATCCATATAATAATAAATTGTATTATAGCGGGGGTCTGATTTTAACAAGGGGAGAGTTTTTGATACTTTGTAATGTTCATTTTCTGTTTTTTGAATACAGGTTTTCTTAGTTAAAAAAATCTCTGGCTCTGATGCTAGACAGCTTTATGCCATGAAGGTATTGAAGAAGGCCACATTGAAAGGTAAGTACTGCTGCTGTTTATGATGTTCACATCATATAAATGATTTGAAAGGTCTCAATAGAGCATACATTCTGAGGCCATTTACTTAAGTTCAGAATTGGTTCCTGTTACTAGCTTTAAATTTAGACTAACTTATAGTGAATTTTTCCTACTAGAATCACTTGACTAGCGAGAACAGGAGTTGCCACATTATAAAAGAAGTATTTTAAATTTATTTTGGACTATAGGCAAGTAGAAGTTTAGAACTAGATTAAAACTGGGTTTGATTCATCTTCAAATTAATATAATTACTTTAGTATTTTGGAAAAGTTACTGATTTACCGTATGCAAAATGATTTTTATTCTAAACAACCCTTTGATTTTGACTTCACTCCAAATAAGTTTTTATTTTGAGCATGTGATTTTGAGAAATCTAATACAGAATTTTTCTGTTATAGGTAAAAAATCATGTAGAAAAAAATTGTACATAGGGGACCAGCAGTTAGCGTAATGACTATGTCACTGGACTCCCATGTAGTCGACCGTGGTTCACGTCCCGAACCCGGTGGCTTAAAAACTCATGCCGGGCGCGTGTGCGTGTGTGCCCAAGATCCCGAGAGGAGAATGGAGGAGAAGGGATTGCAGCATGGCCATCACCCCTGGGGGGTGATTTCTCACTTTCTATCTCTCTGTCTTTCTCTGTCTGTCTGGCAGGTGCACGCGCCCTATGGCAAGAACCTCTCTAAAAAAAATAATTGTACATAGAATTTTAAATACTTTTTCTGCCTTTCATTTGGTGCATCATTTATTTTACTGCATAACCTGTAAATATTTTATGTACGTATTGATTCATAACATCAAATTTTTCTCTTTAATTTATATGTAATTTACAGTTTTTAACTATTTTGGGAGAAATAGTCATAATGATCATTTATTATTTCTGATATTATTCCTAGTCACCAGCCATGAAGGTTATCATCATCATCCCAAGAAATTTCATCTTCTCTATAAACACCTTCCTGGCCTCCATTCTCTTGCTCTCTTCCTTAATGTATTTTCTTTCCTATCCTGTCTTTAGCCCATGGCATTACCACTTTGATTCTTGCTAGGACCAGGGAATTAAATTATATCTTCAGCACCTTACCTTTCTGTCACTGCTTCATAACTTTATACTCTTGAATTCCATGACATAAAACTGCATAGATGGAACTTAGAGTTCATTCACAAAAGCAACGAAAGTAGTTTGTTTTCATGTACTTAACAGGATTTATAGTCTATATAAGAGGTCTTCAAAAACTGCATGGAAAATATGTTATGAAATAAAGTGTGGATTTTAATTTTTTTGCACCAAAATAACTTTATATTGTAATTCCATTTTCCCACAGACATTTGGAAGTCCCCTACAATATGTAAGGGGAACTACAAAATCAGAAACCAAAAAGATGCCAAAAAAGGAAATAAATGTCCCATTCTGATTAGAAAGGCTGACTGCTGTTCAAGTGTCTCAGTACTCTAACCATCCAATTAACTCAGTATTATTATCATCAAGATTCCAATCAGGTTTTCCATAATACTTTAAAATGATTCAGAATTTCATTTGAAAAACATAAGACCTCAAAGAATATTCTAGAAAAGAAGAATAATGAAGAAAGAACAAGCCCTATCAGGTGTTAAAGCTTATTTAAAACAATAATTCAGTGTTTTGTTAGGAAAAATAATGCAAGCATAGAAATCAGTGGAACCAAAAAATAAAAAATGGAAATTAAATATTAATACACCTATAACAAAAGTATTGAGTACCTGCTGTACTATATGACAAAGCAAGTATACAGAACAATGGGAAATTAAATAATGATTTCATAAATTTTGTTTTAAATATCTCTGAGCAACCTGGAAAACAGTTTAATGTCTTCTTTTAAACCCTACATCATAATGAGCTCCAACATTACTGATTTTTGTTTTTAAACTTTTGCTACAGGGTGCATGCACTCGCCAGAGAGAGAGTTGGGAGGCAGTGAGAAAGTATCCCCAAAGGAAGTGACCAACACTGCAATCCTGTTTCCTCCATTCTCCTCTCAGGATTTTGGGCACACACACACACACACACACACACACACACACACACACACACACATGCCTGACATGGTTTTCAAGCCACCGGGTCTAGGACTCAAACTGTGCAGTCAGCCACAGGGGCTCCACATGCCTTTACCATCACACTACCAGCTTGGCCCTCCTGACTGAATTTTACAACTTAACACATCTAGGAAATTTGTGAAGACACATGAACAAATTATAAATTGACAATACAAAAGTCTTTTATCTTTCAAACAATGAAAAATAGTATAAATAGGAAGATAGCAGGGCAGAATGGAAGGGAGTTATGGGAGCCAGATCCCACACGGCTGACATTACAATTTCAATCCTGGACTCAGCAGCTTGAAAAATATGCCACGCAAGTGCACATTTGTGACCAAAATCCCAAAAGGATGGGGAAATGGAGAAGAAAGGTTTGCAATGTGGCCATGCCCCATTGGAGAGTGCTTTCTCTCTCTCCCTCTGTGTCTCTCTAGTGAACACATGTGCCCTCTGCCAAAGTTTTTAAAATTTATTTTTTAATCTACATTTAATCACTGTACATCTTTACAGTGTGCAACATGGTTTTTCCCAGCATGAATACAATGCATATTAGTCAAGTCAAAGACATTACCATATACATTATCATCAACAGATAACTTCATTTTTGTGTCTATTAAATGTTTTTCCCAATCTCCTCCCTCCCACCCCATTACCTACCCACTCTTACTCACCATCTTTTTTCTTTTCTTAAAGAATTATTTATTTAATTTTATTTGTTATTATTATTTTTTAATTTGACCAGACAGAGAGACAGAGAGAGAAAGGGAAAGTAAGAAAGCAAGCCACCAAGTCCGGGACTCAAACTGTACTTGGCCATGTGAGAATCCAATGTCTTTAACCATCATACCACCTGTTGGCCCTTATTAGTCACCACCTTCTATACTGTCTGTAGTATCTTCAATTGGCCTCCCTGTTACTATACCTTGCAATCTTTCAGTTTCTGCTCTAGAGTGCAGACATTCAATATATATTAAGTGGGGACATACAAAGCCGATCTTTCATAGTCTGGCTTACTTCACTTAGCATTAATTCTTCCATATTCATCCACTTTATATCAGATGTCAAGTTCTCATTGTTTTTTAATGGCTGAGTAGTATTCCATAGAGTACATGTGCCATGTGTTTTTCAGTTCACTCATCTGTTCTCGGACATTTGGGTTATTCCATGTGCTAGAAGTAGTGTTGCAATAAACATGAATGTGCAAGTGTTTTTCTGACTATTTTCCTATTCTTTGGGTAGATATCTAAGAGTGGGATTCCTGGATCGTGTGGTAGTTCTATTGAGTTGCTGGGAAAGTCATAACGTATTTTTCTATGCAAAAATGTGTCGTGACTTTTCCAATGACCCAATTTTTGTAGGTTTCTGAGGAAACCCATATCATTCTCTGCAGTGGCTGTACTAATTTACATTGCCACCAGCAGTGTAGGAGGGTTTCCTTTTCACCCTAGCCTCGCTAGCACTTATTATTTTTTTAATCTTAGCCATTCTTTCTGGGGTAAGTGCTATCTCATGGTTTTGATTTGCATTTTCCTTATGGTAAGAGACATTGAGCATTTTTTCATATGCTTTTTAGCTGTTCATCTTCTTCCTTAGAGAGTTGTCTGTTCTGCTCATTTTCCCATCTTTGAATTGAATTGATTATTTTTTTTACAGGTAAGCTGTTTGAGTTCCTTGTATATTCTATTTATCAATGCCTTATCTGAGGCATAGTTTGCAAATAGATTCTCCCATTCTGAGGTTTGTCTCCTCACCTTAATTATTGTTTCTTTTGCTGTGCAGAAGATTTTTAGCCTGATGTAGGCCCACTTGTCTATTTTCAGAATTATTGCCTTTGTTTTGGGGGTCTTATTTTAAAAGTCTTTGCCATGGGAACCAGCAGATGGCAAAATGGTTACATCACTGGCCTCCCGCATGGCTGAACATGGTTCAGGTTCTGGGCCCAGCAACTTGAAACAATCCAGTTGCATGTGTATGTGTGCTCAAATTCCCAAGAGGAAAATGGAAGAAAAGGAATGGCATCATGGCCATAGCCCCTGGCGGATGGTTTCTTGCTTTCTGGCTCTCTGTCTCTGTCCAGTGAGTGCACACAGCCTATAGCAAAAATCTCTCTAAAATCAAAATAAAAAGTCTTTGCCTATTCTTATGTCCCTAAGAGTTTCCCCATTTGTTCCACCAGTAGTTTTATAGTTTGAGATTTTATGTTTAGATCCTTGATCTATTTTGAGTTGATTTTTGTTCATGGTGAGAGGGATAGGGGAGATAGGGGTCTAGTTTCATTTTTCTGTAGGTGGATATCCAGTTTTTCCTGCACCATTTGGTGAAGAGATTTTCTTTTCTCTATTGGGTTGTCTTACATTCTTTGTCGAAAATCAGTTGGCTATATGTTTTGGGGTTTATTTCTGAGTTCTCAATTCTGTTCCATTGGTCTACCTGACTGCTTTTTTTTATGCCAGTACCATGGTATCTTGATTTTCACAGCTTTGTGATATAATTTGAAATCATGAAGTGAGATGCCTCCTGCTTTATTCTTTTTCACAGTATTGCTTTGGCAATACAGGGCCTTTTATGACTCCAGACAAATTTTATGCTTGTTAAAAGGAAAACAGGAAAATATTTGCCTTAAATATTATAAAATATTAATGTAAAGAGTTAAGAATCTCCTACTGGCCAAATCTGGGACAGTTTTAACATTACAATAATGAATGATAATGATAGGTTGCAACCCAATGAATAAAGTAAGAATCCATTCCTTAATCCATAGATCAGTTGATAGGGAGAAAGAAAAACTCTTTCCTGCAGTAGAATTCCAACTAATAAATGTAAACATAATGATGGAGTTGTGAGTTGATAGGAAATACCATTACATGTTCAACATTGGAGATGGTGAATGTTTATATCCTTGATTTGATTATCATACACTGTATACATCCTCTAAAGAGCCATACTGTACCTCAGAAAGATGTACAATTTTATGTAAATCAGAAATTACAATTAAAACAAAGAAAAAAACATATCATTACAGTATCTACCTAAAAGATATCAGCATAAAGTTTACTCAAGGTTAAAAAAATAAATAATCTTGGAACTAGCAGTTGGCATAATGGCTATGTTGCTGGACTCCCATGTAGTTGACTGTGGTTCAAGTCCCGACTGACTGGTGGCTTAAACTAACTTCAGATGCATATGCGTGACTGCCCAAGATCCCAAGAGGAGAATGGAGGAGAAGAGATTGTAGTGTGGCCATTCGCCCTGAGGGGTGATTTCTTGCTTTCTGTCTGTCTGTCTCTGTCTTTCTGGCGAGCTCACACACCCTATAGCAAAAACCTCTCAAAAAAAAATAATAATCTGTAGGGAAAGATTCAGTTTTGTTGAAAATAAGAAGAAATGCATATTAATTATAATGAGTTATTCCATATGATGGCAGCTTAAATTAGAAAGCAGTTTTACTGTAAGTACAAAGAGCCTTTATATTGCTGCTAAATTAACTTGTGGAAATTACCTTAAAGAAATTCATGTGCTTGAAAATTCTCATTACAACATTATTTGCAATAATAAGAATTTAGAAAACACATACATATTGAAAAACAGAGGAATTTTCAGAAAATTATGGTATTTCAATTAATTAAATATTATTAAATGAAATATTGTAAATATAATTATAAAAATGAACTTAATGAAAATACATAAGTGAAAAATGGTAACAAATTTGCCTCCTACAATTGTGTGAAATTGTATAGGAGTAAGCTATGGAAGGGAACATAGAAAAGTGAAAATATCTGACTTACTGAAATTGTGGGCTGTAGATAATTCCTAATGTTCTTAAATGTAACTTTTTTTAATCAAATTAATATTATAGACCTTTTAAAGTATAACCATCCTTCACCATGTCTGCCACATTTCATAGATTCTTAATGAATGAATGTTCATTGAATTAACAGGGCTGGTAGGGGCATTAAAACCTATTCCAGTTTTTTTGTGTTTCAACATTTCATTAGGGTGTCTTGTTTTTTAAATGTGTGTGTGTTTTGCCATTTTCCACAGCTTTGATTAAAATACTCGTAAATTCAAGATTAAAGCCAGCACCTGATATGTTGTCTATATTTGTTTTTTAACCTAAAAAAAGTAAATATGCACAATGTCTTTTAGTTATTTAATGTAGAAAAAGATATTTTTATTTTGTAAATTCAAGAGCAATAAATAAAATACATTTATATATAAGCAAAATTTCATTTTAAATAGGTACCAAAATAATTTTATTTAATATTATCTGTGAAAGATACTGCAATGTAGCATATGTGCAATCTTTTATAGTTCGAGACCGTGTTCGGACAAAAATGGAACGTGATATCTTGGTAGAAGTTAATCATCCTTTTATTGTCAAATTGCATTATGGTAAGTTATGAGCCACCTCACCTTTTCACCTCATCCTCCACGCATTGCGTGCATTCAGATATACTATATATATACATATTTGTATGTACATATACATATAGTAAAATCATGGAAAATAAACCATTACTTCTTAGACAATTTCTGAGCAGTAGTCGTAGAAATGGGTAATGATAATCATTGTTTTTATTATAAAAATAAATAATAATGTGACAACTTTTTATAGTCCGTATGTGTTAGCTTGTTTAAAGACAGAGAAGATCCCTAAGGTTAATGTCCTAAATTGTTTTCATCTTTCTTTTCCCCAAAGCCATGTGCTTTTTTTCAAAGAGTAAAGATGTGGTGATTCTTTTTATGTATAATTAAATCTAACCCACTTTTTTTTCCCCTGTAGTTAGTGCCATGTTTTTTATATTTTATTTCATGGTTAAATCTTTTTCAATTGCAAGTTTTTCTTATTAATATATATTTAGAACTATTGTATTCCTGAGACTTTTGCCTATAGAAAATCTAGTAGTTCCATAATAAGAAACACTGTATGTAACCTTGCTACATAGAAACTAAGAGAAATCAGTTTTTAAGTAAAAATAAGTATAAATCTATGATATATATAACCATTAATTTGCTAAAATAATATTCATTTGTAAGTGAATTGACTTAATGTAAGCCTAGAAAAATTAACCGTGATGGATTAAACAGAAATTTTTATTTCTTCATTCAGCTTTTCAAACTGAAGGGAAGTTATATCTAATTTTGGATTTTCTCAGGGGAGGAGATTTGTTTACACGCTTATCCAAAGAGGTATATAATTAATCTCTATTTTTAATCTATTTATATGTATACTGTTTCAACTAAAGCTTTGTTATATTTCAATATTAGGATTATTGTATTTTCTCTAGTGTCATTAGAATCTTAAATTGACAGATCCAAGCCAAAAAGTTATTTTCCTACCTTTTGAATTTATTCTGAAAGCAGGACTTTAATTGACAAGTAAGCTATCTTTGTCTTAACCTTGTTCCTTTTATAGTTCTTTCAGAAACAAGAATATATCAACAAGATAACCTTAAACAATTAGTAGCTGAAATTCAGTGAACATTTTTAAGATATTTTTTACTTCTAAAATGTTACTGTGGTGGGGCTACAGTGGCACAACCTGAATATACAACAGTTGTTACTTAACAAAATACAAAATCAGGGGTTGGGAATTGGGGAGCGACTTAAAGGAATTTCAGATTCTTTTCTATTCAAGTCCAGCAGTGGCTGCTTAAATACAAATCTGGTATAAAATGAGACCAAAAAATAAAGATGCAAAAACGGGAAAAAAAAAGAATACAAAATTGTTTTCTCCACAGTACATAAGTAGCATTTATCAGGTGACTGGTTGACTGATTAGTACATTTTGCAAATTCCTTTCATGAATAAATTATAGATAAAACTATGTGTAATTAGAATATTTATTGGCTTTTTAAAATATTTAAACTCTAGAGTGAAACATTAAAATAAAAATTATAGATGCAAAAAAATAAAGACAAAAATTATTATTTTATTTTAGGTGATGTTCACAGAAGAAGATGTCAAATTCTACTTGGCAGAACTTGCACTTGCTTTAGACCATCTGCATAGCCTGGGAATAATCTATAGAGACTTAAAACCAGAAAAGTAAGGAATTTTGCTACTAGGTTGAATTCAATGTAACATAATTTTAGGAAGTCATAACAGAGTTACTTCATAGAAGTCCCATAGCATTGTCTGAGTGCTTCACATCTCTGCTAACACTATATTCTCATACTTTCACAATCTCAGTTAATCAAATGTTATTTTTTTCCCAGTAAGAGAACTTCACAAATTAAGAATTTTAACCAGAAATTTTAACTAGAAAAAATGTTTTTCTAGTCTTTTTATTTTAAGTTTATTTATTGATTTCTTCTGTGAGCAATGGAGAGAGACAGACAGACACAGGTACCCTCAACAGCATCTTCATGCTATAATCCACCCCCACCTTCAGCCAGGCAGGATCACTGGCACTTGCATGCCCAGCACATTCATGGAGACCTCAGGACAGAGACCTGGAACCATTCCGTATGGCTTCAACATTGACAAGCATTGTTTCACTGATGTACCATTGCAACTAGTCTCCAGCCTATCATTTAATTTTAACTTTGTTATTTTAACATATATAGTGAATTTTTTACTCAGTTAATATACCAGTCTTTTCTTTTGTGATTCCTTCCATGACTTTCATTCTAAGAAAGACATTTAAAAAAAAACACCCCTGTGATCAGATAATTTTCTTCTAATTTTATAGGTTTCTTTTCTTTTTTTTTTTTAATTGCCAGAAAGTACATGTCCTTGCCAGGGAGGGAGGGAGAGAGAAAGAATGAGTGAGAAAAACAGAAAGAGTAAGAAAGCACCCCTCAGTGGGGTGCAGTCATGCCACAATCCTTTTCCTTCCATTTCTCCATCTTGTCAGGATTTGTGTCATACACATGTTCCATGGGTGTTCTTTTAAGCCTTCAGGGCGAGGGCTCAAATGGCAGTTATCCATGTGGGATCTAGTTCCCTTAACTGCTAGGCTACAGGACTGGCCCTGTGGGTGGTTTTTGTTTGTTTGTTTTTAGCTCCATCTAGAAATATTTTTGATAAAAGGTTTGGAACAGAGCTAGCCCTTTCCCTTAGGTATCATTTATTGAAAATTTTCTTTTTTTTTTAAGTAATTTCAGATTTTAAGTGTGCATTGAAGAAATTTCCCATAGTTTTTATAGGAGCAGTAATCAAGAAGCTGATATTTAAATTATACACACTCCTGTTTTAGTTTGTCAGGGATTACTGATTACCACTAAATAAAGTTTATTTTGTTTTATTTTATCTTTTTTGCTTTTTTAAGGCTATAAGCAAGAGCCTTGCTCTATCATTTTTACTAATTTACATTGCTGCCAACAATATATGAGTTCCCCTTTCTCTGCATCCTCACCAGTATCTGTGATTTTTTTTTTCTCTTTTGTAATAGTAAGGTAGGGTAAGGTGATATCTCATTACAGTTTCAATATGATGCATTTCTCTAATATTAGTGATATTAAACATTTTTTATACACTTGTTGGCCATTTGTATGTCTTTTTTGATAAATCTGTTGAAATCATTTGTCTATTTTTTAATTAGATTGAAGGTGGGAAAGGTGGAAGGATAGAAATAAAGAGAGATGCTGATTAACAAATATAAAATTACAGTTAGATAAGAGGAAGAAGTTCTAGTGTTCTGTAGCACAGTAGGGTAACAATAATAGTCACCAATAATATATATTTCAAAATAGCTAGAAGAGAGGATTTTTGAATATTCCTAACACATAATAATATAAATAAATGTTCAAGGTGATGAATATGCAAATTATCTTGATTTGATCATACACATTGTATTCATATATAATATCAAAAAATCAGTGTGCCTCATAAATATGTATAATTGTTATGTGTTAATTAAAAATAATTTTTATAAAAGAAAGTTTTTAAACAGCTTTATTGGGACATAATTCACAGCATATAATTCATTCATTTGAAATGTACAGTTCATTGGATTTTACTATATGCAGAGTTGTACAACTATCATTTTTATCAGGAACTTTGAATATTACTTTAAAATGTTAAGTGAAAAGTTTAAATTATGTATTGTGACAGGTAATAGAGGAAATGGTCCTCTGGGACTCTTTTTATAAAATAATCATTTTTATTTAATTTTATGTATTTTTACTTTCTTTAATCTGACCAGAGAGAGACTCACACAGTGAGTGAGAGAGGGAAAGTGAGAAAGCAAGCCACCAGGTCTAGGACTCAAATTGCAGTTGACCATGGTGGGAATCCAGCGCGTCAACCACCACACCACCTGCCATATCCCCCCTGGAACTCTTTTAAGTGAGAATTTAGAAATTGTTAGGCTTTCATATTTTACCTTTGTTTTCCATACATTTTGGTTTTGGACACATTTCATATGATTCTGTTTTTATTCTCTAATAATTGCTGAATTTTCCTCATAATTTTCTCAATTTCTCTTTTTCTTTGAGAGAAGAGAGATTTTTGCTATAGGACATATATGCTCTCCAGAAAGACAGAAAGTGAGAAATCATCCACTGCAGGGTGATAGCCATGCCACAATCTCTTGTCCATTCTCCTCTCAGGATTTTGGGCACACACACACACACATTTACCTCACTTGAGTTTTAAACCACCGGGTCTGGCACTCAAACTGTGGTCGACTATGTGGGAGTCCAGCAACATAACCATTACACCATCTGCTGGTCCCTCATTTGCCCAATTTCTGTATCATGACACAAAATGTAATTCCTGGTAAGAATATTCAGTTATATTGGTCCTAAAAGGAAACACATAAGATTAAACATTGATGAGAAAAAAATAATTATTAGTGTTTGATAACATTTCATTGAAAATATTTGCCATATACCTTTGTATTAGCATTGGTAATCAGGTTATATCAAGATGTGTGTGTTTGTGTGTGTGTGTGTGTGTGTGTGTGTGTGTGTGTGTGTATGTATGTGTATAAATAAAGGCTTGGATAAGATGAAATGTAGGTAAGACTGCTTATAATGAGATCTTTCCCATAGGTATTTAGGTGATGCTATTAAATTGAAGTAATAATTAATTGGTAAATGATACAGGTAAATACAATCACATAAGACTTGAGAGAAATTTAGATTTTTAGGCCAAATGTTTTATGAACTGATAGGAATTTTCCAGATTTGGGTCAGCAGATAGGGTGGAGGTTAAGGCACTGGATCCCACATAGCCAACATGTTTCCAATCATGGACCTGGTGACTTGAAAATCAACTCTGGGCATGTGCATGTGCCCAAAATCCCAAGAGAAGACTGAAGCAAAACTGCAGCATGGCTGTTCCCCTAGGAAGTAATCTCTCTCTCTTTCTCTCCTGCTTTCTGACTCTCTGTGGCAAGCACACACCCTATAGCAATAAATGAATGAATGAATGAATGAATGATAAAAGAATTATCCAGATTCTTTTAAACTAGTACTCTTACAGGAAGTATGCATAAAATAATTATTTATAGCTAAAAGGGAACTTTGTTTATTGAGTGTTGAATTTTTCTTTCAAAGATGAAGTAGAGGTGAGCCAGACTGTAGCACAGTGATTAAGGCAGGTAGACTCCATATAACAAGCTTCATGGTTTGAGTCCTGGACCTGGTGGCTTGAGATAACACACTGAATGTATGTACCTGGGTGCCTAAAATCCTGAAAGAAGGGAGAAATGGAGAAGGGACTGTAGCATGACCATCCCCTATGAAGGTTGCTATTTCTCTCTCTCTCTCTCTATCTCTCATCTCTGTATCTCTCTGGTGAGCAAATGCACTTTCTGGCAAAATTTTAAAAAGATGAAGTAGGGATATGGTTTTCTTAGAAGAATATACTTGCTATAGAAAGCATAAGTAATAACCTCTTAGTCATGTTTTCTTGCAAAATTGGGAGCGACTTGAGGTTTGTTTGTTTTCATAACTGCCTTCTTACATTTATTAGACAGAAGGGGGGATAATTTCCACTATACCTAATAATGCCATTTATATTCCCTAAATGTGTTAATCTCATAATCAAGCATAATCAACATTAGTATTTTTTTCATAACAAGTACATTGCTATAAAAGAGACTTGAAAAATATGTTCCTACTGGAACCAGCAGTTAGCGTAATGGCTATGTCGCTGGACTCCCATGTAGTCGACTGTGGTTCGCGTCCCGAACCCAGTGGCTTGAGACTCACACCGGGCGCATGTGCGTGCATGCCCAAGATCCTGAGAGGAGAATGGAGGAGAAGGGATTGCGGCGTGGCCATCCCCCCTGGGGGTGATTTCTCACTTTCTATCTCTCTGTCTGGCGAGCACACGCGCCCTATAGCAAAAACAAAACAAACAAACAAACAAAAAACAAAAAAAAAAATATGTTGCTACTGAATTACCCTCAGTGATAAACTTTGAAATTACATTTGAATTGATAAAAGTAGGAAAGTTGATAATATTTTTGTTATAGTAAAATTTTATTATAGCAAAATTTGACTTCCCCATTATTTAGTTAGAACTAAAAGTAAGAAAATGCCTATAGTATGAGATAGCTTTACATATAAATAAAAGAGCATTACTTGACCTTTCAAGGCAGAAAGCTAAAATACCAATCCAAAAATACAGGTATTGGCTTATAATATAGTGCTTACTCCTTTTTGTAGCTTCTTAATAATATTGTTCTCCATTCAAGTATCTGTTCAAACAAGAAATCCCCATGTCATTGTTCTTTATCGTGACCCAAAGAACTCACTGAATGCCCTTTATTTTCTCCATAGATTGTTTTCTAAAATTGCAGATTTGATTATCTCTGCCTTCCATGTGTGTACACCTTTTAATCTCTTCATTGTCCTTAAGAAAGCCAAACTAGGGACCAGCAGATGTAATGGTTACATGTCTTGACTCCCATGGAGTCGACCGTGGTTCAGGTCCTGGACCCGGTGGCTTAAAACTCATGCTAGGTGTGTGTGCGTGCATACCAAAAATCCCAAGAGGAGAATGTAGGAGAAGGGATTGCAGCGTGGCCATACCCCTGGGGGTGATTTCTCACTTTCTGTCTTTCTGCTCTCTTTGTCTCTCCAGTGAGCACGTGTGCCCTATAGCAAAAACCTCTCTAAAAATAAAAAAAAGATTAAAAAAATTGGACTGTTTTGTTAGACTCTTTGCAGACTGGCCTCATTCATTCTACAAACATTTCTTATTTGTCAGTGCTCTGCCAGATGTTGAGCTACAAAGATGAATAAAGTCAAATCCTCCAGGAGTTTACAGTTTAATGAAAAAGAAAGAAAACACTGGAGAAAGTATATAGTTAAGGCACAGGGCACTGAAAACCAAGGAGTGAGAGGAAGGTAGTGTGATAAGAAGAGAATTGTATGGATTGTCAGAAAAGAAATTAAAAAACTAGGAAAGCATACTGAGTCAGATACTTTAAAAATGACCAGGAGAGGGGCCAGCAGGTGGCATAGTGGTTAAGGCACTGGATTCCCACATGTCTGACCATGGTTTGAGTCCCAGACCTGGCAGCTTGAAAATTATAACGAATAAGTAGGTAAATCAATTAATATATATTTTGGAGAGACTTTTTTTTTTTTGGTATAGGGTGCGTATGCTTGCCAGAAAGACAGAAAGCGAGAAATCACCCCCCAGTGGGGATGGCCACGCCACAATCCCTTCTTCTCCATTCTCCTCTCGGAATCTTGGGCATGCATTCACATGTGCCCAGCCTGAGTTTAAGCCACCGGATATGGGATTCAAACCTTAGTTGACTACATGGGAGTCCAGGGACATAGCCATTACCCCAACTGCTGGTCCTTCAATCATTTTTTTAAAAATAACCAAGATAATGACAAGTCTAATGCTTTTGGCTTAAATATGTGGACCCTCTCTCTATTGAATAAGCACTAGGAAGTTCAGCCAGGCCATCTCTGCAGAAGGGCATTAGAAAGAGCAGCTGGAGGGGCCAGCAGTTGGGGTAGTGGCTATGTCGCTGAACTCCCATGTAGTCTACCACGGTTCAAGTCCAGGACTCAGTGGCTTAAACTCATGCCGGGCACGTGTGCGTGTGTGCATGCCCAAGATCCCGAGAGGAGAATGGAAGAGAAGGGATTGCGGCGTGGCCATCCTCCAGGGGGAAGATTTCTCTCTTTCTGTCTGTCTGTCTGTCTCTCTCTGTCTTTCTGCTGAGCACAAGTGCCCTATTAACAAAAACCTCTCCAAAAAGAGAGAGAGAAAGAAAGAGCAGCTGGCAGAGTGTAGGTTGTTGTTCAGTTCTTTTCCCAATAGTTTTCAAGTGTTCCTGACACTCATACACTTCTATGGCATTGCCTTTCAGATTTGTTATAAATGTGGGTCCCAAAGTTTTTCTGTTATATTTGCCTTCTTTGTCATAGCAATATTTTAGAATGAATGTGATGATGTGATTCTTAAGTAATTTCAGTTTTAGCTTCTATAAATATCTATTCAGTGGTAAAAAAGATTTTCTAACTTTGTTTTCTTTCAGCATACTTCTTGATGAAGAAGGTCACATCAAGTTAACAGGTAAAAGTCCTCATTTAATTAAAATATTCCATTCTTGGGGCCAACAGGTGGCGTGGTGGTTAAGGCGCTGGACTACCCACATGGCTGACTGTGGTTCGAGTCCCGGACCTGGCAGCTTGCTTTTTCACTCCCTCTCTATCTTTCTGTCTGTCTCTGGCAAAACTCATGAGAGGGACCAGCAGTTAGCGTAATGGCTATGTCACTGGACTCTCATGTAGTCGACCGTGGTTCAAGTTCTGGACCCGGTGACTTAAACTCACGCCGGGTGTGTGTGCATGCGTGCCCAAGATCCCGAGAGGAGAACAAAGGAGGAGGGATTGCAGCATGGCCATCCCCCCCGGGGGGTGATTTCTCACTTTCAGTCTCTCTCTCTGTCTTTCTGGCAAGCACATGCACCTTATAGCAAAAACCTCTCCAAAAAAATAAATAAATAATTCTTGAGAAAAATAACAGTAAATAAATAAATAATTCTTTTTAGAAATTCTCTCCTCTGTATAATTCCCTCTAAGGTTAATTATGGTACAAATATTGAAGAACAGATTTTTTTAAAAACTTGCATTAAGCTAGGTGTGGTTTGTATACCTACAGTCCTAACTACTTGAGAGGCTGATGCAAGGAATGCATGTTTTGAGGCCAACTTGGGCAATACAACAAGACCCTTCTCTTTAAAAAAAAAAATACCCAAAATCTTGGGTTAGAATTTTTAAATAATTAATGTAAATTTTGCAACCCAAAGTTTAAAATTTACACATGCAAACTATTTAGGATATTTATGAATCCAATATTTATTTTGGCAGATTTCGGCTTAAGTAAAGAGTCTATTGACCATGAAAAGAAAGCATATTCTTTTTGTGGAACCGTGGAATATATGGCTCCAGAAGTAGTTAATCGTCGAGGTCATACTCAGAGTGCTGACTGGTGGTCTTTTGGTGTGTTAATGGTGAGGTTTGGGTTTTTGTGGGGTCTTTTTTGAGGGGATTGCTTTGTTAAATAAGAATCAACAGTGAGTGTTCGAAGAAAGAATCTGTTATTTTTCTTTTCTATATTTTATAGTATATGTAATAAATAACCAAGAAAAATTATTACATCCAATATTAAAAGGACTATGGGGACCAGGAGTTGGTGTAATGGCTATGTCACTGGACTCCCATTTATTCGACTGCGGTTCGAGTCCTGGACCCAGAGGCTTAAACTCACTCCAGGCACCTGTGTGTGTGTGCATGCCCAAGATCCCAAGAGGAGAATGGAGGAGAAGGGATTGCGGCGTGGCCATCCCCCCTGGGGGGTGATTTCTCGCTTTCTGTCTCTCTCTGTCTTTCTGATGAGCACATGTGCTCTATAGCAAAAACGTCTCCCAAAAAAAAGAGACTATGGAACCCACTAGTTGCTTCCATCTCATCCTGATTTGAAAAGGCAAAAATATAGCACCCCAATTATTCTGTTGATAGTGACCATCTAAAGCATTCATGGTTTTTACTCTTTGGGAGAACCTGATCCAGAAATCTATTAGTATGTGAACCTTAAAAATAAAATTAGTTCAGGGCCAACCAGTGGTGTGGTTAAGGCAGCTGGGTCCCACAAGGCTCACGGTATGGTTCAAGTCCCAGACCCGGCATCTTGAAAAACATGCCAGGTGTGCCCAAAATCCCGAGAGGAAAGTGAAGGAGAAGGGATTGTGATGTGACCATCCTCTCTGGAGGTGCTTTTGCACTTTCCCTGTTTCTCTGTCTCTCTCTAACAAGTGTACATCCCCAGTAGCAAATTAAAATATACATACATATATCTTTATGTGTGTATGTGTATGTATATATGTATATTAAATAAATAAATACAATTAGTTCATATAAAATTGTCATATCTGTAGAATTGTTCACATATCTACTTTAAAATGACCATTTAAAATATCATTAATTTCTGGAAAAGAGCTATATTGGTCAGTTATATTTTAGGAATTATCAAAAAGTTCAGTAATGAATATACTAGAAATGTAAATCATTTGCTTTATCATGTAGCAGTTTTAGAAGACTTAATTGTAATAAAGATGATGCTTTTCTTGGTTTTTTATTGTTTTGTTTTTTTACATTCTGGCCTTGAGATTTTATACTTACTGGCTAATATCTCTGATTATTTTCCCTTTATGTAGTTTGAAATGCTCACTGGTACATTACCTTTCCAAGGAAAAGATCGAAAAGAAACAATGACTATGATTCTTAAGTAAGTATTCCCCAATGGAGATGTTTGGATGAGATTTTAAAATAAATGGTTTAAACTAAACAATGAGATTTTAGAGTATTGGCTTAGTATAAGAAATAACTTGTCAGCACCATACCCTGGTGCTTAAGGGAAGCCAGATCCACAGTTTGAATCCCAGCCCCAGCTGCAGCTTGAGAAACATGCCAGGTGTGTGTGCATCCATGTCCAAAATTCCAGATGGATGGAGAAATTGAGGAGAGGGGACTATAGTGTGACCATGACCCATCGGGGAGTGCTTTCTTCATCTCGTTCTCTTTCTGGTGAACACATATACCCTCTAAAAAATTTTTTTAAAAATAACAAGAAGAAAGAAATTTATCAATATCATATGGTTTAAATATATACAAACTGCGTAGACTTTACTCATATTATCTTCATGTTAATGGTGAAATATTGAGAGCTTTGCCTTTGAGGTTTGGAATATGACAAGGATGCCCATCATTCCACTTCTGTCCATGTTGTTCTGGAGGTCTTAGCTAATATGGTAAAGCAAGCAAAAAAAAAAAAAAAAAAAGGTATAGGGTTTCATTTAATTTTTTTTTTTGGTTTTATTTTATAACTTTATTTGAAAATCAGCAGTTTAGTTCTCATCCACATTGACTATAAAAGTAGTAAAAGGTACATAGGTTACCGGAATGGAGAGCTCGTTGGGTGAATCTTTATCCTCATTACTTTTTCTGAACAACCACACATGAATACAGTATGGAATGTTCCTTATTCCTTCGGCCCAGACAGCTTTGTTCATCCTAGTGTCAAAGCGCACATCTGGAGTCCCCATCTCCTTCATGGCAAATTTCTGGGTCTTTTTGAGTACCCAAGGGCCACATTTCTTGAAGCTCATGCCATAGATGCATTTGTGAATGTTGATGGTGTATTCCCAGGTTACCACCTTGTTCATGGCAGAATGGCCCTTCTTTGTGGGAGCCATTCTGCCCAGGCTAAGTTGGAAAGGTGATATAAGGTTTTAAAAGAAGAAATGAGAGTTGTCATTATTTAGATAACATGACTGTTTCTATAGAAAATTCAGCCATCTTATAAATTCATAAGTTTAGGAAAGTTGCTGGGCGTGAGGTTAGTAAACAGAAATTCACTTCATGTATGTGTTGAATCAACAGAAAATCGAACTTTAAAAGATTATACTGGTTTTTTTGGGTTTTTTGGTTTTTTTCTCTTTAAATTTATTTATTTTTTACATTAATTCACTATACATCATTACAGCATACAAATGAATTTTCCATCCAAAATACACTGTGTATTGGCTCAATCAAGCACATCAACATACATGTTTTCAGCAAATAATTTTCCAATTCTTATGTCTTGTATACTTTGTTTTTTGTTTTGCCATCCTTGATTCCTTATCCCTCACCCTCTGCCATGTCCCACCCTCCTCCCACATTGTCTCTGGTATCCATGGTTGCTTTCTATGCCTTTCCCCCCCATTTAATTGATTTGCTAATGAACTTAATTAGTCTAAATATATCCAATAGCTAGCACAGCTGATATATACCTATAAATGAACCCAAGTCTGACTTTAAGCATAAACCCCAGTGAGTAGAATGAACATATTATAAAGTAGAACCCAGCTGGGGCTATATAGCTTACTGCAGTCATCAAATATGAATTTTTTTTTTAAGTTTGATACGAACAGTTTTACCGTTTTTTTTTCTCCTGCAACTTTTTTTTTAATTACTTAACATTCATTCCCTGAGCATCATCACAACATACTAAATGTGGTTTCCCATCTAGAATAAACTGCATAGTGGCTTAATCATGCATGTTATCATCAATAATATTCCATTTCTACTTTCATACATATGTATATGTATATATATGTTTTTTACCCCATGTTTGACCCTCTGTCCTTTCCCACTCTCTTATTACACTATCTCTGCTATATGCAGTTGTCTTCCATTCCTTTTTCCCCAACATTTTGTTGATCACACAATATCATAAGTAATCTAACTACTTTCAGCAGGTAATTTCGAGAAGAGTAGTTTTGAACTGGTAATGACATTTCCTTGAAACTTAAAGCCTAGAAACAGGTTAGTATTCTGTTCAAATAGTAGGTACATGCACCTATCAACAGCTCAAGACAGGACAAAAATCCTTTAAAACCGGAAAACAAAGCTTAGGAGAAAAGCAGCAATAATTCAGTCAAGTCACAGAATGTTGTTTCATTGGTTCAGTCTCATGCACTTAATCTTTCTTCTGTTAAGGTTCGATCTTCCAGATTGAATTCTGGGATATAATATTCATCTCCAAACGTTGTCCCTACAATTAAGTTGCCCATTTTCTTAGTTTTTGAACTCTTATTTCTGTGTGTCTGCATTTAATTTTACTGACATAGCACTCCCTTAAGAACTTCTTGGAGATCTGGTCTGGTGCTGGTAAATTCTTTCAGGTTTTGTTTATCTGGGAAAGTTTGTGTCTTTTCTTCCCAAATGAACGATAACCTTGCTGGGTACAGAATTCTCGGTTGAAATTGCTTTTCCCTTAACACTTTGAATATGTTTTCCCATTCTCTCCTCGCTCGCATTGTTTCCGATGAGAGGTCTGCCGTTAGTCTGATGGGATACCCTTTGTAGGTAACTTGCCTTTTTTCTCTAGCCAGTCTTAGTATCTTGTCTTTGTCTGTGGTTTTGGTTAATCTGGCTATAATGTGTCTTGGAGAAGATCTTCTTGGGTTGATTCTATTTGGGGTCCTCTGTATTTCTTGGGACTGAATCTTTGAGTGCCTCTCCAGGTTTGGAAAGTTTTCTTGCAGGATTTCATGGAATAGATTATCAATGCCCTTATGAGTCTCTTCACCTTCTGGGATGCCTATTATCTGGATGTTTGGACGTTTAATTGTATCTAGTACTTCTCGCATATTATTCTCAAATTTTTGGGCCATTTTCTCAGTCTTCATGGTGGATTTTTCTAGGCCAGCCATTTTCTCTTCTACATTAGAGATTCTTTTTTCTGTATGATCTAGTCTGCTTTTAATACTTTCAAGGGAGATTTTGACTTCTTGTATTATAGCCTTCATCTCTAACAGTTCCATCTGATTCTTTTGTAAAGTGTGAAATTCCTCTTTTAGATCTTGCATGAATTTCCTCACCTCCTGGAACTCTTCAACTCCTTTCTCCTTCCTCTTCAGCAGTTCCTTGTCTCTCTTCTCTTCCATCTCTGTTAGCTTTGCCATTATGAATGTTCTGAATTCTTTATCAGACATTTCCATGATTTTCATTGAACTGTGTGTGCATGAAGAGGAGCTATCCGTTTCCCTTGTGGGAGAGGTATTTTCCTGCTTCCCCATATTTCTTGTGGTCCTGCAGCGATTTCTAGTCATCTGGCGGATGGTCGGTTTCTTCCTGAACTTGGAAGTTCAATCTGAGGTTTGAGGAGTGCAGAAAAGGAAGCAGAGAGAGGGAAACAATACCAACAACAGCAAAAAAACAGACAAGAAGCAGAGGAAAAGAAGAGAAAAACTTTTAAATAAATCTAAAGAAAAATTAATATTCTAAAAATTTCAATAAAACTCAAAAATTAGAAAACCGCACGGCGCGTGAAATGGCTAGATCGCAGGAGCCATGGAGCTGTCTGCCTCTTGAAGAAGGGCACGCAGGTTTTTTATGCTGGAGGCCCAGTTAGCAGTGGTACATCTTCCTTTCTCCCAAAATGGGTAGATCGCAGGAGCCATGGAGCTGTCTGCCTCTTGAAGAAGGGCTGTTCTGGGAGGAGGAGAGGGGATTATTAACAAGATAAAGGCCTAGGAGGGGCCAAAGGGCCCTGTAAAATGCCTCACCTTAAAAAATTTTAAAAAGCAAAAATTAAAAAAAAAGACAGAGAGAGAGAGAGAGACAGAGGACAGAGACAGAGGTAGAGAGAGACAAAGACTGATACAGAGAGAGGAGACTTGAAAGGGGTCTTCCTAACACGCGGGTTTTGTATGCTGGAGGCCCAGTTAGCAGTGGGACATCTTCCTTTCTCCCAAAATGGCTAGATCGCAGGAGCCATACTGGTTTTTATGGCTGAGTAGTATTATTCTACAGAGCATATGTGCCACATTTTCAATCCATTCATCTATTCTTGGACACTTGGGTTGATACCATTACTTAGCAATTGTGCATGCCATAAAGATATACAGTAATTAAATGTAAAAAAAAGATAAAATTAATTTGTGAACCTAACAATAAAATCTCCGTTAAGTTACTAAAATCAGGACTGTACCATTGGAAGCCACATGTTCAGCTACAGGTTCAGATCCCTGGACCAGCCTGTAATTATGCCATGGTACTCAAAGTCCTGAGGAACTGATAAGGTTGGGGAAAGGCGATCATGGTAATAATGACCCCTGTTGCAGGTTGGTTTCCCTCTCTCTCTTTCTCTCTCTCTCTCTCCCTCTCCCTCTCTCTCTCTCTCACCCCCCCTCCCTCTCTCTCAGACCTGGTGGCTTAAAAGTCACACTGGGTGCGTGTGTGTGCATGCCCAAGATCCTGAGAGAAGAGATTGTGGCATGGTCATCCCCCCTGGGGGGTAGTTTCTCACTTTCCCTCTCACTGTCTCAGTTTTTCTCTCCAGCAAGCACACACATTTTAAAGGCGAAAACCTCTAAAAAAAAAAAAAAAATTTTATTAAGATAGAGTAGAAGAAATTTATAATACATATAACAAACAAAAGGCTTATATCCAGAATTTATGAAGAACTCCAATCAATTAATAAGAAAAATAGAAACATGAATAGGAAGACACTTAGGGACTTCACAAAAGAGGATATTCAGCAGTCAGTAAACTTACGAAAAGATGTTAAACCTCTTAATCAGAAAATGCAAATTAAAACCACAATGAGCTACCATTGCATACCTACCAGAATAGCTAAAATTAAAAAGGCTAATATGGCTCTAGCATGTGGCGTGGAGGTTAAGGCAGCTGATCCCATGTGCCTAACTGTGTAGTTCAAGTCCCAGACCTGAAAAACATACTGTGTGCATGTGTGTGCGTGCTCAAAATCCCAAGAGGAAAATGGAGAAGAAGGGATTGCAATGTAGCCATCCCCTCAGAGAGTGGCCCCCCCAGAGAGTGATTTTTTGCTTTCTCTCTCCCGCTAGGTCTGTTTTTCTCTCTCAAGTGCATGTGCCCTACAGCATACTTTTTACAAAAAGGCTGATAAGGCTAAGGCAGCTGGATCCCACATTGGCCAACTGCAAAGTTTGAATCCAGGCCCTGGCAGCTTGAGAAACGTGTTGACCACATGTGTGAGCATGCCCAGAATCCCAAAAGAAGAGAGAGATGGAGGAAGGGACTGCCGTGTGACCATTCCCCATGGGATGTTCGCTCTTGCACATGCTCCCCCCACCTCCTGCCTCAGCAGATATGTGCTCCCTCAGGGAAATTAAAAGAATTAAAAGGCTGACAAAGTATTGGTGGGATGTAGAGCTATCAAAACTTTCACACGTAGCTGGAAAGAATATAAATATAATACTTGTATAACCACTTTGAAAAGCCGTTTTTAATCCATCTTTTTTTTTTCCAGAGCTTTCTGCCATAGAGTACGTATACTCACCAGAAAGAGAGAAACAGACAGAGACAGTAAGAGGGAAAGAGAAATCATCCCCCAGGGGGATGGCTACGCCACAGTCCGTTCTCTAGCAATCTCCTAGGATCTTGGGCATGCAAGCACACATGCCTGGGGTGATTTTCAAGCCACTGGGACTGGGACTCAAATCATAGTTAGCCATGTGGCAGTCCAGTGACATAACCGCTACACCATCTGCTGGCTCCTTTATCATTATCCTTTAAAGAATATAGGTATACGTATACCTTCATTCAGTAATCCAACCACTAGACATGCACCCAGTTTGTATACATCAAGGTATTCACACATCAAGAAACAAATATAAGACTGTTCATAGCATCATTTTTCCATTTTTATTAATATAATAATTGTACATACTTGTGGAGATAGTGTGATTTTTCAGTATATGGTGTGTAAAAATTAGGATAATTGATAGACCTGACATCTCAACCTATACTCATTGCGTTGTATTGGGAACATTCAAAATTCTCTTGTTGTTAACTGTGTTCTCCCTCCTGTATTTTATAGCACTAGAAATTGTTCTTTTCATACTCCTCTAACTTTGTTTCTATTAATCAACATCTTTCTGTTCCCTCTGCCATCCTTAGCAGCCTCTAGTAATCATTCTTTTTTTTTCCAGATACTAATTGTTTTTTTTCTTTTTTTTTAGAATTTTTTTATTTATTTATTTTTACATTTTTCCACATTTACTTTACATATTAAAAATATTTTTGCTCATACTCCATAGTTTTTGACAGTTAATAAACAAATTTCAAGATTTCAAAATACTGAATTTTAAAGATAATGTTCAAAATATTTTGTATAATTTTGTTTGTGACTCTGTAACAACAGAAACAGTATGGTTTTAAATATTTTTGAGAAAATATTTACATGTCAGCTACTCAAATTGTCAAAAAGCAAATGCCCAGCACACTAGTCACACATAAACCTCCTCAGTTCAGCCCTGCCTACCAAGTATTCTGTGATATACCATCTGCTAGCAAACATCAGTCTCTTTTTTCTTCCTTCAAAGTCTTTCTCAAGATATCCTCTGGTGTGGTTGCTCTTTTGCAATCTCTACTGATTACAGTGCTGGGTTGGAAAAGCCCAGGTTATTTTATGGTATAAATTCTTTCATATATCTTCTCTAATCCTCTCTGCCAGGCAGAGCTATTTATGGTGTCAGGCCATCTTTCTAAGAGCTTCTGTTGGCTTACTTGAGATCCACCTTAGTTCCATAGTTTTCTGATTGATCTTCAGATATGCCATTCCAGTCAAAGCCAATTCAAGAGGGATCAGGAAGGAAGAAAAGTTTGTTTCCATTTAAAGAAACAAAGAAGAAAAATATTTTAACAAATTGCTGAACCTATCAACAACTCAAAAGAAAGTAAAATGTTTAAACTGGGAAAACAAAGCATAGTAAGAAATAAATAAATAAATAAATAAATAAATAAATAAATAACTAAAGAGGGACCAGCAGTTAGCATTACACATTGGCTGTGTCGCTGGACTCCCATGTAGTCGACTGCAGTTCGAGTCCCAGACCCAGTGGCTTGAGGTGAATGGAGGAGAAGGGATTGTGGCATGGCCATCCCCCCTGGGGGGTGATTTCTCGCTTTCTGTCTCTCCGTCTCTCTCTGTCTTTCTGGCGAGTACACGTGCCCTATAGCAAAAACCTCTCAAAAAAAAAAAAAAAAGAAAGGAAAGAAAGAAATCAGTAATGTTTTACTCAAAAGTCATAAAATTCTATTTCGCCAGTTCAGTCTTATGCTAAACTCTCTTCTGTTGAATGTGCAGTGTTACTGTGGTCCAATCTTTCCATTTAAATCCTGGAAATTAACATTCAACGTTATTATTGATATTTCTTGTCCCTAGCATTAAATTGGTCAGTTTCTTGGTTGCCTTTTGCTCTCTTACTTCTGTATGTGTCTTTAGTTTTTCTGGTAGAGCACTCCTTTCAGAACTTCTTAAAGAGTGGGTCTGCTATTGACAAATTCTTTCAGGTCTTGTTTATCTGAAAATGTTTTTATCTTTTCTTTCCATATGAAAGGTAATTTTGCTGGGTATAGTGTTCTTGGTTGAAACTGTTTTTTACCTAACACTTGGAATATATTTTCCCGTTCTTTCCTTGCTCACGTTGTTTCTGATGAGAAGTCTGAAGTTAGTCTGATTGGATAACCTTTATAAGTAACCTGACATTTCTCTCTTTCCAATTTTAGTATCTTGTCTTTGTCTGTAGATTTGGTCAGTCTGGCTATGATGTGCCTTGGAGAAGATCTTCTTGGGTTGATTCTATTAGGGGACCTTTGTATTTCTTGGGTTTGGATATTTGAATGCCTCTCTAGATTTGGAAAGTTTTCTTCCAAGATTTCATGGAATAGATTATCAGTGCCCTTATTCCTTTCCTCACCTTCTGGGATACCGATTATCCGGATGTTTGGGCACTTAATGCTGTCTTGTATTTCTTGTTTTCTCATTTTTTGGGGGGGAGGGGTTATTTTCTCTGTTTGGTTGTTTTTTCGAGATCAGAGGTTTTGCCTTGGACGTCCAAGATTCGACTTTCTACATGTACTAATCTGCTTTTAATACTTTCGAGGGAGGTTTTGATTTCCTGAGTGGCAGCCTTCATTTCTAATAGTTCCATTTGGTTCTTTTTTATGGTATGTATTTCCTCTTTCAGGTCATGAAAGAACTTCCATACCTCCTGGAATTCGTTGTCTCTTTTCTCCTGCATCTTCTGGAGTTCATTATCTCTAAGCTCTTGCATCTTTTTAGTTTTGTCACGATGAATATTCTGAACTCTCTGTCAGACATGTCCATCCATGAGTTCTACTGTACTGTCTGTGGATGATGAGGGATCATTCTTTTCCCTTAGGGAAGAGAGATTTTCTTGGTTTCTCATGTTTCTTGTGCCTCTGCAGTGGTTTCTGGTCATTCTGTGACAAAATCTCTCCTCCACTTGTCTGAATATTTCAGGAGTCTAGAAGATGAAGTTTAGAGCATAGTTTCCCTCTGGTAATCATTCTTCATCTCTCTACTTCTATGAGGTCATTTTTTTTTTTAGATTTCTACATATGTGGGAGAGTAAGTGGTATTTCTCTTTCTGTGCCTGTCTTGTTTCATTTAACAGAATTTCCTTTAGACTTACACTTAATCTCAAATGACAGGAATTTGTCCTTTTTTTAGTTAATGATAACAAAATAATATTTATTTCATTGTTTTGACAAATGTACTTTAGCAACGTAAGATGTAATTTTTGAGGAAACTAGATGAAAAATATATGAGAACTTTCTATTCTCCCTTTACTTTTTTTTCTGAATTTTATTGGTTCACAAAATACCTTAAACTAAAAATATGGACAGAGCTGGAATCTAGTTACAAGTGCACTGTAATTTTCTGCTGAAACATTTTTTTAATTAATTAATTAATTTACATTCATTCCCTGAGCATCGTCACAGCATACAAAATGTGATTTCCCATCCAGAATACACTGCATAGTGGATTAATCATACATGTTATTGTCGATAATTTTCCATTTCTACTTTGATATATATGTATATATGTTTTCCCCCTATTTCTCACCCTCTGCCATTTCCCACCCTCCTCCCACATTATCTCAGGTGTCTACAGTTGTTTTCCATTCCTTTTTTCCCCACATTTTATTGATTCACAAAATTTCTTAAATAATCTAACTACTTTCAATATCAAGTTCAGCTGGTATATACATATCTGTGAATGCATGTCTGACTTTAGGCATGAAACTCTGAGTAGAATTATATGGTAGCACCTAGCTGATTCTATATAGCTTACTACAATCATTAAATAGGTATTTTTAAAATATATTTTTAATTTCAAGAAAAGCAGTTTTAGCTTTAATAAATCAGAGAAATGATAAGGACCTTTGCTTAAAATTTAAAGCCAAGAAACAGGTTAGGACTCTGTTCAAATAGTAGATACATTAACCTATCGGCAGCTCAAGACAGTACAAAAATCCTTAAAACCAGAAAAACAAAGCCTAGAAGAAAATCAGCAATGTTTTAGTCAAAAGTCATAAAATGCTTTTTTATTGGTTGAATAGTGTGTGTGTGTGTGTGTGTGTGTGTGTATGTGTGTGTGTAACGTTTTCTTTAGCCACCCATCTATTGATGGACACTTAGGTTGATGCTGTATGTTGGTCATTGTGAATAGCACTGTAATAAACATTGGAGTGCAAATAGCTTTATGGTGTACATTTTTCATTTCCTTTGAGTATATATCTAGGGGGCCAGCAGATGGCATAGTGGTTATGTCACTGGACTCTCACATGGCCAACTGCGGTTTGAATACTGGACCTGGTGGCTTGAAACTCGCACCAGGTGTGTGTGCATGTATGCCCAAGGTCTCAGGAGGAGAATGGAGAAGGGATTGCAATGTGGTCATCCCCCCTGCAGGGTGATTTCTCACTTTCCCTGTCTCTCTCTCTCTCCAGTAAGCACACACACCTTAAGGCAAAAACCTCTTAAAAAAAATATGGGGCCATTGGGTGGCATGGTGGCTAAGGGTGCTGGACTCCCACATGGCTGACTGTGGTTTGAGTCCCAGATCTGGCGGCTTGCTTTCTCATTTTCTTTCTCTCTCGCTCTCTCTGTCCCTCTCTAGTCAAATTAAAATCAAGAGAAGAAAGCATGCAAGCAAGCAAGGTAGCTAGCTAGCTAGCTAAATAAAATAATTCTTTTTTTAAAAAAATATATACCTATACTGGGATCGCTACATCCATAGCATCATTACTTATACTAACTAAAAAGTGAAAACTGGATCATTAATAGTAGAATGGACTGATAAATTATGGTATATTCATAAAGTCAAATATGGTACAAGTCTTGTCTATTATTTGCAAATATTATAGGCTATGTGGGTCATATACAGTTTTTATCACATATTCTTTGTTTTTGTCCAACCCTAAAAAAAATCACAAAACAATTCGTAACTGGACAGCCATACAAATACAGGCCCACCAAGGCATTTGGCATAGTGTGCCATTACAGCAAAGAAAATGAAGAAACCACAGTTACGTGCAACAACTTGGGACAATCTCATAAGAATGTTGAACAAAGGAACACAGAATACTTTCTGATCCTATTTATAGTAGACAAAACTTAGGACCAGCAGATGGTGTAATAGTTACATTGCTGGCCTCCCATGTAGTTGACCACAGTTCCAGCCCCAGACCCAGCAGCTTAAACCTCTCACCAGGCATGTGTGCGTGCGTGCCCAAATTCCCAAGAGGAGAATGGAGAAGGGATTGCAGTGTGGCTTTCCCCTCTGGGTTGTGATTTCTCGCATTCTGTCTGTCTTTCTCACGCACATGTGAGCACATGCAGCCTATATAGCAAGCTTCTCTCTTAAAAAAAAAAAGTAAAAAGTAGGCAAAACTACAGCATAATTTTTAGCATCCATTTTTTATGGTCAATATTTTATTTTTTTCTTTCTTCTTTATTATCTTTTTATTTTACATATAATCACTGTATATCATTATAGCATACAAAATGGCTAAGTGTCCGTATTTAGATGGTAAAAGCCCGAGGCAAGATAAGGAAAGTAGTTATATTGGATGAAGGGTTCTGCAATGTTATTTTTCTTGACCAAGTGCCTATTTACTCTGTGGTTAATCACTGAGTTGTGTACTTTGGGTGTTTGGGTTTTCTTGTCATTTTATTTCATTCTTTTTTTTTTCGGAGAGGTTTTTGGTATAGGGCGTGTGCGCTCACCAGAAAGACAGAGACAGAGAGACAGAAAGCGAGAAATCACCCCCCAGGAGGGATGGCCACACCACAATCCTTTCTCCTCCATTCTCCTCTCAGGATCTTGGGCACGCACGCACAAACACCCAGCGGTAGTTTAAGCCACCGGGTCCGGGACTTAAACCACGGTCAGCTACATGGGAGTTCAGCGACATAGCCATTACGCTAACTGCTGTTCTCATTTTATTTCATTCTTTAGAATGAAAGAAAGTTAAAAATAAATGTGCTACACATAAATAAATGTTCACTGACCTTTCATTGCTACATCTAGTCTGGTTCCTTCCTTTCAGCTAACACACACTCTTTAATATTAAAAAAACCAAACCCTTTCCGTGACTTGGCCTCCCTTTTGGGTTACTGTACCATCTTCCTACAAACTTTCAACACAAGAACTGTTTAAAGAATAGTCTATGCAGGCCAACCAGTGGCATGGTGGTTAATTAAGGCAGCTAGATCCCACATGGCTGACTGTATGGTTCAAGTCCTAGACCTGGTGGCTTGCAAAACATGCTGGTTGTGTGTGCATGCTCAAAATCCTGAGAGAGAAATGGTGGAGAAGGGATTGCAGTGTAACTATACCCCTACAGGTGCTTTCTCTTTCTCTCTCCCTCTCTTGGGCAAGCACATGTGCCCTATAGCAAATTAAAAAAAAAAGTAGTTTATGCTTTTCAACACTAATTTTTGTATGTGCTTGTTTTTGGCTTCTTTTATTCTGTAGTCTATTTGTCATTCATCCCCACCACTCCACTGTAAAATGCTCTCACTATGGTTATCAGTGGTCTTCTGGTTGCTAAAACCAGTAGCAGGTTGGTAGAAAGGTGTCTGTACCATTCATTTACGCAATCCATTCAACAGATGATTGAGTGCTTGCTACATATTCTTGGGATGCAGTATGAATAAAACGGAGGTCTTTGGCATTCTCTCAGAACTTACATTCTAGTGAGGGAGACAACAAATTAATACTTAAATAGATATAATTTCAAGACCAGTTCTATGGCCTGGTGGTTAAGGGAACCAGATCCCACCTGACCAACCACATGATTTGAATCCTGGCCCTGGTAGCTTGAAAAACACGCCCGGTGCATGTGCGTGTGTTCCCCAAATCCAGACAGGATGAAGCAATGGAAAAGGGATTGCAGTGTAACCACACTCCTTTTTGGGGTGCTTTCTCCCTCTCCTTCTGTCTCTCTGTGGTAAACACACAGACCCTCCATCAAAAATAATAAATAATTTCAGATAACAATAAGAGTTATAAGGGTAATAAGCCAGATTACTCTGACAATGAACCCTTAATTTGTGAATGAAGGGGAAGAGCCATTTTAGATAGAATGTAAACTATCAAAAATAGAATCATGCAATGGCCACATATCCATCAGCCAGATTCAACACTCATCAAGTTTTTTTCTACATTCGCTTCATCTATTCTTTATTTTATTTCTTCTTTTCTGAAATATTTTAAGCATTCCAGACATGTCATTACTTACCTACTTAATTCAGTTTGTCTTGCTATAAATATGGATGTTTTCTTATACAACGACATTTAACAAAACTAGTAATAATGCTTAAGTATCATCTAATACCAGTCCTTAACCAAAATTTTCAGATATTCTCCAAAACTGTCTTTACAGTTGGGTCCAAATCAAGTATGCACATTCCTATTTTTTTAAGTTTATTTGTCTATTTCTTCTATGAGCAAGTGAGTGCATATCCCCTGCAGGATCTGGATGCTGCAATCTACCCCTAGCTTCAGCCAGTTCTGGTTCATGGGCACACATATGCCCAGTATACACAGTGAGGTTTCCAGGCATAAACCTGGAATCTTCACATATGGGTCAGCCTCATAGAGGTTGTGTTATCTGCTTATCTTAGAATAGCCTCCCCCTGTTCCCCCCCCCCGATATTTACTTGTAGAAACCAAGCCAGTTGTTTTATAGAATTTCCCTGAATTTATCTTGTCAAAGGATGAGAACATCTCAATATCTGAAACAAAAAGCATAAAGTTGGGCTGGTCCCATAGTGTAGTGATTAAGAGACCCTACATGACTGGCCTCAGTTCAAGTCTCAGCCCTGGATGCTTGAAAAACTTTGCATGCATGCACCAAATCCAGACAGGATGGGGAAATGGAGAAGGGATTGTGGCATGACCACGTCTCCTTGAGGGGTGCTTGTTCCCTCTCCCTCTCCCTCTCCCTCTTTCTCCCTCTCTCTCCCTCTCCCCCCTCCCTCTCTCACTTCCTCCCTCTCTCCCTCTCCCTCTCTCTCTCTGTCTCTGTCTCTGTCTCTGTCTCTCTGAGGGAATGTCCCTCTCTAGCAATTAAAAAAGAAAGCATGAAACTAATTTTATTGCCTATTATAATAAGGGACACCAATGCTGATCTAGTAAAGTCTCCAGTCAGATAGACCACTGATCTTACAGAGTTTTGGGAAAGAGTGGAGTTCAAGAATTGACAGATTTTCAGTTCTATAAATGAGTTAGTATCATCTGTAGAGATGTGATTACTTGGGTGGGATTGTTGATCAGCTGGCACTCAGGTGTGTTTACTGTAATGAGTTCATTCCTGTCTGACTAATTTTAAAAGAGACAAAGAGCAGTTACTAATTGGTTGGCTTGCAAAAGTGTTTACCAGGGAAGTTGTCATTGATCAATTGAATGGCTTTAAGACCAACCAAAAGGATTTAGAACCTGTTCTGGTAGGTGTCTTGTTACTGTGGTTACATAATAATTAGTCTTTTCCTAGGAGTGTTGAAACTTGATTTTTGTTTCATCCTGTGATACTAACTTGTTCTCTATCCTGTTTTTAGTTAAACATTTTTGGCAAAATTATTTCACAGCTGATCCTGTGTTCTCCTATTATATTACATCAGGGGGCTTTCTAAAGCTGATTGCCTCACTTTAAGGGATGAGTCCAGTGATTACAGTTGATCTCCCTCTACTGCAGAGTTCCCTGTCAGGCTCTTATCTGTTGGTTTCATCCACTGGTAATCATTTCTTTAAGGAATTATTGTATAAGGAATTCAGAAATGGTGATTTTCCATGCCAGGCATGTGTGCATGCATGCCCAAAATGGAGGAAATGGAGAAGGGATTACAGCGTGGCCATCCTCCCCATGAAATGATTTCTCACTTTCCCTCTCACTCTGTCTGTCTCCAATAAGTGCACATGCCTTACAGCAAAAATCTTTTTTAAAAATGGTGATTTTTTTCTATTACTATTATTTTTTCCTCATTAGCTAGTAATTTCTGAAACATTGACCTTCTCATCAACTAGGGCTGTTTAGTTATCTGGAAGTAAGACTCATTCAAGAAAGACAGAATATTTTTCTTATTTCCAATTGTTAGAGCCCTGATTACTTTATGGACATGATGTCCAATGAGTTAGGTTTTTATGTTAGTTTCAACTTTGCTTTTACTTCTCTTTACCATAATGACCTCATAGGATTTAATAATTAGTGTTATTAAGCCAGTCATACTCATTATTTTTAATGCCCAAATTGTTCTTTTGCTGAACACTTTTTCTTTATTCACATGCAATCACTGTACATTTTTACAGTGTACAACATAGTTTTTCCCAGCACGAAAATAATACATATTAGTCATGACAAAGGCATTACCATATAGATTATCATGCTGACCACTTTTTTTTTTAAGAGAGATTTTTGCTATAGGGCATGTTCGCTTGCCAGAGAGACATGAAGCGGGAAATCACCACCCAGAGGGATGGCCATGCCACAGTCCCTTCTCCTCCATTCTCTTCTCAGAATCTTGGGCACACACACACACATGCCCAGTGTGAGTTTTAAGTCACTGGGCCCAGGATTCAAACCACGGTCGACTACATGGGAGTCCAGCAATGTAGCCATTATGCCATCTGTTGGTCCCCATGCTGACCACTTTTTAAATGCTCTTCTACCCCAGGGTTTCAGCTCTGAGGTACTTTTCTTTCCCTTTGCACTCACCTGCCTGACTGACTTCAGTCTTTCCTTTCAACCTTTTAATTACTCCTAAATCATTCTTTTGTACATCATCTTATCCAGCATTGGATTTGTATTTCCATTTACCCACCTGCATGGTCCTCCCAACACATAAAACATGGATGACATCACATCTTTAAACTTATCTCTGTTTCATACATCAAGTTATCAGGCACTCGATTTATAATTCCATTTACTCATATACATGGCCCTCCCAATACATATGACATGCATGATGTCATGTCTTTAAACTTGTCTTTATTATGTTCTTTTCTTCTTCTTGTACTCCCAATTAGCAGCATTTTCATGAACTCTTCTAAGCCAGAAACCTGCAAATCATTCATAATTTCTTCTTCTCTCTTGAATATCCAGGTATTCTCCAAATTCTATTTCATAACTATTTCACTGTTCCAACCCTTCTGCATTGCATTCTTTATAGTCCTCAGGCCATGGTAACCTCTTACCCACTTAAGCCATACTCCTCCTAAGTAGAATGTCTACTATCTACCACTTCTTCCTAGTCCAGATAGTTCTCTACTGTCTTTGCAGTTACCTTCTTTAACATAAGTCTGACCCAGCCTGGTAGCACAGTCTGTAGCAAACTGAACTGCAGTGCTGGCTCACTGTGGATTTAGATCCCTGGATGGGCTTGAAAACACCAGGCATACCACTGATTTTCTAGGATGCTGATGAGTGGGAGGGCCAGGGAAAGAGGATTGCACCATAGTCAGACCTTGTTGAGGGAGGGTTCTTATCTGTCATGCGGCTCCCTCCTTCCCACACTCCACCTCCACTTCACTATATACACATACACTCTCTATCATGAATTAAATAAATAAAAACTTAAAATAGTCTGGTCACATTAGTCCACTGTTTTAAGACCTCTACTACAATCCTGTTAACATTGGGTCATTGAAAAAGTTAGGACGCATTTCTGCATGGAAACACATAGAAAAATACGTCATGACTTTTCTGATGACCCAGTAATACAGCAGTGTTTTTCCAGTTTTGTTCAACAGAACCCAATTCTGCAAGATGTTAATAGATGTTCTACAAAAAGAGGTACTAGAAACAAATGTTTAGAAAATACTGTTTTCTTGACTCTAGACTTGTCAGCCTTGTATATGCAAATTTTATTCTGTGTCCCCAACAAGGAGATGTAGTAAATAGCATTCTACAGTACAAACTCATTGAGTCATGAAATATTTTTTTATTGCTGTTGTTAAGTCGCTAGAGAGGTTAATGGTACACAGTAAAGTTTCCACTGTAAAAAGTTCCCTGTCTGACCCTTACCTGTTGATTGGAATGCTGGCCAAATGAATAAATACATTGTTAACTTTTAGATTGCATTTACGGTCTTTCATAATGTCCCACTTTAAATTAGGTATCTCCTACTGTTTCCTTAACCACTTGTTCTATAAGTCCTGAATTTGTCTCTTAATATACTAGAGTTATCTATATCCATCTTCTGCACTGACCATGGTGAGCTATCTTTTTCTCTGTATCCACAACACCAAACACTGTCTAGCACGTTGTCCAGTAACAGCTCACTGAATAATAGGTCTGTTTCTGAAATAGGATTTTCTCAGGTAGCCATTTTTCTGACTCTGTTATTATTGACGTACTTACAGGATCCTTGGTTTCTTTAACTTTCAGATTTGGATAAAGAATAAAGTTATATATTACAGCTGAAACAGACCATTGAGCTTATCCAGGGTAGTGGTTTACAGACTGTGTGTCAGAGTCTTCAGTGTTCCACAGACCCTCTTCCCATTAGTTCCCTGTCTGTAGAGGAGGTTGTTAAAGGGAATGAGGAAGGAAAAGTGGCATATGAAGCACCTGTTCTCTTAGCAGTTTTAAATATGGGGTTCCTAAATTCCCTTTGAAAAAGGGTTCCATGGCTACAGTTTGGGACCTATTGGTCTAGCATCCAGTCCCCTTAATTATGAATAATTGATAACAGGCCCAAAGACTGGCTTTCCCAAGGTCAAAGAGTGCTTCCTAATAGCCAGAACTAAGACTCAGAGTTCTTACTCTCACAGTAGTACTCTGCAAAATTCTAAAAAGTGAAAAAGTTTATTGGAAGATTATGGACTAAAATTCTATTGTGTGCTACACAAAAATCTGTACATGAATAATCTGTAGTAGCTTTATTCATAATAGCCCCAAACTGGACACAAACCAGATGTCTTTCAACGGGTAAATAAATAAACTATGGCAAACCCATACAAGAGCCTATACACATGACAAAATGGATAGAACTAAACACACACAAACACACACACACACACACACACACACACACACCACAAGTAAACTGGGGCCATCTGCATGAGTTCATTGACTTGTCTCAATGTCAATATCCTCATGGTGATAACGTACTTTAGTTCTGTGAGACGTTAGCACTCTGGGAAACGAGGTAAAAGGCACAGGAGATTTTTATATTATTTCTTAAAATTGAGTGTAAATCAACAAGTATTTCAAAAGCAAAGGTTTAATTTTTTAATTTTAAAAGTATAAATATAGGGGCCAGCAGACAGTGTGGTGGTTAAGGCACTGGCCTCCCACATGGGCTACCGCAGTTCGAGTCCCAGGCCCATCTTGCTTTCTCACTTCCCCGTTCCCCCCAATCTCTCTCTGGTGAGCACATGTACCCTATATCAAATTTTAAAAATAATAGTGATAAATAAAATTAATTAATTCTTTTTTAAAAGTAAAAATACAGATGCCTCCCAAAAAATAAAATGTTATTACATTGATTTATTATTTAGAGCCAAACTTGGGATGCCACAGTTTTTGAGTCCTGAAGCCCAGAGCCTTTTACGAATGCTTTTCAAGCGAAATCCCGCCAACAGATTAGGTAAAAAATCTTAATGAATTTGTGTCTTTTGTCTGTTTGTTGGTGTTTTGGTTTCTTTGAGGAGTGTGGGATATTTGTTTTCATGGTGGGATTCTTGAATATTCAGACAAGTATTAACAGTAAAGATTGGGACCAGCAGGTGGCATGGTTGTTAAGGGCACTGGACTCCCACATGGCCGACCGCAGTTTGAGTCTTAGACCTGGCGGCTTGCTTTTCTCAGTTTCCCTCTCTCTCTCACTCTGTTCCTCTCTGGTCAAATTAAATAAATAAAGTTAAATTTTAAGAAATTCTTTAAAAAATAAAAGATTGACAATATTTAGTAGTTATTGAAATAAAATTACCATTCCAATCAATTTTTGATAGGTGCAGGACCAGATGGAGTTGAAGAAATTAAAAGACATTCATTTTTCTCAACAATAGACTGGAATGTAAGTATGGAATGAAAAGATGCTTGAAACATTTTTTATAGTTAACACATGTCTAAGTCTCTTTTTTCTCTTCCAGAAACTATACAGAAGAGAAATTCATCCACCTTTTAAACCTGCAACTGGTAGACCTGAAGATACATTTTATTTTGATCCTGAGTTTACTGCAAAAACTCCTAAAGGTAGAGAAAATGTGAAAAACCCAAACATAAGACAGTAAATACATATTTATGTTTTTTGTTTGATCAGAAAATCTTTTCCAGGGAGACTAGCAGTTGGCGTAATGGCATTGTCACTGGACTCCCATGTGGTCGACCGCGGTTCGAGTCCCAGACCCGGTGGCTTAAACTCACACCGGGTGCATGTGCGTGCGTGCCCAAGATCCCAAGAGGAGAGTGGAGGAGAAGGGATTGCGGCATGGCCATCCCCCCTGGGGGTGATTTCTCGCTTTCTGTCTCTCTGTCTTTTTGGTGAACGCACACGCCCTATAGCAAAAACCTCTCCAAAAAAAAAAAAAAGAAAAAAGAGAAAGAAAAGAAAATCTTTTCCAGGATAATTCTTCATACTATCCTTAAATGTTCCAATTTTGCTATAAATCAGCCTAACTAGGAGTCATATTATAGTTAGGTTACATAGTTAGGTTATATCTGAGTGTAAGGGCTGGATGATCCAGTAGGGTAACCAGTAGCCACATATGGCTAAATTTAAATGAATTAAAATGATAGTTTCTAAGTTACACTAGGCACATTTCAGATGCTCAGTAGCTGTACATGGCTTAATAGCTATTGTATTGGACAGCAGAGACAAAATTTCCATCATTCCAAGAAGTTTTGTGAGGTAGCACTGATTTTGAATATCATTAATCAAGTAATTCATCAATTCATTTTGTTCTTCAGATGAATTAGATGTTGTCTAGACTCTACAGAACTAGGATGTTACAGTTGTGACTAGCAATAAGTGATCAGGACAGATCTGATACAGTGCCTCACATAAAGAGGCATATTCTAGGTGCCTGGGAAATATAATTCAGAATAAATGAGAAAGGTCATGATGTCAACAATTCTTCCCTTAATTACGCTTCAAAAGAATTATCTTGGTAACATATTAGACCAGGAATGCCAAGTAGGCTTCATTTCACCTGCCAAATCCTACTGATTAGTAATAACAGCCTATTAATTAATGATCACCAAACCACAAAGGACAGGGTAGTAAAGAATAAAGGGAAAGATAGTAAATATTCTGGACTTTGCATGCCATATAGTCTCTATTCAACCCTGCTGTTAAGAGCATGAAAATAATAATAGATAATTCATAATCAAATGGCACGTCTATGTCCCAATAAAACTTTATTTACATAAAAATATTTACTTGTCTTAGTAATTTCTTCTTCTTTTCAGATTCACCTGGCATTCCACCTAGTGCTAATGCACATCAGCTTTTTCGGGGGTTTAGTTTTGTTGCTATTACTTCAGATGATGAAAGCCAAGCTATGCAGACAGTTGGTGTACATTCAATTGTTCAGGTATGTACACATCTAAATAATTTAAAATGTGAAATGTCATAAGATATATTTCATGGCTTGCCCAGCCAAGATGGTACAAGGAGGAAGGCACCACACAGTGGCTGAGACTGCCTGGAAGACCTAGGTTCATTCCTGCCCAAATTAAATAGGCCAGGCAGGGTGGCATGCACTTGTCGGCCTAGCTAACTGGAAGGCTAGGAGGCTCAAGCCATGGAAAGACTTGTCAAAAATACCTCTCTCTCGGAACCAGCAGTTGGTGTTACAACTATGTTGCTGGATTCCCATGTAGTCGACTGTGATTCAAATCCTGAACCCAGTAGCTTAAAACTCACACCAGGCACGTGTGCATGCATGCCCAGGATCCTGAGAGGAGAATGGAGGAGAAGGGATTGCGGTGTGGCCATTCCCCCTGAGGGGTAATTTCTCACTTTCTGTCTCTCTCTGTGTTTCTGGTGAGCACATGCGCCCTATAGCAAAAACCTCTCTCAAAAAAAAAAAAAAAAAAAAAAACCTCTCTCTCTTTTTTTTCTATCTCTGTCTCTCTATCTCTTGCTCCTTCTCTATCCCTGCCATGCACTCACACCCTCTGTCTCATAGAAAAAGGTGATATAACTTCTTATGTGAACAATTATATTAGATTTTAAGTAAGCAACTTTAACTTTTTATGTTATTAACATTGCTCTTAGAAATTCCTTTCATATGTCTTTGAAAGGGTTGCATGAACCCAAATCCTGGATACTTGTGTAACGTGAGAATGGGATTCTAAGAAATACTGCTGTTTTGGCTCTCCCTCTCCCATGCCTCAGAATGTTTTTTAGGTCTATTTTGTTTCATTTCCTGCCTCTATCAGGTCAGCCAGGATGTATTGAAGTCTCCTGGATCACCGATGCCATAGAACAGGGGTCAGCAGACTTTTCCTGAGGAGGGTCCAATTAGAAATATTTGAGGCTTTGTGGGCTATGTGATCTCTGACACAGTTACTCAACTGTGCTGTTATAGCACAAAAGCAGCCATAGATAGTACACAAACAGATGAGCGTGCCTGTGTGCCAATAAAACTTTATTTGTAAAAACAGGCAGTGAACCAGATTTGGCCCACAAGCCATAGTTTGTTAACCTCTGATTTAGAAAGTTATAAATAAATTTTTTTAAACTCAAATTTTAAGTTTTTCGAAGTTTGTGTCCTTGTTCTTTTGGAGTCCCCATTGTCATTTGGAAGAAATGGTTATGGTACTGCCTTAGGATTTCTTCTACCTCTTTACCTGTCTTTTTATCAGAGTTGGAGAAAAAATGAGTAACAGCCATAGAATCAGGTTTCTAGGGGGTGTGCATGTGTGTGCAAGCACACTTATAACAGGAGACTGGATTGGACTAGTAAATATTGTTAGAGAAACATAGATAGTACATAGATTTCTTTCTTTCCGTCCTAGTATTATGGAAATATAAATATAATTCATCTTTTTAATCATACAGAGAGCTAAGTATATCTTTTAAAACATTGAATTGCTTTTAGGGTACTAAAAGTGCTTGAAATTGCTTCTAAAATATGTACTGAAAGTTCGTGTTTGAAATTACTTGAAGATTAAGTTGCTTTCACCCTGATGTTTTTTTCACAAGTCAGTAATCCTTCTACTTCGTAGAAAACCAATTTAAGCACTAGTTTTTAAAGTTCAAGTTGAAATAGTCTGTCCTTTCATATGCAAGGACATGAATATACAGCAAGTTTTTAAATCGTAACTTCTGTACCTAACGTAGAAACCACAAAATTACATATTCTATAGAATTAAAGCTTTAAGCTGTACAAAGTTTATAAGCATGTAAGGGTTTCATATCCATATAGCCAAGGGCAGCAGAGCTTCCTTCAGCCTGTTTATGGAACCAGTACTCTGCCATTCATCATCTACCATATGTTATTCATCCCTAATCCATAAACAGCTTCTTTAGCAGAAGTTGTATGAAGCTATGACTTGAGATGAGGGAAGGAAGACATGGCTACTATAAGTCCAAAGCAATGACAACAGATATTGCTGGCAAATGCCTCATTTTAATTGAATCCTTACTATTAACCTCTGAGAAAGCACAGGTTCAGGGTTACAAGGCCTATAAGTGGTATACCTGAGACAAAAATCTAGATGTTCTAATTGTGAATCCTTCTAAATCTTTTCTTTTGCAGTAGAGATTTCAAGCTTCTTCTCATTTGAAAAGGTGCTTTGAAAACCTGTAACTGGTTGAAGAGTGCAGTGGGGCTAAATCACAGATAAGGCAATAGGCTCCTTATCAAATAGCTCTGATTTTTGTTGTACATACTCAATTTCTTAAAGTTTTTTTTTTTTAATTTACTCATCTATTTCAAAATAGGGACAGAGAGAGAATGAAACAAATATCTTCCAGAGTCCCACACCATGACTCACCCCATAGCCCTCCAGCCAGCCAGAACCGTAGGCAAGTGCATGTACATATTAGGCATGCGCAGATCAACCTGGGAACTAAACCCCAAGTCTTCACATGGCCTCTAGCATTTCAGTGTCAGCCAGTCACACCACCAAGGCTGGACCAACTTAAACTTTTCTTTAAAGGCATATTTCTTGCTATATAGTGTAGATGCTTCTAAAATATGTACTTTTAAAAAATAAGTGCTACAAAGAGTCATTTTGGGTCCAGCAATGACATGGTGGTTAAGGCAGTTGGATCCCATATAGCCATCTGCATGCTTGAGTCCCAGACCCAGCAGTTTGAGAAATATGCTTATTAGCACATGCCCAAAATCCCAAAAGGAGGGAGAAGTGGTGAAGAAGGGATTGTGAGATAACCACGTCCCATGGAGGGTACTTCCTTGCTTGCTCTCTCTCTCTCTCTCTCTCTCTCTCTCTCTCTCTCTCTCTTCCTACACTAAGTGCACATACTCTCTGGCAACTTTTTAAAGATTCATTTTGGTTTTTATTGTTATTTATAGTTAACATCAATGATACACACAAGGTGGGGGAAGGCCAGCAGGTGGCGTAGTGATTACGTTGCTGGACTCCCACATGGCTGACTATGGTTCAAGTCCTAGATCCAGTGGCTTGAAACTCATGCCAGGTGTGTGTGTGCCCAAGATCCCAGGAGGAGAATGGAAGAGAAAGGATTGCAGTGTGGCTGTTCCCCCAGGGGGGGTGATTTTTACTTTCCCTCTCACTGTCCCTGTCTTGTCTGTCTGTCTGTCTGTCTGTCTCTCTCTCTCTCTCTCTCTCTGCAGGGAGTGCATGCACCCTAAGGCAAAAACCTCTAAAAAATAATGTTCTCAGAGAGGCTGGCAGGTGGCATGGTGGTTGAGGTGCTAGATTCCCACATGGCCAACTATGGTTCAAGTCCCAGACCCAGTGGCCTGAAAAACCACAACAAAAATAAGTAAATAAATAAATGTTTTAAAAGAAAATAATGTACACAAAATAACATATTTTCCCTAATTTGAAATGTACCAAAGTCTTCACAGAACTCTTCATCGTTTATAATTTTGTTTGTAGCAGTTGCACAGGAACAGTATTCAGTTTACTGATGGATATGAAGTAAAAGAAGATATTGGAGTTGGCTCCTACTCAGTTTGCAAGAGGTGTATACATAAAGCCACAAACATGGAGTTTGCAGTGAAGGTAAATATTTAGATTTAAATGCTACTCTCAAGCTGGCCAGTGTCTTGGGTATTAAGGCAGCTGGATCCCACAAGACCACCTGCATGATTCCAGTCATGGACCTGATTGCTTGAAAAACATACCAGGGACGTGTGCTTGTGTGCCCAAAATCCTGAAAAGGGGGAAGAATGGAGGGAGGGGGGCGTGCAAAGTGACCATCCCCCATAGAGAGTGATTTCTCATTTTCCTTCTCTCCCCCCCTCTCTCTTTCTCTCTTTCTCTTTCTCTCTCCCTGTCTCCTCTGGTGAATACACATGCCCTCTAGCCATTTTTTTAAATGCAACTCTAAGGGGCCAGCAGGTGGCCCTGGACTCCCACACAGCGGACCCCAGTTCCAATCCCAGACCTGGTGACTTAAAAATCATGCCAGGCACATGTACGTGTGTGCCCACAATCCTGAGAGGAGAATGGAGAAGGGATTTGAGAGGAGAATGGAGAAGGGATTGTGGCATAGCCATTCCCCATTGGGAGTGATTTCTGACTTTCCATTCTGTCTCTGTCTTTCTCCAGCCAGCATATGCACCCTATGGCAAAAATCCTGGGGGTGGTGGGGGCGGGGCGGGGGGACTCTCACAGTAACTATTCATACATGTTCATACCATACCAGTTAGAAATTGTATTCATATCTTTGGCTAAAGTATCTTTTATTATAAAGGTTAAGGTAAATTGAAAGGTATGGTTCAGTTTACTGTAACTTTTGAGATCTTAATCCAAAACCATGAATTCTTCTGTAAGCTCAAGGTAAGACATTCATACATCCATTTTGCCCAGTATAGTACCAGTTTACACCTAATGTAATTTTTAAGTAATACTTCTTTTACTCTAAAAAGTCCGTGTTTTAAGATTTTATGCTCAGGGCTGGTAGGTGGTGTGGTAGTTAAGGCACAGGACGCCCACACAACCAACCACAGTTCAAGTCCCAGACTTGGTGGCTTGCTTTCTCACTTTCCCTCTCTGTCTCTGTCTCTGGTCAAATTAATAATAATAAGATTAATTCTTTAGAAAAAAGATTATATGATCAGGGGATTCCTCAAAATTGTGTGCCAAATTATTTTTCAGATAAAAATATCCATACCTTTCTTCACATCTGAAGGGATCTATGAACCAATAAAATAATAACCTCTATCATAAAATTCATTATCATTAGCTGTTTTAATTTTGTCAGGTGTCCTTAAACAGAACTTTCTACGCCAGTAGCCAAGACACCTAGTTCTGTGACAAAGTTCGAATTTCAAACCATTAGCTGTAAATGAACAAACATTATATTCAAGTCTCTGCCATTTCCCTTCTTGGAATAGTAATCTCTGCACTCCCAGCTCAAGCAATTTAAGGAATGTCTAAAGCAATTTAAGGAATGTCTAAACCTTAGAACTAGTTTATAAGTATGGGTAGCTTATGTCTAGTTAGTGAGAGTGACATTGTTATTACTGTTCTAAATTTATATGTAATTATTTTAAAAAGTCATCAGTGGGGGGCCAGCAGGTGGTGTAGTGATTTAAGGTGCTGGATTCACACATGGCTGAGTGCAGTTCAAGTTCCAGATCCGGTGGCTTGAAACACTCAGGGAATGTGTGTGCATGCCCAGAATCCTGAGAGGAGAATGGATTATAATGTGGCCATCCTTCCTGGGGAGTGGCTTCTCACTTTCTTGCTCTCTGTTTCTGTGTCTCCGACGAGTGCACATGTCCTATAGCAGAAACTCTTTCTTAAAAAAAAATGTCATCAGTATCCATAAGGCCTTCCGTGAGATATAAGGATGAGCCATAGAAATACATTTAATTTTCTTGGGACCAGCAGTTAGCGTAATGGCTATGTCACTGGACTCCCACGTAGTCAACCGTGGTTCGAGTCCCGGACTCAGTGGCTTAAAACTCACACCGGATGCGTGTGCGTGCGTGCCCAAGATCCTGAGAGGCGAATGGAGGAGAAGGGATTGCGGCATGGCCATCTCCCCTGGGGGGTGATTTCTCTCTTTCTGTCTCTCTGTCTCTCTCTGTCTGTCTGGCGAGCGCACGTGCCCTATAGCAAAAAAACCTCTCCGAAAAAAAAGAAATACATTTAATTTGCTGTTATCCTCCTCACTGCTCTTATCTGGGGTGCATAGAAATTTTCAAATTGCTTACTAAAATGAGAAGGATAATAATATACTTAGTGGGCAATGTAAAGATGTATCTTGCCTCCATAGATACCTGAGGAAAAGCAGAAATATCCTGAGACCCTCTTTGAATAACAGCATCCAGGAGTAGGATACAAAATACCTTGAGAATATCTCCAAGCTATTTGTGGATTCTTAGGACTTAAATTATATTTATAAAACCAATCCCAAAACAACTAGGTTGTGCTGAAATTACTACAAATATGAGGCGTACAAGTGTAGATATAACATAAACTGGGCTCAAGTTAGCAGATCAGAGAATGTTGATAAAAATAATGCCTCCTATTGTGTTTTGGTTTTCAAAGACTACTTTTAGACCATCTCTCTTGAATTAATATGTCTATTCCATGTACTGCCTGTTAATCACCCATTTTCCTAATTTTACACTATTATTTGCAGTTGATTACATTGGGCACCTATATGTTTGTCTTATTCTAGAAATATTAGGATCGTTTTGTAACTAAGTCCATTTCAGATGAAGGACTAGGCTCGTATTAAGTTATAAAATCTTTTGGGGGGCCAGCAATTAGTGTAATGGCTGTGTCGCTGGGCTCCCATGTAGTCGACCGCAGTTTGAGTCCCGGATCCGGTGCCTTAAAACTCACGCTGGGCACGTGTGCGTGTGTGCCCAAGATCCCGAGAGGAGAATGGAGAAGAAGGGATTGTGGCGTGGCCATCCCCCCTGGGGGGTGATTTCTCACTTTCTGTCTCTCTGTCTCTCTGTCTTTCTGGCGAGCGCACACGCTCTATAGCAAAAACCTCTCCAAAAAAAAGAGAAAAAAAGGTTCTAAAATCTTTCCTAGGTTTGTGGAGTGTTTATTACATATGTTAATTACTAAACTGTTTTAAAATTGAATATACAAAAAAAAAACACAATTTCAGACTACCCGTTGAATGAACTGAAAGCAAAACATATCTTTTTAAAAATATAGTATTATTTTATCAGTTTAAAACATTAAGAAACATTGGGTTGTCAGGAAAGTGTGATGCATTTTTGCATAGAAAAATATGTCATGACTTTCTAGACGACCTAATGTTTTTAAGAAGCAACTAACATAAAAGGGTCATAAGGCTACATTAGTATTTTAAAGGGATTTATTATAGTAATTAAACTTAATTCTAGGTATGGTTTTTCTGCATCGCTTTCTGCCTAGCTTCAAAAATAAGCTTGTTCTACTTAACTGTTAATTAGTTTTTATAAGTAGCTTACAACTAATGGGATATTCCATTGAAGCATTTTATTAAAGGGAGTAAGGCTAATTCAATAAACAGATGCAAGTGATGATGTTACTTGTACATCTAGCTCCTAATTTTCTGTATTAATAGAGGTTAAAAGCTAATTAAGTTCCCAGATATTTAAGATGTTCAAGGATAGAAGAATAGATATGTTAACTGTGTTTTTGGTACCTTTCCTTGAAGCTTCTTTTAGTAAGTTCTTAATTACCTTATACTTGCATGTTGTAGAAACCTGGTGGAAATGGGACTCATGAGTTAGGATTTACATCCTTGCCATGCATCTCAAGATTGGCTTTCTAAATAAACTGTCTAACCAGGTAGTTGAGTAAAATGATTAATAAATGGTAATATATATGCAGTATTTACAAAGGGTAATACCTAAAGTTTGTTGCTGCAAACATGTAAGGCTTATAACTGTATAGTTTATGAGAGATTTTGTAATAAATGTTTACCTTTTAGATCATTGATAAAAGCAAGAGAGATCCAACAGAAGAAATTGAAATTCTTCTTCGTTATGGACAGCATCCAAATATTATTACTCTAAAAGATGTAAGTAATTTTAACATGGATCATTTGAGTCAGCTACTTAACTCACATTTAGAATATTTTTAAATATCATATGGTAGACAGAACTAGATATAATAAGTTTCAAAAGGAGACTTGAGAACAATGTATATAGTAAAAGTCCCATTTTTAAAAATAATACATGTTTATATAGTTAATTTTCTACTTTCACTTTTAAAACAAAAGTATTTCTGGCATTATTGCTTCTAGTATCTTCATTTACTTGAACATTTATCAAAATGTTCAATATTAATATTACTGTTAATTAATATCCAGAATTGACAGTCTTTCCATGCAATCCCCAAGCTGTCTACCACATTATTGCCAGAGAGATCTAATGTTTCCATCTACCTATGTTATTTGCCTGCCTGCAATTCCTGCTCCCCAGCCTCTTAAGCCCCTGCCTTCCCTGTAGTTTTCACACTTGCTTACACACACGGTGCTCCAGCCACACTAATATGTACAATTTTCTGAACATGCTGTATTTTTGCATGTTTCTCTGGCTTTGAATTCATGGTTCTCTCAGTTGGCAGCACCAGTTGCCTTCTTTGCCTGGCTAACTACCACACATCTAATACTTTGCTAAGACACTGCTTCCTTAGGAAGCCAGCCCTACCTATCACCACCCCTAGGACAAGTGAGGTATGCTTTCCCGGGGGTGTCATGATACCCTGCTACTATGTCCCTCCTGGCTTTTGTTGTCAAAGGCTGTGAACTTCCCTAGTAGCATTAAGTCTTCTCTCAATATTGGTACTCACACAGACACAAAGGCCATATCTAGATATTGTCAGATCTCTAATTTCCTCAGATTGATTTATCACTGCTCATTGTTACATGGAGAACATTAACTTAGTCACATTAATGTGTGAATGTGTTTAATTTAAATGGCTCTTAATTAACATAATCTCTAATAATCCAACAAAGAAAATTTAAAGGGAAGTGTAAAAAAACGCTTTCTCTTAGCTTTGCCTTGGAAACTCCTTTAAGATGTCACTTTTGGGACCAGCAGTTAGCGTAATGGCTATGTCGCTGGACTCCCACGTAGTCGACCGCGGTTCGAGTCCCGGACCCAGCGGCTTAAACTCACGCCGGGCGCGTGTGCGTGCGTGCCCAAGATCCCGAGAGGAGAATGGAGGAGAAGGGATTGCGGCGTGGCCATCCCCCCTGGGGGGTGATTTCCTGCTTTCTATCTCTCTGTCTCTCTCTGTCTGTCTGGCGAGCGCACGCGCCCTATAGCAAAAACCTCTCAAAAAAAAAAAAAAAAAAAGATGTCACTTTTTTTTTTGCATATTTTTGCTCCTACCTTCATTTCAGATTTTAAAGTTTCTAAAATTTTCCCCAGACTTTCTTTACAGTATCTCTAACACACTTTTATTTATATATCAGTTTCTCCCTACTAGAATAAAAAATTTTGAGGGAGCATACCTTGTTACTTCATGTCTAAGACCCCAGCATGTGTATAGTACCAGGTACCTCTGTGGAACTAATAAAAAGCTTCCAGTAATTCTATGGTGAGGGTAAAATAAAAAGGACTGAAGTTTAATAAAGGAGTTGTCTTAGTCCGTTTTCTGTTGCTGTAAATGAATACCAGAGACTAGGTAATTTATAAAGATTTACTTGACTCATGGTTCTGGAGGTTGGAAAGTCCAAAAACATGGAGCCGGCATCTGGCAAAGGCCTTCTTTCTGCATGAACACATGGTGAGAGGACATCATATAGTGAGAAGATAAGAGTGTCTGTGTGGAAGAGTGAACAGAGCTTGCTTTTATAACAATCTGGGCTCATGAAACCAATTTATTCCTATGCTAACCCATTAATCCATTACCTCACTAATCCATGATAGGATTAATCTGTTCATGAGGGTAGAATCATCATGATCTAATCACCTCTTCAAGGTACCATCTGGTTTCACCTCTTAATACCCTTGCCATCATCACTAGAAAGAGATCTAGAAGAGGAGCAAACCTTAGGAGCAAAAGTTCAATACTCCTGCGTATTCAATGCCTATAGTTACTTTTATTGCCGTGAATTATAATTCATAAAAGAAAATTACAGGATATTTTTCTGAATGCTGTCAATTCCTATTTTAATATTCTTCATTATATGTAATTGTAATTTTGTGACACTGGTTGTGACAAGTAAAATTTTTCTTGAGTATAAAATGAGTTTTAATTTCTTTTTAATGTGTTGAACTATGTTTTGGGCATACATTAAGCTTCAGATAATATTTTTACATTTTGATGTTGAATTTTTTAGGTATATGATGATGGAAAATACGTATATGTAGTAACAGAACTTATGAAAGGGGGTGAATTGCTGGATAAAATTCTTAGACAGAAATTTTTCTCTGAACGAGAGGCCAGTGCTGTCCTGTTCACTATAACTAAAACTGTTGAATATCTTCATGCACAAGGGGTAAGTCTTTTTTAACATTTTATAGATATGTGTGTCCATAAATATATAAGCAAACACTTTTTTCTTTCTTAATCTTTGACCTAAAATTACAAAGTATTACAATTAAGCTAATAGTAGTACTGGTCATCTTCTGCATAAACTTCTTTCATTGAGCTTAAAGTGCTCCTTTGAAATCCTAACTTGTTTATGTTAAATTATTATGCTTTCCATGAAAAAGTGAGTGATATCTTCTCACCTGGAAAACTAGTGCTATTTCTGCTAGGCCACTCAGCACCCTTGAAAACTAGACCAAATTCAAATTAGAAGCAGAACTGGGAATCCTGGTTTGTATTCACATACAAAACAAAATCCTAACAGCAGATGAAGCCAAATAGTCACCTGGCTTATGGCTGGTGGATTCTCTCCTCATTTCTTCCTGTATACAGATTCCTTTTTTTGTTTGTTTGTTTTTTTGGAGAGGTTTTTGCTATAGGGCGCGTGCGCTCGCCAGAAAGACAGAGAGAGAGAGAAAGACAGAAAGCGAGAAATCACCCCCCAGGGGGGATGGCCACACTGCAATCCCTTCTCTTCCATTCTCCTCTCAGGATACTGGGCATGCACGCATGCGCACGTGCCCAGCGTGAGTTTAAGCCACTGGGTCCAGGATTCGAACCACGGTTGACTACATGGGAGTCCAGCATCATAGCCATTACTGGTGGTCCCGTGTATACCGATTTCTAATGTGCAGCCAAAAATTTTATTTTTAAAACAAAGTCTGGGCCCAGCCACAATGGTGTACACTGTGCTCTGCAGTCTAGAACTACATAGAAGGCCAACCTAAAGACCAGGCTGTTTGGGATACTGAGACAGGATGATCACAAGCATGAGACTGGCCTGGTCAGCAGAGACCCTCTCTAACAAAGATCCAGGTGTCCCAGCTGGGAACCCAAGGCAGAAGAATTGTGACTGGCAAGGGGGAAGCGGGAGTCTGGGAGGGAAAGGGAAAGGGGAAAAATGAGAGGGAGAGAAGGAAGGAGTGGTGCTTAAAGGCGCTGGAGTCCCATGTGGCCAACCACGGTTCGAGTCCCGGACCTGGCAACTTGCTTTATTGCTATCCCTTTTTGTCTCTCTCTAGTCAAATTAAAAAATAATAACAAATAGAATCAAATAAATAAATAAATAAATCTTTGAAAAAATGGTCTAAAAGGAAAAATAAAAACTGAAAATATGAGAAAACAGGCATTTTCAAATTAAAAAAAAGAGTTGGGGGGCATCAGGTGGCTTAATGGTTAAGGTGCTGGACTCCCACATGGCCAACTGCAGTTTGAGTCCCGTACCTGATGGCTTGAAATTCACATTGCATATGTATGTATACATACCCAAAATCCTGAGAGGAGAATGGAGAAGAAGGGATTGCAGTGTGACCATCCCCATTTTGGAGTGATTTCTCACTTTCTGTCTCTCTGGTGAGTGCATGTGCCCTATAGCAAAAATCTCTCTTTTAAAAAAAGTCTAGGGGACCAGCAGTTAGCATAATGGCTATGTCGCTGGACTCCCACGTAGTCGACTGCGGTTCGAGTCCCGGACCCGGTGGCTTAAACTCACGCCGGGCACGTGTGCGTGCCTGCCTAAGATCCCAAGAGGAAAAGGGATTGTGGCATGGCCATCCCCCCGGGGGGTGATTTCTCGCTTTCTGTCTCTCTGTCTCTCTCTGTCTGTCTGGCGAGCGCACGTGCCCTATAGCAAAAACCTCTCCAAAAAAAAAAAAGAAAAAAGAAAGAAAGAAAGAAAAAAGGCCTAGAAGGCCCAGTTGCACTGGCTCATGCTGGATGCTACTGGTTGGCAGGTAGAGGCCACATGGGAGAGACTCAAGTTTGATTCCAAGCCCACACTAAGAAGCCAGGCTCAGTGGTGTGCCTATAGTCCCAGCAAGTCAGGAGGCTAAGGCAAGAGCATTGCAACACAGCCAGACCCTGCCTAAAACACCATACACACAAATGGACATACATGCCTACACACACAAACACACACAGGAAAAAGAGTCTGGAGAAGTAGTGTTTTAGATGTTACAGACTAAATCTAAAATAATTGATTATACTATAGACCTAATTTAATCATGGAAAAAACCTTGAGGGGCCAGCAGGTGGCGTAGTGGTTAAGGCACTGGATTCCCATATGGCCAACTGCAGTTCGAGTCCCAAACCCAGAGGCTTGAAACTCACACTGGGTGTGTGTGTGTGCCCAAAATCCCAAGAGGAGAATGGAGAAGAGATTGCGGTGTGGTCTTTGCCCCAGCAGGGTATTTCTCACTTTCTCTCTTATCTCTTCAGCAAGCGCACGCACTCTATAGCAAAAATCTCTCTAAAAAAAAAAAATTGAAGTCTAAAAAGGACTGTCAGAGAAGCTTATGATAAAAATATTATTTTGGGGGGGGCAGGCCAGCAGGTGGCATGATGGTTAAGGGTAAGGGAACTGGACTCCCACATGGCCAACCATGGTTCGAGTCCCAGGTCTGGAGTCTTGCTTTCTAACATTCTCTCTCTCTCTCTCTCTCTCTCTCTCTCTCTCTCTCTCTCTCTCTCCTCCCCCCCCCCCCCCCGCCATCTGGTCAAATTAAAATAAAGTTAAATAAAATAATTCTTGAAAAAACATATTCTTTTAGAAAATTAAAAGAGGAAAGTCATGCAAAACTCTAAAGAAAGCCTCTTTCTGCATGTATGATATCTTCACCTGTATATTAAATAGTGCTTAGGACCAGCAAGTGGTGTTGTAGTTAAGGTGTTGAACTCGCACATAGCCGACTGTGGTTCAAGTCCTGGACCTGGAGGCTTGCTTTCTCACTCCCATTCCCTTCTCTGTCTGTCTCTGGTGAATAAATAATAATAATAGTAATAATAAATGACATAATTTTTTAAAAAGGCAATACTTAAAATCCAGATTTGTTTATTTCCTTTTGTATTACTAAATACCATGCCTGTTCTATGTAGTCTATCAGCACATATTTGTTGTGTGCAGACATTTGTTGTGTACACGCTATACCCTCTAATTAGAATGGCCTTCCTCCACTGTTCTTAGGGCTTGTTCATTCTGTTCCTCAGAGCTTAGATCAGATGTTAATGCCTCTAGAGACCCTCCCTGATCACGCTATTTAAAGTGACCTCCCCCCAGACCAGCATATAGTGTAGTGGTTATGTCGCTGGACTCCCATATGGCCAACCATGGTTCTAGTCCTGGACCTGGTGGCTTGAAAATCACTCTGGGCATGTGCGTGCATGCCCAAAATCCTGGAAGGAAAATGGAGGAGAGGGGATTGCAGCATGGTCATTCTTCTGGGGGTGATTTCTCACTTTCCCTTTCACTGCCTCTCTCTCACCAGCTGCGAGCACACGTGCCTTAAGGCAAAAACCTCTTTTAAAAAAAGGTAATAAAAAATAAAGTGACCTCCCCCAAGTTATGCCAGATCTCAACTGTTTTCTGCCTCCCTACTACTGTGTAAGCTCCTCACATAGAAAGGCCAGACTCTTCTGGGTCTCATTTTTATTATTCATAATAGAGCACATGTGCATACACATGAGAGCAAGAGAGAAAGAGAGAGAGAGATGAGCACCCTCCACAGGATCTGGTCATGCCATGATCTCCTTCCTTCAGTCCTTCAGCCCATCAGATCTTGGGCACTCATGTGCACGACTGGCTTCTTTTTCAGGTGAACCAAGCCAGGGATTCAAAGTGGGTTGCTATTTGGGATCCAAGTTTTCTTGAACAGAGTTTTTACCATTGTGCCACAGAGCCAGTCCCTATGGGTCTTATTCAACTTCTTACATAATATATTGGCACATGATGGGTACTCAGTAAATATGTTAAATGAATGAATAAGGGCCAGCCAGTGATGTGGTGGTTTAATTGGCTGGATCCCACATGGCTGACTACACAGTTTGTGTCCCAGATCCAGTGGCTTGAAAAACACACCAGGAGCATGTGCATGCATGCCCAAAATCCTGAGAGAAGAATAGAGAAGGGATTGCAGAGTGGCCATCCCCCCAGGGTGCTTTCTCACTTTCCCTCTCTCTCTCTGTCTCTGTCTCCAGTGAGCACAAGTGCTGTATAGCAAAAGAAAGAAAGGAAGAAAAATTAAAGAATGAAAAATAGGTACTATTGCTATTTGCTTCTCTTCTTAAACTGATTACTCAATTGGACAAGAGGAAGAAGCTAAATATTATCCTTTATTCCTCCTCCTCCTTGCCCCATAACTCTCTTGTGTTAGAGAGTTATGCTTACATTATCAGCATTTTATAATGTTGGGATAATTTAAAGGTTAGTACTCATCACCTCATTAAGTGTATTGCTTGATTGAATAAAAACCTTTCAATAATGGAAATGTGTTATTAATGTAACTCTTTAATTTGTATTTTAATTAGGTCGTTCACAGAGACTTGAAACCTAGCAACATTCTTTATGTGGATGAATCTGGTAATCCAGAATCTATTCGTATTTGTGATTTTGGCTTCGCGAAACAGCTGAGAGCAGAAAATGGTCTTCTCATGACTCCTTGTTATACAGCAAATTTTGTTGCACCTGAGGTAATTGTGAGAGAATTTGCTTATAGCATTTCAGTATCTTTGAAAACGTTGTGTGTGTTTAATATAGAATAGTTAATAATCATTTCATTGAAAACTCACTGAACGAATAAGATAAAATACCAACCCCTTATTTCTGTTTTGTGCTTCAGTGACATCTGATAGCCTATAGGAGAAAAATCTAAATTTCTCAACAACACATTACAAAATCTCTTCAATCTCTCCAATGTCCCCTACTTGAAGTTCTGGTCACACTAAACTCCTTGCCTGTCACTAAGCCTTCTCTGCTGTCTCACCTCTACCTTTTGAATATCCTCTGCCCTCTCCTACCTTTTCCCTTTGCCTACTGAATTCTTACCTATAGGTCTATGATAAATGGGCTGTTCCCTGTCCTTCCCTCTCTCTTCATATCAAGAATAAATTTTAGGGCAGCCTGTGGCCTGGTGGGTAAGGTGACTGGGCCAACCATGTGACTTGAATCCTAATCCTTGTGGCTCCAAAGACATGCCGAACACATGTGCATGCAAGCCCAAAATTCTGACAGAATGAAGAAATGGAGAGCAGATTGCAGCATGACCACACATATTGTTGTGTGCTTTCTCCCTCTCCCTGTCTCTCTTTCTGAGGAGTGCATGTGCCTCCTGGCAAATTATTTTTCTTAAAAAATAATAAATTGCTTCCTCATATTTATACCCATTGCACTTTAGACATGATTTTGTTATAATGCCTAACATGTTTAATTGTTAACTGTTTGTATATTTATCTCCCCTGCCAGATCCACTTTTTTTTTTTTTTGGTATTTTCTCATAGCATATGCTTGATAGTTGATTATTACAGCTTGAGTGGGCCCGGCCTCTGTGGTACAGTGGTAATGGAAATGTCCTGCAAGGCTGGAAACCATCCTGGGGTCAGCCTGGGGAACGGGGAATCACAGCATGACAAGACTCTATCTAGGGTGCTTTTTATGTCTCTCTTCTCTTTCTCTCACATGCACATGCACACTTTATTTTGAAAAAATACTTGAGGGAGTCAAATTATATATATAATTATATATATGTAAAAATATTGTTTTGTACTATATCATTTGTACTAGATTATATGTGTCTTGTAATCATTTCTGTAGAACCAGACAAAATATAAATTCATTATACATAAACTAATCTTCAATTTTTTTATATTCCTCTGTGTGCCTATAGTGGCACTCTTTAAATATTAATTCAAATATCAAAATTAAATTTTATGCATATGAATTATTAGTAGAACATTCTAGAATATGATTAATATGTTAATATACCGTTGATGTTTTCTTATTTATGTGCATTGATTTTTGAGATACAGTTCAGTTCACAGCCTATTCAGAGTTTCATAAAAAACAGTTGTGTTATAATACTAATTTTTTTTTCCCTAGGTTTTAAAACGGCAAGGCTATGATGCTGCTTGTGATATATGGAGTCTTGGTGTCCTTCTTTATACAATGCTTACTGGGTGAGTGTATGCCTTTTATTATAAGCAATTATTCATAAATATTTTGCTTAAATTATCTAGGTATTAGGACCAGCAGGTGGCATAATGGTTAAGGACGCTGGACTCCCGCATGGCCGACTGTGTTTTGAGTCCTGGACCTGGTGGCTTGCTTTCTCACTTTCCCTCTCTCTCTCGCTCTGTCCCTCTCTGGTCAAATTAAAATAGGTAAATAAATAAAGTTAAATAAAATAATTCTTTTAAAAATTAGGTATTTTTTAATCTCTATGTTGTAATATCTTCCTGTATTTTCTCATGCTACCTAGTATACACAATCCTGTGATAGTTCCACATTTATAGCTGTATCATTACTGACTTCCCGTAATGTACTATTCATGTCTTCAGACCTTAAATTGATTTTTCCATACTTTTTTGTACTCTTATTATGACATAAATATAAACTATTTTTAATATTTTAGCCTGTGATATGGCATATTTTGAAATATATTATTGTATGTTAAGTCTTTAGTATTTTATAAGCTATACTGGAGCTTCATTTTATTGATTTTTTTCACTTTAGGAGATTTTAATAAAGTATTATATTAACTAAATCACTTAGAATACTTTTGGACATTGCAAATAAATATAAAGATTACCAACAAAAAAAATTGAATTCATTGACATTTTAATTTATTTTAGTTACACTCCATTTGCAAATGGTCCTGATGATACACCAGAGGAAATACTGGCACGGATAGGTAGCGGAAAATTCTCACTCAGTGGTGGTTACTGGAATTCTGTTTCAGACACAGCAAAGGTAAGTACGACTTCCTCTCACATTTGAGAAAATAATTTTCCATAATCCAGGACAAGAAGAAATACTGTCAATTAGAATTTCTTGTTTATATCGGGAACCAGCAGTTACCGTAATGGCTATGTCGCTGGACTCCCACGTAGTCAACCACGGTTTGCATCCCGGACCCGGTGGCTTAAAACTCACGCCGGGCGCGTGTGCGTGCATGCCCAAGATCCCGAGAGAATGGAGGAGAAGGGATTGCGGTGTGACCATCCCCCCTGGGGGGTGATTTCTCGCTTTCTGTCTCTATGTCTCTCTCTGTCTGTCTGGCGAGCGCACGCACCCTATAGCAAAAACCTCTCCAAAAAAAAAAAAAAGAATTTTTTGTTTATAAAGTAATATGTTGAAGTTATGTTACCAAATAACTTGAACTCAAAAGTGCATTGATTATTTTGTTTCTTTCCCAGAGGGCATTGTTTTGACCCTACTAGCAATACATGTAAAAGCTATTTCTTACTGACAAACATGATGAATAATAAAGGTGGTAGTCCTCATGATCTGTCTGTTTACTGTGAGCCTCATACTGCACGTCACCTAAATTATAACAGCTCTTTAAAATAGCTGGTAGTGTCCCCATTTCACAGAAAGAAACCAAAGCCCAGAATTTTAGTGTGAGCATGGTCATAGTTTATGTACCAGGTATGTGTGGGCACTTCAGATTAAATATCTGATTCCAAAGCTTTCGTTCTCTAGAATAATTACAGCATGTTCTTGTTTTTATTTATATTATAAATAAACATCTTGTATTTTTCTACAGTAAATGGTGGCATATTTTTAGCATCTACTTGAAATCAGTTTGAAAATCCCTTCGGACTAAAGATCTACCATCCCTTGAATAGCACTGACTTGCTTTCCAACTCTGCTCTACTTTTGCTTTGTTCATAGAAAACATTCTTTTAAAATAGTAAAGTTTTTCATTTCAAAATAAGAAAAACATAGAAGAAATAAAGAAGATACACACTGGTAAAAGTGCTTACTGATTTTGCATAAGGGTGGAAGTTTGATTACATAAATTTTTGATGTGCTCTATTCAGATTCTTTTGGCATAGAGCATGAATCCTCATGCTTATAAAAAGGCAGTTTAACCCCAACCTCAGCCAGTGAGGGTCACACACATGTACATGCTCCTGGAATGTACGGGAAGCCCAAAGTATGAATCCAGGCTCCTCCCATGTGGCTTCAGCATCACTGAGTATTTTGTTATCACTGGTTTACCATGACTGGCCACTTGTTCTTCTTTTTCAGTAAGGTAAATAAAGTTGGGATTATCTCTGTAATTTTGTTTTCATTCACTTGCATCCTAGTACGCTTTTAGTGAGAGAGAAAGGGACAAGAGGGAAGAAGGGACCAGCAGTTAGCATAATGGCTATGTCGCTGGACTCCCACGTAGTCAACCGCAGTTCACATCCTGGACCCGGTGGCTTAAACTCACGCCGGGCGCATGTGCGTGCGTGCCCAAGATCCCGAGAGGAGAATGGAGGAGAAGGGATTGCTGCGTGACCATCCCCCCTGGGGGGTGATTTCTCGCTTTCTGTCTCTATGTCTCTCTCTGTCTGTCTGGCGAGCGCGCACGCCCCCTATAGCGAAAAAAACCTCTCCAAAAAGGGAGGAGACACAAATAGAGCATTAAATAAAATGTATTCAACTCACCATCTGTCTTATAAATTTCACATTATTATTATCAACTTCGTTGATGCATACAGTTAAGACTTGAAGCATGAAATGGGAGGAAGGATTCTATCATAATCTTGATGTGTCCCCTCAAATACAGGTTGCACATATGAATGTCAGTCATTTGGGCCATATGTATCAAATATAGCTTCAAAAAGAATAAGACTATAGTTGCCATTTACTGAGCATTTAAGGGCCAAGGACTGTGCTAACATTTTTTCTTTTTTTTTTTTTTTGAGAGGTTTTAGCTGTTGAGTGTGTCTGCTCATCAGAGAGACAGAGAGAGATGTAGAGAAAGTGAGAAATCACCCCCCAGGGGGATGTTCAAGCCACAGTTCCTTCCCCTCCATTCTCCTCACAGGATTTTGGGCACAGACGCACATATGCTCAGCATGAGTTTCAAGCTGCAGGGTTCACGACTCTAACTACAGTCAGCCATGTGAGAGTCCAGTGCCTTAACTACTATACCAGCTGATGGCCCTACTAACACTTTTTTTTTAATTGCCAGAGTGCACATGTGCTTGCCTGAGAATGACAGACAAAGGACAGAGCATCCCCCCCCCCAGTGGAATGTGGTCATGCCACAATCCCTTTCCTTCATTTCTCCATCATCTTGGGATTTGGGGCACACATGCACATGTACCTGATATGTTTTTCATGCCTCCAGGGCTGGTATTTGAACCATAGTTGGCCATCTGGGATCCAGCTCCCTTACCCACTAAGCTACAGGGCCAGCTCTATGCTAACACTTACAGCTGCATTGTTTAACTCAGTCCTCAGTGACCTTTGGAACATTACTTGTAAGTCTTGCAATATTTCAGGTTATGAATGATGAGCCGTTGTGATGAAATTTGAGTCAAATGGAAGAGAAATTTAGGAGGCAGAATAAACTTGGTGATTTACTGAACATAAGAAATGAAGGAGAGGCTGGCAGGTGGCATGGTAGTTAAGAGCACTGGACTCACACATGGCCAACTGTGGTTCAAGTTCTGGATCTAGCAGCTTGCTTTCTCACTTTCTCTCTCGCTTTCGCTCTCACTCACTCTCACTCCCTCACTCTGTATTTCTCTGGTCAAATTTAAATAAATTAATTAATTAAATGAAATAATTCTTTTAAAAATTTATGTAAAAGCAGATATCAACCATCCAACCCACATTTCTACCTCAGGAAAATGGGTGGAGCATAGTGTCCTTCACCAAGATGTGCAATGCAAAAGAAGTTTTGAGAGGAGCTATAGTTACAGATTTGAACATGATTTTGAAATGTTTATGTGCTGTAATTAAGAAATGTATGTCTATTAGGCAACTGACTATGTAGATATAGATCTTAGGGGAGAAGTCTGAGGTGGAGCTTCAAGTCAGAGTTGTCATCATTTGTGGTAGCTAAAGCCAGGAATGTGAGTGAGATTGTCTGAGCACAGTGGAGGAGAGCTAAGGAAGGAATTCTGGGAAGCACCACCATTTAAAGAGAAAGCTTAGAAGGAGTAACCATTGAAGGGGTAGGGAGAAGGTCAAAGTGACTTGGCCAAAAGTGCACTGGCTAACAGGCAGATTTGTTTCAAATTATAATAGAGTTTTGTTGTGCCCCTGGGCAGTTTTGCAAACTTTTATGCATTTTAAGCACTTTTGCCCACTCTCAGAAATTGATAGGAGAGGTCCCTAAATTTTTTGCTTTTTATTTCTAATTCTGCTCAGCCTATTCCTATTTTTAGCTGTTAATAACTAAGAATAAGAAACTATAAATGTCTAATAGCAGAGGAGTACTTGGAACAGTATCTCCCCAATTCTTAATATCTAGTCAACCAATAGATTCTATGAGTTCTTTCTCCCATATACATCAGTTCTTCAATTCTATCTACTTTTCTCCATATCTCCCTAAAGGTGTCATCTTTCACTATTCTCCAGGCCTGCCTCCTTTAATCTATTTTCCTCCATACTTTGTGAGTGAGATCTCTCCAAAGGACAAACTTTACCACATTACCCCTTGCTTTAAGTGCTTCATTGACCCCAGAATAAGTCTACACTTACTAATATTGCTTACAAGGCCATTCATGGTCCCTTCTCATCTCTCTCACCTTATGCACTGCCACATTCTCCTTGAAAGTAAATTTATGCCACAGCCACATTGCATTCCTGTCAGTTCTTTAACATTCTCTTAAACCTAAGAACTTTTCTCCAAACACACTCCATCCTATCTGCCCAAAACACTCTGTTTCTCCCTTCCTTTCTATAATCCAGTTCCTGCTTATCATTTAAGATGCGCAACAGATACATTTTTGGATGAAAATTTAAGTGGTAGATGGCTTTTATAAATGACAACTGTGTTAGCATTTTGAGGAGTGTAGAACCACATAATGATTACATAGATCTATATTCCACACATAGGAAAGTGTTCTGTTGTCTCTGGACCAGTGAGATTATGGGTGTTCTTTCACTTCTCTGTATTTTCTGATTTTTCTGTAATGTTCCTGAGTTGCTTTTGAAGTAGAAAAAAAATAAAAGGAACTCTAATCTTTGTGGAGGGAACATTTAGAATCCTTTCATTAAATCCTTATCATTGGACATTTATGTTCTCCTCTTCAGTATTACCAGCAGCACCAAAAAAGTCTTAAGTAGCTGAACATTATTTAGAAAATTGGGAGAGCCCTGTTGCACAGGGTTTAAGTACAATGTACCAGTAGCCAGATTCCACATGTTTGAAAGCCATTTGAATCCCACCCCTTGAAAAGCTTGCCAAGGGGTGTGTATATGCATGCCCCAAATTATTGACCAGATGGAGAAATGGAGGAAAAAGTCTTGCAGTGACCATGCTCCACTGGGAGATTCTCTCTCTCTCTCTCTCTCTCTCTCTGTCTCTCTGTCTCTCTCTCTCAAGCACATGTGCACTTTGGCAATTAAAAGAAAGCTATTTTTTTTTTTTTGGAGAGGTTTTCGCTATAGGGCGCGTGCGCTCGCCAGACAGACAGAGAGAGACAGAGAGATAGAAAGCGAGAAATCACCCCCCAGGGGGGATGGTCACGCCGCAATCCCTTCTCCTCCATTCTCCTCTCGGGATCTTGGACACATACGCACACGCGCCCGGCGTGAGTTCTAAGCCACCGGGTCCGGGACGCGAACCGTGGTCGACTACGTGGGAGTCCAGCGACATAGCCATTACGCTAACTGCTGGTTCCCAAGAAAGCTATTTTTTAAAGGAGAAAGAAGAAACCTACAAAAATGTATGACACTCAGAAAATCCGAGGGATAAAAGAGCCAGAGTAGTTAAAAATGCATGAAGTGTGATATATTATCCCTTTGTAATACACCAAAATTACTGTTGAGTAGCATAAATTAGAGACTAGGCCATTTGTTTTTTGAAGTTGTCATGTTCACCAAATTACTTTGAGCCCAAAAGGCTGGTAGTAGAAGAAGATAGTGTCATAGAACATAAAGAATACTCATCAGTATCATGAGAAAAAGAAAGGAAAAAAGGCTTAAGCTTATTGTATTATTCTTCTTCCCATTATAGGACCTAGTGTCAAAGATGCTTCATGTAGATCCTCATCAGAGATTGACTGCTGCTCTTGTGCTCAGACATCCTTGGATCGTCCACTGGGACCAACTGCCGCAATACCAACTAAACAGACAGGATGCACCACATCTAGTAAAGGTGAGCAGCCCTGTTTGGTCACTGTTTCCTGCACATCCTGTAGGTGAGGCAGGACTCTGAGAAGCCTTCTTACTTTAGGAAAAAAGTCAAGATATGCCAAAATATCAGTGATAAAACTAGTTTAAGAGTGATTTGATGGGAACCAGCAGTTAGCATAATGGCTATGTCGCTGGACTCCCACGTAGTCGACCGCGGTTCGCGTCCCGGACCGGGTGGCTTAAAACTCACGCCAGGCGCGTGTGCGTGCGTGCCCAAGATCCCGAGAGGAGAATGGAGGAGAAGGGATTGCGGCGTGACCATCCCCCCTGGGGGGTGATTTCTCGCTTTCTGTCTCTCTGTCTCTCTCTGTCTGTCTGGCGAGCGCACGCGCCCTATATCGAAAATCTCTCCAAAAAAAAAAAAAAAAAGAGTGACTTGAGTTTCTGTCAGTCTACATAAGTATTCACTATTAATAAGGACAGATAAGCTTACACATTTCCTAACTTAAAGAGCATGCCTTGCTGCCTCTCATATTAAAAGATTGTAAAGAAAAAAAGTTGAATAATCCTGAGAATCTCAACTGCTTGTTAAGAGCCTATCTCTGTCCTCTTTCATACACAATTTCAACCTCCTGCATTGACCTCTTCAGTTTTAAATCAGAGGATTTGACCAGTGTAGTTACTTTTATTATAAATCTAATAAAATTACATACATTTGCATATGGGAAAATTATCTGAAATAAAAACTTTATTTCTTGTTTATATATATGCAACTACCCATTGTCATTTTTGTTGCTACTTTTCTTTCCTTTTCTCAGGGTGCCATGGCAGCTACATATTCTGCTTTAAATCGTAATCAGTCACCTGTTTTGGAACCAGTAGGCCGCTCTACTCTTGCTCAGCGGAGAGGTATCAAAAAAATCACCTCAACAGCCCTGTGAATTGACCTCAGTGAGATATTTGGTACCATGGTGTAAGCTGATAGCACAAGTTCTGGCGACAGGTAGCACATATCTGAGAGACACCTGTAAGCACACACTGTCCCAGCTGGTACCCATAATGCTGCTGCTCCTGCTGCTGCTCCTGCTTTCGTCTCTTCTCGCTTTAAATGATTGTTAGCAAGTTAGATTTTCCTGGAGCTTCGGATGAAATGAAAATGGAAGCATGGCGAAGATATATTCACTGAATCAACAAGAAAAAAATGAACATATGAATACCACCTAAAAATACACTGAATAAAGTACTCTACACCATATAGCATTATTTTTATAGGAAATATTTCATGTCCCTTAAATATTCTTTGTTAGTTATAGGGATGGACAGTTTATGTTAAGCACTTAGCTTAAACAATCCGTTTATATTAGCACTGTATCCCTTGTGCCATCCAACATTTTGTATGTTTTTGTAAACAGTTCATATACAGTACATTTCTGTACTGCTTTCTTTAATGTATACATGCCTTGTTTAACTTGGAATCTATTATTATTAATCAATTGACTATTAAATCTGGTTAAATAGTTCACCTGGATTTAACAGTATTGTTGGACAGCCCTAAAAATGGCCAGATTGTGGAACAGCTGTTGAATGTAATACTTTCAAAATGTACATATCTTTCTCCACGTCTGTTTCACTGGTTTGTTCGTTTGTTTGTTTGTTTCTTAAAGTCAGGTGCTCTGTCATACTAACCTAGAGAGCTGTTATGGTAGAGAAAGTTATCATATGTGTGACATGAAATCAGGAGTACACCTATGAAGTTAGTCCATGTACTTTGCAACTCCTTAGGGTTCTTTTTTCCTTAATTAAGAAAGTAGTCCTTGAACTTCCCAATCGTAATCTTATGTAGCATCCATATTTAGTATTAGGCACATAATTTGGGATTTTGCCAATATACATCAAAGGCCTTTCAGAGTCAAGGTAAAGAAACTGGCAAGGAAAATTTAACAGGTAATTGAAGTCCTATCGGATATTTCATGTTTCAATAGATAATTCTATATTAAACACTAAATTGAATGTAATAAAGGCCACAGGCCTCTGTATGAAATTGGATTTAAACTTTTTATTCCAGGGAATAAAATAATCTTGATCAAACAGTATCTGTTCTAACCTGAAATAGCTAAGTAGGATAAACGAATGTCAGCACTGAGGGTTTTCTGAATCTCTCCTGATGGTTTATAGCCAGATACTGCTTCCTTTGACTTCAGAAATGATCAGTTTTCATAATGGCCACTGTGTCTGCTGAGATTGCAATATTCACTATCTACATAAAATGTCCTGGTTTCCACAGTTTTATTTGGTGAAAGAACCTCCTCCACCTGCTATCACCTGTATCTTTGCCAAGTTGCATAGCATACATCTATATGTAATGTAAAAGATATATGAACAAGGAAAAAGTGATTTAACTTAGCCCATCAAGAATGTGTCCAAATAGACCTTTCTTAGTCATATATGAAAATGTTTTACATCAGAAATTTTTTTTCCTGCCAGAAGCTTTGAATCTTCCACTAAGAGTACAAAGCCAAGAGCATGTGTTTTATCTAAACATCTTGAAAGCCGCTCATTGTTCCTTGGAAGCCACTTGTTCCTTAATTTCTCCCCTATGCAATTAAAACGTTATGGTGAAATCTGTAACATTCCTTTTGCCCACGTGGTACAAAATGATTATTGCATAAAAACTAAATGTAAGTGTATGTTCTAGATGAAAATGTTTAGGAAGAGGGATATCAGAAGGTCTAGATAGAGGAAGATTTTTAAAATTCTCTAGTATATGGATGCTAACTATGAAAAGCTGTTTTCCATTGCCTGGAAACAAAGCTTTTGTTGTTCTATTCGGTGTTTCAAGCCATGGTCATCCCAAATTCTTGTCACTATTTAAATGTTCATGTGACTTTGAGCAGAAAAAAGATACATTTTCAGTTTTGTGCACTGATGCTACTCCCTAATTGCTTAGATGTATTGTCCATCATAGTCTCTCAGAACTAGAAGTAAATATATAAATCCTTAGAACTTATCTGGTTCAACTTTCTCATATTGCATGAAAAAACCTGAGACCCAAATCAAAGACTAGAGTTCTTAGCTTCTCTCTCTTTTCTTTTTTTTCCTTGTAACACCGTGCTGCCTTTCCTTCATATCACCTGACCAGTAGCTGAGTTCAAAAACTACATATTTCTTGGGGCAGTCTTCTACTGGTACATGATGTCAGGTTTCTTTCTTTCAAAGATAATTGCCTTCTTTGCCTAGTCAAGCTGTCAGTTTTATTGAAGAAAAGCAGGTTATATATTCACAAGCTTGAAGGCTTTCTGCCTGAAAAGCAGTTTATGGGCATAATTTCTTTCATCTGTGATTCTGGTGTTCCCATTGCTTTTGACTTACAGTGGACAAACTTGGTTAACAGTGTGCTCTAAATATAGTGCTCGTACTGGGTTAACCTTTCCATTAATTTCTCCAAGTCCAATTCTTCCAGGCCTCTATAGTGTGGTATTGAGGCCCCTGAAGGCTTCTGACCTTCACCAGTAATGCTGCCAGTTACTGGGGCTTCTCCCAGGAGGTGTCAAACCAGTCTTAAAGATATTTCACTGTGAAAGTAGGAACTAAACTATTAGCTCTCTTTTACAATCTTCCTCTTAGTTTACCATCCAAAATAGTATCCAAAACGATAGCTTGCATTTCACATTGCCAAGCACATACTGGAAGGTACAAATTATGCAACCATGTGTTTTGTATCTTCCCTTTTGAGTAAGGATGTTAAATTAAGGTAAGTTTTCTGTCTTTTGTTTTTTATAAATTATTTCAGCTCTCTGGTTTATCGAGATGTCTTCTTTCTTAGTAGACCTTCAATTTTAATAGATTTGATATGCATGCATTTATTCAGAAGCAACCCCCAGAGCCAAAAAGTAATAATTTTGACAGCACAAAGTTAGGATGCGGTGAGGCTTGTGAGTAAAGGCACTCACGAGTGTCTCTTGAAAGAGGGTGTGGTGGTTATCGTGGTAAAGTTTCCATATCTCACATACACCCTAAAGTGCAGGTGTGGGTCAGCCATTTCCCATCTATAAAGAAGTGATTTCTGAGGCATCATGAGAGATGGGACTGTCCAGTTAGCTATGCCCTTCACCCTCAGCCCAGAAAATATTTGAACAGAAGAGTGGGTGGATATAAAAACTGCAAAAGGAGGCAGAATATGTGTGGCAGAAAAGGGAGTGGGGTAGGACTAGCCTAGGATGAGCGTAGAAAACATTCAAGATTTGGGGGCCTTGGTACAGATGTCCTAATCACTGTGGAGGTCTGCAATAAACACTTCAATGTGGCTTTGATATTCTCTACTTCCTGGTCTTTATAAATGACCTAAAATTTTTCAGTTTCCTCTACTGTGTTTTATAGAGAAAATTCTATCTTGTGGTGATATTGAGCATTTGAGACTTATGAAGGTATTAGGCCAGATAGCTCAGGAATGTAAAGGGTCAGAAAAGGTTTATTTTCTGTGATTAACAAATTCAGTGGATTCTATGGTTGACCTTGGTGCTTAAACCAGGAGGTTCCAATCTAGTCCTAGAGTTCTGTCCCTCTGAAAAGCCCAACTCCATGTGACTAACTGGATATAAATGAAGAGCCTTATTTAATTCATAGATAAGTTGACATATCTCAGTATTTTTATTTCAATTAATGAAAATAGTTTTCAACCCCTGGTTACTTACATATTGCTGGGCTCCGCAACTGACCATTGTGGAGACCAATTAATGAAGGAATGAAATTCACTTTTGGGGGACTGTGGTATTCTACAGAGCCGCACTTAACCACTTTTTCCAGTGTAGAATCTACAGAATGATAATATCCAAATATGGATGGCCAAGAAAAATTCGTATCTACAGTGTACTTTATGTATTTTTGACACTGCTGTATTCTGTGTGACCGAGTGACTTGTAACTGGTTCCAGTGTGACTGAGTGTTCTCAAAGAATTCTAGTAACGGAGTCAACTTAATTTTCTTAAACCTGGTATTACTATTAGTCTCACATTTACCACTTTGATTCCAGTCTTTTAACTGTTCAGATAAGGCATACCAAGGGTTGGGATGAGAGCCTACTTCCTACCTCTTAAGGCACTTTCCTCATTATTTTGCCATATAACCTTGAACTGCATGATAAGCTGTTTAAATGTCCATGACTTCTCCCAGAGCAACTAGCAAAATATATGGCATTTTGAATAGAGATTAGTGGAAAGGAAAACTTAGAGATTTAAGTTCAGAGGTGCAAACCTTGAGAAAACCTCTTTAGAGCACATGCCATTTGAATACAGTATATGTAAACGTATATGAGAAGAGAGTTGCTATAATAGTCCTCTCTAAGTAGATTAGTTCAATATCTAATGGAAGTGAACATTTTTACTCCTAGTATCGCTATAGTACTGAATGAACTGTATACTGAGTTTTTCAAACAAGTATTTAAGATAAAACTTTTAAATACAAAGCAAGGGCATAAGGATAAAGATTTTGGTTGTGTTTCTGTAAGTGTAGTTTACCATCTAAAGCTTTGTTTTTTAATTAAAAAGAAGCTTCAAGGTATTGCCATTCCTTAGCATCCTTAATGATTATGGGTGATGAGTTTTTAACTCTGAAAATTATATACATGTATTAGTTTATCTTAACTCTTACCCTAAACAAAAGGGAAGGTATACACCTAAGGGATGTAATTATTTTGCATTTTTGGCCATGGGTGGGAAAGGGGTGGGTATCTACTTAAACAATTTTTAAAAAAGAAAAAAAATCACAAATATTTTTCTACTATTATATATGATCTTACTTTATACTAGTTTCTCTCCAGTAAGGCATGCCAGAAGCCCAAGGTACCATATTATGAGTTCTTACATATTGTACCTTTTATTGGTGGTTAAATCACATCAGATGCTTGGCATTGCTGCCATAATTATGAAGTGCTTGTAAAGGATCAAATATCACTGAATACTTTAAATTGTTTTACTTAAGAGTCTAATCTGGGAAGTTTTCAAATCATACTATTAATGTGTAACCTAAGCTCTTTCAGATGTATCCATGAATAATCCTGGAACAATTGCTTGTATTCCTGTCATAGAACAGGTTTTGTAATCTTTAAAAGAAATGAAAATTTATATAATAAAGTTTCAAATCAATGCATATATGTCCCTTTTGTCAGATTATTTCGATTATATGATTAATCTTTTGTAATATCAAATTATTCTACTCAAGGTATATTTATGAAATTGGATCAATAGAACTTAAAACAGGAATGGGTTAGTAAGAAGGGCAAGGAGCCAGTAAGTGGCGGGTGGTTAAGGTGCTGGACTCCCACATAGCTGACCACAGTTTGAGTCCTGGACCCAGCAGCTTGAAACTCATGCCAGGCACATGTGCATGCGTGCTCAAAACCCTGAGAGGAGAATGGAGGAGAAGGGATTGCAGCATGGACATCCCTCCTGAGGGGGTGATTTCTCACTTTCCCTCTCTCTGTCTCTGTCTCTGTCTCTGGCATGCGCACACACCCAATGACAAAAACCTAAAAATAAATAAGTGCAAAAGAAATTTCCTGTGCATAATCTTGTTTAGCTCTAAAGGTTTGTTAAATCAAACTCCATGAATCATAGCTCTTACTCAGTACCAAACTCAATTACAGAGTGATCAGTAAGCACAGATGAAACATTTTTTTCTAGAGTGGTCCAAAACTACCAGACTTAGCTCCAAAAATGTCCTTTTTCTCCTTCATTATAGTGCATTTTGGTTCAGAATTAAAGGACAAGTGTCTTTTTACGTGTTGTATGTGGAGACCTTGTTCAATGGAGGCAATCATTTGATTTTGCAAAATCCCCTTTTTGTACTTCAATAATTACATGATTTAAATGATAAGCCTGGGGCCAACAGATGGCATAGTGGTTAAGGTGCTAGATTCCCACATACCCAACTGCTGTTGGAGTTCCAGACCTGGCAGCTTGATAATCACACTGGGTGCATGTGCATGCGTGCCCAAAATCCTGACAAGAAACAGAGGAGAAAGGATTGTGGCATAGCCATCCCTCTTTGGGGGTGGTTTCTATCTCTCTCTCTGTCTCTGTCGCTTTCCAGGGAGTGTACACGCCCTATGGCAAAAACCTAAAAAATTAAAAATTAAAAAATGAGCCTTGGGACCAGCAGTTGGTGTAATGGCTATGTCACTGGACTCCCATGTAGTCGACCGTGGTTCAAGTCCTGGACCCGGTAGCTAAAACTCACGCTGGGCACATGTGCATGCGTGCTCAAGATCCCAAGAGGAGAATGGAGGAGAAGGGATTGCAGCGTGGCCATCACCCCAGGGGATGATTTCTCACTTTGTCTCTCTGTCTTTCTGGCGAGCGCACATGCCCTATAGCGAAAACCTCTCAAAAAAAAAAAAAAAATGAGCCTTGATGCTTCTGCAACTTTGTGTTAATGCACCATGAATTGATAAAACTGACATACATAAGAAAAGCTAGGTTAAGAAAGTGTAGGATGCTGTAGCAATATACAGCAGGGTTGCCTAAGGATCAGGCAGTCCTAAGGAAACCAGTCAAACTGAGACCTAAAAGGGGAAGAGTAAAATAAGATATAGAGATTCGGAGTCCAGCAGGTGTTATAGTGGGTAAGGCACTGGACTCCCATGTGGCTGACCCCAGTTCAGGTCCCAGACCCAGTGACTTGAAACTCATGCCAGGAGCATATGCATGAGTGCCCAAAATTCCAAAAGGAAAACGGGAAAAGAGATTGTGGTGCAGCCATTCTTGCTTTCATCTCTCTGTCTGTCTCTCTGTCTGACAAGCACACACACCCTATAGCAAAAATGTCTAAAACAAAACAAAACAAAGATTCAGAGAAGAGGCACTCAAGAAAATATAAAGTTCTGTATGGCAGCTGGAGTTTAAATTTTTTTTTAAAAAAAGAATTATGTAACTTTATTATTATTATTTTTTAGTTTGACCACAGAGAGAAGAGAGAAAGCAAGCCATCAGGTCCAGGACTCAAACCATGGTTTGCCATTTGGAAGTCCAGCATCCTAACCACCATGTCACCTGCCAGCCCTGAAATAATCTTAAAGGCATGAGACTCAAGACCAGTAGGAGCCAGATCATCAAAGTCATAATAAATCATATAAAGGAACTTGAATGGTATCTCTGGGTTGTTTACCCTAGTCCTTGTTCTTTATTTCCTTTTCTATCCAGACAAACCTCATGAACTTATCTCTCAGAAATACCCTGAACTTCTTTTACATTTTTGCCTTTATACTGCACTCACTGAGCAAAATTCCAATCCTGGAGCATTTGGGTTAATGCTGTCTGTACATTTCTGGATATGTTGGAAGAATCTATGCAATTATGCATACCGATACCACTGCAAGCTTACGTTTTCAAATCCCAACTAAGCCTGCAGTAACATTTGTCAATTCTTTATTTTTCCTTGGTCAGATCTATTCTCCCATTTCTTTTCTTTCTTTTTAGCAGCTTTATCAAGATAAAATTGACATGCCATGAGAATCACCCATTTAAAGTGTATAATTCGATGTTAAAATGTGATACTCTGCAAGGCTGACCCATGCAATAACGTTCTGGGTTCATACCTGGAGACCTCCCTGAGTACACTGGGCACATGTATGTCTATAATCTGGTGTTGGCCAAAGCTGGGGGTGCATCATGGCACTGAGATCCCATCAGGGGTATACCTTCTCATGGAGGAAATATACTTAAACAAATTATAATTAAATGTTTCTTAGTATATTTACAGAATTGTACAACTAATATCACAATCTAATTTTAGAATATTCTTACTATTCCAAAAAGAAACTAGACCCCAGCCCAAGCGACCATTGTCTTTTGTTTGGCCTATAACAGTACTTGGTCTGTACTTCTGCTTTTGCCCCTTTCCCCTAGTCTCTATACTTGACACAAAAGCCAAAATGATCTATTTAAAATCTACTAAGGATTACAATAAGTAGCCTAGTCTCCTTACGTCTTGGATCTCATTTCCTCAAACTCTTCCCCTTATTTCCACACTTTAACCACTGGCCTTCTTGCTATTTCTTTAATAAGGCAAGCAGGCTCCCACTCAGGGCCTTTGCCCTTGCCGTTCTCCCTGCCTTGTACACATTGCCTACAGATGTCCATTCAGTTCATCTCCATTCTGATGGTCAGGCGGATTTGGGAGCCATCCTATAGTAGAGAAATGAAGCCTGATGAGGCTCTTGACTTTGTCTTTGTTTTAGTTGTTTGTATCCTTTGAGGTTTTATACTGGGTGACTGACAGAAAACTTTTATTTTTTTTTCTTAGGTTTTTTGCCATTGAGTGTATGGGCTGCCCAGAGAGAGATAAACGGAAGGAAAAGGAGAAATCTTCCCCCAGGAGGGATGGCCATGCAGCACCTTCTCCTCCAGTCTCCTCTCAGTGTTTTCGTCATGCACACACATGCACCCAGCATGGTTTTCAAGTCAGTCACGTAGGAATCCATATCTTAACCACCATGCCACCTCCTGGCCCCCAAACTTTTGATTTTTAAACATTGACTTCTAGACACTTGGAGTCTGATCACTTATTTTGTACCAGACACAATTGCTAAACACCAAATGCATTATATCAGTTTAATTCCTGCAACAACCCAATATGGTATTATTTGTGTAGTCAATTTGCAAATGAGAAGAAAATAGGTTTATAAAGAGATTAATAACTAAGATTATACAATAATAAATTGCTACAGAGCCTGGAGTTGAACCCAGATCTCTCTAATGCCAAAACCCAAGTTCATAATCATTTGACCTTTAAGCAAAACATAAAGAAATTTCATAAAGGCATTTTTCATCCTCACCTTTATAAATTGTGAAACATTGCAAATAGAGAAATCCAGAACTTTGAGTCCCTCATCTTTCCGTTTCCCTTGGAGAAGTGCATCTGTCATTCGGTTTTTCAACCTCAGCTCTATTTGATATTTGGGGCTGGATAATTCCTTATCTGGGAGGGTGGTGGTTGTGGTGGTTGTAGGATGTTTAGCAGAACCCTGGCCTCTGCCCACTAGCTGCAAGAGACATTGTCTCCCCTCCCCTAGCTGCAGCAACCAGAAATGTTTCCAGACACCGCCAAATGTCCCTTGTAGAGAGCCACTGTGTTAGATCATTATACTTGATTGTTCTGTCTTCTAAGTATGTCCATTTCCCTAGAGAGATGATGTTAAAACTGTAATATTTGCAAAAAGGTAATTTACTTAAAATAGGTTTATGTGCTTAGAAGTGAAGCTATTCATCCAGCATAGCCAGCCATGTTGGTTTTTTACAACTGCAAAGCATAACAGCACCACAGACGAAGAGGCTTAAACAATAAAAATTTATTTTCTCAGTTTGGGAGGCTGGAGTCTGAAATCAAGGTGTGTCAGCAGGGTTGGTTTCTTCTGAGACCTCTCTCCCTGGCTTCCTATTTACATGGTGTTCCCCCTCTGTGCCTGTGTTCTAACATCCTCTTATAAGGACACCAGTGGTGCTAAATTAGGGCCTACCTTAATAACCTCACTTAACCTTAATTGCCTCTTTTATTTATTTTTAGAGAGATTTTTGCTATAAAGCGGAAGTATCTGACGTTAGGTTTAAGCCACTGGGTCCAGGATTCAACCATGGTCGACTACGTAGGAATCCACCTCTTTTTAAAAGTTTATTTTTATTTCTTCCATGCTGTGTGTGTGTGTGTGTGTGTGTGTGTATCTGACAGAGAGAGAGAGAAACAGTACCCCAAACAGGGTCTTGCTGAGATCTACCCCAAGCCTGTAGCCAGACCCAGACCACGGCAAAACATGACATCTCAGAGAGGTATCTGAGCTTGAACCTTCCTATGTAGGATGAAGTGCCTCTTAAAAGGCCCTGTCTCCAAATAGTCATATTTTGAGGTATTGGGAATTTGAATTTACACATAAATTTGGGGGGGGAGGGACACAATTCAGCCCATAACACTGAATTTAAGTCTTCTTCTTTGTCTTCCTTCTTTACCTCTTGCGTGTATTGAGCACCTATTATGTACTGTACATTCTGCCAAGTCCTCGTAGTGATAAGATACACTCCTGGCCTCTGCCTGCCAAGGTTTACAGTGAGGTAAAGAAGACATATTTAAAAAGTAATAACAAGTGCCCTGCAAGTGTTTTGCTTTGGTAATGGATGACAAGAAGGCTTTGCCCTTCTCCTCAGCCTCCCAAGCTGGCTGGCAGGTGAAAGGGCCACAGAAAAACAGCTAATTTCGAGGTTAATGAGTCAGCAACTTGTCAAATCCAGAGCCCAGCATTTGTTACTAAGCAGCACAGGTCTACGGTTGGCCAGCAGCGGGCGCTGCCTCCGCGCGCCCTTTATTGTGACGTAAGGCTCCGCCCTCGCTCCCTCCCTGACTCCACCTCCGTTTTACTGGACGTCCCCACGCGCCGCGTCCCCTCCGGCCTGCCGCGAACCCTCCCAGAACCCGTCTCCTTCTGCTGTAACAATAGGAGTCAGCCAGCCACGCCTGCGCCTTAGAGTCAGAGGGCGGGCCTAGCCAGTGGCGGGAGGCGGAGAATAGCTACGCAAGCAGCCGCGACGCCATTTGCTGCTGCCGAGCGTGGGCGCAGGCGGGTCTAGGCAGAGCTTGATCGCGATTCTCTCCCGCGCCGCGCTGCCTGTCCCTTAGCACCTGCTTTTTCCAGCGAGGTCCCTCGTGTCACCCTTCGGAGGAGTCACCGCAGCCGCTGGAGCCACCCGGAGACAAGTCAGAGACTCCTTGAGGCCGCCGTCCCCGCCATGCCCAAGAATAAAGGTAATGCCGCCTGGACCCCCGGACCACGACTCTGCTCGACCCTGACTCCCTGGCTCTGTTTCTGGGTCGCCCAGGCTGTAGTGACTAGTTTTTCCCTTCCCTTCCTGCTTCCCTGCTGGTGGCTGAGTGCTCCGCACGGGACTCCGAGGTCGGAAGAGGAGCTGGGAAGTTACTCGTGTTTCCCACTTTGGTCACATTGGGGTGGAGCCGACGCCATTTTTGTAGGGCCTCCTGCGGGAGAATGTGGGCTTTTGCTCCCGGTTCGCGCCAGACTGACCCACTGCGTGATGGGGCCCGGTGGGAAGACCTCCCCCGGGATGGCCTGGGCCTTTCAGGTGGACTCCTTTTGGCCTTCCCGGGCACGGAGAGTTAAGTCCTGGAAGCAGTTCTGAACTTTAATAAGGGTGCTGCTTGCTTCGTGACCATCAGGTACTAATGCCTGGGTTTCTTTAGGGTTTGTTTAGGGTCAGTAGTTCGGTATTCTTGAAACTATTCCCTGTTTTAAGCAGCGGGCGAAACCTTGATGCAGTTTCAAGGTTCATATCTAGAGATGTGTACTCGCCTCCATCCCATTTCGGGATTTAACTTATTTTTTTTTCCCCAGAAGACTCGTTCCATACTTAGTCAAGTTTCTTACTTTTGCCTGAGATCACGTATATATTTTGGTGAGGATAAATACTTTAAGTTCTCTCCATTCTTAGTCTGAACGTTTACAAATAATCATCAGACTTGAGAATAAGTTTATTTGGGGTTTCCAAAATGGAAGCCCTAACCTAGCTAAAAGCAGAAGATGCCTAAAGAAACTCTTGTTTTTATACTTTTACAATGTTTCTGTCATTTTTAATATCTTTGTAATTTTTTAAAATTGTGCAGGTAGAAATAGGGAAAATACTGTATTTTCTGCTGTAGAGGAGCATATTTCACAGCCAACAAGAAATCTCCTTGGATTTTCACCCATAGGACCTTCTCTCCTGACCTAGGCCTACTTGTGTTCTCTTTTCTGCTTGACAGCTGGCTCCAAGGATTGTACCTTATTTCCTCCTTGTAGCTGTCACTACTTTCTTTATCCCTCAGGGTACTTGTGCAGGCCTTTCAGGGCACTTCACTTTGCTTTCCTAAGAAGTCAAACTTAACAGGTTTTTTTTTTTTTTTTTTTAAGCAAGGACTTTATTGCTCATTATTTTGGGAAATACAGGGTGATAAACGGAGAATGTTTAAAGTCTTACCATTTTTTTCTAATCTGTAATCCTTTTTATGTTCTAAGATGGTAACTGGATCACTTCAGTAGGTATATTCTCACCCTCATTTCTAATGACGAGATTTCCATTTCTCTCACTAGGCTGTGAACTCTAAAGCACAGAAGTAGTATCTGTCTTAATCACATTGGATTGCTCGCATTTGACACTCAGTAAATGCTCAATAAATATTTTTTGGATTAAGTCACCTCTCTTCTATTGACTCCACCCTTAGGTGAATAATAGGTTCCCCTTTGGTACCAAGGGAATAGGACTTGTATTCTCAGTGCCATCTAGTTCACTAGCTTTGTGTCTTGCTTAAGAAAGATCCTATTGGTTTTTGCCAGAATGCCTCTGATTGGTTTAAAGAAGAGATTTGAGAGGGTTTAGTTTTAGAAACTAGCTGTTCTTTCAGAATGTTTATTTTGCTTTATGCTACTTTAACTGTGGTATACTCAGACCTGGTCTCATTCTTTCAAAAGAAAATTTAAAGAGCATTCCATTACATGACAATAAAATAGAGAGGGGAATGATCAGGGTATAGTTTAGATAATTATAGATAATATAATGAACACATGAGAGTCCATTACTCTGAATTTAAGAATTACAACACCGGGAGTGGGCAGGCAGGTTGTGTGGTGGTTGGGGTGCTGGACTCCCACGTGGCCGTCCACAGTTTGAGTCTCGGAACTGACGGCTTGCTTTCTCACTTTCTCTCTCTCTCTCTGGTCAAATTAAAAAATATATATGATAAAATTAAATAAATCTCGTTTTTAAAAAAGAATTGCAGCACAGATTGATTTTAAGCCCCCCCCCACCCCCACCCCCATCCCCCATGTACTCCTCACGAATCCCTTTCATACTCTTCCTCTCTTTCTGGTGTAACTGGCCTTGCTACTTTGGTGTTTATCATTCCTGTGCCAAAAAAGAAAGAAAGAAAGAAAGAAGAAAAAAAACTATGTGTTGAATGAATGACTTGTACTTTGGACTGATTCTTTTTTTGAGAGTTTTTTTTTCCTATAGGGCGCGTGTGCTCACCAGTAAGACAGAGACAGAAAGCGAGAAATCACCCCCCGGGGGGATGGCCACGCTGCAGTCACTTCTTCTCAATTCTCCTCTCGCGATTCTGGGCACGCACGCAGACGTGCCCGGCGTGAGTTCAAGCCCCCGGGTCTAGGACTCAAACTGCAGTTGACTACATGGGAGTCCAGCGACATAGCCAGTATGCCAACTACTGGTCCCTGGACTGATTCTTATCAGCTTGTTTCATCTAGAAATTCTTGGAAATCCATCCTCAAATCAGAAGAAAGGGCATCCTTTGGCCCACTCATGGAGAGCAGTTAGAATAGAGTGCTCCCATATTTTGACAAGGTTACTACTATCTCACCATTCCTTTAAGAATGTATAGACTTGGGGCCGGCTAGGGGTGTGGTGGTTAAGGTGTTGGACTCCCACAGTTTGAGTCCTGGACCTTGCAGTTTGCCTTCCTACTTTTCCCTGTCTCTCTCTCTCTCTCTCTCTCTCTCGTCAAAATAAAAGATAATAATAACAAAATTAAATAAAAAATTCTTCATAAAAGAAGGAGAATATATGAACTACTCTCGTCTGACTGATTTGAGGAACTTCCAAGCTCAGGTATAGGTACATAACTCTATACAGAGCAGGGATGATCCTTGCCCTAATGGAGCTTACACTCTAATTTGAAGATAAAAGTAATGGCTCGAAGTACTTTTTTCTTTCTGGGAAATTAGTGCCCTAAGAATGTCTCAAATACTGAACTCTGGGTAGGGTAGTCAATTGTAGAGACCTGCCTAACATTAACATAGCAATGGGAGACTATCATCCGAGAGTCACTGCACTTGCTTCAAGAAGCTAAGTGTCTGTTTTTGCAGTGGCCAGGTGTGTATTCGTGATTATATCTGAGTGGTAAAGTTTTTGCTTCTGGGCCCTTCTCCTGAGTCCCTTAGCATCTCTCTACCTTTCTTCCGTCTTATGAACATGAATGCCAGTGTGGCTAAAGTTGTGGGAGGGAACAAAATGCTAAGTAGAGGTACTACCTTCACGTAGATGGTAGGAGCCAAAAAAGATTAGGTATGAATCTGGTTGTTCCTGCTCACTGACTATAACCTTAAGTGAGTTGCAGCTGACCATTGGACAGCATAGGATTGAAACTGTGTCTACTTATATGTGGGTTTGTTTTTTTTTTAATAAATGTTGTAAGTGTATTTTCTTTCTGATTTTTCTTAATTTTTCCCTCTAGCTTCATTATATGAATACCGTATATAATACATATAGCATACAAACGTATTACTTGACTGACTTTATGTTAACAGTAAGGTGTCTGGTTCAGCAGTAGGCTATTAATATCAATAGTTAGGTTATACATGCATTTTCAACTGTGCAGGGACTGAGCAGCCCTAACCCCTCTTTGTTCAAGGATCAGCTATATATATACTCACTGGTAAACTGGAAATAACTGTTATTACCTCCTAGGGTGATTGTGACAAGTAAATGGGTGATATCCATTGCATGGTGGTTAAGAACATGGTCACAGGTCATATCACAGAAACAATGATGCTGATTAAGGGCCAGCTTCGTAAAAGAGTCAATTGAATTTTAAATGGAGATTTCAATATTTATGGTACTCTGCTGGCAAAAGTTTGAAAAACCAGTTCTCTGCCTACTCTACACACTTCATTTTGTAAACATCAGTTTTCTTACATAGGGCCTGGTTTTAGAAGGGACACAAGATTTCAGTTTAGACGAATATATGTGTTGTGGGGTTTTTTTGGAAAGGATGAGTGCTAAACCAGAATTTTTTTTTTTTTTTGAGAGGTTTTCGCTATAGGGCGCGTGCGCTTGCCAGACAGACAGAGAGAGACATAGAGACAGAAAGCGAGAAATCACCCCCCAGGGGGGATGGTCACGCCGCAATCCCTTCTCCTCCATTCTCCTCCTGGGATCTTGGGCACGCACGCACACGTGCCCGGCGTGAGTTTTAAGCCACCGGGTCCGGGACGCGAACCGCGGTCGACTACGTGGGAGTCCAGTGACATAGCCATTACGCTAACTGCTGGTTCCCTAAAGCAGAATATTTTTCTGGATACTTACATGATGGTATTTGCTGTTCATGTTTTATGTCTGAAAAGTCCCAAAAGGAAATTTTAAGGGTTAATGTTTCAATATGATTGAAAATTATAAGCAATAATAACCAAATTAGGTAAATTATTTAATTCAAATGATTTTTAAAGAATTATTTAACTTTTTAAATTTTACTTATTTATCATTTTAATTTGACCATAGAGGTACAGAGTGAGAGAGAGAATAAAAGTGAGAAAGCAAGCCGCCAGGTCTGGAACTCAGATCACATTTGACAATGTGGGAGTCCAGCACCCTTAACCACAATGCTACCTGCCAGCCCCAATTCAAGTGATTTTTTTTTTTAATGTCTTATAAGCTTTAATTAAGTATACTGTCTGTTTATGCTGTTTTACACATAAGTGTTATTTTTTTTATTTTTTTCCTTTCATAAAACATTTAGGTAAAGGAGGTAAAAATAGGCGCAGAGGTAAAAATGAAAATGAATCTGAAAAACGAGAGCTAGTCTTTAAAGAAGATGGACAAGGTAAGTTTTTTCATCAGTGAGGCTTTCTTTTTTTGTTTTTTAGGTAACATCTTTTCTTTTTTAAATATGGGATTTCAAGTTCTAAATTTAGCAGAGATCCTAATCATAATCCTGAGCAGTAAATCTCAAGTCCCCTTTGTGCTTTCCAATTCTTATCCTCTCCACTTCTCCGGAGCCTTTTTTTGGTGATCATTTCCTGGTCTACTCAGTTGGCATTGAATGTTGGTGGTATTTCTGTAAGCATACAGTACAGTTCAGAAAGGATTCATCTTAAAAAGTTGTGGTCAACAATTCCTTTGTTGATAACAAGTGATGCTACATAGTGTGTAGAGTAACCATGGATATTTGAAGGATGGATCCAAGGCCATTGTAGGCCTTTCCATTCTCCAGCATCATTAAGATGTGATTTCATAAAATACAGTAAGGTAAAACTACTAATGACTGTTCTTTTTAGACCAGTTTAAGATTTTGTCAATAACTAGACCAAGCAAGGTACATAACACTAGTATAATAAATTCTAACTTGGTCACTGACATTTAATTTATAAGTAATTTTAAATTTTTTATTTTGAGTAATTTCATCCTATACAAAAGTTGCAGTATTGATCAAACAAATTCTCTTTCATTCTTCATCTACATATATATAAATTCACATACACACACACACACACTGAACCATTTGGAGTTTTTCCTGAACCATTTGGAGTTCAGTTGAAGACATCATACTATTCTTCCCTTAGCCTTAATCATCCTGACCTCCATTAGCAGTGGACTTTATTTGAGCAGATACTGCTTTTTGTTTTTCATTTTTTTTCCCCACTTTGGAACAGAGAGGCTGCCTCTGAGTTGGCTAGTCATCTTGAGGTATGAGGTGCTAGGTGGGCAGGCGGCTTACTCTAGTCTCAGTAACTCACACGTCAGGCTCAATATATTTACAGACTAGTGGATATCTTTGGGAATCAGTCTTACATACAACTTGAATAATCTCAGGAATCTGAGGTGATGTACCCTATAGGGTCACTTCCCCCATCTCCCATGTCTCATCTTCTCAGAGATTTTTAAGTGGCAGTATAATCAGTGGCTTATTAAGTTCCTGTTTTAGAAAGATTTTGGTTAAAAGTTTGGCATGTTGCCTAGGAACATCTTTCCGGCTTTATAAGCCCTCCAGAGTAATCACCAAGATATTGTAATTTTACAAAGATGTAAACATTTGAGTGTTTTTTATTTGCCACGTGTACTAAAAGATGAGATTTGCTTCAGAAGATTCTGAGGGAGGAGAGAGCACACATTGGGCAAGAATCAAGATGTGAGAGATTAATGATATAGTGTGCATTTTGGGACAGGGCACCTTTGATCTCCAAAAGTCAGCGAATATAGTTACAAAGACAGTCATGAGTAGATAGGGCCAGCCTGTGGATTGGTGATTAAGGCAGCTGGATCTCACAGGACCAACCACAGTTCAATTGAGTCCTGGGCCAAGTAGCTTGAAAAAAACGCACCAGGCATGTGTGTGTCCATCCCCAAGACCCCAAAAGAAAGGAGAAATGGAGGAGAAGTAATTGTGGTTTGACCATCCACCACGAGGCAGAGTGCTTTTTCTCACTTCCTCCCTCCCCCAGAGCACATGTGCCCTCTGCCTCCCCCCTCCCCCCCCCCCAATTAAAACATGCCTAATAGAGATAGCTTGTTATTGAAATGGCATTACAGAGTCTTGGTTCTGGCTCATTAACGTACTTAGTATTTATCACTTCCTTGTATTTATTTTTATATAATACTCCTGCTGCATCTTTTGGGTCGTCAGAAAAGTTGCCATGTATTTTTCTATTTTTTTATGCAAAAATACTTCATGACTTTTCTGACAACCCAGTGTTCATTTCTAGCCAGTGCAACTGTGTATTCCTACTTGCCAATTTTGTGTGGACTTCTAACGTTGCTTGTACCCAAAAACTGAACAATATCCCATATCCTTTTTTCTCCCCAGAATATGCTCAGGTAATCAAAATGTTGGGAAATGGACGATTAGAAGCAATGTGTTTTGATGGTGTAAAGAGGTTATGTCACATCAGAGGAAAGTTGAGAAAAAAGGTAAGTTTGGGAATTTACTTTAAAATTGGTTAGGGAAAATTATCAACAATTTTTACAGCCCAAGGACCTAATTTTATAAATTGTCAAAAGATATATTAGGTAAACAATAGTTTACCTGAAAGTCAAAGAAGAGATTCCTTAATAATTTCATAAAGATTTTGCTGTATAAAGAATCATTTGTATCACTTGTGTTGTTCTCTGCCCAAAATGTTTAGCCAAAATCTAAATCATAAGGAACAGCAAATCCAAATTAGGGGATATTCTACAAAACAGGGAGCCCTACTCTTAAAATATTAATGTTGTGAAAGGAAAATACTTCCTCCCCCTCAAATTTGAATTTCAAGACTTAGACCTGATAGTTCATTGTAGGATGCTGCCCTTGTTTGGGTGCAAGCTTAGAGGCTGAGGGAATTGTTTTAAAGAGTATTTTAAAAATGTGAATATGAATTATGCTAAATAAGTCTCCTGTTATGTTAAATTTTCTGAATATGATGATTGGAGGGCTTTGAAAATTAATGATTGATTCATTTTCACAGTAGGTACTCAGGCTGATTGATTAATTAGATTGGTTAAAAGTCCCAGCTCTGACTTTTGGTGTGTTTATTTGATGTGTTAATCATTGCAAAGGGGTTTTTGGAGCTTTGTTTGGGTGTGTAAGTGGAAGACAGAAAAGAGGGAAAGAGATAAGCCCACCTATTTTGTATTCTCATGTAACTGATAACTAACTTCTTGAAGTGGTTCACAATAAAAAAATCTCCTAAATTCCTCTCTCTTTCAATTTACCAAAGAGCACATGCACTCAAGAGAAAGGGAAAGGGAGAAAGCAACCCCCCCGGTGGGGCATGATGATTATGCCACGATCCCTCTACATTTCTCCATCTCATTGGGATTTAGGCATACCCATACATCTGGAGGTTTTGTTTTTGTTCTTGATCTTTAAATATAACATGGAGTGTCTTTTCTTTTATAGGTTTGGATAAATACCTCAGACATTATATTGGTTGGTCTCCGAGACTATCAGGTAAAAATTAACTTATTTATTGGTTACTTGCTTGAATTCAATGAGCCAGTTGTGGTTTAGGCATTGTGCTAGATACTCCAGGGATTGTGGTTCCTAAATACCAGTCTGTAGAGTCCGTATGTGAAGTTTTGTTTGTTTTCTTAAGAATTTATTTAACTACGGGAACCAGCAGTTAGCGTAATGGCTATGTCGCTGGACTCCCACGTAGTCGACCGCGGTTCGTGTCCCGGACCCAGTGGCTTAAAACTCACGCCAGGCGCGTGTGTGTGCGTGCCCAAGATCCCGAGAGGAGAATGGAGGAGAAGGGATTACGGCATGACCATCCCCCCTGGGGGGTGATTTCTCGCTTTCTGTCTCTATGTCTCTCTCTGTCTGGCGAGCGCACGCGCCCTATAATGGAAAAAAACTCTCAAAAAGAAAAGAAAAGAATTTATTTAACTATTCATTCATTTATTTTTAATTTGAACAGAGAGAGAGAAGGTAAGAAAGCAAGCCACCAGGTCTGAGACTCAAACCATGGTCAGCCATGTGAGAGTGTCCAGCACCTTACCACCACACTACCTGATGGTCCCAATATATGAAGTTTTTATGAAACTAAATGGTCCTCTTTCCTTTTTATTTAGTGTTTAAAAAGTTACCCTTTTTTGGGAATGATTGATATTATATAGTAGTGGTTTTATTTGTATTTTTAGTTAGCAAAATAAAAATAACACATGTTGGACCTCTAATTTTTTTCGAAGTTTTTCTAATCAAAATCTGGGAACTAGAAGGGGCCAGCAGTTAGCGTAATGGCTATGTCATTGGACTCCCATGTAGTTGACCGTGGTTTGCATCCCGGACCCGGTGGCTTAAAACTCACGCCGGGCGTGTATGCATGCGTGCCCAAGATCCCGAGAGGAGAATGGAGGAGAAGGGATTGAGGCATGGCCATCTCCCCTGGGGGGTGATTTCTCGCTTTCTGTCTGTCTGTCTGGCGAGCGCACACGCCCTATAGCAAAAACCTCTTCCAAAAAAAAAAAAAAAAATCTGGGAACTATTACTTGTAAGGGATACAGCTAAATAAGCCAAGATTTTATCCCACAACAGGCTCATAGCCTGGTAGTGAAGAGAATTAGACAGGCAAACAAGTAATTACAGTACACATAATGACATAAGTATGTGCTATCAGTTGGATGAATACTTGGGAAAGAATGGTAAGTGCCCTTCAAGATCTCCATACTCATGGTGGGTCTGTGAAATCCATTTGATTTCCACTTATTATAACTCATCTCCATGTGTCAATCTCCCTCCCCCCCCCCCCCATTTTTGCTAGGCCTGTGTGCTCACAGGAGAGAGACAGAGAGGGAGAGTGGGAAATCACCCCTCGGAAGGAGCAGGTGGCCACGCTGCAGTCCCTTCTCCATTCAGGCATGTACACACTTCCAGAGTGTTTTTTTAAGCCACCAGGTCGAGGGACTCAAAACTACACAGTCGGCCATGCAGGATCCAACCACCTTAACCTCTGTGCTGTCTGCTAGCCCCCAGCAGTATCTCTTTTATAGTCTTGATTATAATTTGATTTTTTTAAAATTACATGTATTTCAGTATAAGGATTAAAATCTTCACTTTAACTCATTGATTTTCACACCTGGGGGAGGGGTGCCGTGCTACCGGCAGGTAGTAGATTAAGGGCAGAGGTGATGGCTACAATGTACAGGACAGCATGCAGTAAGTGTCCATCTCAAAATAATCAGTAGTACCAATGTGGAAAAAGCTGGTATGTTCATATCAATATATTTTTTTAAGGTTTTTGCCATAAGGCACGTGCACTCATTGGAGAGAGACAGAGAGAGGAAAAGTGAGAAATCACCCCCAGGGGGTATGGCAACTCTGCAAATCTCTTCTCCATTCTCTAGGGATTTGGGGGCATGCACAGACATGTGCTCAACATGATTTTCTGTTTTTTGTGTTTTTTTTTTTAATTTATCATTCCTATTACTGATTTTTGTCCCCCCAAATTTGCCACAGGGCATACGTGCTCACCAGCGAGAAACACAGAGAGAGAGAGAAAGTAAGAAAGCAACCTGCCGGGTCCAGGACTCTAACAATGGAGTCAGCCATGTGAGAGTTCAGTGCCTTAACAACCACGCCACCTGCTGCCTCTTAGCATGATTTTCAAGCTGCTGGGTCTGGTACTTGAACCATGGTCAGCCATGTAAGAGTCCAGCACCTAACCACCATGCCACCAGCTAGCCCTATTCATACCATTTTAATGTCTATCATCATGTTTTGATCTAACAATGACCCAAAAGTAGGAAGAATTAGTTATGCCAGAAATAGGAATAATTAAGTCTTTATTTGACAGATAAGGATTCCAGAATTCTAAAAGGAATGATATTCTGGCTATAAAGTGACAACCAGGACCAATTCTTGAATCCTAATCTCTCATGGTCTTTCATCTATGCTCCTGCCACTTAAAGGGTAGTCCAGAGATCAGTAGCATTGCTGTCTTCTGGGAGCTTGTTAAAGCGCAGATTCTAACACTCTAGTCTACACTGTCTCAGTCAGACAGAATATGCATCTTAACCAGAGCTCCATGAGTTTCTGTATATACTTAGCAGTTAAGAAGTGCTACTTTGAACACATTGCCTGTGAAGTTGAAGCAATTGGTTTTCTCCCTTAACCAAGTGGGGTTCTTTTCAAATGGGGAAGTGTATATAAACATTCTAAGACAATACAGTTGACCCTTGATTAATGTGGGAGTTTGGGTTACTGACCCTCACAGGCAGTTAAAAATCCATATACAACTTTTTTTTTAGTTCTGCCATAGGTTGCATGCACTTGCCAGGGAGAGAAAGAGGGAAAGTGAGACTTAAAACACACATACATACATCTGCAAGAGGATGGCTATGTTGCATTCCCTTCTTGTCCATTTTCCTCTTGGGATTTTGGGCACACACATATGTGCATCTGGCATGTTTTTCAATCTGCTAGATCCAGGACCTTAACCACCACACTACTGGCTGACCTACCATTTATAACTTTTAATTCCTCAAAAACTTAATAACTAGTAACCTGCTGTTAACTACCAACCTTACTAATAGTATAAACAATTAACATTTGTTTTGTAGATTATGTATTATATACTGTGTTCTTATGATAAACTGGGGAAAGCTATGTTATTAGAAAAGTCACCTGTGTATCAGGGGGCCTGCATATCTCAGACCCGTGTTCAAAGGTGAACTGTTTTTCTCAGCAGAATGTTTACACCAAAAAACACCCAGAGAACTAACTTTATTTATGTATGTATGTACGTATGTGTGTATGTATGTATTTATTTGCCATAGGGTGCGGGTGCTCACCTGAGAGACAGAGAGCTAGTGAAAGGAAAAGTGAGAAATCACCCACTGCGGGGCTGGCCACACCACAGTCCCTTCTCCATTCTCCTCTCGGGATTTTGGAGAGGTTTTTTTTTTTTTTTTTTGCTATAGGGCGCGTGCGCTCGCCAGACAGACAGAGAGAGACATAGAAACAGAAAGCGAGAAATCACCCCCCAGGGGAGATGGTCACGCCGCAATCCCTTCTCCTCCATTCTCCTCTCGGGATCTTGGGCACGCACGCACACGCGCCCGGCGTGAGTTGTAAGCCACCGGGTCCGAGACGCGAACCGCGGTCGACTACGTGGGAGTCCAGCGACATAGCCATTACGCTAACTGCTGGTTCCCTCCTCTCGGGATTTTGGACATGCAAGTATACACACCACCTAGCATGATTTTTCAAGCTGTCAGGTCTGGGACTTGAACTACAGTGGGCCATGTGGGAGTACAGCGCCTTAACCACCACAACAAATGCTGCCCCTCCCCCCCAAGAACTTGTAAAAATACAAATATTTGGGCTTCACCTTTGGTCTTTTTACCTGTTTTCAAGAGATATGAAAACGGGAAATTCTAATAGAGAACATGCCTCATGAAACGCAGATAGATAGAAAAATTTATCAATTTCTTTAGGTTGTAATACCACTGTCAGCTTTCCTTTTTTTTTTTTTTTTTTTTTTTGGAAAGGTTTTTGCTATAGGGTGCGTGCACTCGCCAGACAGGTAGAGACACAGAAAGCGAGAAATCACCCCCCAGGAGGGATGGCCACGCTGCAATCCCTTCTCTCGGGATCTTGGGCACGCACGCACACGCGCCCAGCATGAGTTTTAAGCCACCAGGTCCGGGACTCAAACCGCAGTCGGCTACATGGGAGTCCAGCGACATAGTCATTACGCTAACTGCTGGTCCTGTCAGCTTTCTTAACATATTTTTCCTTTATGACACAGTACATGTGCCCACACATGTGAGAGAAGAGCATCCTCCATAGAATCAGGTCACAACCCAGAATCTCCTTCCTCCAGTCTTAGCCTGTCAAATCCTGAACACTCAGACACAAATCTGGTGTGTTTTAAGGTGCACAGTTGCCATTGGGATCCCACTTCCCCATAGTAGCTCATTACTGCTGTGCCACAGAGCTGAGTTTACTATGTGTTTGGATTACATTGAAAATTGGGATCCCAGGACCAGCAGATGGTATAATGGTTATGTTGCTGGACTCCCACGTAGTTGGCTGTGGCTCAAGTCCCAGACCCTGTGGCTTAAAACTCACGCCAGGGGCATGTGCGTGCATACCCAAAATCCCAAGAGAAGAATGGAGGTAAAGGGATTGTAGCATGGCTGTCACCCCAGAGGGTAATTTCTCTTTCTCTGTCTCTCCAGCAAGCGCACATACCCTACCCTATAGAAAACAATTCTCTAAAAAAAAAAAAAAAAAAAAAAAAAAATTGGGTCCCAGAGAATTTTTGTATTTCAGAATATTTCTAATCAGGGGCTGGCGGGTGGCGTGGTGGTTAAAGGCGCTGGACTCCCACATGGCCGACCACGGTTCGGGTCTCGGACCTGGTGGCTTGCTTTCTCACTTCCTCTCTCTCTCTCTCTCTCTCTCTCTCTCTCTGTCTCTCTCTGATCAAACTGAAAAATAATAATGATGTAATAATAAATAAAAGTTAAATAAAATAATTCTTTAAAAAAAAAAAAAAGAATATTTCTAATCAGAGTAATAGTGAATAATCTAAAAGATTGAGTCTGGACAGTTTGGCTCATAGCAAAGTGAGATTGGCAAGTATCTTTCTTAAGTTATGTATATAATCTTCCATTGGGTTAAACTCATGAATGTTTCTCAGAGGGTGTGAGAAAACTTTAGAATTTAAGAAAAGGGAGAAGGGTTTTTTAAAAAGTGAAATTTAACTTTTCAGTCGGAAAAAATTTTACAAAATAACTTAAAATATTTTGGCATAATCAATTCTAAAAGTTAACTTTTTCTTTATTTAAGGATAACAAAGCCGATGTGATTTTAAAATACAATGCAGATGAAGCCAGGAGTCTGAAGGCATATGGAGAGCTTCCTGAGCATGGTAATATCTGGGTAGTTACTTTTTTCCCCTTGTCCAACTTAGGCCCAGCCTGGGAGAGCATCATATCACCACATTTATAAGTGTCCAAATTGTTTAAACTAAGTTGTCATACGGCATTTAGGTTATCTGTTAGTGTTTAGGTAAAGGAATTTTGGTAGAATTTTGTGTGTTTACTTTTGTGCTAATTTACTTTTGTAACTAATTGATTAGTTTTAAGTGTGCCTGATTATATCTCATAATACTTAGATACTGTAGGAAAGAAGTTACTAGAATTCTGTTCCAAATAAATACATTTTTGGAGTTACAGCATGAGCCCTGGACTTCTACCTAATGCCAGTCAAAGAAGTTTTGTTACTGTATTTATTCAAAAATTTCTTCAAGAGACTGTTGTGTTTATTTATATAAAATGTGAAGATGATAATTAGGTACTGTTGAGTTTTATCAAAAAGTCAACCCACCTAATCTTTGTATTGTGTCCCACAGACTTTTTTAAGCCAACATTCTTTGTTTCCCTCCAAAAAAACGATGCATTTTTTTAATGCAGAAAACTTAGAGATAATTCTGTTATAACTTCATCAAAGAGAAAATATACTTGGCATACTAATATACTTGACATACTATCTCATAAGCCTGCATTTTCATTTGGCAGTTACTTTCATTTTGGGCTCCATTATATTTTATAAAAGCGATATAATTAAGCATTAAATCCTGCCAAAAGTTACGTGGGGGGTTTTGTTTTTATGATAGAAAACATTTGCATGCTCATGTGAGAGAAAGAACCCTTACTAGGATCATGTCACACTGCGTTGCCCTTTCCCCAGCCCTCCAGCTCTGCAGGATCCTGGATGCTTGTGCACAGCCTGTGTGTTTCAGGCTCACCCAGGATCCGAACCATAGTCACCATGTGGCTTCCAGCACTGTAGATTGCTAGCATTACCACTCTACCATGGCAGCTGGGCTGGGCTGCAAGTTTTTACTTGATATCACCAAACTAGAAAATGCAAGTACAGGGAGTCTTCAATAAGTTCATGGAAAATGCTATTATGAAAAAGTTACCCATGGATTTTAAAAATTTTGTTATACCAATATGAACTTGTTCTTTAATTCCATTTTTCCATGAAATTCTTTTTTTTTTTTTTTTATTCAGATAGATTGCATATGTGTACATATGGGAGAGAGGAGGGGGGAAGTACGTAGGTAGATAGGTAGATATGCGCACCCTCTACCACAGGATCTGGTCATGCCCAAGTCTGCTTCCTCCAGTCTTCCAGCCCATTTGATCTTAGTCACTTGGGAGTGTGCCCTACATGCTTAAGGCTGACAGGACTAGGGATTCAAATCAACTGTCATGTGGGATCCAGCTTTTCTTGAGCATCACGTTACTGCTGCACCAGAGTTGGCCCTTTTATCTGTATATCTGGGAATGGGACTAGCACTTCCTGGTTTATGTTATTTATGGATTGGCATGATTTGACCAAATCTTTCTAGTTAATGAGTCTTTCTGATGATTAATGAACCAGCTCTTCTCATCCCAAGGAAATAAGTTATTACAATGTGTTCAAACCCTTCTTGAAGCACTCTTGAAAGTTGTTGTAGCTTCAAGAAGTACTGTAGTTAGAGCCTAACTTAAATACAGCCTTTGTGAACAAAGCATTCAGTTGTATACAATATTGGTCTGAATAGTAGGGTCCTTAGATGTTAGGAAGACTTTTCTGTTGGTGAAACTTTGAATTAAATCCCCAGGATGGTTTGTAAGAACTTCCTTTTATAGTTCAGTATTTGATGTCATACCTACTTTTTTTTTTAGTGGGCAGTTACTCATTTTAATAATGTCTTGATTATATGAGTATATTTGTTATTGTGTCTTTAGCTAAAATCAATGAAACTGATACATTTGGTCCTGGAGATGATGATGAAATTCAGTTTGATGACATTGGAGACGATGACGAAGACATCGATGATGTAAGTAGATACACCTTGAGTTTTCTGGGTTTTGTTTGTGAATTATCCACAGAGACCAGGTCTTTTTTCTAACTTCCTTTAATTCTAAAAATGTGGTACACTTAAATAAGGGTATATTTTGATATTTGCTCATGAATTAAAATACTCAGTATTGTGTAGGAAACAACTGGTCAAGCTGTTCATAGTTTGAGGATTCTTAAAATTCTTTAATGTTTCTTGAAAAGAGTATTTTCTTTGGCAGTATGAATGTCATGCACTCTAATCATAACTTGATTAATTGCCTCAAGAGATAACTCTTAAGAAATTTAGTAGACAATTGAAAATAAACAGTTTTATCAAAGGAAACATGCCTTCTTGGTTGAAAATATTATTAATATTAGTAAGTTCAGTCTTGTTTGCACCAACTGGATATGAAGTATTAGAGTTACAGCCTACACTGAAAAACCTTGTTTAAAAGAGGCCTGTTGCCAATTATGTATTTTATTATTAATAAAACAGTAATGCCCATAAGCATAAATTCCTTACTACGGTTCTGCTATTACACCACATTTGAATGAAATTCAAACTTGTTCCTTTTAAATAATTATTTATTTAATTTTTATTTGTTTATTTATTTGAGAGACAGATTTTTGCTGAAGGGAGCATACGCTCACCTGGAGAGACAGAGACAAGGAGACAGGAAGCAAGAAGTCACTTCGGGGGTGGGGAGAAGGTCACACAGCAATTCCATCTCCATTCTCCTCTCGGGATTTTGGACATGCATACACATGTGCCTGGCCTGAGTTTAAGCTGCCAGATCCAGGACTCAAACTGCAGTAGACTCTATGGGAGCCTAGTGATGTAGCCATTAGGCCATCTGCTGGTCCCTTATTATTTTTTAATTTGCTGTAGGACACAAGTGCTCACCAGCATGACAGAGAAAGTGAGAAAGCAGGCTGCCAGGTCCGAGACTTGAACTGCAGTTGGGCAGTGGCAGTCTAGAACCTTAACCACCATGTCACCTGCTGGCCTCCAAACTTGTTCTTTTTTTTTTTGGAGAAGTTTTTTGCTATAGGGCGCGTGCGCTCGCCAGACAGAGAGACGTAGAGACAGAAAGTGAGAAATCACCCCCCAGGGGGGATGGTCACGCCGCAATCCCTTCTCCTCCATTCTCCTTTCGGGATCTTGAGCGTGCACGCACACGCGCCCGGCGTGAGTTGTAAGCCACCAGGTCCGGGACGCGAACCACAGTCAACTACGTGGGAGTCCAGTGACATAGCCATTACGCTAACTGCTGGTTCCTCAAACTTGTTCTTTTGATAATATAAATATACTTAGTAATTTGGACATCATAAGTGTCTCTTAAATTTGGTTTGAGTTTTTTTGTTTCAACCCTTTACATAAAATGTAGCTCAGAAACCACCTGTAGATATAAATCCAGAAATAATACTGTTTGATTCAATGATGAAATTTCAGAATGTCTAGAGCAATTGTTCTTCACCTATTGTACAATAGAATTACCAGAGCTTTTCAAAAATATAAGGACCAGTCTTAAGAAATGTGACTTATGGGACCAGCAGTTAGCGTAATGGCTATGTCGCTGGACTCCCACGTAGTTGACCGCGGTTCAAGTCCCGCACCCGGTGGTTTAAACTCACGCTGGGCGCGTGTGCGTGCGTGCCCAAGATCCTGAGAGGAGAAGGGATTGCAGCGTGATCATCCCCCCTCGGGGGTGATTTCTCGCTTTCTGTCTCTCTGTTTCTCTCTGTCTGGCGTGCGCACGCGCCCTATAGCAAAAACCTCTCAAAAAACAAAACAAAACAAAAACAAGAAATGTGATTTAGGCACCACAAGTGATACCCACTACTGAGATTCTTCAATTAGCATTTTTTAAATACTTGATTTATCACTTATCCTTCCATTCATCCTTCAGGTCATCTTATATTTTGATGTCTTTTCAAATTATTTAGAATACTCACACCATGAATTTAAAATTTTAGTGTACGCCCTAGGTATATATACATTTATGAATTTTTAAGCATATGTAGACAATCATGTCCTACATAAGACATTTTGACCCGTGATGGACACATGCACAATAGTGATCCCATGAGGAGTGTATAGGCTATATCATAGAGTGTAGGTATGTAATAGGCTGTACGTCTAGGTTTGTGTAAGTACACTTTATGGTGCTCATACATTGATGAAATCACAAACAGTGCATTGCTCAGAATGTGTTCCCATTATTAAGTGATACATGACTGTAGTACTGTTCTGCTAATGTTATGTATTTTAAAGCATACCTAAAAAAAAGAGAAGGAAAAATGAGAAATACATTCATTATTTTCCTTTTTTTTTGAGAGAGAGAGGTTTTTGCTATAGGGCGCATGCGCTTACCAGGTAGACAGAGACAGAGAGAAAGCGAGAAATCACCCCCAAGGGGGATGGCCACGCCGCAATCCCTTCTCCATTCTCCTCTCAGGATCTTGGGCATGCACGCACATGGGCCCAGCGTGAGTTTAAGTCACTGGCTCTGGGACTCGAACCACGGTCGACTACATGAGAATCCAGCAACATAGCTGTTACACTAACTGCTGGTCCCTTATTTTCCCTTTTGAGAGATTTTTGCTGTAGGGCTTGTGTACTCGCTGGAGAGGCCAAGAGACAGAAAGTGAGAAATCCTCCCCAGGGTATGACTGCACCACAATCCTGTCTCCTCCATTCTCTCAGGATTTTGGGCACACACATAAGCGCAGCATGAGTTTCAAGCCACCAGTCAACCATGTGGGGGTCTATTGCCTTAACCACTGTGCCACACACTAGCCCCTGTATTATTTTCTTAATGCATATCCCTTTGGAGACCCTGAGCTAAGACAAAAGAAACACTTTTGTTTGTTTTTTGGAGAGGTTTTTGCTATAGGGTGCATGTGCTCGCCAGAAAGACAGAGACAGAGACAGAAAGCAAGAAATCACCACCACCCCCAGGGGGGATGGCCACGCTGCAATCCCTTCTCCTCCATTTTCCTCTCTGGACCCTACTTCTTCCCCTAGGCATTTTTTTTTTTTTTTTAAAGAGGTTTTCGCTATAGGGTGCTTGTGCTCACCAGACAGACAGAGACAGACAGAGAGATAGAAAGCGAGAAATCACCCCCCGGGGGGGATGGCCACGCCATAATCCCTTCTCCTCCATTCTCCTCTCGGGATCTTGGGCATGCACACACACGCGCCCGGCGTGAGTTTAAGCCACCGGGTCCGGGACTCGAACTACGGTCGACTATGTGGGAGTCCAGCGACATAGCCATTACGCCAACTGCTGGTCCCTTCCCCTAGGCATTTCTCCAGAAGGTTTATAGGTGCAAGCAAGCCATCATTCCTACAACTATTGATAGATTGACTTGGCAATTAGGTCATATCCCACTCTTTCCTTTCTTCTTTTTTTTTTTTAAAGAATTATTTTATTGGGAACAAGCAGTTAGTGTAATGGCTATGTCGCTGGACTCCCACGTAGTCGACCGCGGTTCGCGTCCCGGACCCAGTGGCTTAAAACTCACGCCGGGCGCGTGTGCGTGTGTGCCCAAGATCCCGAGAGGAGAATGGAGGAGAAGGGATTGCGGCGTGACCATCCCCCCTGGGGGGTGATTTCTCACTTTCTGTCTCTATGTCTCTTTTCTGTCTGTCTGGCGAGTGCACGCTCCCTATAGCGAAAACCTCTCCAAAAAAAAAAAAGAATTATTTTATTCAAATTTATTTATTTTAATTTGACCAGAGAGGGACAGAGTGAGTGAGAGAGAGAGAAGGAAAGCAAGCCGCCAAGTCAAGGACTTGAACCACAATCGGTCATGTGGGGAGTCCAGAGCCCTTAACCACTACATCACCTGCCAGACCCACTTGTCCCTTTCTTAATGAATAATGCATTTTGTATGTTTGCTTTCATTCCCAAAATGTAGTATCAAATTACTAGAACAAAAGGATGGATGGAGATACTGAACTTTATTATATTCTGCATAGCATAGAACATTATAAAGGAGATCATAAAGATTTATGGTCAGCAGGCCCAAGTTGAGAAAAAACTGATGTGAGGAATTTCTTCTTCAAATTGAATTTGTTTCCAGACAGCCCAAGGAGGTCAAAGTCTTCTTGGATGGCTGCTGAAATATACAAATTTTTTTTCCCTTTGACATGATATTCCTTTCTCTTCCAGATCTAAATTGAACTCAAGATTTTACATTCCAGTTTTCTGAAGATTGTCCTGCAGTTTGGATTTTGGCCATGACCCTTAAGGAAGATTAAAATTTCATTAGCATGAATGCAATTTGTTAAAGCAGACTGATTTGTTTCCAAGGTATTTGTGTTTCTTTGAAAACTGATAATACTGAATTGACATCTTAAACCCACATTGTTCTTTTGACATACTGGAGCTTATGAGTAGAAGACCATATCTACTGTTTAAAAAAGAAAACAATGCATTATTGCCTTTCCTACCTTGATTACTTCCAACTTCCAGTAAGTAAATAGATGTTTTGGATAAACCATTTGCCTTGTATTCATTATGGACTAGGATTAAGCCCTAGTTTGGATTAGCCTGTTGACTGTACTGAGTCCCTCTGTATATTGGTTACCTAGATGCTCCTTGAGATTTTTATAGAATTTGAAAGAGGCAGAAATCTGCATTTGAAGTAAAAAAAATGATGGGTCTGTTTTTAAGTAGCATGTGGCTTATTTTTGTACTGATTTTGATACCATGTACATTATTTTCATGATCTTATTTTTGCCACCATGAACATATCAAGGAAAAAATATCTCCAAAATGTAGTTTTTAGAACCTGGGTTTTAATAGAAATTTTGAATGTATAGTAGTTGCAGAAATTGAACACTGGGTGGCACCCCAATATTTAACATTGGAAATACCGATGTAATTGGCTTTAAAAAAAACCTTTGCATCGGCAGTTTCCCAAACAAGAAAAGTTCGTTTTGATTATGTGCATGTATGTAGAATTTTTTACCAAACAGAAAGATTATGTTAAAAAGTTTTACTTTATTTTTTGAAGTCATACATGTAAGCTATGATTTTGAGTGCTTTATAAACACTTAAAACATATAAAAATGGAATTTTAATTTCCTAACAACTTGTACGAATTAAGCCTTTTTCAACCTGTCCCTAAGTTAGGGAAGTAGGAAGGAATAACAATTTAATGAAAAGATGGTCTCCAATTTCTGAATTAAAGAGCTACAACTGAGAAATACAATAAAGAAAACATGCTGCAGAGTATATTATACCTGTATTTTGTGTTAAGGATGTCTTAAGTGGACTTTTTTTCTTTTTGTATTGCTTGTATTGGGGATTTGGGTTTGCTCTTCTGATTTTGTTTTTAGTTGTCAACTCTAATAAAATGAAATTAGAGTTGGGTGGGTTAGACTTCACTAGCCACATTAAAAAGAAGAGAGACCCCATCATATATTCTCTTGGTCTCCAGAGAACTTTTTAGTGATGAAAACTAATAAACGGGAAGAAACGTTCACACGGCTTCAAAATAAGCAGATCTCTAATCCCAGTCTTGTGATAATTCCCTTTTTTAAGTGTGAAAACTGGATTGAAAATATGAAGTACCATAAAACATTATTAAGTTGAAGAACAGAAGTTAAGAATGCATAATTATGATCCATGTTTCATATTTTCTGGCATTCCTGCACATTTGTCTAGGAGGGATGCGCCCAAGGCGGAGGGCTGGTTTTGAATTCTCAAAAGAAAACAGCCTTGAGGAATTGACTTGGCAGTTCTCTTCATCGGTAATCTAAACCTCCTAAGATACTTAGGCTCCTGTACATAAAAATGTTTTGCTAAACAAACAGTATATATAGATCCTTTCACATTTTACTACGAGTGTTGGAGTTCTGCATATGTGATACGGTTCCTGGTAGGGACAGTGCAGTTCAGACATTAGTTTCCCTGCCTACCTACCCTAAGGTTTGTTTAAAGAGCATTTGAAATTATATCTATGACCCCAATTCATGTATTTGCTGGTGATATATTTTTCCTTGCCTAGGTAGTAATATCTGAATGTAGTGTTCGTGGTTACATCTGGGAATATCTCAAATTACAGTGATTTAAATAGTTGGAGCAACACTGTAGCTCATATGCAACACTACCTGGAGGAATTAATATACTAACTTGTATTTAATGTGGAAATTGTATAGTTTCATTTATTTGCTATTTCAGATAAGGAATAGAAGTGGTCTTCCAGAAAAGTGAGGTTTTTTGGGAGAGTGATGTTTTGGTGTTTTTTTTTTTTTTTTTTTTTTTTTTTTTTTTTTGTTATATTCTTTGATTCCTATGATAAAATGTTATAAGCTATGCCCAGAAAGAAAATAAAATGTTTGAAACCTAAGAAAAATGGTTCTTAACTGACAAAAGTGTGTAGTAATTACTAATGAATTTCATAGGGTTGTATTTTTCATGCAATGTTTATTCTTCTTTTAGTTAGAGTATAAATATGTTGTGTTAGGGTGGTTAAATAGCAAAACTAAGCCTTTGTATAAGACTTGCCAGTATTGAACTGTTGAACTGTTGAATGTTTGCTGAACATCCAGCCTCTAAAAGAGACTGCTTCTTAAAGGGGCCTATAAACTATGCATGATGGAAATTTTTGTGTTTTGCTGAGGAATGGCCATCGGTTTACTCAGCACATCTATGGAATCATGGCTATAAATAGTTGCTTACAGATTATTTGTGACTTGTAATTTACCTTAATTGCATAAATGCTAAATGATGATGTTGAATAACATCTTTAATAGATATAAACTGCTGTCGATATTGACTTCAGAGTAACTCTGAGTAATTTAAATAGGTAAAAGCATGCTTTGAATAAAATACTTAGCTAGATTTATACTGTATTTGTATTGTGTACAGATTTAAACAACATCCAGTATTGACTATGATCTGACAGTTTAGAATACCAGAATGAACATGAGGTTCTTTGGGAGTTCTACCTGTCATAAAGATTAAAAGCATTTTTAATGATAATGTGTTTATCTTGCTTAGTAAGGATAAGCATCATTTATAGTTTAAACTCCATGAACCTCTGCACATTTTGTGTTCCCTTAAACCACCATTTTTTTTATCCTTGCTTTTTTCTTAACTACTCAGAAACATGCAGAATCTGAATGAAGTCTTAGGACACTAGGTAGAGAATGAACTGAGCAATTTGGAGAGTGTATTGGGCCCTGACCCCTCTTCCCCGAACCCCAACCCAGCTGCCAGGTACCTATGAGGCAATTTGCTGGAGAGGGAAGAGCATGGGCCCTGAAGTTAGTGGGCCTGTTCCCAACCCACACTTTACCTTTTACCCACAAGAAAGGCGATCTGGTCACCTCCAGCTTACATCAGCTTCAGGGTCCTTACTCATAATGAGATGGGGATGATGAGAGCAGTACCTGCCTTACAGAATTGTTGGGAGGATCAATATTTTTAGAAATTTATACACATAATGCACTTAGAGCAATGTCCACTGCTTTTTACTTGATAATTAGGACTGTAAGATGGATTATGCACGTCTTCTATATTCTCTATAAACTGTTTCTTTGCTTACAAGTATTTAAAGTAATTGCTACCAACCTCATTTAACACAACATAAGACTAACAGATTGAAGTTTCTAAATTGCTTAAAGATATTTTACAAAATACCGACTGTCCTGTACTTCAGAGAAAGTTTGTAATTATTAATATTGACAGCTCTGGTAAATACTTCATTAGTCTTCAGTGAGCCCGTTTCTGTCCTTTTACTATAGATTTATGACAACTAATTAATACTGACTAATTTGGAGGTTTTCTTTCCCATCAATTGGAATGATGTAAAGAAATCCGACACGAACCTCTGCAACTAGAAAATAAAATATGAAACAACTTTCAACAGTGTATATAATTGATTCTTTTCAAGATTTACAACATCTTAAACTGTTCATGGTGACTTCTGAAAATCTTATTTTTTAAAAAAGACTGTGATATATAAGTAAAAAGTATACATTATTTTTTATTTTTCGTCTTTGGTGATTTGATGTTTATACAGTGAATGAGTCGTATTTAGTCATACTCTAAATATGGGGTTGCATTTTCTCAGTAATTGTATTTGTCACAAACCTATGATAAAGGAAACTTTTTCTTTAAAAATTGTTTTATTTTTAGATTTTTGCCATAAGATGTGTGCGTTCTTCAGAGAGAGAGATAGCACTCCCCATGAGGGATGGTCATGCTGCAGTCCTCCATCCCTCCCACTTTTCAGGACTTTGGGCATGCATACTCATGCGTGTGGTGTCTTTTCAAGCTGCTGGGTCTGAGAATTGAAACGTGCAGTTAGCCGTGTGGAACCATCATGCCTCCAGCTGGCCCTGAAGAAGACATTTTCTAATGGTAAATCAGTTGTCCAGAATGGCCTCGAATTGCCAAATCCCATTTAACAGGCTTTATTTTGTAGTACACAAAGGCCTATAGGTGAAGTGATATTTACACTTCTGGCCAATTTGCTCACTTTTAAAATACAGTCTTATGTTTAATACGTATTTATGATTTGAAACATCTCTTCAAAATTAAGAATAATGGGAATTTTTAATCATGAGAGGATGTATGTTCTTAGGGAGAAAGCACTCCGCCATGCGGGATGGCCACACCACAATCCCTTCTCCATTTATCCATCCTCTTGGGATTTGGGGCATGCATACACATGCCTGGTATATTTTTCAGGCTGCTGGGGCTGGGATTTGAACTGTGGTCAGCCATGTGGAGTCCACCTCCCTTAACCAGATAAATGTTACCTACCAAAAACAAACATAAAAATAAACTTAGTTTTTTTTTTTCTTGTAAAAAGACTTTACTCAACATGAAATACTTCTCAAACCTGTCCAGTTGAGAATACCATACACGTCATCATCAACAGGTAATAAACCATATCTGAATCCCACTAATGTCATGCCTATTTGTTCTCTTGCTATCCTTCTCCATACTCTTCTCCTGTCCCATTCCACACTGTCTTTTTTTTTGCCCCCCATCCTTGATTCCCTATCTCTCACCCTCGGCCATCTCTCATTCTCCTCCCACACTGTCTCTGGTATCTAAGCTTGCCCTCTATACTGTTTTTCCCCCACACCTTATTGAATCGCCACCGACCCTAAGCAATCCAAATACCCTCATAGCAAACACAGATGATACACACATTTCCATGAACACAAGTCCAACTCTACGCATCCTATAAAGTAGCACCTAGCTGTGGCTACATGTCCCACTACAGTCATTGAGTGGATATATATATATATATTATTATTTTTTTATTATTATTTTTTTTCCTGAAACTTTTTTTTTTTGTAATTCAATTTACATTCCTTCCCTCAGCATCATCACAGCATACAAAATGCGATCTCCCATCCAGTACACATTGTACAGTGATTCAATCATGCCCATTATAAAAAAAAATTTCCATTACTAGTTCCTAGCGTCACTTCCACCCCTCTTTCTGACCGTCTGTTCCTTCCCACCCTCCTTAACAATAGGGAACATAGATTCTGTTCAGGGTTGGATTAAGGGTGGGTCTCGTGCAGTTCCACAATTGTAGGTGAGTCTCCATGTAATACAGTTTCATGCAAGCGGTTTTGGCAAGCAGAGATGATCATCAGTTGATGCGGCACAGCATCCATCTTGTGACCACCGGGAATGGTGTTGGGGGGATCCGCAGCGTGAGTCATTCTCGGGTATCTGGCTTCCTTAAGAATGGTGGAGTAGATCTTGTTTTTCCCTGAGGTAATGCAGAGCTGGTAACCATCATCTTCTCATTGTCCATAGGTAGAGAAAATCCTCCTATACAATATATTTCCCAATTGGTTTAAGACAGCTAAAGTTTCATTTTGTTGCTTATAGTTGCAAGTTCTCAATCCCTGTCCTCAGCTTCAGTTTGCCACCTGCGGCCGGCGGCCATGCTCAGGCCCAGGGGCCACGTGCAGGCCCGGCGGCCACACGCAGGTCCGGCGGCCACGTGCGAACCTGGCTGCCACACGCAGGCCCGGGGGTCACGCGCAGGCCCGGCGGTCACTCTCAGGCCTGGCGGCCACGTGCAGGCCCAGGGGCCATGCACAGGCCCGGCGGCCACGCTCAGGCACTGGCCCAGCTGCCACGCTCAGGCCCGGGGGCCACGCGCAGGCCTGGTGGCCGCGCGCTATCACCAGAAAGGCAGCGGGGGCTGGGCTGCCCGGGCTGCGGAACGCGAAACAGCCCACCCCTGGCCGGCCCGGGCCGGAGAGGCAGCGGGGGCCGGGCAGCCCGGGCCACAGAACGCGAAGCAGAGCCCGTCCCGGGCCGGCGCCGCGCAGGCCCAGAGCCCTGCGCACGCACAGCATGCAGGGGCCCAGAGCCCCGCCTAAACTTAGTTTTTTAAAAATAGTTTCACTTAATATTCTTGACTATGTGGGGAAAACTTTTTTTTTTTTTTTTACTTTGCTTAACTCATGATAGAACTTGTGCTTATGCACATGAAAGAAGAGATGGTAAAAGATGAGCACCCTTCCCAGGGTCTGGTCACACCTCCATCCTTCCTCTAGTCCTCCAGTCCATCTGATCTTGGGCACATTCCTGTATGCCACATGTTCCAGACTGACTGGGCTGGGACTCTGTTGTCACCATATGGGATATTTGCTTCTCTTGAGTGGTTCATTACCACTGTGCTGCAGAGCTTGCCTGGCAGCAAAAATTAGTAAGATTAGGTTAGCCTCATAGATTTTTGCCATCCTAACCTTAATAGTACACATCTTTTAAATATTTTGTGTGATGGGAAGTACTGCACAACACACTCTGCACCCTGAAATCTAGCAGTTTCTCAAGGAAAAGCACTTCTGTGATTATTTGAATAGCAAACTGTACTAGATGATTGTTTATGGAACATTTTTATTTGAAAGAACTGACAAACTGGTTATTCAAACTTGGGTTTGTGTTCAACATTTTCACAAAAATGAATGAGATGAGCCACTCATTTCAAGCAAAACAACCAAGTATTGTTGAAGACAATAAAATTTGAGCTTTAGACGAAAAAATGAAAACTTTGGAAAGCTAGTATCTACTACCAGTAGCCTCTCAGATTCACAATAAAGATTTTTATGAAGAGATCAGTTGTAATATTTATGAATGCCACTATTTAATAATGTCAACATTTAGATGATCTTAATATATTTCTGTCAACTAATTTTTCAAGTGTAACAGTATGAAAAGTTTGTTGGTTTGGTATATTAGATTACATAGTGCAACTAATTTATTAGAAATTATCAGAGAACAGGAACCAGCAGCAGATGGCATAATGGTTATGTCACTGGGCTCCCACATAGTCGATCATGGTTCGAGTCCTGGATCTGGTGGCTTGAAACACATCAGGCGCGTGTGTGTGTGCGTGCGTGCCCGCCCAAAATCCTGAGAGGAGAATGGATTGCGACGTGGCTATCCCCCCTGGGGGGTGATTTTCTGCTTTCTGTCTCTCCAGCAAGTGCATGCACCCTACAGCAAAAAAAAAAAAAAAAAAAATCTCCCTTAAATTATCAAAGAACATAGTTGAATGAAAAGGTTATAGAAATACTTCCTTTTCTAGGTACACACCTCTGAGGCCAGATATTCTTCGTGTACTGTAATCAATTCATTGACCACAAAAGCAAATATAGGACTGTCTTCTATTAAGAGATCTGAAATAATGCCATCTCTAATTTGAATTTTTGTCATTTTTCTTTTTTTTCTTTTTTTGGTCATTTTTCACTGAAAGTACTGTATTTATCTTAATGTGTTGAGTTTATTATTGAATTAACAAATGCTTATTATCTTAGTCCATTTTTGCATTGCTAATAGAAATACATGAGACTAGGTGAATTTAAAGAGAATAGGGGTTCTTATTCAGAGTTTGGAGGTTTGGAAGTCTGCATTCATAGGCCTGGCATCAGGCTCGCCTACAGCATGGCCAATGGAGACAGTGGCAGGTGTGTGCAGAGAGCTGCTGACAACTGTCGACTCATCTAAGAACTAATCTTTTCTCATAAGAGCTAGAACTCACTAAAGATGTTGCTTTTATAATGATATCACCATGCTCCAATCACTGCCCACTAAGCCTCACTACTCAACAACATCAAATTATGAAACTGGGTAACAAACCATTGTCTAAACACTAATTTTTTTGGGGGGAGGGGGTGCTAGTTCTTATTTTGAATTTTTTTTTTTGAATTTTTTAAATACAGTCAACATTGATAGATACAGGGTCAGCCAGTGGCATGGTGGTTAAGGCAACTGGATCCCACATGGCTGGCTGCAGTTCAGGTCCTGGACCCACAGCTTGAAAAAAAACAATAGGCATGTGTGTGTACATGCCCACAATCCCAAGAGGCAATTACAGAAGAAAGAATCACTGGATGGCCATTCCCCTGGGTGGGGGAGTTGCTTTCTCAGTTTCTGTCTCTGGCCAGTGGACATACCTTAGAGCAAAAAAGAATAAAATATTGATTAACTCACAAGTGAGCTTGCCATTTCAAGGAAAGTTGACAAATATTGGTGACGATACATTCACACTTTGAAGTGAGAATTTTGGAAAATAATATGCCACCATTAGAAACAAAAGTTTGTGATTCTCAGTGTTTAGGTATGAAGTGGGAATTGGCAAACTTTCTCTAAAGCACCGGATAGTATTTGTTTTTTTTTTTTTTTTTTTTTTTTTGGAGAGGTTTTTCACTATAGGGCGCGTGCGCTCGCCAGACAGACAGAGAGAGACATAGAGACAGAAAGCGAGAAATCACCCCCCAGGGGGGATGGTCACGCCGCAATCCCTTCTCCTCCAGTCTCCTCTCGGGATCTTGGGCACGCACGCACACGCGCCCGGCGTGAGTTGTAAGCCACCGGGTCCAGGACGTGAACCGCGGTCGACTACGTGGGAGTCCAGCGACATAGCCATTACGCTAACTGCTGGTTCCCCGGATAGTATTTGTTTTAGGCTTTACAGGCTACATAGTCTGTTAGAGCTACTCAATTCTACTGGGTAGCCTGGATGCAGTTGTAGACGGCTCAAACGAATGTGGCTATATTCTAAAAAAGCTATTAATAGAAATAGGTTGTGGGCTTTAGTTTGCCAATGCCTGCTATAAGGTTGTTCTGAAACAAAATTTGAGAACTGCTGTGCTAGACTGACTTGCTGAGATTTTTAGGTAGTCTATAGAAAAAGTCCAGGACACTACTGAATGCATTTAACAACCAAAAAAGGTTAAATAGACATTGTATTCATGGATGATCTGACATGTTACAAAAATACCCATCTTTTGGCCAGCCCTTGGTGTGTTGGTTAAGGTAGCTGGATCCCATGTGGCCAAGTGTGCAGTTTATATCCTGGACCCAGCAGGTTGAAAAACAGGTACATGTGCGCCCAAAATTCCAAAAAGGGAGGGAGGAACAGGAATTGCAGCGCGACTGCCTTCCATGGGACTACTTTCCCTCTCTGGCAAAATAAGTCAGTTTCCAAAAAGGTTGAGAATAGATTCCTATGACTATTTAAAAATCCTAAAATAACTGAAAACTAAGAGGGAACTCAATTCGATATTAAGTTGTACCATAAGCCATAATAAAATCGGAATAGAAAGCTCAGAATCAAGTCTTACGTTTTTATGAGAACTAGATACGTGATAAAAGCAGATTTAAAAATCATTAGGAAGAGAGATTAATGGTGCTGAGGAAAGTGATACTGGGTCCCACCGCACACCATAGACAGATTTAATGGACCTAAGGATGCACATAAATAATGGGAAGAGGTTATGAAATAGTATACCACAGCAAAATAAAAATCAACAGTACATCCAAAACTAGTAAAACAAATATACACAATATAACGTTCATTGTTGAAGATGACCATATATATTCTTGATTTCATTCGCGTACACTGCATGTTTTGAAAAGCTATACTGTACCTCACAAAGGTGTTCATTCAATACATATAAATGAGAAATCATACTAATAAAAAAGCTATGGAGCCAGCAGATGGCATACTGGTTAAGGCACTGGGCTCCCACATGGCTAACTGGTTCAAATGACAAAACTCACTCCAGGTGTGCGTGCATACATGCCAAAAATCACAGGAGGAGAATGGAGGAGAAAGGATTGCGACATGGCCATTGCCCCTGGGGGGTGATTTCTCTCTCCATCTGTCTCTCCAGTGAGCATACACACCCTATAGGAAAAAAAAAAAAAAACTCTCCAAAATAATAATAATAAACTGCTACAGGGCCAGCAGATGGTGTGATGATAAAGACACTGGATCCCACATGGCTGACGGGGGATCCTGCACTTGGTGGCTTGAAAAACCCACCAGCCAGGCACATGTGCGTGCGTGCCCAAAATCCCAAGAGGAAACTGGAGGAGAAGGGATTGTGATATGGCCATCCTGTGTGGGGTGATTTGTTTTTCCCTTTCTTTATCTCTGGTGGGTGCACACACCCTTTAAGAATTTAAAAAACTACTACAGACACTGGTTATTTAAGGAAAAAAAAAGGTTAAAGGCAGATCTGTAAACATGAAGGAAAACGTGGAGTATCTGGGGATTAAGGAACTATGTGTTTTTTTTTTTTTTTTGGGAGACGTTTTTGCTATAGGGCGCGTGCGCTCGCCAGACAGAGAGAGAAAGCGAGAAATCAACCCCCAGGGGGGATGGCCACGCCGCAATCCCTTCTCCTCCATTCTCCTCTCGGGATCTTGGGCACGCACACACACGCGCCCGGTGTGAGTTCAAGCCACCGGGTCTGGGACTCGAATCGTGGTCGACTACGTGGGAGCCCAGCGACATAGCCATTACGCTAACTGCTGGTCCCAGGAAGTATGTATTAAAGAAGACCTTTTAAAGCACAAACCGTAAGGATGGATTTTATTTTGTAACCATCACATGAAAGATTCAATCAAGCAGGAACCATCAGTGGATGCCATATCAGTCCTGTGTAGGTTATCTGCATGACCTTAAAAGTTCCTCCCCAAGAAAAATTGCCTCTACAGTGGAGAAACTGGTAGCCAATTAGATAAAGGTATTTATCGGAGTTGGTTTCCTTTAGATATATATACTCAGTAGTGAGATTACTAGATTATAAGATAGTTTTTAGTTTTTTACGGATCTGCTATAGTGTTTTTTATACTGGCTGTACTAATTTACATTCCCACCCACAGGCAGATTTCCCCTTTCTCCACCATCTCCCCAGCACTTGTTTTTTTGGTTTTTTAATAATAGCTATCCTAACTGGAGTGAGGTGATACTTTGTTGTGGTTTCAATTTGCATTTTTCTGAAGATTACTGGTGTTGAGCATTTTTCCCCCATGTATTTGTTGCCGGTTCATATGTCTTCTGCACTCTGAACGTTTATTACAGCACTATAACTAAGGCAGGGAATCAACCTAAGTGCCCAACAATGAAAGCATAAAGAAAATGTATATATACACAATGGAATATTAACCGTTAAAAAAGGCATGAAATCCTGTCCTTTGTGACATGGGTGAACCTGGAGGAAATAGTGTTAAGTGAAATAAACCAGGCACTGAAAGACTGTATGTTCATTAGTGGAAGGTAAAAGATCGGATCCCATAGAGTGAAAGAGTGGATACCAGAAGCTCAGAAGGGGAAATGAATAGGGAGGGACAGGGAGAACTCGGTTAACAGATTGAAGAATACAAATAGGTAAGTGGAATGAATCCTAGAGGACTAGCAGTGTAGAGTAACTATAGTTGGTGACAATTCAATGTGTGCTTCAAAATAGCTGGACAAGATTTCAAATATCCACAACACAAAGTAATGATAAGTGTTAGAGATGACGGATATGCTTATTACTCTGAATTGAGCATTACATAATACTACTTGCATTAAAAACCTGCATTGTACCCCATAAGTATGTACAACTATTTTATGTAAATTAAAAATTATAATTATACTGAAGTTGCTAGCACTGTGTGGTTGTGTACAAGAATATCCTTAGGAAATATACATGAAATATAACAATTGAGGACAAAAAATATAGGGTGAAAAAGTAAATGGAGAAAATGTTAATAGGATTTTGGCATAAAATTAAGGGAAATTTTGGTAATCTTTTAAAAGCTTAGTTGACTAGATGAAGTATTTTCTTTAATTTTTTTTTTTTTTTTTTTTTTTTCGCTATAGGGAATGTGTACTCACCAAAGAGAGAGAAATCACCCCCCAGAGGGGAGGGCCATGCAGTAGTCCCTTCTCAGTTTTGGGCGTGCATGAATAGGCACCTCATGTGTTTTTCAAGCTGCCAGATCTGACTTGCACTGCATAGTCAGTCTTGTGGGATCTAGCCACCCCACCAAGCCACGGGCTGGCCCAATATTGCCACATTTTAAACCCAGAGAGAATTATCTAGAATACAAGAAACTCCTGGGAATAAACAATAAAAAAAACAGCCCTACCAAAATATGGGCAAGGATTAAACAGGCAATTTACAGAAGGGTAAACCAGATAAATAAATCATTCTTGGGTGGGGTTGCTATAGGGCACGTGCGCTCACTAGAAAGAGACAGAGAGACAGAAAACAAGAAATCATCCCCCGGGGCGGGGATGGCCACGCCACAATCCCTTCATTCTCCTCTCGGGATCTTGGGCATGCATGCACATGCACCTGGCGTGAGTTTAAGACACTAGGTCTGGGACTCGAAACAGGTCAACTACATGGGAGTCCAGCGACATAGCCATTACGCCAACTGCTGGTCCCAATTAAATCGTTCTTATAGATTTGTATACAGCTGCAGTGGATAGATCTTGGTGCACATGTGTGTGCAAGTAAGAGTAGAGAGGAAGAGAGGGGAGCACCCTTCACAGTCTGGTCTCTGCTAGAACTTCCAGTCCTCCAACCCCTGGAGTCTTGGACACCAGCCCATGAGCCTAGTGTGTTTCAGGCTAACTGGGCTGGGAATTCCAACTGCAGTTGCCCTGTGGGATCCAGCTTCTTTGGAGCAGCAGCATGTTACTTCTACACCACAGAACCAGTCCTGTGAAAGCAGTTCCAAACAAAGAAAACAATGGTGGCTATTGTGCAATATCATTATATAATGTGTCTTTACAACACTTTAAGTTTCAAAAATACAACTATAAAAATCCCAGGTGTTTATGACTAGAGAGGAGTGAGAAAATAGAGAGTAAAAGAAAAGAAAAACGGGGCCGGCAAGTGGTGTGGTGGTTAAGGCACTGAATCCCACATGGCTGACTACCAAGGTTTGAGTCCTGGACCTGACAGTTTGAAAAACAAAACAAAACAAAACACTGGGTATTGAGGCCAGCTGGTGGCTTAGTGGTTAAGGGGGCTGGATCCCACATGGCTGACTGAGCAGTACAAGTCCTGGACCCGGTGGCTTGAAGAGCACACTGGACACGTGCACACTTGCCCAAATCCCGAGAGGAGAAAGGATTGTGGCATGGCCATCTTCCCTGTAGTGATTTCTCACTTTCCCTCTCTCTTTCTCTCCCTGTCTCTCTCCAGCGAGTACATGTGCCCTATACCAGGAAAAAAAAAAAAAAAAAGTCTGGGTGATGCACACTCAAAATCCTGAAAGAATGGAGAAAGGATTGTAGTGTGGTCATTCCTTCTCCAACGGGGAAGAGTGTGATTTCCCACTTTCCCTCCCACTGTCTTTCTCTCTCTCTCTCCAGCAAGCACATACGCTATAGCAAGGGGGAAAAAGTAATAATAATGATAAAACTAAAGAAGGATGCTTTGCATAGATGTCAGCAGGCCATGAACTATAGAGTTGGAGGAATTAAAACTCTATACAAGGACCCTAAGCAAAGGGGAAGAGTGGTATGCGGCCATGCTCTTACTAACTTGGGTAGATCTTACTGGGATAGGAACAGCCCCCATTGCAGCTTGGGGCACCAGTCTCCACTTGCCTCTTTCCTGCTCTTTTATATCTATCTTATTATCTCTTTCGGTTTTCTCTCCTACCCACTCCTGGCACACTTTGGGCATATCAGGAGCATGTTTATCAAAGAAACATTTTTTCTGCTGCAAAGGGGCTGTTTCCAAACTTTTCATCAGGAGTCTAGATGCCAGTTCCTGAGGCTTTCACTTTCCTTTTTTTTTTTTTTTTTAAATTGAGTTTATAGACCATAAAATTTCACTAGTTTAAAATGTAAAAATTGGGCCAGCAGGTGGTATGTTGGTTAAGGCTCTGGACTCCCATTTGGCAGACCATGGTTCAAGTCCTGGACATGGAGGCCTGAAAATCACAATAGGCACATGTGAGTGCCCAAAATCCAAGAAAGAGAGGAGATTGCAGTGTAGCCATCCTCCCTGGGAGGTAATTTATCACTTTCCCTCTCACTGTCTCTCGCTGGTGAGCACATGTGCCCTATGGCACAAAACTTTTAGAAAAAGGTAGAATATTAAAGAATTTTTAATACATTTACAGAGGTATGCAATCACCACCATAATCTAATCCTAGGATATTTTCATCATCCCCAAAATAAAATTTGTACTCATTACTATGCTTCATTTTGATCATGTACTGTATTCCTCACTCCCCCAGGATGGAAATAAAAACCTTGGGGCTGGTCAGCTGTCTAACAAAAACATGCAGCCCGGCACTCCACAGGGTCAGGTATCACTTGGCAGGCTATGCCTGGGTAAAGATCTAGAGGCTTGAGCAGCTGTGGGAAGATGTCTTTCAATATGCTTTTTTTTTTCTTTTCTTTCTTTCTTTCTTTCTTTTTTTTTTGGAGAGGCTTTTTTGCTATAGAGCATGTGTGATCGCCAGAAATACAGAGAGACAGAAAGTGGGAGATCACTCCCCAGGAGGGATGGCCACTCCGCAATTCCTTCTCCTCTTGGGATCTTGGGCACGCACGCACACGCACGCACACACACCTGGCGTTAGTTTAAGCAACCGGGTCCGGGACTCGAACTGCGGTCGACTACATGGGAGTCCAGCGACACAGCCATTACACTAACTGCTGGTCCCTCAATATGCTTTTGAAAAAAAAAAAAAAAACAATAAACGCAGGAATAAAAGGGTATTCAGGGAAAAGAACCCCCCCCACACACACACACACACACACCACACATACATACATCCTTCCCTCTCCCGAGGCAACTCGTTTCACAATTGTGTCTTTTCAGAGAGGTCCTCCTAGCGGACATTTCCGAAGTGGGAGTTATTTATGCAGGAGAAGAGGAAGCAGATAGGCTGGGGAGTGCGGTGTGGTTGGAAGGCCAAGGTACACATTGGCGAAGTGCCGCGGACTTTCTTTGAAGATCAACCCTGATGTCTTACTGAAGTCCCGCCCTGGATGACTGCACGCCTGCCTGGGGTGGAGGTGGGGAGTCATTAAGCGCTGGCCACCCCAGCACCTTTAGAACTGGAACCTAAATCTCCTTGCAAGGAGGGTCCTCCACCACCTACACACATGGCACTGGCCCAAGTGGTGCCCACGCGAGGACCTCGTTGGGAACGGTTTCCAGAGCTGCCATATTGGGTTTGGGGGCCAATGCCCAGTATGTGTAAACGTGTGTAAGCCTGTGAGGACGTGTGTGTGCTGCGTGTGTGTGCGTTGTATTCACACTGAGGACGTGTGCGCACACGGAGAAACTGCACCCTGCATCTATACACGTTTTGAGTGTGTGTACATACTGTGGGAAGGTGTGTTTATGCTGGGTGTGCACGTTCTGTGTGCAACTGCGCAAAGGCACTCTGTGGAGGACTGTGTGCACGCTGTGTGCACTGTGCATGTACGACAGTGTGTAAGGACGCGCGAATGCGCACTGTGTGAGGGCTGTTGGCTCGCGCACGCTAAAAGCGCTCACTGCTTGAGAACCTGTGCGCACATAGCACGTGCACGTCCTGCGCGCGCGCTGCGTGGGAACCGGTACGCACATAGCACGTGCACGTCCTGCGCGCGCTGTGTGAAGCCGCGTGCGCATGCGGACGCGCGCGGGTCCGGTGCGGTGCGGCGGGCAGGGCAGTGCGCCTGTGCGGCCGGCGCATCCTGATGGATCGTGGCCGCTGCTTTGGGGCGGGAGGCCGAGGGGAGGGAGCTGCGCGGGGCACCCCGCTTCCTGGGAAAAAGGCCAGCTCACCACCCAACTACCGGCTTCAAGGTAGGGCCCCCCAGGCTGCGACGGGCGCGTGGGGTCTTTGGGCCCCCCGGGGGGCGGGGCAGGCCGCGCGAGGCAGCGGTCCTCGAGCGTTGGGAATGTTGTTGGGGGCGTCTCGGGGGGCCGGCGCAGAGCTTGATTAAACGCTTTTTTCCTGGCCAGGGGTTGACTAGGCTAGGGATCCGGGACAGTGCTCCTTGATGTGCGGGTGCTGGGTCCTCTCCCGGAGTGGCCTAGGTGAGTGGGTATGCCTGGGGGTGTCGTAGGGTGTGTGGCAAATGTTTGAGATGGAGCTACTGGGGTCCATGCTTGGTGCCAGAGAGGGGCCTGGGAGGGGAGTGACCCTTGTTTCAAGGAGCGGCCAGTGGGGTGGACTGAGCCAGGTTTCGGGGGTCGTCCCGGCCTACGCACCCGCCCTCTCTGCGTCCTAGGCAATGCGCACAAGCTGGAGCTGCATTCCGCGGCGAAGGTAACCACCTTCGAGCTTTTTGGCGTCCCTGGGTAGAAAGCGAGGGGGGCAAAGCCGGCGTGTTACCCACTGGCTGGAGCAGAGGGCGCGTGCTCCAGGTCGGGTGCCCCCGCCGCCAGAGTGCGCTCCCTGTGGTCTCAGGTACTCTGCCTAGGTGTCTGACTCAGCCGCGGCCCCTCACCTGGCAGCGCGGCAGATGAGCCCCCCAGCTCGCGAGGCTGCAGCTGCTGGCGGCCCAGAAACCAGCAAGGCACGGAGGAGATTGCGAGGACGTTCCGCAGAATTTCAGACAAGCAGGTCTCGCGTCTTCTGGTGCTAACATGCTATAAAGTGGTTGCAGGTAGTGCGGGGGTGTAAGCAGTGTGGAAATCGATTTTATGCAGTTTTTTTCTTGCAGCGCCTTTGTTTCTCTCTTTTTAAAAAGCTAATAATACGAGCTATTTTTAAAACATTTTTTACTGCAATATAACATGCATACAAAAAGTTGCACATCTGAAATATGCAATTTGATGAATTATAGTTAAAATAAGAATATTTTATATAAAGTGGACCAAATAAAAAAATCAAAGGATATATTTTTTAGTTATTTAAGGCATGCTTTTCATTCTGATTTGAGGGGCAGTATCTTCTGGTTGAGCCATCAGTTGCATCATTCATAGGAGGGAATGACTTAAATTATTTCTAATTGTGTCTTTCATCCTGCCTTTTTTTAAAAGAATTATTTATTTTAATTTTATTTATTATTTTTATTATTTTTAAATTTGTCACAGGGCACATGTGCTCACCAGAGAGAGAGAGAGAGAGAAAGTGAGAAAGCAAGCCGCCAGGTTCTGTACTGGAACCGCAAACCATGTTGGGCCATGTAGGAATTCAGGACCTTAACCACCACGCCACCTGCTGGCCCCCATCCTGCTTTTTTAAAAGGCAGAATTTAATAATATCACAGGGTAGTGAGAGAAATAATTTTTTTAAAAAAGAATGATTTAATTTTATTTATCATTATTATTATTATTTTAAAATTTGGTACGGGGCATATGCACTTTCCAGAGAGAGAAAGAGCGAGAGCGAGGGAAAGTGAGAAAGCAAGCTGCCAGGTCCAGACCTCGAATAATGGTTGACCATAATGGGGTCCAGCACCTGAATTATCATGCCATGTGCTGGCTTTGAGTGATATATTAATACCTTTTTTTAAACATTCTTATTTTTTGATACATTCAGTCACTATACATCACTTGTGAAGGGAATTTACCCAACATGAAATACGCCCCAGACCAGTCCAGTTGAGAATATTATACTCGTTATCATCCATAAGCAAATCAACCATTACTGTGTCCCACAAATGTCTTGCCTCTATTTTTCCCCCTAATTTCCTTCCTTATTCTCTCAATAAATTCCTTTTTTAAAAGTAGCAATCCTTGGGACCAGCAGTTGATGTAATGGCTATGTGGCTGGACTCCCATGTAGTCGACCTCTGTTCGAGTCCCAGGCCCTGTGGTTTAAACTCACACCGGGTGCGTGTGCTTGTGTGTCCAAGATCCCATGAGAAGAATGGAGGAGAAGGGATTGCGACATGGCCATTTCTCCTGGGGGGGTGATTTCTCGCTTTCTGTCTCTCTGTCTCTCTCTGTCTTTCTGGTGAGCACATGCGCTCTATAGCAAAAACCTCTCTCTAAAAAAAAAAAAAGTAGCAGTCAGTCCTCTTTATTTATTTTAATTTGACCAGAGAGGGATGGTGGGGGGGGAGGAGGATTAAGAAAGCAAACCGCTGGGTTTGGGACCTGAACCATGGTCAGCCATATGGAAGTCCAGTGCCCTTAACCACCATGCCACCTACCAGCCCCAGTAAATACCTTTTAAGTGTATACTTTCTTTTTTCAATTTTTATTTCATTTTATTTATGCACTCATTTATTTATTTCAGTTTGGCTGTAGAGGGATAGAGTGAGTGAGAGAGAAAGCAAGCCGCCAGGTCCAGAACTCAAACCGCAGTTGGCAATGTGGGAGTCCAGCATCCTTAACCACCAAGCCACCTGCCAGCCCCAGTGTATACTTGTTTTTACCCTTTTTGCTGGAAGAACCCAGCACCCCCCACCACACACACACACACAAACACATGTGCGCACACACCAGAACTGGTCTTCCCAGGCAGAGAGAACTTTGTAGAGTAAAACCTTGTAGAAAGAGGAGTTTACTTAAGTTTGCACTTTTATTTGGTTGAGAGTTTTAAAAAGCTATTTAGATGTTTGCTAATGAGGATCAGGTAGGGACTGTGATTGGGCCTTCAATTTATCCAGGAATTTTTTTTTAACTTTTTTTTTCTTTTTTATAAAAATTATTTTATTTAACTTTATTTATTTATTTAATTTGACCAGAGAAGGACAGAGTGAGAGAGAGAGGGAAAGTGAGAAAGCAAGCCACCAGGTCTGGGACTCGAACCACAGTCGGCCATGTGGGAGTCCAGTGCCCTTAACCACCACACCACTTGCTGGCCCCTTATCTGGGATTTTAATGAATTTGAAGGAACTTAAAGGGGGATTATTATTAAGTTGCTTGGAAACTTTATTGTAGAATAATTTAATGCATTCTACTGATAAGATTGTCTTTAATCTGTTTTCCTTCATTTGAAATTAGAAATACAGAAAACCTGTTGTATGAAGGTTGAAAGTAGTAAATAAATTTCTATGTGCATTAAGGTTGATATGGTAATATTGGAGCGTTCAATTTAGATGCCAGGTGGTTGGTTCTTTTAGGGATTAGTGAGACTAGGTTCTTAGAAAAATAGTGTCATCAGAAAAATCTTGATCTTGATTTTTGTGGTTTTATTACAATCTGTCCCGGATATTGATCATTCTTGGCTGCCCAAGGCCTTATCATTTGGATCCCATTGTAAAAGAGAATTAAATTTTTTTAGAAGTTTTTGCTATAGGGCATGTTCACTCGCCAGAAAGACAGAGACAGAAAGCAAGAAATCACCGCCCCCCCCCAGGGGGGATGGCCACGCCACAATCCCTTCTCCTCTCGGGATCTTGGGCACGCATGCACACGACCCGGTGTGAGTTTAAGCCACTGGGTCCAGGACTCAAACCGTGGTTGACTACATGGGAGTACAGCGACAGCCATTACTCCATCTGCTGGTCCTGAGAATTAAATTTTTAATTAAAAAAATTACTATAGTGTGTGTAGACACACCAGAGAGAGAGAGAGAAACATCTTGTACAGGTTCTTGTATGATCCCCACTTCTTAGGATCTTAGGCCTGTGTGATGCACACAGTGTGTTTTCAGACTTACCCTGGAGATCTGAACCCATGGTCACCTGCGTGGCTTCTAACACTGCAGTTCAGTTTGTTACTGACTATGCCACCAGGCTGGGCCCCAAATGAGAATTAACCTGCATTTCTGGAGGTTGAGACATCATTCCTAATCTGTGGAGTGCTATGGGGCTGTAAAAGACAGCCCTGAGATGTTTTGGTCCCCCACCAGTTTCATGTCAGCACAGATAGGGATGCGACTGCCAAGTGCTTTACCTGGGAGCAGTTGTAGGAGACAGCAAGGGAATACTCCCTGGTTGTTTCCAGTAGCTCCAAGTTCCGTACTGAAATCCAGTGCGTGTTCCCATTACCCACCAGCGAAGCCTCCTTTCTTTCCTTTTAATTACCCCTGGGATAGAAATTGCCAGATACACTGCTCTTTTTAGTGCTTGTGTTATGTGCACAGTATAACAATGAGGAGCAAGTACCTATTGTGTCGATTTGCTTAAATACCTTTAGCCAGTAGACACAGTCACCACATCTTCCCTGTCATGCCAGACTGCATCTTGTCACTCAGGTCCTGTGCTCACCTCAGCCTGAAACGCCTCCTTTTCCCCTTTTCCCTTAAGGGGTTTACCTCCCCTAGGCTTCTCAGTCAGAATTAAGGAATTTCCTCCTATCTGTGCCTGAGGTACCTCCTTTTTTTTTTTTTTTTTAATTTATGATCAGTTATTTTGGTTCTTGGCAAAAAAATTTAGAACACCAATTTGTGAGAATAAATTCCATTTGTAAGGGCAAACACGGATCGCACGTAGCTCTGGAGCTGAGGAACAGCTTTGGTTTTTGGTAAAATTTGCAAGTCCCCAGCTTTCTAATCAATCCTGCGCTGCTCTGAAATCTCGTATTTCTCCTCTGTGTCGAAGATCTCACCTTCCTGGTGTCTGGGCTTCCGCAGTTTCTTTTTCTTGAAGTAAGCATCGGTAAGGTGCTTTGGGAATTTTACTTTGCTAATATCAATTTTCGTGGAGGTGGCAATGACAAATTTCTGGTGTGTTCTATGCAGTGGAACTTGATTGAGAATCAGGGGTTCAGTTACAAGGAGCAAGCCACTGCTCAGCTGCTTCAGGAAAACCACTCTCTGGCCTCTGTGGCGTCCAGTGAGGATGATCAGAATGGTCCCAGGAGTGATGCTGGCTCGCAGCTTTCTCACATGCTGACTGAAGGGTTTTTTGCCGTGGCTCAACAACTTTCGAGGCACATCTTCAGTAGGATAATACCTAGGCATTTTTTTTGCAGTTTAACCACCCAGGTATCACCATTCATGTCCCCACCAACTGGTTTTGTGACAGTCAGAAGGACCTTCTCCTTTCTCTTTTTGATCCTGGATTTAGTGGCCGAGTATTTCCTCTTGTACACAGCCTTCCTGGAATATACATGGCAGACCGGGAGTATCTGCCGATGCCCCAGACTAGGACGGGGTTTCAGCTGCAATGGGGCTTCCCCTTCTTGGGGTCACCCTTTTTAACCTTGCCACTGGCATCAGCCTTCTTGGCTTCACGTTTCTTCTCCTTAGTATCCTGCTTTGCAGCTTTTTCATCTGCCATCTTGTATAGTGGGAAAGACTTTTTTTTTTTTTTAAGGTTTTTGCCATAGAGCGTATGCACTTGTGGAGAGAGGGAAAGTGAGAAATCATCCCCCAGGGGTGTGGCTGTGCCATAGTCTCTTCTCCTCCGTTCTCCTGGGATTTGGGGCATGCATGTAACCACACCTGGCATGATTTTCAAGCCTCCAGATCCAGGACTTGAACTGCCATCGACCATATGAGAGTCTAGTTCCTTAACCACTACACCACCTCCTGGCCCCCAGCAAGGAACTCTTTTTATTTAACCTATGTTACATTAACCTGTTGGTTCATTAGTTGCCCACTGTATGCCACACTCTTCTGGTGGCTATTGCTGTCACCAAAGCTAAATAGGTTGAGATCCATACTCCTTAGCTGTGAATGCCAGCTCTCCCCTTCCTAAGGTGTCGCTTCAGTAAGATTTTTGACATTGCTGAGCTTCATTTTTATCACCTTTAAAAGGAGCTAAGTAGGGGCCAGCAGATGGCGTAGCGGTTATGTCACTGAACTCCCACATGGCCGGCCGCAGTTTGAGTCCTGGACCTGGTTACTTGAAACTCACGCCAGGCACATGTGCATGCGTGCCCAAGATCCCAGGAGGAAAACGGAAAAGAAAGGATTGCGGTGTGGTCATCCCCCCAGGGGGTGATTTCTCACTTTACTGCCCATTGTCTCTGTCTCTCTCTATCTCTCTCCCTCTCTCCCCGGTGAGCATATGCACCCTAAGTCAAAAACGAGTTTAAAAAAAATGAAAAAATAAAATAAGCTAAATAGCACACTGGGAGATAGAGCACTGACTTGAGGCTGAAGGAATTTCGGTGTGTAAGGCAGTAGTTGACACATAAGTGCTCAAGCTAACTAGCCATTATTAGCTGTGTGCATCTCCTCTTACATCATTAGCTTGAGGACCTGGGTCCAGGTCATGGGCACCTCCTTCACTGTCACCTGGTATAGAGGGTGACTGGATCATCATCTCGTGCTTCCTCGAGATTTTGCACATAATATTAACAATGTTTGTGGGGCCAGCAGATGGCGTGGTGCTTAAGGCCCTGGATGCCCACATGGCCGACCATGGTTTGAGTCTGGGACCTGCTGGCTTACTTTCTCACTCCCCCACCACCCCATCTGGTGAGCACATGTGCCCTCTAGCAAATTTAAAACAATAATAATAAATAAAATTAAATCTTTAAAAATAAACATATTTACCAATTGTACTATGCTGGGCCCAGCTACACTGGATTGAGGGCTCAGTAAGTACTCATGGGCTAGATTAAAGTGTGTCTGTGAAGAAGTTTGAGATAGTGGAACTGTTGGGTCATCAGGAAAGTCATGATGTATTTTTCTATGCAAAAATGCATCATGACTTTGCCAACAACCTAATACAAAGCATGTTTTGAGGCCTATTGAGCTGTCCAGTGCATCCTACAGATAAATATTGTTTTATTGAGTTCAATTCATTCGGCCTTTTTTTCCAAATAAGGAAGGAATTGCTTTGAGGTAAAATAGGATTATGAAATCCTTCTACCTGCCTATGTTCTATCCTCTGTCCTGGAGCAGCAGAATGTAAGAGTGCAAACTAGAAGTTCAGGAGAATCTCACCCAGGGGCCTGAAGTAGGCTAGGGTTGAGCAGCAGAAGCTGAAAGTTAGGTACACCAAGAAATCAGGGTTCTTCATCCTTTTTCAAAGGTACATTTAAAACCATTCTTGTCGTCATTGCTGTGGTTGTTGAGAGAGATTTTTACTATAGGCTGTGTGTGCTTGCCGGAGACACACACACACACACACACACACACACACAGAGAGAGAGAGAGAGAGAGAGAGAGAGAGAGAGAGAGAGAGAAATCACCCCCCAGGAGGATGGCCATGCTGCAATCCCTTCTCCTCCAGTCTCCTCTCAGAATTTTGGGCTTGCACCCACATGAGATTTAAGCTACCAGGTCCAGGACTCAAACTGCAGTTGACTATGTGGGAGTCCGGCGACATAACCATCATGCCATCTGGTGGTCCCTAAAACCATTCTTGAGAGTCAGCTTGTGGCCTGGTGGTTAAGGGAGCTAGATCCCACATAGCTGACATTGCGATTTGAATCCTGGATCTGGCAACTTGAAAAATACACCATGCTCTAAATCCTGAAAGAGAGAAATGGAGAAGGGATGGTGGTGTGACCATGCCCCATAGGGGGTGCCTTTTCCCTCCCCTCTCTCTCTTTCTCTCTGTCTCAGGTGAGTGCATGGGCCCTCTGGCAAATTAAAAATAAAATAAAATAAAATAGAATAAAACTATTCTTGAATACTTTAACCCTTAAACTGCCTGAACCTAAGAATAATAGTTGGGTTTTATGCATATTAATATCTGGAGTCCCTTTGGAAGGTCAAGTGGTAAAGGCACAAAGCTGTATTTGGTTTGGGGTTCCTGGTTTTGTTTAATGATGGCATATAGGGCTTAGACTTAGTAGGGCCTTCAGGGGAAACTCTCGAAAGTGTGACTCTCAGCAGTTTTCTTCTGATGTCCTGACCCTGGTGACACAACTGGTCAAAGTCTGTCGTTTCTATTTCTAACCCTTCTTCATCTCTGATATTGAAGAATATTTTCCTTTCTTTCAGGTGTCTCATCTTCTGCACTGTTTATTTTTTTAAAAAGAACATCTCATTTTAGTAGTAATTATATGGATTCATTTAAAAACAGGGTTGTTTAGGGCAAGCAAGAGATGGGGATTTCTGGGGGGATATTGGTAAATATCCTGATGGACCTTGTCAGGAGGATTTAGTGAATGATATTGTCTGATGATTTGATGACATTGCTTGGTTTGGGGGGAGGGGAGAGGACTGTCCATGTGCTAAGTTGCTGTTGGCCACAATTCCAGGATTTGAGAACTTCCCATGGTCCTGCCTTCCGGCCTCTTTTGAAAGGAATTACAGCAGAGGGGCTTGCGAGTGACATGGTGGTTAAGGGCACTGGACTCCCCACATGGCCGATCGTGGTTCGAGTCCGGGACCTGGCAGCCTGCTTTCTTGCTTTCTCTTTCTCTCCCCCACCTCTTCAGTCAAATTAAAATAAAGTAAAATAAATAACGTTAAATAAAATGATTCTTTTAAAGAAAAATAAAAAAGGAATTACAGCAGAAAAAGGAAGAAGAGTTGGTTGAAGACATTCGCCTTTGCAGCATCGTGGTCCAGGGAGGGATTGCTCACTGTCCACCTCCCGTCTGCGGTGGCTGCCTTTTGAATGGGTCATCTGCCGGCTCCTTATCTAAGGCTCTGGGACAGACTAAGTGTCTGGATCGCCCCTCATCTGCTTCTAGGTCAGTCTGAATGGAAGCCCTGAGCTGCTTTACTGGTGGGAAGCATTTGTGTTCCTCTCACCTTGGAACTTTTCTTCTTTGTGTATGTATGTATATTTTTTTCCTCCCCTTCCCCCCAGTTACCTTTTCTCTTTTTAAAGCCCTTGTGATTAGCAAAGTTTAAGTTGTGATTTAAATTAAAGGGAAAAAGATCAGAGTGAGTCACTCACATACAAAATATTTTAGGAAGCTGCAGTTCTACCAAACGCCTGAGATCCCTTGTAATGGCAGGGTCTGTCCCAGGATTCATAGCTCCTGGCTAGTGCTGGGTTCATTGACCTCTGAAAATATCTGCTTTTCATCTCGTTGCCAGATAAGCTAGTGCAGGACAACCCCTTGGAATGATTTTTGCTTCTTTGGCATCTCAAATTCTTTTTGTTATAGGGTGCGTGCTCTCACTGGAAGGAAAGACAGAAAGAGGGCAAGTGAAAAATCACAGCAATTCCTTCACCTCCTTTCTCCTCTCATGATTTTGGGCACATATGCATATGCATCTGGCATGATTTTTCAAGTCACCAGGTCCGGGACTCCAACTGCAGAGTTGACTCTGTGAGATCCAGCAGCCTTACCTGCTGGCCCCAACCTCTTCATTTTTATTTCCTCCAGCTACCCTACATTTCTGTAATAACAGCTTTTTTTTTTAACTTTAACGTTATCTATCTATTCATTTATTTTTCATTTTAATTAGAGAGGGACAGAACAAGAGAGAGAGAGAGAAAGTGAGAAAGCAAGTCATCAGGTCCAGGACTCGAACTGTGGTTGGCTAGGTGGGAGTCCAGCGCCCTTAACCACCATGCCACCTGCTGGCCTCAATAACAACTTTATTGAGATAAGATTCATAACCTGTACCTTTCACCCATTTAAATGAATAACCTGGTTTGTTTGTTTTTGCTATAGGGCATGTGTGCTAACTGGAGAGTGAGCCAAAGAGAGAGGAAAAGTGAGAAATCACCCCCCAGGGGGGATGGCCACGCCATAGTCCCTTCTCCTCCATTCTCATGTTGGGATTTGGGGTACACACACACACACACACGCACCTGGTGTGTTTTTCAAAGCTGCATGGTCTGAGACTCTAGCCACTCAGTCAGCCATGTGAGATTCAGCTGCTTTAACTTCCATAGCACCTGCTGGCCCCATCATTCTTTTTTTCCTCCCACTTACCAGAGGGTGCATGAACTTACAGACCGGGGGGGGGGGAAGAGAAGAGAGAGAGAGCACCCCCACACTCACATGCACGCACTCTCAAGTGGGATGTGGTCACACTGCAATCCCTTCTTCATTTCTCCATCTTGTTGGGACTCAGGGCACATATACAGACACACACACCCACAGAATGTTTCTCAAGCCACTGGGGCTGGGACTTGATCTGTGCAGTTGGCCATGTGGGCTCTTCCATAACCACCAGGCCATGGGGCCAGCCCTAAAATGCACACTTCAGTGGTTTTTAGCGTGGATTCTCCCCAATTTACAATTTTTAAAAATTTTCTAATGATGTTAACACGGTGTGTACATTAGTGATGAGTACCCGTGCAATCATTCTGTTGCTCACTTTCAGCACAATATTCAATAAATTATGTGAGACATTCAGTAGTTTATTATAAAATAGACATTGTGCTAAATGATTTTGCCCAATTGTAGGCTAATGTAAGTGTTCTGAGCATGTTTAAGGAGGGCTAGACTATGCTAAGCTATGGTGTTCGGTAAATTAGATATATTAAATACGTTTTCGGCTTATACTGGGTTTGTAGGGATGTAACCCCATCATAAGTTGAGGAGCATCTGTATTTATAGTTATGCAGCCATCACTAAAATCAATTTTAGAATGTTTTCATAACCCCACAAAGAAACCTCATCCTATTAACCATTATTCCTCATTTTCTCTTCACCTCAAAAACTACTTACCTTGGGACCAGCAGTTAGCGTAATGGCTATGTCGCTGGACTCCCACGTAGTTGACCACGATTCAAGTCCCGGACCCGGTGGCTTAAACTCACGCCGGGCACGTCTGTGTGCGTGCCCAAGATCCCAAGAGGAGAATGGAGGAGAAGGGATTGCAGCGTGGCCATCCCCCCTGGGGGGTGATTTCCTGCTTTGTGTCTCTCTGTCTCTCTCTGTCTGTCTGGCGAGCGCACGTGCCCTAAAGCAAAAACCTCTCCAAAAAAAGAAAGAAAAAAAAAACTACTTACCTGCTCTGTCTATGTAGTGGCTTCTAGGCTTCTGTCATGACAGCTACAGTTTTTGGTGCAGATGCACAGGGTTGTCTAAAAGTTCACAGGGGACTTCATGCATTAGAGGTTTAGCAACCATTATTCTTTTTTTTTTAAATGTTTTTGCCATAGGGCATGTGCACATGCTGGAGTGAGACAGAGAGGCAGAGGTAAGTGAGAAGTCATGCCCTGGGGGCATGGCTACACTGCAATCACTTCTCTGTTCTCCTGGGTTTTAGAGCATGCATGCACACGTGCCTGGTGTAATATTTCAAGCCACCAGGTCCAAAACTCGAACCGTGGTCAGCCATGTGGGAGTTCAGCACATTAACCACTATGTCACCTGTTGGGCTCCAGAGTTGAATTTTTTTTTCTTTTCTTTCTTTTTTCGTTTTTTTTTGAGAGTTGTTTGTTTTTTTGTTTTTTTTTGTTTTTTCCGCTATAGGGCGCGTGCGCTCGCCAGACAGAAAGAGAGAGACAGAGAGACAGAAAGCGAGAAATCACCCCCCAGGGGGATGGCCACACCGCAATCCCTTCTCCTCCATTCTCCTCTCGGGATCTTGGGCATGCATGCACACGTGCCCGGCGTGAGTTTTAAGCCACCGGGTCCAGGACGCGAACCGCGGTGGACTACGTGGGAGTCCAGCGACATAGCTAACTGCTAGTTCCCCCAATTTTTTTTTTAAAGAGAGAGTTTTGCTATAGAGTGTGTGCACTCACCGAAGAGACAGAAAGCAAGAAATCACCCTCCAGGGTGGGACGACCACACTGCAATCCTTTCTCCTCAATTCTCCTCTCAGGATTTTGGGCATGCACACGTACACGTGCCCAGTATGAGTTTCAGGCCACCGGGTCCAGAACTCAAACTGTGGTCAGCCATGTGGGAGTCTAGTGCGTTACCCACTACACCACATGCTGGCCCCCAGATTTAAGTATTTGTAAACTACATGCCGCTATGCCTCCACAGAGAGATGATGACCTCATTTCTCCCATGGGCCATGCCTCTTATATCTTCTGTACTCTCTTAAGGACTCTCTTGTACTATGTACCCATAGCAAGGATTATGTGTGCCTTGTCCTTAGTACACAGTTGTTTTTCTCCCCAAATATGATAAAGACCTAATTTCCTAGAATTACAGCAAAAGTGTTAGCCAAAACACTTGGAGGAAAAGAAGTCCTATTTAGCAGAATTTCCTTGTTTGCCCAAGAATTAACTCCCATCCTCTCTGTACCAGGGTTCATTATTGAGGGTCTTTGAAGGCATCCTTAATCTACTTTACTGCCTCAGGACTCTACTGGTTGTGACTGAGGATTAAGGCCCTTGCTGTGCCTCTGTGTCACCTCTCCGGAAGGATGGTGGAAGAGTCTCTGATACTCTAGCCTAGTGTGTCTCAAACTGACCTCTGGTAAGGGACCAGTTTTTATATTTTTTTCCTAATTTCCAGTCTGCTATTGACCAATATTTTGGTGAAACATAATAAAGTAGACTTACTAGAAAAATAAAGTATCAAAGATATGAAAAACACATGTCTCCATCAAGAAATATTAGATTAAATTAAACGTTGGATTCACATTTATCAGTGGAGATTCAATTATAATGGAAAACTGCTATAAACATTTATAAGTGTATGTCCTTATCGTGGACTGATAAGGAACACTAAGGAAGCTGGCACCTGTCCACAGGCCACACTGAGTAGCTGTGCTCTAGGCCAGCATTTCCTTAAGGGTGTAATACTGTGATCCATAAGAGGGTTTTAGGTTACATGTGGTAAACTTACTTTTTTTTTTTTTTTAAGCTTTTGCTATAGGGTGCCTACACTCACCAAGAGAGGGAAAATGAGAAATCACCCCCACGGGTTGAGGGGCAAGGAGGAATGGCCACTCCATAACCCAGTCTCTTCCATTCTTCTCTCAGGATTTCGGGCATACATGCATATATACCTGGTGTGATTTTCAAGTTGCCAGGCCCAGAACTGAGCTCTGCAGTCAGCTGTGTTGGATCTAGCATCTTAACTTCCACGCCACCTGCTGGCCCTCAAATTTATCTTTTTTTTAGAGAGATTTTTGCTAAAGGGTGTGTGCACTCTCTAGAGAGACAGAGAGAGATAGAAAGCAAGAAATCACTCCCCGGGGGGGATGGCCACACCACAGTCCTTTGTCTTTCATTCTCCTCTCAGGATTTTGGGCATGCATGCACACATACTCACCATGAGTTTCAGGGCTCGGGTCCAGGACTCAAACCACAGTTGGCCATTTGAGAGTCCAGTCATTTAACCATTACATCATCTGCTGGTCCCTTTTTAAAACTTTATCTTATTATTGCTTTTTAATTTACCATGAGGCACATACACTCATCAGAGACAGACAGAGAGAGAGAAAGAGAGGGAAAGTAAGAAAGCAAGCCATCAGATCTGGGATTTGAACCATGATCAACCGTATGGGAGTCCAATGCCTTAACCACCATGCAACCTGCTAACCCCTCAAACTTATCTTTTTAACTTTAGGTTAATAGTTCTGTGAGTTCTTTAATTGTATTATAAAAATAGAACTACTACATCAGACAATAGTTTCGTGAATATTTTCAAAATGAGTAAAAAGTAGGGGGAAAAGTCGATTTATTTATTTATTTATTATTATTATTATTGTTATTATTATTATTATTTTGGATAGGTTTCTGTTATAGGGCGCGTGCGTTTGCCAGACAGAAAGAGAGAGACAGAGAGACAGAAAGCGAGAAATCACCCCCCAGGGGAGATGGCCACACCGCAGTCCCTTCTCCTCCATTCTCCTCTCGGGATCTTGGGCACACACGCCCCATGAGTTTTAAGCCACCAGGTCCGGGACGTGAACCGCGGTCGACTACATGGGAGTTCAGCGACATAGCCATTACGCTAACTGCTGGTCCTGGGAAAGTCGATTTAAATAAAAAATCAAATAATAGTATAAGTCAGTGCTTGCTAATACCAATAGAATGCTAGCCACATATGTCATTTTAAATTTTCTGTTAGGTACAATAAATAAAAAAAGGTGAAATTAATATAATTTACTTATTAATCCAATATATCCAAAATATTGTTTCTGTTTTTTTTAATTGCTAAAGGACATGGGCCCTCACCATTGAGTGAGAGAGGGTGAGGGAAGGAGAAAGTACCTCTCAGTGTGCTTTGGCCATACTATAATCTTTTGTCCTCCATTTCTCCATCCAGTTGAGATTTGGGGCATGCATGCACATGCACCCAGTGTGTTTTCAAGCCACCAGGGCTGGGATTTAAACTGTGGTCAGCCAGGTAGGATTCAGCTTTCTTAATGGCTAGGCGACAGGGCCGCCCCCAAATATTATTTCAACATTTAAATAATATTAAAAAGTTACTGAGATACCTATATGCTTTTCTTTGTGCCAATTCTTTGAAATCCAGTGCGTTTTATACTTCCAACATGCCTCCACTTGTACTAACCTCATTGCAAGTGCTCAGTAGCCAGTAGTGGCTAGAGGCTTCTGTATTAAACAGCATTGATCTGGAACATTTCTGTCATGGCAGAAAGGAGCATGCTCTAGACTGGGCCTCCTGGTCGCTGAGTGCACCATGCTATTCATTGTCGTTACTCTGCTGTCGAATATGGTATGGAGCGTGGAATGTGTGCTGAGTTCAGCTTGGATTTCTTCTGCGTGGGGGAGGTGAGTGGAAATGGAAAGGTGTTCTGATAAAATGGTTTCCCCTCTAATAAGACAAAACCGGCCTAGATCCCCACAGCCTTCCAGGAAGAAGCTAGCTACTTTAGCTTTCCTAGGTGTGTGTGAGGGAAGGGGCTGTGGCTGTGACGAATGAGGTCCTCGCATAGATTGTTGTCTTGGAGGCCTCAGAGCCAGTGTGAAGGAGATGGGCTTCACTTCATGTAATTGTTAAGATGTTTGGGAAAGCACTGTGTAAAAAAAAAAGGAAAAACATGGGCCCATAACCATGGGGAGAAAAGCTGTGGTAGCTAGCCTAGGATCTTCCAGGTCCTTGTTGGGCTCCAGTTGAGGAGTTTCCCCTGTGGGTAGGGGCTGCAGAATTGGGATACAGTGAGCTCTGTGAGGTTGGGACTGGTCATCACCCCTGAGGGTCACGTTGCACCTTCCTAATGCCTTGTTTACAGAAGCCACTGGTTGATTCCAACAACCAGTACTGGTTGACTCACAGGACAGATGCCCCAACTCTGGGGATTACCCTATTGGGCACTCCCAGTGTATTCTGGGCTGACTCTTCCTTGTTCTAGACATGATGTGAGAGAGCTGGCATTGGCTCTTGAGGGCTTTACAGGGCAGGGCCATTTACCTGGCACTCAGTTCTTGGACAGCAGGAAATGTCCTAACCTGAACCAGGTTATCCCTCACTTGAGCAGCTGGTCTGTCTTCACCTTTGGACACTGAATCCTTAAGAATTAACTGTTGGGGGCGGCGCAGGGGGAGGCAGCAGGTGGTAGAGTGGTTAAGGCCCTGGATTCCCACATGGCTGACTGCAGTTCGATTCCCAGACTAAGCGGCTTGAAACTTTCGCTGGGCAAGTGTGTGAGTATGTGTATGCCCAAAATCCCAGGAAGAGAATTGAGAAGGGATTGAGACGTGGTCAGCTCCCTCAGTGGGCGATTTCTCACTCTCTCTCTGTCTCTCTCCAGTGAGCACATGCGCCCTGTGGCAAAAACCTTAAAAAAAAAAAAAAAAGAGTTAACTGTTGGTTTAGCAAGTCAGCCAGTGTGGTACCCCAGTTGCCATGATATATTCTGTTAACTTCCTTCTCAGATCCATTTTTCTGTCCTGACCCTTGTCTTTCTTTCTCACCCACTTAGCATATTTATTTCTACTGTATTTTATATAAGCATCATTAATCCCTTCTGGAAGGAGGGAGGAAGGGTGGGTAGAAATGAACACCTGAATTTAATAAACACATAGCAGGAAATGCTCGAGTTTTGATTTTTTGTTTGTTTGTTTGTTTTTTTTTTTGTAAATCTCATGTGTTCTTTATTAACTTTGCAATTTCTTTCTCTTTTTCCTTTTAAAAAATTTTTTTTTGACAGTGGAACAATATATTCAAAGTAAGGAAAGAAAAACACTATCAAGAATCATATCCTCAAACTGTCACTCAGAGGTACTTTTTGGTAGAGTATTTCATAAATTTTAGTTGAGTTATTTGATATTGTTGCTCAAGTCTTTTTTTTATTAAAAAATTTTTTTAATTAATTAATTTATGAATTTACATTCATTCCCTGAGCATGATCACAGCATACAAAATGTGATTTCCCATCCAGAATACACTGCATAGTGGCTTAATCATACATGCTATCGCCAATAATTTTCCATTTCTAGAAGATAGATTAAGTACTTGAGACTAAACTGGTGAAATAGAATTTTATGACTTTTGACCAAAACATTGCTGATTTTCCTCTAGGCTTTGTTTTCCAGTTTTAAGGATTTTTGTCCTGTCTTGAGCTGCCGATAGGTTCATGTACCTACTATTCGAAAAGAATCCTAACCTAATAACTTGGGTAATTTTTCCCCCAGTAGAGATATGTGTTACGAACAAAATTTAACAGTGATAATTTTCATTAGGTAGGTAACCAATATTATTTAAGCAGTTTTAGACAAATCTTCAGACCAAAAGGTCTCTTTTAAAAACTAATTGTAGTTTTCTTACTGCAAAACATGTTTTCTCCTTTTTGCCTTCTCACCTACCTAAATTTCCACTTCACTTGATTTTATTTTCAACAGGCATGATGTTTTTCTAAAGAATAATTGCTTCTTTATGGTCCATTAATTTCCATATATCCCTAATCTTCTAGGATGGGATTAACTCTTTTTATGGAAGAACAATTAAGTGAGGGACTATTTCACTATATTCTGTTTAGCCTTAATTTCTCTTAGTTGTCTTTTAGGTTCTCTCAGTTTCAGCTGAGGGTCCTGAAGAGACCCAGTGCCTTTCTACTGAGGAGTGCTGAATTCCTTTGTGGTAAATACTTAAAAGTGGGGCTGGCAGTTGGCACGGTGGTTGAGGCATTGGGCTCCCACATGATTGACTGTGGTTCAAGTTGTGGACCTGATGACTTGTTTTCTCACTTTCTGTCTCTCTCTGGTCAAATTTTAAAAAATAAAAATAAAATAAATAATTATTTAAAAATGTTTTTAAATAAAAAGGATTCTTTCTACTTTGATGTGTAAAAATGATTTCAAATGAAGTATCTCTTCTAGTCAGTTCAAGCAGGAACTAAGACAAGGTATAGTGCTGTCCAACAGAACTTTCTGTGATAAGGGAAATGTTCTAGGTCTGAACTGTTCATATGGAAGCTACTAGCCATGTGTGGCTACTGAGCACAGAGGAAATTGAATTTTTAATTGTATCCTTTTTTAATTAAAGAATTATTTATTTATTATTATTTTAAATTTGCTATAGGGCATGTGAGCTCACCAGAAAGAGAAAGAAAGAGAGAAAGCAAGCCACCAGGTCTGGGACTTGAACTGTGATTGACCATTGGAAGTCCAGTGCCATTAACCACCACACCACCTACTGTCCCTTGTTTGTTTGTTTGTTTGTTTCTTTCTTTCAAGGTTTTTGCCATAGGGCATGTGCATTCCCCAGAGAGAGAAAGTGAGAAATCACCCCACAGCAGGGATGACCAAGCTGCAATCCCTTCTCCATTCTCCTCCTGGGATTTCGGACACACATGCACATGGCCTGACATGACTTTCAAGCCACCAGGACCAGGACTCAAGCCGTGGTATATGGGAGTCCAGCACCTTAACCACCATGTTACCTGCTGGCCCCTATTATATATAATATTTTTAAATTTAGATTTATATAGCTCTAAGTGGTAGAGGCTCCCCTAATGGTATGCAGTTAACTGGGTGTTAATTAACCTTGCCAAATAAGGATCAAAAATGGAGAGTAAGTTTCAGCTCTCAAACAAGTCACTTCAGACTCTTCTCTTCTTGATTTCTCCTGTTTAAGCTCTAATATTTGTCACTTGCCATTCAACCACTCTCAGATGCTCATAGGCCACCAAGAGCAGAACCTGCAGTTAGCTTATGTGGTTCATATCAGATCTGAAGGGCAATGAGAGAACTTAGTAGACAAGATGTATTTCTGGCTCCTGGAGGCCCTGGGGTGCCCATGGTCATCCAAACCCTCTCTTTCCCTATACCAGCTTATCAAGTTAGCATGACTTAAGAGTAAAGACTGAAGCCAGGGCCTTTGGTTGGAGATACCAGGTTGACTTACAAGCATTACCATACTATTAGATGAATCCACTAGGCGTATAGGATTTGGGTAAGCTGCGGAGAGTTTTCCAGCAGAAGGTTGGCAAAGATCTCTAGAATACAGGCCTAGGCCCAAGAACCTCAGGGCAGGAAGTGAGGTTGGTAAGTGCATTTGGGGCATTGGACATCACAGCTGAATTAGTTATGTTCCTTGTTCTCTAGGAAATAGGTTAAATCTCAGCTTTCTTGTTCCAACTTGTTCCTCATAGACCATGGCCTGAGTCATTGGCTGATTAAACTTAGTTGCTTGTCTGTAAAATAAGATGGTACATTAGGTGATCTTACTGATGCTTTCCGGTTTTGAGATGCTGTGACCCCCATAGCCAGCCCAGAAGGCAGAGGGAAGGATATAGCTGGTCTTACATGATTATTAATGGGGTCACCAGCCACACATAGGCTAAGAGTGTCCCTCTCCCCATTACAACCATGCCTAAGGGTTCTACCTCTGTTATCTCTCATGATCCCAACCCCTAGGCTAGTGCCTGGGGTCAGATCCTGTCCTCTAGGGCCTGCCTGATCAGTATCACGAGAACCTTAGGGATCTTTGTCCAGGTCACCCTCCATGTCACGGATTCATTATCTCATTCTCTTACTTTAACCTCCTCTGACATTTGCCTAGTACTTCTTAGAGAGTACAGTCTAAACTGCTGATAGGTATCTAGGCATATTGGGATGGGGCTCCTGTTTACCCCTCTCATCTCCTCTCTGACCTGTGACTGAGCCTAGCTTTTTGTACCCACTTGTACCTGACTACCCATGTGTGTACTGTTCTTTCCTTTGTTCAGAATTCCCTTCCTCACTCTGTCCACTCAATCCTTGTCTACACTGTTTGTCCTTCAGTACTTGGCTCAGATCTCACATCCACCCTAATGGAATCCTTTCTTGACCATACATGCTTTCAGTAGGTTTTCCCCTTCCATTTTTCATTATAGCATCGATTATGCTAATGTATGTAAATCATGTGCAAATAAAATTGAGGATGGCATTTAGAAACTATAAAGTGCAGAAATATAAGGTCTACAGTCAGATAAACTTATATGTAGACATACACCCATCTAACCAACACCCAGATCAAGAAATGAAATATTTCCAGGACCCAGAAAGCTCCCTTGTGCCTCTTCCTAGTCAATATACTCCCAAAGGTAGCCATCATTCTTTTCTTTTAAAGAATTATTTATTTAATTATTTATTATCATTCTTTGATTTGAACAGAGTTGGGGGGAAAGAGAGAGAAGTCAAGCCACCAGGTCCAGGACTCGAACCATGGTCAGCCATGTGAGAGTCCAGTGCCTTAAACATCATACCACCTGCTGGCCTCTAGTAACCATTATTCTTATCTTTTTTCACTATAGTTTTTCTTATATTTGAACTTTGTTAGAATAGATTTACATAGTACATATTTTTAATATGGTAAAATATGTATAAAAAATTTGCTATCTTAACCATTTTTCCTTGTTTTTTTCTTAAAGTTTTTGCTATAGGGCACATGAGCGTGACAGAGACCTCAATCCCTTCTCCGTCCATTCTCCTCTTGAGATTTCGGACATGCATGTAAATGTGCTTGGTGTGATTTTCAAGCCGAGGAGTTGGCTATGTGAGATCCAGCTCCCTAACCTCCATTCAGCCTGCTGGCCTAATTAACCATTTTAAATCGAGGGAGGAACAAACATTTAATGGACACAAAAATGGAAAATTATCTGTTGTTCATGTGTATTGTAATGCTTTGACTAGACTAATATGCAGTGTATTCATGCTGGGAAGATTCTTTTGTATGCTATGGAGATGTACAAAATGTAAGAAAAAAATACAATTAAAAAATTAAAACTTGGGACCAGCAGATGACATAATGGTTATGTCACTGGACTCACATGTACTTGACCACAGCTCAAGTCCCGGACCCAGTGGCTTAAAACTCATGCTGGGCAGGGCCGGCAGATGGCGTGGTGGTTAAGGGCACTGGACTCCCACATGGCTGACCGTGGTTCGAGTTCTGGACCTGGCATCTTGCGTGTTCACCTTCTCTCTCTCTATCTCTTTCTCTCTCTCTGTCCCTCTCTGATCAAATTAAAAACAAACAGGGACCAGCAGTTAGCATAATGGCTATGTCGCTGGACTCCCACGTAGTTGACGCGGTTCGAGTCTCGGACCTGGTGGCTTAAACTCATGCCGGGCGCGTGTGCATGCGTGTCCAAGATCCTGAGAGGAGAATGGAGGAGAAGGGATTGTGGCGTGTCCATCCCCCTGGGGGGTGATTTCTCGCTTTCTGTCTCTCTGTCTCTCTGTCTGTCTGGCGAGCACACGTGCCCTATAGCAAAAACCTCTCAAAAAATTAAAAACAAACAAACAAAAAAATTAATAAAGTTACATTTCTTTTTTTTGTGGAGGGGGGAGAAGTTTTGGCTATAGGGTGCATGCACTCTCCAGAAAGACAGAGAGAGACAGAGAGACAGAAAGCGAGAAATCACCCCCAGGGGTGATGGCCACACCGCAATTCCTTCTCCTCCATTCTCCTCTCGGGATCTTGGGCACACCTGCACACGCTCCTGGCGTGAGTTTAAGCCACCAGGTCCGGGACTGGAACCGCGCTGACTACATGGGAGTCCAGCAAAATAGCCATTACGCCAACTGCGGGTCCCAAATGAAATTAAATTTAAAAAAATCTCACTCCAGGCACATGTGCGTGTGTGCCCAAAATCCTGAGAGGAGAATGGAGGAGAAGGGATTGCAGCATGGCCATCCACTCTGGGGGGGAGGGGGTGCTCTCTCATTTTCTTCTCTGTCTCTCCAGCGAGCGCATGTGCCCTATAGGCAAAACCTTTCTCTCTCTCTCTAAAAATAATTAAAACCTAAATAAAAAACATATACACTTCCATGGCATTAGGTACATTCACATTATTGTACAGCTATCACCACTCTTTATCTTCAGAACTTTTTCATCAGGTATATCTTTTTTTGTATCTTTCTCTGTGTGTGTGTGTGTGTGTGTGTGTGTGTGTGTGTGTTTTCCACTCAGCATTACATCTGTAAGATTCACCCATGTTGTTATAGGTATTAGTGGTTCATTTTGCTACAAAGTACATGCACTCACCAGAGAGACAGAAAGCGAGAAATCACTCCCCCCGACCCCGCCACCCCACAGAGGGGACTGGCCACGCTGCAATCCTGTCTCCTTTATTCTCCTCTCAGAAATGTGGGCACACACACGTGCCCAGCATGAGTTTCAAGCACTGAGCCAGGACTTGAACTGTGGTCAGCCATGTGGGAGTTTAGTGCCTTAACCACTACTGTACCTATGGGTCCCAGTGGTTCCTTTTTTTATTGAACTTTATTTATTGTATATGTTTATTTTAATTGGACCAGAGAGGGACAGAGTGAGAGAGTGAGAGAGTGAGAGAGAGAGAGAGAGAGAGAAAGTGAAAAAGCAAGCTGCCAAGTCTGGGACTCGAACCACAGTGGAATATGTGGGAGTCCAGTGCCTTAACCACCATGCCACCTGCTGGCCCCAAGTGGTTATTTATTAAGTAGTATTACATTATGTGACTGTACCACAAATTGTTGTATCTGTTCTTTTGCTAATAGACATGTTTTCTGTTTTTTTAAAATTATTTTTACTAAAATTGCTATGAACATAATGCATGTACACATACTTTGGTGTTTATACAAATGCATTTCTGTAGAGTATCTACCTAGGAGTGGAATTGCTGGGTCATAGGATAGGCATATGTTCACTCAACTTTAGCAGATCTTGTCAAACTGTTTTCCAAAGTGGCTTCTCTTAGTTTTTTATTACTGCTGTAGCAAATTACGAAAACCTTAATGGTTTAAAGCAAAATGAATTTGGAACCAGCAGTTTGCATAATGGCTGTGTTGCTGGACTCCCATGTAGTCGACCGTGGTTTGAGTCCCGGACCCAGTGGCTTAAATTCATGCTGGGCACATGTGCTTGCATGCCCAAGATCTCGAGAGGAGAATGGAGAAGTGATTGCAGCGTGGCCATCCCCCAGGGGGGTGATTTCTTGCTTTCTGTCTCTCTGGTGAGCACACGCGCCCCATACAAAAACCTCTCCAAAAAAAATAAATAAATAAAAAAGCAAAATGAATTTATTATCTCTTAATTCTGGAGGTCAGAACTCCCAAATCAAGATATTCTCAGAGCCTTTCTGAGAGCCTTAAGGGAGAATTTGTCTCTTACCCTTTGCAGCTTATGGAGGTGCCTACATTCCTTGGCTTATGGCACCATTCTTTACCTTCAAGGCCAGCATTGTACCATCTTGCCTTCCCCACCTCCATTCCTCCTCTTCTCTTTCTCTGTCACCTCTGCTTCTATTGTCACTTCTGTCTCTGACTAACTCCCGTATCTCCCTTGCAATTACCTTGGGTCTACTGGAAAATCCTGGATAATCTCCTCATCTCAAGAGCCTTAACTAAATCACGTCTGCAAAGGTGTCATATATGGTAACAGTATTCACAGGTTCCAGGGACTAGAGCCTGGGCAACTTTGAGGTGCCATTTTGCCTACCATGTAGCTGTAGCATTTTCCATTCTCAGTCACAGTGCATGAGAATTCCGGTTCCTCTACATCTTTGTCAGTTCTTGGTATTGTTTTTTGTTTGTTTTTTAATTTTTCAGGTTTTTTTTTTCATAGGACGCATGCGCTTGCTGGAGAGACAGTGAGTGGGAAAGTGAGAAATCACCCCCCGGGGGGATGGCTATGCCACAGTCTCTTCTCCATTCTCCTCCTGTGATTCTAGGCACAAATGCATGTACAGGTACCCAGCGTGATTTTCAACTCACCAGGTCCAGGACTCAAACTGCAGTCAGCCATGTGAGGGACAACACTTTAACCACCATGCTGCCTCCTGGTCCCAGTCCTTGGTATTGTTAATCTTTTTCACTGTAGCTGTTCTGGTGGGGATGTGAGGGCACACTCGTGGCCACCACTCCAGGCAGTGTGTCCTCTTTTTTTTTGGAGAGGTTTTTGCCATAGGGCCTGTGCGCTCACCAGACAGACAGAGAGACAGAGAGACAGAAAGCGAGAAATTACCCCCCAGGAGGGATGGCCACACCACAATCCCTTCTCCATTCTCCTCTTGGGATCTTGGGCACACACGCACACGCACCTGGTGTGAATTTAAGCCACCGGGTCCAGGACTTGAACTGCAGTCGACTACATGGGAGTCCAGCAACATAGCCATTACTCCAACTGCTGGTCCCAGTGTGTCCTTTGGCTCAGTGGTAGCTTTATTGCAGCTGACCAGCATCATATCATAAATATTTATTCACATGCCTGTCTTTACCAAACTGAATACTGTGTCATGAGGCAGGGAATGTAGTAGCTGATTTAACAAATGCTCCCTGGATGCTGAGAACTGACCGAGGGCAGTTTTCAGCAAAGCAGAGAAACAGAGCAAAGCATGTAAATGAAAACTCATGCTTATAAGTCATCTCCGCCTAAGCCCCCTGGATCTGAGGTAGGTAAGGTTCTCTAAAATAAAAACAGAACCAGAGCAAAAAAAAACCCTGGTTTCTAGCTTCTGCATGCTGTTCTTTCCCAAGATAGTTAATCTTTAAGTGAGTAATGCCTAGAAGGAGTTTGGGGCCTTAACTCCGAAGGGCGTTGGTTGGAAATGACTTCACTGTGTATGTAAATGAGAGGAGAATGCCGTTCAGGCAGGCTTCTGGAGAGTCTGATATTGGACCTTTTGTAGGGACTCAGGTGTTCCTTTTCCCTGCACCCTGCTCATGTAGCAGCACATGGCAGCTTCTCACTTGCAGTACAGACTCAGAGGTGAGTCTTTCTCAGTCAAGGAATGGCATGTGTGTAGAGTTAAACCTGTCTTGGAAACTTGAGGAAGGTGAAGCCAGAGTAGAAATGAACTTTCAGTGCCCCTGGTCACAGGGTGATATGCACAGATGGCCTGGTGCTAGAGAAAAACTCAAAAGGTGGCATTAGTGTTAGGCCTAAGACAGACAGGATCGTGGCTTCCTTTGAGAACATCCTGACACAAGTAAGCACTTTCTGTGTTCTCTTTCATTCCTTAGGTTACATTGCTGGGCACTCAGCTGGTTTCATGAGGGCTATGAGTTTTCAGGGCCTCAGTTTTACCTTTCTCGGGCACTGAGGCATTGGCAGCATTCCCACAGCTTGGCATCACCTTGACCCTCTAGGGAGGGGGTTTGTGTGTGTGTAACTTTGTGCTGTAGTGGAGGACTTACTTGGCTCGTGAGAAAACCTCTCTGCCATCAGTTAAAACCTAGCTGACTCAAAAGGAAGTCTCAGTCTTTGAAGAAAATGATTATCTCAGGGTAGGCGTTGGTGTCATGGGCCTGTGCTGGTGCTGTTGGTTCCTGTCTAAAGACATACTGATGGTGTCACAGCTTTAGTGGTTTGAGTAAGTATGTGTGTGATTCATAGGCTGATCTGAAACAAGCCGGTCATGCCAGAATGGAGGCACACCTAGGTCTTGAGTGGTGTGGCTGGTACACACATCACAAGAGTTGAACAGGGCCGTGATTATGCGTTCATGGAGTCTCAGTGACTTCCTGGACATCCTCTCCATTCTGCCTGGTGTATTTGAGTAGTGCAGGAGGTCACGTGACTGTGTTCATGCTGAGGATCTGGGCCAGCTCCCTCTTAACTCCCTGTCGTCTTAGATGGAGAAGATCAAGGGACAGGCCTTTTGGAGTTCCCCCCTGAGGATTCTGCATGGGATGAGCTACGCTCTGTAAGCAGATGGGTATTCACTTTATCCAGGACAGATACTGGATCTCCGCTCATTGTTCTCTGAGACTGGAGGGGTGCCCCTCAGCCTTACTGGGTTGGAAAGTTCAGTTTGCTGATAGAAACATCTCTGCCTTGCTACACCCTCTGTGGACAGGCAGGAAAACCACTTGGCATCCTTTTCACAAAACCTCCCAGTCTCCCTAAACATGAGGACTGAGAACCTTCTGTGGGCTACAACACTCCCAATTCCTTAAACTCTGTTCCTTGACTTCTGTTTGACATTTACTGCTGTCACATTAGTGCCTCTCTTCTCTAACCATTGGTACAAATTGCCCATAATGTAGCCTTTCACCTCTTTCTTGGTTAAAAATTTACCACTTAACCCCTTACTGTCAAATTATCCTGGCCAAAAATTAGCTGTGGGACCACAGTTTAGTTTTGTGGCCTACTCTAAGTTCAGTCAGTCTACTACAAAATGGAGATAATAAGTGAACTCCCCCCGTTGGGGTTCACAGGAGGATTTATATGAGGTAATGCATGGGATGTACTTAAGCGCAGTAGTGTCTTGCACATAGCTAGTGCTTCATGAAGTGTAGGAGGAGCGGAGGAGCATAATCCAAGTTGAGCACTGAAAAGTACTATAAATAGAAACATGAAAATGGAACATAAGGTCTTGAAACTGGTGCCGGGCACATGTGCGTACATACCCAAAATCCCAAGAGGAGAATGGAGGAGAAGGGATTGTGGCATGGCTATCCCCCCAGGGGGTGATTTCTGTCACTTTGTCTCTCTCTGTCTCCCTGGAGAACACATGCACCCTATAGCAAAAATCTCTCTCTCTAAAAAAAAAAAAAAAAAAGGACCATAGGGCAAGCAAACAGTTTATTCTGGCCAGAAGACGGGGGTTAGTTTTTGTACATGCATGAGTCCCCACAGCAGGTTATTTCTTTGGGAGGGACAGTCATTGACACTTGGCTGTCCCTTGCCTAGCAGAACAGCACTGCCAGGTATGCACTATGCAATTACTGCAAGCCAGTTCTTTAGCCATGCTTTCTTTTTTTTTTTTTTTTTTTTTTTGGAGAGGTTTTTCGCTATAGGGCGCGTGCGCTTGCCAGACAGACAGAGAGAGACATAGAGACAGAAAGCGAGAAATCACCCCCCAGGGGGGATGGTCACGCCGCAATCCCTTCTCCTCCATTCTCCTCTCGAGATCTTGGGCACGCACGCACACGCGCCCGGCGTGAGTTGTAAGCCACCGGGTCCGAGACGCGAACCGCGGTCGACTACGTGGGAGTCCAGCAACATAGCCATTACGCTAACTGCTGGTTCCCCAGCCATGCTTTCTTGTATCTCTACATAATGATGTTTCTTTTACTGCCTCTCAGAGCTTAAGAGAATTTATTGAAATTCTTTTTGTTCTTTTTAAAAATTTTTTGAGAGGTTTTTGTTATAGGGCGTGTGTGCTTGCCAGAAAGACAGAGAGAGACAGAGAGACAGAAAGCAAGAAATCACCCTCCGGGGGGGAGTGGCCATGCCACAATCCCTTCTCCTCCATTCTCCTCTTGGGATCTTGGGCACACACGCACACGCACCTGGTATGAGTTTAAGCCACGAGGTCCGGGACTCAAACCGTGGTCGACTACATGGGAGTCCAGTGACATAGCCATTTCACTAACTGCTGGTCCCGAAATTCTTTTTGTTCTTAATTGCCAAAAGAACACATACACTTGTCAGAGAGGGTGAGAAAGCACCCTCCAATGGGTGTGTTCATATGACAGTCCTTTTCTCCATTCCTCCATCCCATCAGGATTTGAGGCACACATGCACACACTTGGCATGTTTTTCAAGCCTGTGGGACCATAATTCACACTGCAGTTAGCCATATTCCCATGTTCCCAGAGCCTAACCAATGTGCTCTGTGGCTGGCCCTGAAATTCTTTTTTTTTTTTTTTTTTAGAATTTTTTGCCTTAGGGCACGAGCACTCAGCAGAGAGAGAGAGAGAGAGACAGGCAGACAGACAGACAGAGATAGTGACAGGGAAAGTGAGAAATCACCCCCAGGGGGTATGGCCACACCACAGTCCCTTCTCCTCCCAGGATCTTGGGAATGGAAACACATGCACACACCCCTTGAGTTTTAAGCTACTGGGTCCAGGACTTGAACCATGGTTGGCCATGTGGGAGTCCAGCAATGAAACTGCAACACCTTTTGCTGGCCCCCTAAAATTCTTAAAGTATAAAATTGTGCCTTATCAGTAGGCTGCCTAACCAGTAACATTCTTTTTCCTCTTCCTATAAGAAAGTCAGTCTCTTGTCCTAGGTCCTAGTTCTCATTAATAGATGAGCTTTTTCTACCTAGTGTTTTCCTACAGATAGAGGGGGAGAGAGGATCCTTTTTTTTGTCCTCTATTCTTCTTGACACACATTGCTACAACAGATGCCTCACACCACAAATTGTCCCAGAGCTCAAGAGAAGATCAGTTGATGTTCTGAAACTTTAGGAACTACATGTGGCTTTTGTCAAGAGACAAGAGCTATGTGGCATGTGTTATGTTTTTAAGTTTAGGATTTTAGTGCTGGTCATTATGGTAACTAATTCCACATGGGACTATTTAATTAAAATTAAATAAAGTCAGAAATTCAGGTCTTCATTGTACTAGCCACATCTCATGTACTCAATAGCTTGTTTGGCTGGCAGCGACTATATTGGACAAAGCAGATATAGAACATTCTTGCCATTGTGTAAAGTTCAATGGGACAATTTTGGTGTAGGGAGCTGTCTTATAGTTGTAGGCTATTTAATAAAGAAGACATACATGGGGTCTTCAGAAAGTTCATGGGAAATTTATATGAAAATTTTATATGAAAAACTATGCATGACTTTCAAAAAATTTTTGCAACAAAATAAACTTTAATTCTACTTTTTCATGAGCTTTTTGAAGCTCCCTATTCATTTGTGCTGTGATGGGGTTTTGGTTTTAAGTTTTAATTGGGGGGAGGCAGAGGGAAAAGTTTTTATTTTTAAAAAAGAATGATTTTATTGAACTTTATTTATTTATTTGTTTATTTTAATTTGACCAGAGAGGGACAGAGTGAGAGAGAGTGAGAAAAAAGGAAAGTGAGAAAGCAAGCCACTAGATCTGGGACTCGAACACTGGTCGGCCATGTGGGAGTCCACCACCCTTAACCACCACACCACCTGCTGGCCCCAGGGAAGAGATATTTTTGACAGATTCTTGCCAAGTCGTGATTTTCCTGCCCTAGCTTCTCTTGGTTAGCTAGGATTACAAGAGTATGCGACCCAGCCTATTTTAGGTTTGTTTGGAAACTGAGCCTGCATCTCCTATGCAGCCCCAGCGTCCTATAGTAGTCTTCCTGTTCCTGTCGCCATGGCTGGGCCATGCTGCAGTGGTATTGATCCTTCTTCCAAATGACCACAGTGAATGTATAAGCATAAAATCTTATCAACTGAAAAACAGCTAATACAGTTAAAACACTTTGACCTTCTTAGATTTGTAAAAATTTGGGGACCAGCAGTTGGTGCAATGACTATGTTGTTGGACTCCCATGTAGTCGACTGCAGTTCAAGTCCCGGACCCAGTGACTTAAACTCACGCCGGGCACGTGTGCATGCGTGCCCAGGATCCTGAGAGGAGAATGGAGGAGAAAGGATTGTGGCATGGCCATCCCCTTAGGGGGGTGATTTCCCACTTTCTGTCTCTCTGTCTTTCTGGTGAGCACACACTCCTTATAGCAAAAATCTCTCCAAAAAAATTTTAAATTTAAAGAGAGAGCACGAGACAGAGAGAAAGATGGCCAGAGACAGCGAGAAGGACAGAGGTCGCCCTGCCTTGTCTGAATATTTAGGGAGTCTAGAGGTGGAGTTTAGAGCATAGCCTCCCTCGTCATGACTTTTCTGATGACCCAGTATATATAATACAAACTTTACTATTTTAACCTTTTTTTTAAGATTTTTGCCAGGGTGCATGTGTTGCTGGAGAGAGAGAGAGAGACAGTGAGAGACAAAGTGAGAAATCATCCCCCAGAAAGGATGGCCACATCACAATCCATTCTCTCCACTCTCCTCCCAGGATTTTGGCCATGCACACATGCATGCCCAGTTTCAAGCCACCGTGAGTTTCAAGCCACCAGATCTGGGATTCAAACTGCAGTCAGGCATGTGGGAGTCCAGAGATGTAACCACTTCACCATCTGCTGGCCCCCATTTGAACCATTTTTAAGCATGCAGTTTAATGCCATTAAGTACATTCATGCTATTGTATAACTATCACCACTATTTCCAGAATTTTTCCATCTTCTGAAACAGAAGCTCTGTACTCATTAAACAACTCCCCGTTTCCCTTTCCCTCAGCCCCTGTAAGCACTGTTCTACATTCTCTGTATATTTGCCTATTCTAGGTACCTCATGCAAGTAAAATCATGTAATATTTTTCCTTTTGTACCTGACTGACTTCACTTAGCATAATATTCTCAAGGTTCATCCAGGTTGTACCTCGTGTCACAGTTTCCTTTTTTTTTTAAAGGATTTTTGCTATACGGTGCATGTGCTTGCCAGAGAGACAGAGAGAAAGCAAAATATCACCCCCTAGCAAGATGGCCGTGCCATAGTCCCTTCCCCATTCTCCTCTCAGGACTTTGGGCACACACACACATGCACCCAGTGTACGCTTCAAGCCACCAGGTCTGGGACTCGAACCGCAGTCGACCATGTGGGAATCCAGCAATGTAACTGTTATGCCATCTGCTAGTCCTTCATTCCTTTTTAAGTCTGAATAATATTTTATTGTATGAATATAACACATTTTATTTATCTACTCATCTGTCAGTGCACACAGGTTGTCGCTTCCCCTTTTGGCTATTGGGAATAGTGCTGCTATGAACATGGGTGCATAAATACCTGTGTGAGTTTTTCTTTTGGGTATATACCCAAAAGTGGGATAGTTGGGACATGTGGTATTCTATGTTTGGCCCTGATTTTTTTAAAGATGCTTTAAAAATTATTAATGAGACATATGTAATTCAGATAACATAAATTTCACCCTGTAAAGTGTACAATTTAGTAGTTTTTAGAATATTCACGTGATTGCGCAGTTCTCCCCACCAGTCACCAATTTTTATAGTCGCCTAGGAATTAGAGTGGGAGAGAAAATCATGAAGGTGGCTTGGGTGTAAGGAAAGGACCTTCGAGGATTAGTAAAGAGAGTATTTGTACCAAATCCTTGAGATGCCACACAGTCTTTAGCAGCAGTACTCTGCCCACTCCCAGGCTTTCAGACTTGAAGTTCAGAAATGCTCCCCTGCTACCTGACATATTTTCAGCTACTCATGAGGCCTTGTTTTATGGAACAGGATATTGGAGAATCTCACAAATGGGTCAGACTCCCTGGAAGCCTGACTCTGTAGGAGCAGACAACCCTTCATGTTGTGCTCGCTTTGTCACATGCCCTTTCCTGATGTGGCACTGCTTCTGTTCCTTCTCTGGTTCTGATCCCAAATTTTGTGACTGTTTGCATTTCTAAGCATAAAACAGGTCATTTACAACAAATACCTTAAATATTTGATTTTCAGATTCAGATTGCTCTGCTTTAGAGCAAAGAATAAAACATACGCATTTTTGTTATTACATGAATTCATACATACCAGGGTACCCTGGTTTTCACTTGTTCTCATCGTGTAGTTGTGGTTTTAAAATTTTATGCCTTGGACATGGTTTTATTGTGGTTTTCTGATATTTGGTCAGCTTTCTTTTCTTGTATTTTAATTGCCAGAGGGCTAGTGTGCTCACCAGTGAGGTACAGAGGGAGAGGGAGAAAGCACCCCCTAGTGGAGTGTGAACACACTGCAATCCCTTCTCCATTTCTCCATCCTGACAGGGTTTAGGGCTTGCACACACACTGGGATTGATCAGTGATGTGGTCTGGGACTTGTGAGGCCCATGTGAATGAGTGCTGGACAAAACCAGATGCTTGCCTTAGAAATGTAGTTTTCAGATACTAAATTCAGCCTCTTGATCTTTCTCTAATAGAAATAGTATTCAGTAGTCAAATTACAGTTTGAAAATCCACAAATATCATTATATAACATGAGAAGCACTGTTATTGGCAGTGGCAAATCATTGGTTCAGTATGGCCTTTTGATTTTGTAGCTAGATACCATTGGTTTGAGTCCTGGTTCTGCTACTTTGATGTGACTTTGAGCTAAGTGACTTCATTAAATAAGATAGTGTGTGAAAAGCCCCTAACACAGTTCCTGCCACAGATTAAGAACTCTCTGAATGTGGGGCCAGCAGGTGGCATGGTGGCTGGGGATGCTGGACTCCCACATGGCTGACGGCAGTTCACGTCCTGGACCTAGAGGCTTGCTTTCTCACTTTCCCTGTCTTTTTCTCTCTCTCATTCTGTCCCTCTCTGGTCAAATTAAAATAAATAAATAATAAAATTACTCTTAAAAAAGGAGCTCGGTGGTGAATGTTAGCTACTTTTTTTTGGGGGGGGGAGAGGTTTTTTGCTATAGGGCGCGTGCGCTCGCCAGACAGACAGAGAGAGACATAGAGACAGAAAGCGAGAAATCACCCCCCAGGGGGGATGGTCACGCCGCAATCCCTTCTCCTCCATTCTCCTCTCGGGATCTTGGGCACGCATGCACACGCGCCCGGCGTGAGTTGTAAGCCACCGGGTCCGAGACGCGAACTGCGGTCGACTACGTGGGAGTCCAGCGACATAGCCATTACGCTAACTGCTGGTTCCCAATGTTAGCTATTTTTGAAAAATAATTATTTATTTAGTTTTTCTTTTCTTTTCTTTCTTCTTTTTTTTTTTTTTTTTGCTACAGGACTCGTGTATACACCAGAGAGTAACAGAGAGAGAGAAGGAATGTGAGAAAGCAAACCGCCAGGTGTGGGACTCGGACCATAGTCGACCATGTGAGAGTCTAGCTCCCCAACCACCATGCCACCTGCTGGCCCCTGTATTGTGTACCTACTGTATCTGAGGCATGAAGTTAGGTTTTGGGAGGAATAAGCCACAGCCTCTTGAATGGAATTCAATCCCAATTAACACTGGGGAAGCAGACTTGATAGCATTCACATTTGCTTATATCTGTAGAACTATAAATTTTATTAATTAATTTTCGTAAAGCACTATGTTGATTATAGAAATCATTATAGGGAATTTTTAGCTAAGCATAGATTCTTGATGGGAATTGCAGGTATTATACTTTCTTGTGGATAAATTGAAACATTTTGTCACTAATGGCCAGTGGTAGCTTTAATTAAGGCAAATTATCTTGCCCAAAACAAATAACCTTGACAAAAAAGGTGTAGTCCTGTTTAATGAATCTACCAATTGTTTTTGTTACTAAATAGACATAAGCAGTATTTGTCCCTGGATGGGGGTGTGTGTATGTGTGTGTGTGTGTGTGTGTTTGTGTGTATGTATGTATGTGTGCATATAGACACACATAATCCATTACATCTCCATATTGCTAGAAATAGAACAAGTACCAGCAGGCCCTTGCTTTGGAATTTTCTGAGCCACATGAGAGAGAAAAGCAAAGTTTACTCTTAGAACAAGATCTTCTGCCTTTCCTTGTGTTCTGGAATATACTTTGTTTGGGAAAAATAGAATAAATGTTATTTGGGGAAGAAGTTTGGGCTTTTGTTTTATTTCTGAAAACACCAAAAAATTTGACACAAAATTGAAAAGTGATCTGGTGATGATAATGTATATGGTAATATCTTTGGTTGGACTAATATGCACTATATTAATGCTGGGAAAAACAATTTTTCTACACTGAAAAGATATACAGTGATTAAATGTAAAAACAAAAACAAAAATCCAGCAAATGTGAGCATTCAGAGGATAAAAGTTGTATATCTGTTTTAGCCTACGAAGACCTCTCTGTGATCACAGAGATGACTGGAGACTGGAGTCAAGTGTTGGTCAGCCTTTAGACCCACTGGGCCAGGGGCCAGGAGCAGGAGCAGGAGCTGGGGCAGGACTTTCGATTCCTCTCAGAGGCATCTTTATGAGGGACCTTAGCTCCTCACTCAGTGTTGTCTTGGGGAAAAAAAAATTTAGGGCCTCAGTTTCTCATCTGTAAAATAGGATTAAAAATGCCTACTACAGGCAGGCAGGTGGCATGGTGGTTAAGGTGCTGGACTCTCACATGGCTGACTGCAGTTCAAGTCCCAAAGCTGGTGGCTTGCTTTCTCACTTTCCCTCTCTCTCCCTCGCTCACTTGATCTCTCTCTGTTCAAATTAAAATAAATAAATAAAGTTAATAAAGTGTTCTTTAAAAAAAAAAAAAAAAAAACTACTTCTGGGACCAGCAGATGGCATAATGGTTACGTTGCTGGACTCCTACATAGTCGATTGTGGTTCTAGTCCCATCCTGGTGGCTTAAAACTCACACTGCGTGCATGTGCATGCGTGTCCAAGATCCCAAGAGGAGAATGGGGAAGGGATTGCAGTGTGGCCACCCCCCGAGAGGGGTGGTTTCTCACTTTCTGTCTCTCTGGCAAGCATACACATCCTATAGCAAAAATCTCTCTTAAAAAAGAAAAAAAGACCTACTTCTTGGGGGTTGTAGTAAGGATTTGAAAAAACTACATCTAAAGCAGGCAGCATGTTGCTTTTCATGAATCAAAGCTATGAATTACCCTTTCTAGGCCCAAAGAAGACTGGTGAGTTTGTTTTGTAGTTCCTCAAATTAACACAAAGACCAAGCTATTGGATTTTTTTTTTAATGTTGTTGTTATTATTTTAATTTGCTGTAGGGCACATGTGCTTACTAGAGAGAGAGCAAGCTACTGGGTCCAGGACTCGAACCACAGTTGGCCATGTGGGAGTCCAGTGCCTTAACCACCTTGTCACCTGCTGATCCCTCCATTGAATTTCTTTTGGTCAAAACATTCCCTTGTTTTTTTTTGTCCAGGAAGCGTAAATGTGTACGACATGGATGCAACACTCTCTATCCTGTCCGCCCCATGTCAGACTCCTATCATTACCGTATCCTTCACCATCCAACCTGGAAGTGGTATCAGTAGCCTTTGGATGCTATGCTCTTGGCAGCTGCTGTCAGGTGATCAGGCTTGCCAGAGACAGTTGTGTGGGTAAGGTTGCAGCCTCCAGAGGTGTGCTGTCCTGTACCCCCGTCCCCTGTGGCAGTTTCTAAACCTGAGTCTGGCTGAATTGCAGAAGCTCTGCTTTTACAGCAACTTATCTTTTCTACTTGTTAGCAGTATTAATCCTTATTCCCTTCTAGCTTCTATTTCAGCAGCATCTTAGTGTGCAAGTCCTCAGATAATTTTTTTAAATTTTTTGTTTTATTTTAACAGAAAGAATATATGGGAGAGAGTGAAAAAGAAAGAGAGGTTTTTGTTTTTTGTTTTTTGTTTTTTTGTTTTTTTGTTTTGTTTTGTTTTGTTGTTTTTTTTTTTTTTTTGACAAGGTCTCCACCCACGTACCTTCCCCACCCCCAGTTAGCTAGGACTACAGGTGTGCATCACCACACCTGACCTGTTTTGGTTGAGTCAGGAGCCCAATCCAGGCCTCCTCTGTGGCCTCAGCCACTACACAGTGATGCCCTCCCATTTGTGCCGTAGCGACGAGACCTAGGAGGTTTTTCTATAAACAATCTTGACAGAGTCTAAGAACAGATGCTTAAAAGAAAGCTCTTGGTCCACTCCATGAATGTTTTTTATTGAGTGCCTAACGTGTGCTAAGCCCATGATGTATGGTACATCTGACACACACAGCCCTAGCTTTCCAAGACCTCAGTTGGGTAGAGACAAAAAGTGGATAGCCAGATTCTTTTATTTAGTTCTGTGACAAAAGCAGAACTAACCTTCTTTTGCAGAGAAGGAAGGGAGGTCAGGAGAGCTGTTTAAGTTAAGCTGGATCCATATTTTAGCATCATAAAAGTGCCAACTTTGTTTGGGGAGACCTCCCTTACTGGCTAGCCTTAGGGCATTCACACAGAAGGATGAACGGTGGGGCAGGCTGTTGACTGCTTGTCCAATGACCATTCTTCTCTTCTTACAAAACTCAGCTGTTGGGCTAGACAGCAGTGGGCCAGGATGTATCACTTCAAGTCTAAGTCATTTGTGATGGGGTCATTCACCTGTGCCATGCATTTGCTCTCTTGGCCTCTGTTGTAGCTATGTGTCCCAGTGTCAGCCAAGAAGACTTAAGGGGAAGACCACTGAGGAAGGGAGGTTCTGGGATCAAAGAGAAATGGGCATGAAGAGAGAGCCCTATTCTCCCTGTTTTGTCTCCTACATTCTTCATTCTACTTGATATGCTCTCTGATGAGAATGTGATGCTGGAGCTATGGCAGCCATCTTAGCATCAGGAGGGGAAGGCCTACCAAGGATGGCTGAGTGGAAAAGCAGAAGGGTCTTGAGTGTTTCACCTAACCACTGAGCCAACCCCAAGACTCTTTTCCTAACTACCTCTTGATAAATTAGATCACAAAGGTTCTTGGGGCTTAAGCAATTTCTGTGTGGGCTTCCCAAAGTGTGGCTCATGGATCAGCAACATCATCATTCAGGAGCTTGTCAGAAATGCATATTCATGGGACCTACCTTAGCCCTTAAATTAGGCTCTTTGGATGTGGGGCCTAGCACTTTGTGTTTTTACAGGTCCTTAAGGTGATTCAGATGTAAACTGACGTTCTAAACTGACATTCCAGAATCACCAGTTGGAGCCAAGCCGTTGTTGTTTCTAGATTCCTAAAGTAATCCCAATCAGTGTCAATAGGAAAAAAGTTAGTGTTACATGTTACAGTGAGGACCAGGTTTGTCTACACTGGCAGCCAAGTATGCCAATGATTGTGACACGTGGATCCACTGGTCTCTGGGTTTGATGATACTCTTCCTGAAGAGCATCATCAGGGAGGCAGTGGAACCTGTCTGGATAGGTATTTAATTGTTTCTCCTAAGGAAGAATACTCTTTTTTTAAAAAAAATTATTTTTTAATTTATTATAGAGTACATGCACTCATCAGAAGAGAGAGAGAGAGAAAACAAGTTGCCAGGGCTGGGATTCGAACTGCAGTCAAGCATCTGGGAGTCCAACAGATGGAGAGGACTTAAAAGTCTCAATAGATACACAAATTAAATGGCGTCTGAGGTCTTCTATTGTAACACATCCTAAGAGTCTCCTCTGGATTGGGTTCTGGGAAAATGGTAAACAAGATGAAAGGATGTGGCGGAGCTGGAGTATCACAGCTGCAGCGATGGGGAATGCTAGGAGTCATGGGACACATAGAATGCCCCTTTGTGGGACACTGGGATGGAGCAGAGAAGCTTCCTAGAGGAAGTAGCCAGTCGTCTCTCAATACTTGTGGAGGTGGGAGTATTCCAGGCAAGACACACATCTTGTGTAAAGGCCTGAGACCAGAGAGACCTGGGAACCTTCAAGCAAGAGGCAGGAGCTCGATGTGGCAGGATGAAAGAGTTTCCTGGGAAATGGTTCTTCTCTGGTTCTTAGACCTACGGGTACGTCTTAAGAGCAGGCTGAGGTATTGACAGAAGAATATTCAAATGAATTATTAAGGTGAACTGGACTCACCATCTTTAATGGAAATAATTTGTTTACTACTTTTTCTTATGGACTGCTAAATACTGTTTGGGTGAAGCAGGCCGTGTCCTAGACGCTGCTTTCACCACTCTGCCCCGTCCTGTCCTGTTTGCTGTACATTTTGCTCAGTTCTGTGAGCAAGGGCACATGTTAACTATTTATTTGGGACCTTTATCAAACTACCTCACTTCTCTGGTCTTCTCTTTTCTGTACCTATGAAGTAGATTAAACAGTATTTCCCTTTCTTGTCTGATCCTAAGAACCACCTGGGCTGCTGGTTTAAAATTCTGATTCTCGGGAACCAGCAGTTAGCGTAATGGCTATGTCGCTGGACTCCCACGTAGCCAACCGCAGTTCGCGTCCCGGACCCGGTGGCTTAAAACTCACACCGGGCGCGTGTGTGTGCATGCCTACGATCCCGAGAGGAGAATGGAGGAGAAGGGATTGCGGCGTGACCATCCCCTCTGGGGAGTGATTTCTCGCTTTCTGTCTCTCTGTCTGTCTCTGTCTGTCTGGTGAGCGCACGCGCCCTATAGCGAAAACCTCTCCAAAAAAAAAAAAAAAAAAATTCTGATTCTCAACTTACTTGGATTTGCTGATTCACCAGGTCTTTGGCGAGTCTGGGAATCTGTATATTTTTAACGAACTTTATTGTGATCTATAAGTTACATGCATACATACACTTGTAGATACAGCTTGAGTGTGATGAAATGCACCACTTAAAGTGTACTTTAGTAAATGTGCTTAGCAAATGTCTACACCTCAGGAATCCTCGCCACAATCAAGATGTACAGCAGTTCTCATAACTGGGCCTTACAGACATGCCTGACCCTCAGGCATGCCAAGCATGTGTGTGTGTACACACAGATGTGTGCCTAAAATCCTAAAAGGAGAATGGAGGATAAGGGACTGTGTCATGACCATCCCTGGGGGTACAGGTGCTTTCTCACTTTCTCTCTCTTCTCTGTCTCTTGGGTGAGTGCCCATGCCTCTAACAAATATTTTTTAAAAAATCTTTTGGGACCAGCTGATGGTGTAATGGTTACGTTGCTGGACTTCCATGTAGTGAACCTTGGTTTGAGTCCCAGACCGGGTGGCTTAAATCTCACACCAGGCACATGTACGTGTGTGCCCAAGATCCTGAGAGGAGAAGGGATTGTGGCGTGACCATCCCCTTCCCTCCCCCGGGGGAGTTATTTCTCACTTCTTGTCTCTTTCTGTCTCTCTGGTGAGAGCACATGCTTTATAGCAAAAATCTCTCTTAAAAATAAAGTCTTTTAACAGAATTTTAATGTCTTCATTTCTCTTCCCAAGAGATATGCAGCTCATCCTTTGTGATTCAAGCTCCTAAGTCTATAAATGATAATCACATAGTAAAAAAAGACTTGATCTTCTGCATTATCAAGTGACATCTTTCTCCAGTGTACGGAGTACATTAATAAAATTATACAGATAAATTGCTAGTAAATCATTGTACATATAATTTAAAAAAAAGACTCGTGTAAAGTCTCAAGTTGATTTGTCTATGTGTTTTCAAGCCTGGATTTGCTATTTGGTTGTGAGTTATGGTTTGCAGAGAGGTAGAATGATTTTACATAATTTACGCAGCAGTTGTCACATGTATCTAGAATACTCTAGTTTTTGAAAGCTGAGTAAGATTTGTGACATTTTATTGTCTGAAACAGGTTTTTGTCTGTTATTGTTTTGAGAGGTTTTTGCTATAGGGTGCGTGCGCTCGCCAGACAGACAGAGACAGAGAGACAGAAAGTGAGAAATCACCCCCGGAGGGGGATGGCCACGCCACAGTCCCTTCTCCTCCATTCTTCTCTCGGGATCTTGGGCATGCACGCACACACAGCTGGCGTGAGTTTTAAGCCACCGGGTCCAGGACTTGAACCGCGCTCGACTACATGGGAGTCCAGCGACATAGCCATTACGCTAACTGCTGGTCCCTGAGACAGGTTTTAAAAGTTCTTTACTTAAGTGAGTTAGAAGCCCATAGTTGAACATGTGTTGCTGTAGGTTCTGTTGTGAGTGTAGAATATCTATTTTTTCTGTAATCCATACCTTAAAGGCAAGGCTTCCTTTGCCTTTCTCCTCTAGGCAGCTGTCACGCCCTCCATCCCACCACCACCACATCAGTCAGACTGCCTGAGTTTACGTCTGACCTCAGCCACTTACTAGTTTTGTGACCTTGGGAAAATCTTAACCTTTCAGTTTTCCCACCTGAAAAATGGGACAGTAGTAGTACTTGTTTCAAAGATTTGTTGGGAAAATTAGAATTTAGACAAGTAAAGCATTTAGGACTGTGCCTGGCAAGATCCATGTTGATTTTTACAATTACTATCTAAACCAGCTCTTGGTGAATCTCCCATTAGGCTCTTTTCCAAGCTCCCTAAATCCCTTAACAACTAAACTTAACTCATTATCTTCCCCCCAGGCTTCCCAAGGTACTTTCCGATTCCCACAAATGGTGCCAAAGACTCTTCTTCCAGCTGCCGAGCCCCAAACCCTCAGGTCTCCTGTGACTCTCTCCTTCCTATCACCTACAGTCACCTGTTTGTGTAGCATCTGCCTCTCCAAGCTAGAATTCATTTTTTCCTGTCCATTCAGATCCTCATGAATTCTCATCTGGGTTATTCATTCACTAAGTAGTTGAAATAGGACAGAGTTTCTATGGGCCCAGCCCTGGACCCATCTGTGTGGGCTAGGGTATAAGGAGCCGCTGGGAGGACAGGATTGGGGGGTGGAAGGACAGTGGGGAGAGGGCTCTGAGAAGCACCAGGCCATACCCCAGGGTCCCCCTCTATTTGAAATGCCTTTAGCTTTTACATGTTGCTTATGGACACCTTTGCATAGAGTGAAGGTTTTAGAGTAAGTTGGACCAAAATGGCTTGTAGTCTGCTTGAATGGGCACCTAGAGAAAAACTTGACAAAGTATTTTACCCCATGCCTACTCTTTATCTGTTTTTTGTTTGTTTATTTGTTGTTGTTTCTATTTTTACATTTAATGACCATCTCAACTATTGGGTTGTCAGAAAAGTCATGATGTATTTTTTTTTTCTGTGCAAAAAAAGCATCATGACTTTTCAAACAACGCAGCACATGTGGTGTTTCACTATGTCCTTGTCAGAGAACTTCAATTTTGAAACCTCAGAAGATTGACACTGCTCAGTGAAAATACTCGGTGCTGTATTGATGAGCAGAGCCTCGGGTTACCTTGGGAACACAGAAGTCCTTCCTGTTACTATAAAAAGAGATGCAGTGGCTGTAGTTGTGAGGCAACCAACATTTTAGTCATCCTTCAAGGTAAAAATAGGCACAAAGGGAACCGGTATGTTTTTTCATAACTTTGATCAAATACGTAAGACTTTGTTTTAGTGCTGGTCAGATGAAGTAAACCCAGTTTTCAAATGTTTATGGATTTTTAAAGGCATAGAGCCACTTCCATTCATTTTTCTCTTCCCCCTTCTCCCTAGTGTCCAGTGGAGGGAAGGGTATTTGTTGTAAGATACAGTGTGAATTTACACCAGCAGAAATTATGATTAAAGGTATAATTTATACTAATATCCTTAGGGAGGGAGATTTGTTTGCTATGGTCTATAAAGGAGATGGAGTGTGCTTGGCCTCTCTAGGATGATAGTTAAGGGATATGACCTGGCTGAGTAAACCTTGTCACTACAGGTCTCAAGGACAACTCAATGTCTTTGCCTCTAATGCAGATTCCCACCACAGTTTAATGATACTACTTTCCAAGAAAGAGGATACGAGGTAGTTTGTTTCATAATGATTGCTATGAAGTCCTTAACCACCAGTATTAATGGATTTTAGCCACAGTCTCACTAGGGGAACAATGCTTGTTGATGCTGTTGCATACCATTGCTTATTGATTTTTCTCTTCAGATTTTTTGCCAGAGGGTGCATGCGCTCGTTGGGGAGAAGGGGAAGAGGGAAAGTGAGAAATCACACACACACACCCGCCCCAAGATGATATGGTCACACCACAGTCCCTTCTCCTCCATTCTTCTCTGGGGATTTTGGGCATGCATGCACAAGTGCCCTGTGTGTTTTTCAAGCCACCAGGTCCAAGACTTAAACCACAGAGTAGGCCATGTGGGATTTAGCCCCTTAACCACCATGTCACCTGCTGGCTCTATTTATTATTCTTTTTTTTTTTTTTGAGAGGTTTTTGCTATAGGGCACATGCACTTGCCAGAAAGACAGAGAGAGACAGAAAGCGAGAAATCACCCCCCCCCCCCCCCGCCAGGAGGGATTGCCACGCCGCAATCCTTTCTCCTCCATTCTCTTCTCGGGATCTTGGGCACGCATGCACATGTGCCTGGCATGAGTTTAAGCCACCGGGTCTGGGACTTGAACCGCAGTTGACTACATGAGAGTTCAGCGACATAGCCATTACGCTAACTGCTGGTCCTTTTATTATTCTTTTTGAAGAATTAAAAAAATATGATATTGCCACAAATTGCTATTGTTTGGGTTCTTTTGTTGTTGTTTTTAGACAGGGTCTAGCCGTGTTCCTTGGTTGCTGGGATTACATGGTGTACTAAATTGCTATCATTTTTAACAAAGCTGACCAAATGGGAATCTTGTTTAACTTCTGTTTATCATTTTTAAGCTTTTTCGCTTACTATTGTATATGGATATGCATAAACCAAAGTGGACACAGTGTAAAGGCCGTTTTTCTATTGGTCAGATGCAATGTAGGTTACTACAGCAGGCCTTCTCACTCTTGGCACTACTCACTTTTGAGGGTAAATGATCTGTGTTGGGTGGGGAGGGAGAGGTCTGTGAGATGTTTAGCAGTATCCCTTGCCTCTACCCCCTAGAGGCCAGTAACACCATCCTTCCCAGTTGTGACAACAAAAATGTCTCCAGATGTTGTCAAGCACTGGGGAGCGCAATTTCCCCTGGTTGAGAACTACCGTATCAGGACAAGGATTGTGTAGCATGCTCTTTTTAAAGGCACTGGTCATTTAAAGCACTCAATTTTGGTTAGCTGTAATAAAAATATGTGAAGTGACCTTTAAGCTTGACAGTTTGGCTAATTTAAAATAATATGGTGATTCCAACACTCAATTGCTATGATGGGCTAGCATGGCTTAAATAGCAACAGCATGTTCTTTGATGATGCGTTTTGCAAGTGAAAGGCAATATACAGGATTTGAAAATGCGTGTATCACCAATTTTATCTTCCGATGGTAGAAAACAAAGAAATAGCCATAGTCATTGTAGTGCATAAAAGCACTTTGTTATGTGTTGTTTTTGAATGGCGGGGGCCTTTTCCAGAGAATAGCCAAAAAGAGGACCCCATATATGTCCATAAACCTGGAGACTTCACCTCTGAAGGCTTTGTTGTTTAACTTTCAGAAATCTTTCCTAGAAACAAATACTGAGGTTCACATTTTTTTTTCAACTCTCTTTATTATAATATGGATTCTTATTTTCAAAATCAACTTTTGACTATAGGCAGCAGTAAGTACAACTTTTTTTTTTAAAGAGTTGTTTATTTTTTTTATTCATTCATTTATTTTCATTTGACCAGAGAGAGACACACACACAGAGAGAGAGGGAAAGTAAGAAAGCAAGCCACTAGGTCCAAGACTTGAACCATAGTTGGCCATGTGGGAGTGTCCAGCACCTTAACCACCACGCCACCTGCTGGTCCCAAGTAAGTAGAACTTTTAAGATTGCAATTCATGGGGCTGGCAGGTGGCATGGTGGTTGATGTGCTAGATTCCCACATGGCTGACCACAGTTCAAGTCCCGGGCCTGGCAGCTTGCTTTGTCACTTTCTCTCTTGTGCCTGTATCAAATTTAAAAACATAATAATGTTAAGTAAAATTAAACAAATAATTATATTTTTAAAATTGCCTTTCACTGACTATTTTGTTTTCCCAAAGAGTTTAGTAGGGATGGGGGCGGGGAACCAGAGAGGGGTGGGATGAGAGGAAATCCAGTCAAAAAAGCTGAATCCTGCAAGGCTGTTTAAAAGGCTTGCCAGACTGCCCTGAACAGTGTCTAGTGGGGGTACTCATTATGCTCTTACAGTTTAAAAAGAATCTGTGCCAGGAAGCTATTTCTGCCCAAAGACCTCAAAGTATCCTTGAATATTGCCCTCTTTAGGACTTGGGTTGTAGCTGGAAAAAGGATGTCAGATGCTTGAGTCTATAGGCCTAGGGTGGTATGTGTATGACGGGGTGGGGGGTAACTCTGCTGGGCGTGCCTTTCAAAGAGAAATGGAATGGGGGTTGCAACTTTAAAAACCCTTTTTTCCCCCTTGCTATGAAGTGCATACATTTGCTGTGGGGGAGATGGGTGTGAGAAATCACCCTCCGGGGGGATGGTCATGCCGTCCTGTCAGTATTTTGGGCACATATGCACATGCTCCCAGCATGATCTTCAAGCCACTAAATCCAGGATTTGAACCATGCAGTCAGCCAGATGGGATCCAGCACCTTAATCTTCATGCCACCTGCTGGCTGCCCCCCAAATCATTCATTTTTTATCTTTTTAAAATTTGCTAGAGGGAAATTGCCACTGGAGAAAGACAGAAATAAAGACAGAGAGAGAAAAGTGAGAGAACACCCCTGCAACCCCATGGGGAATGGTCATACCGTAATCTCTTCTTCATCCATTTGGGATTTTGGGGCACACACGTCGGGAATGTTTCTCAAGCTGCTAGGTCTGCAGCTCAAACCATGTAGTCGGCTGTGTGGGATATAGTTCATGTAACCACCGGGCCAATGGGCTGGCCCCCAAATTACACTTTTTTGAAAAATGAATTAGTGTTTTTTTTTTTTAATAATTATTTTATGAGAGAGAGATGCACACAGAAACAGGTGCCCCAGCAGGGTCTCCACTCCACAATCTACCCCTAGCCTCAGCCAGCTTGGATTACAGGCACACACCTGTGCTGGCACATTCGGGGAAACCTCAGGGTGCAAACCCAGGACCCTCCCATGTGGCTCCAGCATTGCAGAACATTGCGTTATTACTATACCACCATCTGTACCTCCAGGTTGTTCTTAGTATGTCTGTAAATTGTTCACAATTCAGAGAGTATTTTGTTTCTAGACTATTTATTTCCTCTTTGTATTTTGTTTTAAAAATAAGAAATCTATGGGGCCAGCAGATGACATAATGGTTATGTTGCTGGACTCCCATGTAGTCGACTGCCATTTGAGTCCTGGACCAGGCAGCTTAAAACTCATGCCAGGCACCTGTGCATGCATGCCCCAAATCCTGAGAGAATGGAGAAGGGATTGCAGCATGGCCATCCCCCTGGGGGGTGATTTCTTGCTTTCTGTCTCTCTGTTGAGTGCACCTGCCCTGCGGCAAAAATCTCTCTAAAAACAAAATAAGAAAAATAAGAAATCCTGGGCCAGCAGGTGGCATAGTGATTAAGGTGCTGGATCCCACATGGCCAACTTTGTGGTTTGAGTCCTGAACCCAGTGGGCTTGAAAAACATGTCTGGCACGTGCATGTGCATGCCCAAAATCCTAAGAGGAGAATGGAGGAGAACTGTGGTGGGGGGTGATTTTCCACTTTCCTCCTCTCTCTCTGACTCTCTCCGGCTCTCTCCAGTGAGTGCATGTGCCCTATGGCAAAAATATAAAAAGAAATAGAAAAGAAATCCTCTTAGAACCAAGGCCAACTGGTGGGGAGGGGCAGCTCTGAGCACCACACTGATGATTGGATTGCATCTCAGGAGTCTTGTCAGTGGCTTCTTGACATACCTGGAGTTATCTGTGATAGGGGGCTAGAATTACCCTGAGCCAAGACAGAGTAGTGGGGCCAAGAGGGCAGACAGTTCACATTGGATGGTTCTAGTTGCTCAGAAGTGGTTCAAGTTCAGATTTTGTACCCAGTGAGATGGCAGAGGAGGAGCAATCACTTTGGGAACAAAGGATGGCTCTTCTCAGGGATGGGCTTGAAGACTGCTGTCAGCTTTGTAACAGTGAGCATAGAGGGACACCAAGTGACCGTGAGCATGTCTGTGTGCAGAAACATTCAGGGAATGAGGATAGAATAAGGAGCTTGAGACAGAGCTTTCTGGTTGCCTTGTTCATACTCAAAAGCACAGGCTGGCCCGTGGTAAGGACTTGAGACCTTATGGACAGTTGGGCCAAGAGTGACATGGAGATGAGCTGGAAGAGTCTCCAGAGACTCACTGGGATCTTTACACAGTTTATTTTTAACTTTCATGGTCATTAAACGTACATACCACCCTGAAGAAAAATCAAGTAATATTACTAGTAATAGGAGCTCCCTAGGTAATTTTCATTTTCTTTCTCTTTCTTTCTTCTCTCTCTCTCTCTCTCTCTCTCTCTCTCTCTCTCTTTCTTTCTTTCTTTCTTTCTTTCTTTCTTTCTTTCTTTTTTTGGAGAGGTTTTTGCTATAGGGCACGTGCACTCACCAGAAAGACAGAGACAGAAAATGAGAAATCACCCCCCCCGGGGGGGGGGGGAGGCATGGCCACACCGCAATTCCTTCTCCTCCATTCTCCTCTCAGGATCTTGGGCATGCACACACACGCGCCTGGCATGAGTTTAAGCCACCGGGTCCGGGACTCGAACCACGGTCAACTACACGGGAGTCCAGCGACATAGCTATTATACCAACTGCTGGTCCTGGTGATTTCTCTTTATCTCACCACAGTTTCAAAGAGATAGATGTTTGTAAGTTTCTTGTGTTTTGTTGCTGGAAAAAAAAAAAGCCCAAAGAAATAATTAGTCTTCCTCTGTATCTGGCCCTCTTTTCAGAGGCCCAAGGCCTGCCTTTTCTTTCCTTCCCTTTTCCCCCTTTCCTTTCCTTTCATTTCTTCTTCTTCTTCTTTTTTTTTTCTTGAGACAGGGTCTCTGTGTTGCCTGGCCTCAAACTGGTAATTTTCCTGCCTCTGCCTCCCAAGTAACTAGGATTACAGGAGCACCACTGCTCCTGGCCCCAAGGCCTTCCTGAGTCTCACCTCAGGACGGCAAGTTGGTGGCTGGCATTTTCATGGGACACAGCCCTCACTGTGAACAACCACTTGATAAGTAACCGCAGAGCCAGCCTCTGCCCCGCTGTTGATGGGAAGTACTGGCTGGGTTGGGCTCAGCAATAATGATGCCTAACATTCATTGAGCAGTGACCTTGTAACAGGTCATGTGCCACGCAGTTTGTGTGTGTCTATACACACTCTCCCCACCTCCTTCTCTCTCTAAATCAGTGCTCGCATTGATCCAGTAAGAGCGTGATCTTTATGGGATTGGAACCCAGGCCCGTGACTGTATCCTCTGCTACCAGGCAATGTACCCAGCTGCCTTTTTTTTCCTGCTAGGGATGAGAGTTTTCAAGGGTCATTCTGTCTACACAGTTGGAGCCCTGTGTCAGGCAAGAACTCCCGATGCTTACACCAAAGTCCTGTGTGTCATAGCATCTCCATCTCTAAAGGACCTGTGGCCAGGTTCTGATGCCTGGCCAAGTTCACACACCCTGTCCGTGGTGGAAACCTGTACACTTACTCTGCTGTCCATGTTCACTCCCTTATTTGGTGCCAGCCCCACTTGCTTGTTGTTTTTAGTTGTTTGTTTGTTTGTTTTTTCCTGTTGTTTTTTTGTGATCACTCCCAGCAAGATAGGTAGAGTCTAAATTCTTGTGGCTAATGAACAGGCACACGGAAAGAATCCTGTGATGACCAGAGTGCACAGAGATGGGGTGCATGGAGCTGGAGAAGCAATGCTAGTACAGCCACCACATGGGAAAGCAGGCTGGGACGACCCACTTCCATGCAGTCACTGAGTTAACTTAGTTAAGCCCTGCGCTTAGCTGTGTAGGTCTCATTTAACCAGCAAATCATGCTGTGGATATTGGGTTCTTTTGAAATTATGCATGTTTTTGTTTAATTTATTATTGAAAAACAGGAATCTAGGTAAATCTCGTCTCCCAGATGGGTAGCCAGGGTGAGAGTTAAGCTTTCACACCATGGTGCTCAGTTGATATTTAGTCAATTGAGTTTAATTTTTCTAGGCTTGTCTTCCTTAGCTAATTTGAGTTTGTTCATCTTCTAAGCAAATTATCAGCTCAGTAGAGCAACTTTTTAAAGAAGAATTATTTATTTAATTTGATTTATTGCTGTTCTTCAATTTGACCAGAGAGAGAGAAGGACAGAGAGAGGGAGAGTGAGAAAGCAAGTTGTCAGGTCTAGGACTTGAACCATAGTCAGCCATGTGGGAGTCCAGCATCTTAACCACACCACCTGCCAGCGCCTTAGTAGAGCAACTTTTAAAATGAAAACTGTGACCTCTTAGAAAGTGTTGTGGGGTTTCCTGGGAGAGCATTGTCAAGTTCTTGGAAAGACTGAAGTGATTTGGGGTTCCAAGGGCCTAGTGAGGATCTACCACAATTTGTTTAGTCTGCATTCTCATACATGATCAGGGACAGAGCCAGCTGTGAATACTCCTGCATGCCAAGCATTTTCACAGGGCATTTCCCCTCCCACCTTTCTTAACTTTGGGAAGACAGATAGTAATGTTACTGCCGTGCAGAAGAGGAGCTCAGAGCTCTGAGATGTTAAGGTATTTACCCAAGGTCTCCTGGTTGGCGTACAGTTGGGCAGGCCACATGAGTGGAGCCAAGAAGAAGCCCTCAGGGACAAGGGGACCGAACTTTGCACATGCATGGGCAGGCAATCCATTGGATACACGATGGCTATAGAAAGAGGCCATTTGGACATTTTTAGCTGGAATCTGGTATGAGGTGGAGATAGTTAATGGCAAATTAACAGTTATCCTGAAAGATAACAGTTGTTGGGACCAGCAGATGGCATAATGGTTACATTGCTGGACTCCCATGTGGTGGACTGCAGTTTGAGTCCTGGACCCGACGGCTTAAAATTCACACTGGGTGCGTGTGTGTGTGTGCCCAAGATCCCGAGAAGGGATTGCAGTGTGGCCATCCCCCCCAAGGAGGTGATTTCTCACTTTCTGTTTTTCTCTCTCTCCAGTAAGCATACGTGCCTTATAACAAAAATACTCTCTCTCTCTAAAAAAAAAAAAAAATAAATAACAGTTGTCAAGGAACCAGCTTCTTAGACCTCCTTGTCTTCTGAATTTCACTAGCAAAGTTAGGACGTTTTTTCCATGTTCTTTAAGAGTTTTGCCACACAAGTCATTCTTGGGGCCTTTGCAAGTGACTTCAGTTCCCACGTTGGCCCTGGTAAGGAGCATACACTCACACTGTCCTTGGAGTCCAGGTCCCCCAACCCCTTCATGGGCCACAGTGAGTATGTGGGCTATTTGTAGATTTGGGTATGAAAGGCAGGTTGGCCAGCACTGAATTTTGCCTTTTCCATTGGTGATTACACTTGTTATTGCTTTAAAAATAGGTACAATTTATTAGGTTGTCAGGAAAGTCAAGATGCATTTTTGCATAGAAAAATTTGGCATGACTTTCTAGACAACCTAATACATAACCACACTACAGTCCACACATTTTAATTATACCATCTGATGAGATTTGGCACATAGTATACTACCATGGCCTAGGCCTCCCTATCAGCACAGTAGTCCTCAGACTGTCGGGACTAGCCTGCCAGTGCCCAAGGCAGGAACCAGGAGTTCCTGAGATGCCTTATGCAACTCCCTGTACCCCTAGATGGGGACAAGTTGAGGACATTGCTGATTGGAAAGCAGGCTTAAAGATCAGAGCAGGTCAGGGACCAATTCTAGACTGTAGTAGTGGATGTGGTGGTGAGATGATGCTAATATTGAGGAACCCTAATGCTTTTTTGAGTGCCCAATAGGTCGTAAGCACTTGGATTTACATTGTCATTTAAGGGTTATCTCTAAATTGATGACGGTAATGACACTGTTGGCTAATATTCAGTAGGCATTTAATATGTGCTAAATGCTTCACATATATTCTTCTTCTTCTTTTTTTTTTTTTTTTGAGAGGTTTTTGCTATATGGTACATGCGCTCACCAGAAAGACAGAGAGAAACAGAGAGACAGAAAGCAAGCAAGAAATCACCCCCCAGGAGGGATGGCCATGCTGCAATCCCTTCTCCTCCATTCTCCTCTCAGGATCTTGGGCACACACGCACACACCCCTGGCGTGAGTTTAAGCCACCAGTTCCGGGACCTGAACCACGGTCAAATACATGGGAGTCCAGCGACATAGCCATTACGCCAACTGCTGGTCCCCACAAATATTCTTCTTTAAGCTCCACATTACTCTATGACACAGGGACTGTCATTATCCCTGCTTAACAGGTAAGAAAACTGAGGCTTAGAAGCTTCTGTATTAGGCACACTATTAGTACTTGCCAAGCAGGAATTTGACTGAGCCCAGGCAGAGCCCTGATTCACTCCTCTTTTTTCCATCCTCCTTCGTGCCTCCCTGTAAGAATAACTACCAGTTTCTGGACACCTAGATCCCTAGGTTTCTGCTCCTTCCTTTAGGTGACCTTCCCTCTCAGAGTCAGCCAGACTGGTCTGAGACTCAAGCTTCACTACTTAGTAGCTATATGACTTTGGACAGATTCTTTACCTCTCTTAACTCTCAATTTCCTCATCTACAAAATTGGGGTGCCTCACAACCTCCTGGGATTATTGTGAGCATTAAGTAACATTTGTAAAGACTGGCAGGAAATAGTTGCTTAAGGAATGGTGCCTTTCAAAAAAGACCGTTTAGGACCTGCCCAGTGGAACAGTGGTTAAGCACTATGCATAGGGAGCCACATCTCACATGACTGACCACAGTTCAAATCCCAGTCCTGGTGACTTGAAAAGCACACTGAGTATATGTGTGCAGGTGCCCCAAATCCTGATATAGTGGAGAAATGGAGAAAAAAGGGTCGCAATGCGATCTGGCCCTACTGGAGGACTCTGTGTCACACGTGCGTACGTGCACATGCCCTCTGGAAATTTTTTTTTTTTATTTTTTGCCGTAGGGCACCTGTACTCACCAGAGAGAGAGAGAGAGAAAGTGAGAAATCATCCCCACCACAGGGGGTGGCTACACCATAATTCCTTCTCCATTCTCCTCTTGGGATTTTGTGCATGCATACACATGCACTACGAATGTGGAAATCCAGTGCCCTAACCACCATGCCACCTGCTGCCCCCAAGCATCTGTAAAAAAAAGTATGTCAAAAGTATTTGATACCTAGATGCCTTTGCCTTCATCCCAGTAGTCAATGATTATTGAACTCAAATGCCATTCCATTTAATAATGTGCCTCATTCAGAATTATAAATTATGACATCATCCTTGAAAAAGGCATGTTGGAACTAATTAATTGGGTGGTAATAGTGACCTTTCCTCACCATTGAAGAGAGAATCTGAGCCAGTTCAGAAAATTAAAGTAGGTGAGAAATGGTTTAGATCAGTGGTTCTCAAAGTGTAGTCCACACAGCAGCAACCGACAATAGCATCGCCTGGGATCTTATTAGAAATGAAAATCCTCAGGCCCCATCCAGGATGCCCCTAAATGGGAAACTCTGGAGATAGGGCCCAGCAATCTGGCCTTCTGTTGTTGTTATTGTTTGAGAGATTTTTGCTATAGGGCGTGTGCACTTGCTGGAGAGACACAGAGAGACAGAGAAACAGAAAGCAAGAAATCACCCCCAGGGGGATGGCCATGCCACAATCCCTTCTCCTCTGTTTTCCTCTCAGGATTTTGGGCATGCATGCACATGTGCTTAGTGTGAGTTTCAAGTTGCCTGGTCTGGGACTCGAACTGTAGTGAGAATCCAGCACCTTAAGCACTATGCCACCTGCTGGTCCCCAGCAATCTATTTTTAATAAAACTTCAAGGGGTTCTGATGCATGCTAAAGCTTGAGAATCACTCAATAGTTAATGAGCATTTATTATATGCGAAGTTTTTCACATACATTATTTCATATTATTATCACAATAACTGTTTACCACATATATCAATTATTGGAAAGTTTTTTTTAACCCCTTTTCCTTAAATCCTGAATTATAGCCCCGTTGTCCCCAAATTCTCAGGAGAGTTATTAAACTCTTGCAAGAAATGGCATTTTCCTGAGACAAATTTCAAGTTGAAGCCACCTGATTTTGCTCTTGTCACAGAGAGAGAATGGAGTAAGTGGCCACTGATAGGCCTTTGTAACCCCATGATTCCCCTGAGATTAATTACTGTGTAAGTATTTGTTTCTGAAATAAATGCCAGAAACCCAAATGAAAGCCAAAGAAATGGAATTCAGTAGTCAAAAGACATTAAAAGCAACTCATATATTTACTAGAAACTGAGTGTCAGAAGATGAGTTCGTAACCTACAGCTCTTTGCCATGCACCCACTCTACCTTCCAAGAGTCTATTGCAACCCTTCTCACACTCAACTAACTACCAGCCAGCCCTCAACCCAGAGACAGCCCAGCATGGCTTTTGACTGCCTTGTTCCCCTTCTCTCTTTCACTTCCTTCTACTTTCTACACCCTTCTCTGCAATATTTGCTCCCTTTCTTTTCTTTTTTAAAAAATTTTTTTTTAAGATTTTTTGATATAGGGCACATGCGCTCGCTTGAGAGAGACAGAGAGAGCGAAAGTGAAAAATCACCCTAGGGAGACGGCCACACTGCAATCCCTTCTCCATTCTCCTGTCCAGATTTTGGGCATGCACGCACATGCACCCAGCATGTTTTTCAAGCCACAGGTTCAGGACTGAAACTGCAAAATTGGCTATGTGAGATCTGGTACCTTAACCATCACTTCACCTGCTGCCCCCCTCCTTTTTCAGTTTTGATTAATCAAAGCTGATTCACTTCTTGCTTCCCAAAACACTTTCTACTTATATTCTATTAGCATAACAAAAGCTCAAGAACTGATTCCCCCATATTGGATCAGCTGAATGGAGGAAACCCAGAAGATAAGGACAGAGAGAATTGGAACAGGGTCCCTGAGAACTCTTCCACCTGGAATTCCAGGATTTGGGATTCTGAAAGTGCTGGTCATATATTAAACTGACTTCAATATTTTCCCTTTTATGTACGTTGTATGCTGGGATGATTAAACTCTGATTTTAACACTGTTAAGAATTGTCTTCTTGATGTTTTCTTCAATGGATATGAATTTCATTTTGAATAAGGTTACCAGACAGCAGTCATCTTTATTTTTTGCTTTTGGCTTTCATCACAGTCCTTTGCATTAAAGCAGTCATCCTAAGATATGGAAGAGGGAACCAGCAGTTAGCATAATGGCTATGTCGCTGGACTCCCACATAGTCGACCGCGGTTCGCGTCCCGGACCCAGTGGCTTAAAACTCACGCTGGGCGCGTGTGCATGCGTGCCCAAGATCCCGAGAGGAGAATGGAGGAGAAGGGATTACGGCGTGACCATCCCCCCTGGGGGGTGATTTCTCGCTTTCTGTCTCTCTGTCTCTCTCTGTCTGTCTGGCAAGCGCACGCGCCCTATAGCGAAAGCCTCTCCAAAAAAAAAAAAAAAAGATATGGAAGGAATTGAAACTTAGCTCTGCACTGAAGGAAATTTAAGTAGAAAGTTTAGTGACCTTATGGGATCGTAATGGGTTTTGAGATTTTAAATAAAAAATAAGAGGCCAGAACATGTGATGCTTTCTTAACAAAAATAATGTGCCCTCGTGAAATGATGAAAAAGGTTCTAGATTCTGTCAGGTGATTTGTACTTCCCACTTGCAAGATTGAAATTTAGTGAGATTTGGGGCTTTATTTTTTTCTAGCATATTTTTGTATACACCATTACCCTGTCTGGAATTTCCACCTTCTGCACTTCACTAATCTGAATCTGATTCTACCTCCCTGATTGTGACCCCTCAGGCCCTCAGGAGGTCAGCAGTCCAGGAGAAATTACATTGGATTAAGGGTCAGATCTTTAGAATCCCCACTTAATATGACATTGGGTGTGTCGCTGGACTTTTTGGAGTCTCCATTTCTTTAATGTAGAAATAAAACCCTCCTCCTAAAAATAATGGCCAGAAATAGTTAATGAACATTTATTATATGTGAAGTTTTTCACATACATTATTTCATATTATTATCACAATAACTGTTTACCACATATATCAATTATTGGCAAGTTTTTTAAATCCCTTTTTCTTAAATAGAAATAGTCATTCATTTTTCTTCTAACTTGACAGCATTCATTTTTGCTTTCTCAGTTTTACAAGATATAATTAATAACAAAGCTCTTGGGATTGTTGGCAAAGACACCTTATAGAAATGCATATGATTTTTGCATACATTTGCATTCAGAAACCAATATGTTATCTGGATATTTAAGAGGAAAAGGAAAAAAAATAGTAACCTGGGAGACTTGTAGGAAAGCCACAGACAAGATTAACAAGGTTTTGGATTAAAAAAATTTTTTTTGAATTTGCCAGAGGGGATGTATGCTTGCTCGAGAGAGACAGGCAGAGGGGGAAAGTGAGAAAATATTCATGGGGACTGGTCATGCCGCAATACCTTCTCCTTTCTCTTTCCCTTCTTATGAGCGTGCTGGCATATACACTCAGCATGTTTTTCAAGCTGCTGGCTCCAGGATTTGAACCATGCTGTTGGCCATGTCTGAGGCTTTGGATTTTAATCCTTGTTGCGAAACCCTCCCTAAGGTTTTCGGTTTTGTTGTTGTTGTTGTTTTGTTTTGTTGTTGCTGTTCTTGTATTTTGTTTCATGCAAAAACTTTGTATTGCAGTCCAGTCCACTTAACAATAATTCACCATTTTGAAATGTAAACATTGGTGGCATTTAGTACATTCACAGTGTTGTCATCACCACTGTTTAATACCAGCACATTTCCATCACTCCACAAAGAAACCAGAAACCCATTAGCAGTCCTTTATAGTCTCTCCCATCCCCTTTATTTTTTTTTCTTTTTAAAAATTTTCTGTTTTGTTTTGTTTTGTTTTGTTTTAGAGACAGGGTCTCACTGCGTTGCCCAGTTGCCCTCAAACTGGAAATCCTCCTGCCTCAGCTTCTGGGACTACAGGCCCACGCCACTGCACTGGCCCTTTCATTCCCTTATGGCTACGTAGTATTTCATTGTATGGTGTACCATATTTTATCCCGTCATCAGTTGATGGACACTGGGTTGTTTCCACTTTGTAGCTATTATGAATAATGCTGCTGTGAACATTCATGGATCGGTTCCTCTTTTCTTTTACACATGCCAACACTTTGTTCAGGGATGTGCCCTGAGGGGGCTGACAGTGAACCATAGGAAGAGAGGGAGAAAGTAAAAGGTCAAGTCGACCATGACTTTTCATCCAAATACAGCTAATTGCTCAGGCCCACAGGGAATGTCCAGCCAGGGTTTGAGATCCTACCATAGCCTCAGAGCAGTTCATTGGTAGAAGGAGGTGGGAACAGTTCATTGGTTGTCGCCTTCCTTTTTCTCAGTCCAAGTGAGTCCTGGGGAGTCTTTAATCTTTTGTCCTCAGAGTCAGGATTTCTGGCTACCAGGGGTAGCCTCTGATGAAGCTGGAGCCTCCGCAGGTCGGCCTCATCAGTGTCAAAGCATTGTAGTTACTCCTTGTCTACCATTGGAGCTAGGGTTGGGGTTTCTCTGTTGGGGGCTGCAGTGAGACCATCTTCTGGGGTTGGGTGACTGGGCCGCATGAGCCATCATAAGAAAAACTGCCTAGGAACACATGGCATGACGCTGGGGGCCATCGTCCGTGAGCAGATGAGCCTGAGCAATCTAGGGTAGAGTGAAAACTGGGTCTGGTACAGCCCCTTTGCTACACAGGAGGGGCTGCTTGTTAGCTTCTGGCCTTGTAACAAACTGCCACAAAACTCAGCAGTGTTTTCTGTGTCACCTGAGTTTCTCTGAGTACTTCTCCCTTGGGATCTCTGCTGAGGTGGGCTGGGCTGCACTGGGCTGGGCTGGAAGGTAAAAATGACTGCCGAGGTTGGCAGTTAGCAGTGGCTGTTGGCCTAGAACTTGGCTGTGGCTGTTGCCTTAGAACTTGGCCGTGGCTGCTGATTGGACTATTACTCTGAGACCTGCCCTAGGATAGGCATTCCGAGGTCACACCCCAAAGCTGGTGTTCAAAGCCAGTGCCATCATCGCCCTTTTAAATAGGGGAAACAGAGGCTTTGAATGCTTAAATAAGAGGGCTAGGTGATACAGAGGACATGGGAATGTTCATCCTGACCATGTCATAGGATTGTGGGAAATAAGGAAAGGTGTCTTTAGTACCCACTCTGGCCTGGGATATTGTAGGTGCTAGGTATATGTTACTGCCCCACCCCGCCATGAACAGCATTTACTGAGTGTTTACTGTGTACAAAATGCTGTGTTAGGCCCTACTGTTAAGAGGCTTATATCCTGAGGGATGGATTGGAAAGAGGGATGGTAAGAGATGGTCCAAGGAAGGGGAACTTTCTGTGCTTAATGACTGCATTGTGAAATAGAGGGTATAGTGCTGTGAGAGAGCACTGGTGGAATTCAGAGAAAGTTCACTGCAGCGAGCCCATGTGTGTGTGTGTGTGTGTGTGTGTGTGTGTGTGTGTGAGAGAGAGAGACGCGCGCATGCGTATAGGGCCATACATAGGAGGACGCTGCCTTGCTCTTTTTAGCTTTGTATTTCCTAGCAGGATAGTGGATATGAAGATGCTCTGAGCTGTTTGAAACACAGTTAAATTGTTCTACCAGTAGGGAGTTTTCCTATCAGTGGACACAGTGGTCATGGTCTCAGCAACTTTTTGAGTACCTCTCATCTGCACAGTGTGGGGATTTGGAGTTAAGACAAGAGCCAAGAGGGCAAGGGTCAGATGAACAGACCCAGGCAAGAGCTCATGGGGCAGTAACAACAACCTCGGTAAAGCCAAACGCTGTGGGGGGCATGGCAGGTGCTCAGTCATTCCTTCTGCAGATAGGCCCAGTCTGCGGGGCTCAGGACATATGGAGAGGAGCCACAGGCAAGATCTGGCCCTCTAGAATCAGCACAGTTTAAAAAAGCAGTTTTCAAGATGTGGACCCCAGACTAATAGCATAGCTCCACTGGGGAACTTGTTAGGAAGGCAGGTTCTCTGTCTCACTCCAGACTCACTTTAGTAGAAATTCTTTTTTTTTTTTTAACTTATCATTTTTTTATATACATTAAATCATACTGTTTAGCTTACAAAGTGAACATTTCAATATGTGAACATTTCTCCCTAGTCCAGTTGATCAAAATATTTTCAACAGATAACACCACACCTCCCTGTCCTGTCAATGGTCTCCCTCTGTAGCCCTCCTCCAAATGAACTCCCCTAGGCCCCACTCCTCCACACACACTACATCTGGCATTTACACCCATCTCTTGTGTTTGTATATCTTTTAGTCAATCAGTTTTGGTCATAGAGTGCAGATACTCGATATATATTAAGTGGGGACATACAATGTCTCTCCTTCATAGCAGAAATTCTGGGGTGACATCCAGAAGCTGTTCTCACAAGTCCTCTAGGTGGTTTTGATGTATGCTTAAGAGTGGGGAGTAGGGGGCTAAGACAGATCTCAGGCTTGGCTGCATGGTAGAATCACGTGGGGAGCTCTTAAAGCACCAATGGCCAGGCCACACTGAGTCAACTATTAATAGATTAGAAGCTGAAGGCATCTGTATTTTGGAGAGGTATAGGGTCCATGCACGTACCAGAGAGCCAGAGAGGGACAGAGAGAGAACGTGAGAAATTACCCCCTCAGGCAGATGGCCATGCAACAATCCCTTCTCCCCCATTCTCCTCTCAGAATTTTGTCTGAGACTTGAACCACGGTCAGCCATGTGTGAGTCTAGCACCTTAACCACTATGCCACTGCTGGCCCAGCCACTGTATTTTTAAATTTTTTTTTTGAGAGGTTTTCGCTATGGGGCGCGTGCGCTTGCCAGAAAGACAGGGAGATAGAAAGCGAGAAATCACCCCCCAGGAGGGATGGCCACGCCACTATCCCTTCTCCTCCATTCTCCTCTCAGGATCTTGGGCACGCACGCACACATGCCCGGCATGAGTTTAAGCCATTGGGTCTAGGACTCGAACCACGGTCGGCTACCTGGGAGTTCAGCGACATAGCCATTATGCTAACTGTTGGTCCGCAGCTTCTGTATTCTTTGAAAGCTCCCAAGGTGGTTCCATTATGCAGCCAAAGCCAAGAAGCAGGATCTCCATGTTCTTAAACAGATCATCACAGTACAAATGAGAGTCAGTGCCAAAGTAGGAAAGATTCAGCATGAGTCCACAGAACTGAGGGTGCCTGGCAACCCCTGGATGAATCAGGGAGGGCCTCTCAGAGGATATGAGTAACTCTCATTGTACTTCCTATTAGATGAGCTCTTCATTCTTCATTTCCTTTCTCTTTTCCATACGTAGCAGTTGTACAGATGTGAGTGTGATTGGGAAGATTACTTTAAAGTTCATGTAATGTGATTAATTTTTTTCCAGAACAACGTAGCTGGCATCCCTTAAAAGCTTTCTATTTCAGTAATGGTTCTTACCAGTACCATGAATAATTGACTAATATAAGCTCATTAATATTCTAGTAGAAGAGTGCTTCAGGCTAACATAATTCTTCTTAAAAAGAAATGAGATGAGGAGAGAGAGGGAAAGAGCTAAAGAGGTGGGTGTTTTATTTATTTATTTATACTATTTTAAAGTTTTTGCCATAAGGTATGTGTACTCACCAGAGAGAGAGAGAGAGGGAAGGAAAGTGAGAAATCATCCCCCATGGGGGATGGCCATGCAGCAATCCCTTCTCCGCCATTCTCTTGAAATTTTGGGTGCACACACATGCACCTGGCATTATTTTCAAGCCTGTAAGTCTGGGGCTTGAACTGTGGTCAGTCATGTAGGAGTCTAGCACCTTAGGTACCACACCACCTGCTGCCGCCAGAGGTAGATATTTTTTGATAGAGTCTCACTGTGGCATGATCCTCCTACCTCAGCATCCCAGCTAGCTAGGATTACAGGCATGTAGCCATACCCAGCCTGTTTAGGTTGGGCTAGGAACCAAACCTGGGCTTCCCGTGTGGCCCCAGCCTTGTGTAGCAGCACCCTCCTGCAAATGCCACTGCAAATGGGCCAAAATTCATTAAAATTGAAATTTATTTAATTTATTCTTTTTTGCCAGAGGGCACATGTGCTTGACAGAGAGAAATAGAGAGACAGAGGGAATGGGAGAAAGCACCGCAAGTGGGGTACAGTGATGTGGCAATCCCTTTCCCCCATTTCTCCATCCTGTTGGGAGTTGGGCATGCATGCATGTGCACCTGGCATGTTTTTCAGGCCACCCAGGCTCTGATTCAAACCATGCTGCTGGTCATGTTGGATCTGGCTCCTTTGACCACCAGGCCACAGAGCTGGCCCTAAGCTGCTGTTGTTATTTTTTAAACCAAAAGATTTTATTTAGGCCAAGGTTAGGATGAATGCCTGGATATCACAAAATCCAAGTTGCCCTGAATAATGTGTACCCTAAATTACTATTTTTTAATGTGTCGCTGCAGCCCAAGGATAACAGGCAGTTATCACAAAGAACGTATCTGAGATATGAGATTTTATACAGTTCTGTTAACATAAAATAGTCATTTGTCTGGGCCAGCTTTGTAGCGCAGCTGTTAAAGCTCTGTGTGTTGGGATCCATATCCCACATGGTTTCCACATGTTCAAATCTTGGTCCCAGTGGCTTGAAAAACATACCAGGAGAGTGTGCATACATGCCCCAAATTCTGACAAGATGGAGAAATGGAAGAAAAAGGATTGTGGTGTGACCGTACCCCATTGGGGGTTCTCTCTCTCTCTTCTTCCTTTTGCTCTCAAAATTTTTTTTTTCATTGATTGTTCAAGATCCCTGTTCTATTCTAATTTCCTGTAGGGATGGTTTGCCCAGGAAAAGGCCTCGGTTTCAGTGGTGCACATTAACCTGAATGATGTAACCCTGAGAAGCATTATTCCATCATAAGTGGGGCAGGGACAGCTCTAACAAGGGCACCCCTTGCCCTTCTGGGTAGAACACCTCTGCTCCCTCTTCTGGGTAGAACACCTCTGCTCTCTCCCAGGACTCCATACTTGGGCCAGGTTCTTTTTAGATAGATAGATACCTCCATATCTACCCAACACTGACTAAACATCCCGTGTGTTCCCATTCCTGTGCACCCAGGAGCATTACACTGCCGGGGCAGTCTGTCCACAGTGGGGCAACTTCATCATCCAAAGAGATCAAACCTGCTTGTTTGATATGAAGGGTACTGATAAACAATGTGTGTGTGTATATAGATGTTTATTTTCTAATTTGAGGTAATTGTCAATTCACATGCAGTTAGAACACTACAGAGAAATTCTGTTTACCCTTTACCCAGTTTCCCCCAATGACAACATCTTGCAAAAAATGTAGTACAACATGGGTCAACAGAAGGCGTAGTGGTTAAGGTATTGGATCTCACTTTGCTGATCAGTTTGAATCTCAGACCTGGTGGTTTGAAAAACACCCAGTATGTTTGCATGCATGACCAAACTTCTGAGAACAGAGTGGAGGAGAAGCGATTGCAGTGTAGCCATTCCCCCGGGGGAGGGGGGGGTGATTCCTCACCTCCCTCTCTGTCTCTGACAAGTGCATGTACCCTATGAAAAAAATAAATTTTAAAAAAGATCATAAAAGTATTATACAGCATCACAGCCGGGTTTCAACACTGATGCAGTCAAGATAGAGAACATTTCCATCACCACAAGGACCCTACATGTACTACCCACCTCCCTCCACCCCGCCCTCTCCAGCCCTGGCAAGCATGGATCTGTTCTTATGGGATTCAAAGATAAAATTGGGAGGCCAGGTGATGACGCAGTGGTAATACAACTGGCTCTATATGGGAAAGGTCCTGGGTTCACAGGCTGGTACCTTCCTGAGCACATGCCCATGATCAGGGCTAGCTGAGACTGGGGCTGGATCGCGGTGTGAAGATCCTGTTGAGGGTTCCCATCTCTGTCTCTCTTTCTCTGAATGTCTCTCCATGCAAGAAATTTTTTAGGAAACTAATACTCTGGTTTTAGAAGAGATGATAAACATACACATTTAAAGCACATGGGACAAAGGACAATTGGGTAGGAATACTAAAGACTTCAGGATACATGCATTGATAGAAGGAAGGCTTTCTTTTGAAACAGAATTCAGCATTAATTCTTGAATATACTGTGAGCACACTGTGTCTTTAGAGGGCGTCTCCTGGTTTTGGTGATAGTCTACTTCAATTTCTCTGGTTTAAATCTGACTGTGTTGGGGTAGTGGTAATAACTGGTCAAGTCCATGGCCCCTAACAAGTAGGGGCTGTCTGGTTTGTGCTGCACTCCTTTTTGTTTCGGAATGAGCCCAGGGGCCTAGCTTTGATTATTTTATATTTAAATAGCCATATATGGCCCATGGCACAGAGACTCCAGGTTACCCATGTTGGGTTGTTTGAGTCATTCTACTCCCCACCCCAAGTGGGGCAGTACTATTGCCCTAAGTGTCCTCTGGCTAACGCCCTTCTTCACTTCCTGATGGTAGGACCTAGGACAAGTTAATTAGCCTTTCTGTACCTGTGTTTCTGCACCTGTAAGACAAAGATCATGATATCCCATAGGGTGGTTGGGCCAAGTAAATCCAAGCAGTGTGCTTGGTCCACAGCTTCATGGTCACCTCTTGCTATGATGATGCTGGTTATGAACACGGTCAAGATTTCCTGGAAAGGAAATTATTTGAAGGTGTGACTCTTAGATGTGACCACAGGGGGGCAGCCTAAAATCATGTGAGTGCATGGAACAAGACTTGTTTGTAAAACCTTTCTTCTCAGCTTTTCTTTTTTTTTTTTCTGTTTGTAGAACATTTTTCAGCAACTTTCAAACTTACTTTAGATATGGTACTGGCCCCTGAACATTTACAGGGTGGTGCAGGCAATACACAGCAAGGTTCACGTCCTACTTAGGTGGGTGACTGGCTGTGAGTGCTGATGGAATCATCCTTCCAGATGTGCTGGGCTTGTTTTTCTAGCTTTCATGTAGAACTAATTCTTATTAGTTAAACCCTTGAGTAGGAACTAGAACCTAAAAATTGAGACAAAAGAGAAACCTGTTTTTTTTCCTTCCTGCTTCCCTTCCACTGCCTTCATGCCTGCTTTGAGCACCGTGTGTGCACCTGAGGACCTACACATGGAGGGCAGTGGTGAAAGCTAGGCGAGCCCTGGAGTCACATCAGCCACACATGGCCCTGGAGCCTACTAGGGAGAGCCCGAGCTACAGAGAGGGAACCCTCTGGGAAAGCAGAATGAAATAAGGTCTCCTTGAACCAGGTGGGAGCACAGAGCATCTGGGGTATTGTCTGGAGGACTGTGAGGTCTTGAGGGTAGGTGGGGCTTAAGCAGGGTTTTTTTGCGGGGAGAGTGGAGAAGAAGTGGTATGAGCCAGAAGGTGTGTGGGAAAATATGTAGTGCTGAGATCAAGTTGGGGGAGAGAGTTTGGAGTTGGATTGTGGGGGGGCCTAAAGTGAGCTGAGGAGTTGGGCATTTAGATTTTTGGCTCCTTTTACATCATTTGTAGTGTCATAATGATTAAGAGTTGATTAAAAACAAACACGGAGAACAGCCCTTGTAAACTGGGGTTGATTTTTCTCATACTTCTCTCTCGAGCTTTATTATCCCTTGTACGTAATCCAGGCTGCAAAATAGGCACGTGTGGGGAATCATGACAGTCTGGTGTTTGTTCTGTCTCCCCCCTTCCACGTTCCCACTGCCTCTGTTGCAGGCCTGGCTTCCAGGCCCCTCAGGCCTCTGGGCCATCTCCTGGAGGTGTGGCAAGAACTTCCCTGGACAGAGTGCAGGTTTCTATGGCAGCAAGTCACACTATGAAGTCAGTTTGTGGTGTTCCCAGAGAGGGAGATCCAAGCCCTGGGAACATGAATCTGGTTGTGTGAATACTAAGACTGACTTGTCCAGAACAGACCTTTTAACATTAGATAGGTAATACTCATGAACAGCCTATGGTAACAGAGCATAGTGAGTTATTCCTGATTTTAAAACTACTCTGAAAATCCATTTGATCCTTGATTCAGAAAGCTTTTTTTTTTTTTTTTTTTAATTTTGCCAGAGGGTGTATGTGATCTCTGGAGGTGTGGTCGGTGGAGGCCACCGGGTCTGGGGTTTGAATAGTACAGTCATCCATGTGAGATCTAATTCTCTTAGCCACAAGGCCACAGAGATGGCCCTGATTTAGGAAGCTATTTTGGGGCCCAGCCACAGTGGCACAGGTTAGGTAGGGCACTGCTGCACAATACTGTAGTTGTATGGGAAGCTGGGGTTCAAGTCCTGGTTTGACCTAAACATGTTGGTGTACCCATGCCAGCCCATGCTCTTGGCTGGGTAGGAGGCTGGGGGGTGGGGATCGTGTGTTCAGACTACCACCCCCCAATTAATGAATCAGTCTTTCTCCTTTTCTCGCTCTTTCTCAAGAAAGAAAAAACAAACAAGCTTAACAAAAAGAAAAAGAAAGCTTTTTAGGGTCCTGTAGGGGTTGAGTGGAGACACAGAACTCTAGGGAGAGTCCCTGGACATGATGGAGCTATCGTTTGTTCTATGTTACTCATGGCAGATTCTTGAATGACAAACAGGAGTATGTTGTATTTATTTCTTCTTCATGATTATAAGATACTAAGATTGGCACCAGACAAAACTTGGCAGAACTGAAATTAAACTTAAATGCTGTATTTCATGGTATTTACCTAAGGAGTTCATATGTGTCCCTTAGCAGTTGACTCTTTTAGAAGCACCAGACAAAACTTGGCAGAACTGAAATTGAACTTAAATGCTGTATTTCATAGTATTTACCTAAGGAGTTCATATGTGTCCCTTAGCAGTTGGCTCTTTTAGAAAGTAAAGTTCAGTATCTGTCTAATAAACAGTAACCAAAATCTTATCTTCTTTTGTAGCTCTTCTTCCCCCACAGGTGGTCTCACTTAAGGTCTGGGAGCTGGACTCGGGGAGGCCTGATGGGCTTCTCTGTACGCTGTCAGGCCCTTGTCATTTATTGCACTTTTGACCCCTCTAGGGCTAGGACAGAGGATTAAGGAAAGGGCTTGGTGCAGGCGGTACCATAGCACAACTTTCATGTGTGTGGGCAAGCCTTGGACGGCATCTCTTGGCTGTTGGGGCCTGGTTGTGTACGTAGTGAGTAGTGCCAGATCAGACTTCCTTCGGATAAAGTGCTGCTGATGGATGGTAGGTGCATATGGCCAGCTCTCTCCAGTACTCAGCAGAGAGGGAATGAAGAACTGAAAATCACCGTGTTTTCTCTCGTAGGCATGGATGGATTTTTAAAATCAGACGAGAGACAAAGACTAGCTAAAGAAAGACGAGAAGAAAGAGAAAAATGTCTGGGTAAGTCACGCACTTTGACTGTTTAGGTCTAAGAGAATGGAGCTGTAGCTGTCTGTGTCTTCTGAAGGTTGTTAGAACTCCATGAATGAAGGGAAGAGAACCAGGGCAATTAATAAGTGAACATGAATATTTGGGGGTGAATCTACATGGCAAGTGACATGTTCATAACTATTATCTAATTCTCAGAACAGTCTGCTCATTCCCTTAGCAAACATTGACCCTCTGCTGTGTTGTAGGCTCTGTGCTAGGGGTTGTGGATATTATGGCGAAGAAAGAGAAACAGTTGCTGCCCCTGACCTGGGGATGTCCTGAGTTCCTCGGGTATCCACCGTGTGGACTCATTCAGATTCTCTCCTGGGCATCTAGAAGATCCGTCTTTGGGAGAACTGAGATCCAGCACTAAAGCCTTTTTCTGTGTTAGATCAGGTATCCCTGGTTCACAAAGGCAGCGTTTTCTCTTGCAAGCTACGAACAGATAGATTCAGTGTCCCCTATAGGGTGCTATGAAGTAGGTAGATGGTGGTTTCCCCATTGAATTGAAGCAGATGAGGAGCATTCAGGTTCTTCTTCTTGAATGCCTCCTGCTGGCCAGTTCAAGCATTGCCTCCTCCAGGAATCCCTTCTCCGATTTTGTTAGGTGGAGTTACGGGCCCTTCAGTAAACATCTTGGGTGGAAAGGCCAGTCTTATTCATGTGTTTTACCCCCTTTTCCAGTTTAGCATAGTGTGTGCACAGTTAACATGTTTTTGAGTGAGTGTTCCCTTACAGCTGTCATTTCTCAACACAGTTCATGGCTCAACCATTGTGCACAAGTTCCACTCAATGACAATAGTAACAGCTCCTGTGTGGGGAGGCACTTACTGGGTACTTTATGTGCATTGTCTGCTTCAGTCTTCACAGCACTGTGACGTAACAAGCACACCTGTCCCCACATCACAAAGGAGGAAACTGGGGCGGAAAGATGATATAGTTACCATGCCCAGGGTCACTCAGCTAGTGGCAGAGGTGCCAACACCCTTGATCTCAATCAGTGCATCCCAAGATCCTACCAGACTTTTTGGGTTTCCATTCTTGCATCTGTATTTTTGGTCTTAATCCAGACAGCATGGAATTGCTGTGGTAGTGACTTCTCTCTTCTGCTTCCTTCCTAGCTGCCCGAGAGCAGCAGATCCTAGAGAAACAGAAAAGAGCCAAACTCCAGTACGAAAAGCAAATTGAGGAGCGATGGCGAAAACTGGAAGAGCAACGTCAGCGGGAGGACCAGAAGAGGGCTGCTGTGGAAGAGAAGAGGAAGCAGAAGCTCCGGGAGGAGGAGGTGGTGCATCCCAGGAGCCCCAGGCCCCACCCCAGCCATCTCGGCAGCTCACACAGGGCTTAGTGCTCAGGGCATCTGGGCATCCTGCCCAGCTTTAGGGTATAAGAGACACCTGCTCCTGCACCTTCTCCCCAGTGGCTCTCCGTGCCTTCTTTCAGCAGCGTGATGTGATACAGCAGGAGCAGCACTGGCTTAGGGACAGACAGACTTGGCCAGTTAACTTGGGCTCAATTGCTGTGTGACTTTGAACAAGCTGGTTGGCTTCTCTGGGCCTTTATTTGCTTGTCTTTGAAGTGAAGAGATTTGATTTGGGGCCTTCAAGGCCCCTTCTAGGCCTAACCCAATCTGACTGTAAATTAAGTCTCAGAGGGATTCTGAAAAGACGCCAGGAGGGAACCAGCAGTTAGTGTAATGGCTATGTCGCTGGACTCCCACGTAGTCGACCGCGGTTCGCGTCCCGGACCCGGTGGCTTAAAACTCACGCCCGGCGCGTGTGCGTGCATGCCCAAGATCCCGAGAGGAGAATGGAGGAGAAGGGATTGCGGCGTGACCATCCCCTCTGGGGGGTGATTTCTCACTTTCTGTCTCTCTGTCTCTCTTTGTCTGTCTGGTGAGCGCATGTGCCCTATAGCAAAAACCTCTCCAAAAAAAAGAAAAAGACACCAGGAATTCCTGCCCGGAGTCCTGCCTCCAAGGGCAGATACCAAACCAGAGCAAAGCTAGGAGGGTGGAGAATAATATCCTATTATTTACCACTGGAAAATTAGTCAACCTCGAAATACAGAGATCCTGGTGTATTTGAACTTTAATGTAGTCCCTCACTTTCACCATCCTCTCTTCCCAGTTACCTTTTTAAGAAGAAATGGAATGTAATTACCCTTACAGAGTCCTTTATTACTAAACTTTGAAAATATATTTAGAAAGCATATTTGGATTATAGATTTTCTTAACAAGTATATTTTAAGGATGTAATTGTAATCTTAAATCAGGTGATGATCATTTTTTATTCATAAGGTATAATGACTCATCTTTTAATATGAACAATGTAGAGGTTTCTTCATCTCCAACAGTGTAGGATACAAAGAAGCTTGTATAAATTCAGTATATTTTAAATCTTTCAATGGCTGTTTATCACTATTTATATTTACCCATTTCTTCTTAATTAAAAAGTCATAGGGCCAGGGACCAGCAGTTGACATAATGGCTATGTCAGTGGAATCCCATGTAGTCAACCGTGGTTCAAGTCCCAGACCTGGTGGCTTAAACTCACACTAGGTGCATGCCCGTGCGTGCCCAAGATCCCGAGAGGAGAATGGAGGAGAAGGGATTGCAGTGTGGCCATTCCCCCTGGGGGGTGATTTCTTGCTTTCTGTCTCTCTGTCTCTCTCTGTCTTTCAGGTGAGTGCACTCACCCTATAGCAAAAACCTCTCCAAAAAAAAAAAAAAAAAAGTCACAGGGCTGGCAGATGGTGTGGTGGTTAAGACACTGGACTCCCACATGGCCGACCACGGTTCAAGTGCTGGACCTGGTGGCTTGCTTTCTCACTTTCCCTCACCCTCTCTCTCTCTGGTCAAAATAATAACAATAATAATAATAATAATAATAATAATGATAATAATTCTTTAAAAAAAAATCACATACAAGCAATACAAGCACACACACGCCCCACTGCCCAAGAAGCACCCATTTTTGGCAACTTCTTTGTTCCTCTTAGTGAATGAAGGTCTAAGCAAGGGTCCTAGTCATGGTTCACTGTGGTTGGCTGTGATCTTATTGGTGGCCAGGGGGCCAGAGGCCAGTTACTTTACCCCTTTACCTCACTGCATAGCCCAAAGCAGAGTTGGTTACAGCAATTAAAGGAGGTGCCTGTTGGGAAAGTGCCCAGCAGTTTACTGAGCACAGGATAATCACTCTAAAATGTTCAGGTTTTTTTCAGTTATTCAGCTGACCTTGGCTTGAAGCAAGGTTGAGGGAGCTACCCAAAAATGATTATGGCACAGAGTCTATAGAAACAGGTCGGTCATTTGGAAGATGTCTCCTTTTCTAGCCTCTGTATTTGTCATGAGTCATTGGACTCACCCAGTTTCTTCCCATCCTCCATCCCTTGATGGCTTCGAGCTTGTCCCCTTCCTCCCTGTCGTCTCATTTTGATTCCTGACGTTCTGTAGGATTGCCGATTCAGGAGAAATTCATCCTTGTTGCTTCCAGGAAGGGGCACTGAGAACTCAGGTTAGACACTCCTGTTCTCTCACACATCCTACACTGCCACAGGGGTCTGCTTTTGGGGCAATTCCTGTCTACTGCCTATATCTTCCCTTCCTAGAACAGAGTGCTAGGGGCACATTCAATTGAATAGCTTCCTCCCCTGACTGGTTGCAAATGAGGGAGCTTCCTGCTCGATAGTTGGTCTTAGTGCAGCTGAATATGTAGTGGTTTCACTTCTGGGTAACTTTTTATTCGCTTATGTGCTTCCTTGCATCCCTGACGTGCTGGTGGTGGAGGTTGCTGCCTGACCCTTGTCCACACAAACCCAACTAAGTTTCTTTCCTCTTCTCCCTAGGCACACAGGACAGGGCTGAGAGCCAGGCCTCCTGCAGTTGTGTAGCAACCCAAGGAAGCAGCAGTCTCCCTCTGCCACCTGCTCCCACCTTAGGGCCCAGGAGACAGGAGCAGCTCAGGGACTTGCCACACGCGGGCTGGCCTGGTAACCATGTCAGCATCAGCTTCCTGCCTGTGTGGACACCTGTTTGGATTCTCATGAGCGATCTTTAGGGAGGGGAAGAGTCTATACTGGAGAAGCCTCTTTCCAAAAGAAACCCACGGTGGTTGCCCCATGTTTTATGGAGCACTCGGGGAATGCTGCCTGCTCTGTGCCTGGCTGTGGAGGTGGAGAGTCTTGGTTCTTGTCACAGTGCTGGATTTAAGTTCTGTTGTCACAATCTGTCTCTGCCAACCAGAGAAAAGCATCACAGGAAGATTGTTCATCCTCTGCAGACCCATGTTCCTCTCTAGACTGTTGGAAAGTGTTTGCGTTCCCTACCACATCCTACCTCTGGCTCCAATACTTAGGAGCTCATAAGAGTTAGTAAGGGTCATAAGAACCCCAGTCCCCACCCAGCCCTGCCCTGGCTTCCATGTTCCTGTGGTTGCTATGATGTCATTCTTGGCAACCTAGAAGTAGGTCCCACCAGTGGTGTGGCTCCAAAGGTCTCAAGAGTTGGCACTGGTGGAAGGTGGTTGGGAAGGAGGAAGGTCCAGTATCCACTAGAGACCCTGACTTTGAACCAATTATATCCATGGAAGTAGCTTTCTCCTTAAAGTGAGTTTTTACAACCCACATAGCCCCAAAAATTGAGCTGCTGAAACATATTATTATCACCTCATTTAAGACTGACAACAGTGTGCTCACCCATTCTCCACTTGGGGGTACAGCATCCAGACTGGTAGCCCTGGAAAATATGACGTGGAGACACCAACTCCATGTTCCTCACACTGAAGAGATAATTGGGGGGAAAAAGAGATAATTGGGAAAGGCCTTTTCCAAAGAATAGCGTTATCTTTTTAAGCTGTTTTGACACATCGAAACTTCTCATATTCATACTGCTTGTTCTAGCAAAACCCACTAGGCCAGGTATAAAACGAGAAATGTCTTGAACTCACCTTAGCAAAAATTTCACTTTGCTGTGAGCTGGCTGCCATCAGAGGGCAGTGGCTGGCAAGGCACCATGCTGACCACTTGGCCTGGCCAGACACAGACATCTTTTGCAGGGAGCTTGTTCCCTTAGGGAGCCCTGCTGAGGGCCATTGGGAGCTTGTCCCTGCATCATCATTCCCTCAACTCATTTAATAAGAACAGTGGAAAAGGCACAGCACCCCCCCCCCCCATCAGAGACTGCTGTTGGGAAACACTGTCTAAGCCCCCACCTTGTTGAAAGCCCACTCAATGGGTCACTGTGGTCGTGATTTCCCAGGTTTGTCCAGGCAGGTCTGGAATCGGAGCTCAAGGGGTCAGGATAGGTCACCCTTGTTTTCTTTCTTCCACTGAGCCCGCCCCAATAGACAAAAATTTGCCTTGCCCTTTCCCCATCCTCTGTTCATCACTAGATGATGCTCAGGAGCACCAGAACTTGGCAGGAATTGTAGTTTGCAGTTCTGTTTGTTAATACTGGTTTTCTGGTGTGATCAAACTTTTACATGCTAGTTTCTCATGCTCAGCCTTTCCTCTACCCAGTGGCTCTTAACTGTGTGGTTCCATGACCAGCAGCACCTGGGGACTTGTTAGAAGTGCAGGTTTTCTGGGACCAGCCCGTGGCATGGTGGTTAAGGGGGCTATATCCCATATGGCCTTCTGTGGAGTTCAAGTCCCAGACCCAGCAGCCTGGGAGACATGCCAGACACATGTGCGTGCATGCCTAAAATGCCTAGAGGAGAGTGAAGGAGGAAGGATTGCAGGTAGCCATCCGCCTAAGGGTGCTTGCTCACTTTCTCCCCCCTCCCCAGAAAGCACTGGCACCTTATAACAAACTAAAAAATTTTTAAAAATAAAAGTGCAGATTCTCAGCAGGCACCATCCCAGATCTATTGCCTCAGAAACCCTGGGGATAAACCCCTACTATCTGCCTTTTAATACACCCTTTATGGGATCCTGATGTCTGCATGCTCAAGTTTGAGAACCACTGCTCTAAACTGTCCTGTTGATAATTTTCTCCTTTTAAGTGCAGGCTCAGTCGGCAATGGTTAAGGCTTTCCATATCAGGTACCATGCTAGTCGGTGTTCTAGAGACTTAGAGAAGCTCTGACCGTGTAGGTACTAGTGTCCCCCTTTTGAAGGCGAGGAAACTGAAGCCCAAGGTCATGAAATGATTAGCTTCAGGTTACAGGGTAAAGTGGCAGGCAGAGGGTTGGATTTGAATCCTTATCTCCTGACTCCAGATCTAGGATTCTTCCCATTTTATTAAGTGATGGAAAAGAAAGATATACACACTAAGCAGTATTGACTGATGCAGGACTAGCCTGTAACACCAGAGCATAGAGGACAAGTTTTGGTTTTGGCACATTTGGATCACCCCATCCTGACTTTTTTGGGTTCCATAAGTCCCCTGTCCCCTTCTGTCATAGCTTGGTGAGCACCTGTTTTTCATCAACTCTGCAAAAGTGGGCGATACATCATGATTGCATCTTTGTCTCAGGGATAGCTGTATTTTCATAGCCTAGGTCTAAAGGAGTGACTCTCCGGTGGCTGAATTTGGAGCAGTTCAGTGCCCTGGGAATGGATGGCAGAGGTAGTTTTTCTAAAGGCACAATCCAGGAGTAGTTCTGGCTTTAGGTGAGCACTTGCTTATAACTTTGCCCTGTAGTTAGCTGCTATTGGTAAGGCTGGCCCAATGAGTCTCGGTGTCCTGCGTTCTCATTGGTCCCCCAGTAGAGGAGGGAGTATCTTCTGAGGTCCTTCTATCATGTAGTAATCTACCATAACTCATCTAATACTAAATACACTAATTACTCTCAAGAATGAAAGATTTTAACACAACTTAGGTCATTGGTTAAATGTTGGGTTGTCGGAAAAGACATGACATATTTTTTTCTGTTTTTCTATGCAAAAAATGTTTCATGACTTTTCCAACAGCCTGATACTTTGTGATAAATTCAGACCATGAAATGCCATTCACCCCAGTGACCACACCTCAGGCATCAAATTAAGATGTAGGAGAAGTTTTATTCCCTTCAAATCCCAACTTTGAACATCTTTTTCCTTTATTTATAATAGAGAGAGAGAGAGAGAGTGTGTGTGAAAGAGAGAGAGAGAGTGTGTGTGTGTGTATGTGTGTATGTGTGAAAGAGAGAGAGAGAAGTGAAGCACCTTCCACAGGCTTTGGTCATGCTATAGTCCCCTTTCTCCAGTCCCCCAGCCCATCAGATCCTGGGCACTTTTGCCTGGCATGTGTGTTGAGGCTGACTGGGCCAGGGATTCAAACCATGGAAAATTCCTCTTCTGTTAAGTAGTACATTGCCATTGCACCATAGAACTGGCCCTACAAACTCCAGCTGTTACTGGGCAGACCACCAGGATTAGCCACCAGAATTTAATGGGCTGGGGTCGTGAGAACAGGACTCTGCCAGGAACTGCACACTCTTGACTGTAGAGTCTTAGACCAAAAACCATGGTACAATTAATAGTCAATACAAATCTGAGACTTACAGGAGGAAAAAATTCCCCCTTTCTGCTCATCAGGTCCCTGGAGAGGCAGCCTCTTAGCAAAGTGCTATTCAGAGAAAAATTATGCAGAGGAGGCTGAGATAAGGAGAACTGAAATGCTCATCTCATTCCCTTGGTGCAGACAAAAGGGATAAATCCAGATACATCCTCAGTGACCTTTGTATGTGTCTAGTAAGTGAAATAAAGGAGCCTTTTCCTGATCCTTAAGTCATGGTTACTCAGTTGATGCTTTCCTAAATTAATTTTGTTTGCTTGTTTTTTTAAGCCATCAGAAAATTACTATCTTTTTGTTTTGGAGTCAGGCTAGGATTAGCCCAATTACCGGAGCACGTCAGGGTTGGGTTTAGTGAAGGCTAAAGGATGTCAGTGTAACTGTTTGCCTTGCTTGGGGCCTTTTCCAATGGAGGTAGGGAGAGGAATTAGTATCTGCTGTGTCATTGAGGTGGTGGGGTGCAGAATTAGAACGGCTTCGCTTTAGTGCCAGGGACAGCTTCAGGAATGTAAAGTGTGGTTAGTATCATAGAGCTTTTTGATAAATCCTCTATTAAGAGAGAAGCCTGGCTGTTGTTTCTCTCTTCTGCTTTCTTCCTTCTCCTATATCCAAACCTAGGAATGCACGGATGCTTAACTTTGAGACCAGAAGGTGCAGTACTCTTCTAAATTTTGAAGTATGCATCATTATCCCTAGAATACTACATAGCAGAAAAATGTTATGATAGAGAAAACAATGATTCCCCTTTAAGAAGCTCTAATTTGTAAATGGGGCTTTTGCAAAATAGATCTCAAAGTCATCTATCACCCCAAACAGTTATGTTTAAGGCTACAAAAGCTCAAATTATATTTTTCTTTAAGTTTTCTTAAATCAGAATGTTTTATACTTTCAACTGGAAAGGTTTCAGTTGGTTCTGGAGTAAAATTCCAGTTCTATTGCATTGGAAAAATGGGGTTTGAGACAGACCTCAAAGAGTTAATGCTTGTTGGGCATTATTCTTAAATAAATCAAGGCCTGGCACAGCGGCAGCTTCTCAGCAGCTTGTCCCCAGGGAGAGGAGGGGAGGGGATGGGACGTGGTGTTGGTGTTCAGGAGCCAGCGCCAGCCCAGCCGCATTGTTTACTCTGCACCCGCTAAGAACGCACTGGTGTGGCAGACAGGGCACATGTGCCTGAGTTTTGGATGCTGAGCACTGAAAGCCCATTGGGTGTTCACCCCACGCACTGAGGCAGCAGTGCGGTAGGACTGGATGGTTAATCTTCCCTGTTGACACTGACGCTTTGCATGAACCGAGCAGGAGCGGCTGGAGGCGATGATGCGCAGGTCCCTGGAGCGCACACAGCAGCTGGAGCTGAAGAAGAAGTGTTCGTGGGCAGCTTCGCTGGCTGCAGGGCCCGGAGGACGCGATGGTAAGTGTAGGGGCTGTCTCCACAGAGTCGGGCCCCGCTGGGAGAGCATGGGGCAGGCAGGAGAGCGTGGGCATGGCTGGGTGCCTGCGTGAGCCAGAGGGTGCTTTGCACTGCTTTACGGGTACTGTTTTCAGATAGGTTACAAACTGCCAAGCTTCCTGTGTATGCATTTCTCAAGAAGGGTTCTGTGATTTCTTGCTAGCAAGTAGCTGTTGGTACAATAACTGGGCTTTGAGAGAGAGCAGAAGAAGAGCAAAGACAAAGATCGCAGAGCCCGGGGAGCTGGATTCAGCTGCTGAGCCCTGGGTAATCTGATTTCAGGGGAAGTGAAGGCAGGAGGCTGAGTCAGCACTCTGGACTTGACCATGACCAGGAAAGGCAGAGCCGCAGTTACCTTCAAAAAGGACGGGGCTTTTTCCTTCCTCATTATTAATTTTGGTTGCTCTTTAGATTTTGTTTTAAGGTGACTTATTTATTTCATTATCCAGCTCATACTCATCTTGAAATTTTCAGACGTTCGATTTAATATGTAGATTGTTACCAGTCTCTGGGTGATTTTTCCCTCTTTTCAGTATCTTGCTGCATTTCAGTGATCTCAGCACTCTATCACGCAAGAATAGCTCGTTCTGAGAACAAGTGGGTTTAAATTTATAGGATAGTCTTGACTTTGCTGTAGTGTGCTTTTAACCTTTTGCCTATGAGTATTCCTTTCTTTTTTTTTTTTTCCTGTTTTGAGATATCAAAAACCCACTTCAGTTACCTTTTCTAACTTCCTAATTAAAATCTAAAACAAACAAACAAACAAGAAATTGGGACTTTTTTCTTTTACCTCTCTCTTTGCTCTGATTTGTTTTTGCTGTGTAGGTGAATCAGAAAATACCCCACCCCCTCTAGGCTTAGCAGCCACCACCCTCCCTCCGGATGCAGGAGCCACTGTCACCACTGCCGAGCCCACCAACGGTATATCCAAGCATCACTGTGCCATGGCATTTTGTGATAACTGTTCTGATCACCCTCCTCCATCACCATGTCTGTCTCAAGCACTTTGACAATAGATTTCTTAGTCTGAGCCATTATAATTTTTTTCTAGAAATGTGAATGACATGTCCATATTTTCTTTTTCCTCTGTCATCGTGGAGTTGCGCATGCCTTACATTTTGGTGCCCTGGAGACATTTCATCCTCAACTCACTAACTCCTGCCTTGAAAATCTTGTCAGTATTTGATTTTTGTGTATTTAGATCTTTTAACAGACTCAGTCATCTGATTTTGATCACTTCTAGTGACCAAAATCTGTAATCACAGAGTTCTGAATGGAATACTTGACTTGGTATTACTGTGATGAATTTCTGGAGAGGTATTTGAGAGAGAGGTAGGGATCTAGCAGAACTAACAGGGAATCTAAGGAGAGAATGTGGCTTTCTGCTTGATTTAATCTCTAATAGGCTTTCCATTTTGGATACAGGCCTGGGAAATTCTTATGGTCTAGATCAAGGATGGAACAAGCAAAAACTTTGTTCCCATTTACTAGTGACTTTAGAAATTCAATTTATCTTTGGCAGGCAAATGAAAAAAATGCAAGAGGAAATGCAGTATTTATCAGCAATGCAGAAGGTCATATTAGTAAGAAGGAATAAATATCATTGGCTCCTGGCATTCCTTTGACAAGAATAATCCTTACTGCTGGTGCTTAGTACTTGAGACTTTGCTGCATGAACCAGGTCACCTGTAGTGCTAACACTGGCCTGCTCCCAAGAAGAGGTACAGGTAGATTGAGCACCACTGGGGATCAGCCCTCAGGGCTAGTACCAGGGCCAGATGAATGTAGGACTTGACTTAAGAACATGATTCAAGGATGCCAAAAGTCTCAGTAGTCAGTATAAAATAATATTTTAATGTGATTTTTTTATTTTAGATTTTTTTGCTATAGGGTACGTGCACTCACCAGAAAGAGGTACAGCGAGAGAGAGAAAGTGAGAAATCACCCCCCAGGGGTGATAGCCATGCTGTGATCCCTTTTCCACTCTCATCGCAGGATTTTGGGCATGCACACACATAGGCCCAGTGTGTTTTTTAGGCCACCAGATCCAGGGCTTGAACCGTGGAGTCAGCCACATAGGATCCAACACCTTAATCACCACACCACCTGCTGCCACTTTAATATGATTAAACAACAACAACAACAAAATTAATGTGAAATAATCCATGTCAGATTTTTAAACTTCAGTCCCATGATGAGCCATATTGGAGCCTGAGGCAAAGGGAAAATGTGCACCCCTACATAATGGTTTTCTGTTATTTCTTTTTTTTTTAATTTGTCAGAAGGCACTCACTGGAGAGAGGCAGAGAGAGAGAGAGAGAGAGAGAGAGAGAGAGAGAGAAAGCATTCCCCATGGGACATGGTCGTACTGCAACCCCTTCTTCTCCATCTCTCCCTCCTTTTAGGATTTTGGACACGCATGCACTTGTGCTTTGTATGTTTTTCATCTCCAGGTCCAGGACTCAAGCAACGCAGCTGGCCATGTGGGATGGCATCTAGCCACCTTAACCCCCAGACCACCAGCTGGCCCAGTTTTATGTCATTACTAATGATTAATTTTTTCCAGAACTTTATAGTAGTTTAAAAAATAGTGAAAAATTGAAATGTAGGAGTATTATTGGGTTGTGGGAAAAGTCATGACATACTTTTTCTATGTTTTTCTAGGCAAAAATGCATCATGACTTTTCAAGTTTAAATATTTATTCCCAAATCAAATTTATTATACTTCAGCTTGTTAATTAATAATTATTAAAAATTATTACTTGGTCACAGAAATGATCAAACATGACAGTTCTCACATTTGAAAACAAGATGAGCAAAGGAGTAGATTTTGAAAATTATTTGGTAAGTGTATTTCCCCTGTAGCCAAGAGCATAGTTTTTCTTTTGCTTTGGGCTCTGAGGTAGCTTGGCAGGATACTGTCATCACCTCTTTATTTTCCATAATGGTTTAATTTAAAAAACCACTCTGAAATAATGACTGGAACATGAGCACACCAAACTCAGGGCCACGCATTAACCTTCTAACCTTCAATAGTTAAAGAATTGTGAAAAGGCCATTCCTTAATAATGAGAAGAAAACTGACTGCTAATGCTAAAGGTAGTTCTATCTAAATACAGTTCCTTGCATTACAAGTTACATCTCTCTCCAACCTGAACCACAGGTAACCTTCAGAGAAAGTTCCATTTCAGTGCACAGTCTCAGTCAGACCATAGAATGTTGTCCAGTGGCAATTGAGGTTGGTTTTGCTTTCGTGTGGTATGAATGTATTTGAAAAAGATCCCTGCACACCAGAAAATGATTTGCTGGTAGGATCAGCATGACTTTAGCTGAACAGTTAAGTGAAGTTGAACATTTAAAACTGAAGAAAAGAACCCATTGAGGAAATTGCAGAAGATCTGGCTGCAGACTAATGGCTGCTATAGCTGAGCCTTCCAGGGGGATGGAAGCAGAGTGTGCTGTGCCACGGTAGTTGAAGAAGTGTGGATGAGGACAGGAAGGACACTTTGGGATATGTGTTTCTCAGTCTACAGTGGTGTGAATACCAATGTCTTTAATGCGTTTCTCTGCAGCATGTGACAAACTTTCAACATCAGCCATGAATTTGCCAAAGCAGACGGAGCCTCCCATGAGTAAACGCCTGTCTTCATCCACTGCGGCAATAACCCATTCCCCAGACCGAGGCAAGTGAATGTGCAGACCGGGTCTCTCCAGTTTGCTTCTTTCTGGTGTGAGCATCTAATGTTGGCCTTTGTGAGAGCCACCCCCCACCCCTTGAGCCTTCTACAAATCCTACCACTGTCCTAGCTTCAGAGTATGAATGTAGGAGTCACAGGGCCTCGTCAGAGAGACTTTGGAAAGTGGTATTGCTCTGTAAAGACAGGTTGTGGCCTAGGAACAGAAATTAATTATATCCTCCCAGTCTGAAAGAAATTGTTTCATTTGCTACAGTGTGCATGCAGGAGTTAGCTTCCCCAGGAATTAATTGGCCAGTGGGCAGATGTGACCGTTGAAAAAGTCACTGCCTGAGCAGTGATGAGATGCAGGAGAGGCAGAGCAGAATTGATGAGTCAGTTATAGGGACAGCTCAGCTATGTGAAGAAATGAGGCTCTATGGTCATCCATGGTTTGTAGGCCTGCCCATTTTGTAGATGACAATGAAAGTGGCAGAACTAATGAAGCCTCTAAAAGAAGACAAAGATGGGCAGCCTTTGTAGACATTCTGTTTTGAGGTGGGAGATGATGGATATGAATGTGCCAGTTCCAGAACTTGAATAGAGTTAGTGTTAGAACACTATGTTCTAACAGAGGCTCAGATAAGTCACTAGAAATCTGAATTTATACTTTTCAGAATATGTAGGTTAAGGAAGGGAGGGAAGCTCTTTATGAAGTAAGTGTGTATTTAAAGCATCACTGAAGAAGTGTCAGGTGCATGTCAGGTCACCCACAAGGGGTAAGCAGGAGGATGTTCGTGCCTTGGAACAGGCCAGCATTGCCTTCCTGGTGGTTTTTACTGGCATTGACCTCACCTCTCCATCCTAAAGGCAGGGTATGCGTGTCAGAGACCCCATCAGTGTCAGAATGCTGCTGGTCTCTGATGCAGGTCATGGGTAAGCACCAGGAGCCTGGAAGGAACTCAGAGCTGCACAAGAAAACCCCTGCACACTCTTAACTATGTAGCGGATCCATTAGCAGGCATATTCCATACCTTTTCATTAAATCACATGGTTACAGATTAATAAGTTCATTTTTATTGTGTCTGCTATGTAAAGATAGCAAAATGTTACTACATATTGTTGACAAATGAATTATCTGCTGTGTATTATAAATAGTAAATTTTTAAGACCCAAACCATTTATTAGTCAATAGGTACCCAACGAATACAAGTTAGTAGAAAAGTTAATCTATTACCACATAACACATTCCAAAATCATCAAAATGATAGTTGAATTTTGCATTATGAATGCTACTGTCTTCCAATAAAGCTGATATTCAGTTGGCTATTTTTATTTTTGTGCTTCTAACTTCATTTTTGCCCTTATTTACATTAAAAGAGTATGAAATGATACATTTTAAACTATTATAGAATAACATATTTCATTAAAAAAATCAGCATGTCAGCAGAGGACCTAAGACAAGTGTAGGTATAATTTCTTTTTTGGTGTTAAATCTGGTGAGTAAATGATTACTTGAGTCCACATTACACCTTGGGAGGTGGGCTAGTTCTTTTCAAGTGCAGATCACTGTACTGTAATAGTATATTAAAGGAATTCTGGCACCCCAGGAGAATTTATGCACTCTCCCAAACTCTAAATGACAGACCATTTGTTTTATTTTATTATGACAAACTCCAGAACCATCGTTTGTTAGAATATCCTCCACATTTATTCTGCCACCCAAAAGTTAATTTACATCATGCACTGTATCATTTAAGCATCTTATATTTTCTTTTGTTTTAATTTTGCTTTTTAAAATTTTCATTTGATTCCATCCCTCAGCTCATCGCATGCACCTTAGTCCCATGGAAACCTTTCTTGTTATGCGACTGTTGACACCCACACAGGCTTCTTTAGCCAGAAGCAGAACTGCGCTCATGTTCTCTGAGCCGGCCAGTGATTCAGGTAAAAAGAGGCCGAGCTGGTGATACCGAGGAAAATGCCCAAAGTGCTATTGGTCAGCCTATGATTTACTCCTGAATTTTTGTATTTTGCTTTCCACTTGCTAGCTTTGTGAATTGTCTTTAATGGTTAATAACATTTTTACCTGCTAGTGTTTTGCAGTTGTTCATGTTTCTTTTAAGTGTCACCACGGTGAGTAAATTATTTTCTGACCAAGGGTGTGTACATTAGGGGAGAAAAATCCACTTGATAAGCTATGGAGGTTAGTAGACTTTTTTAAATTATTTTTTTCATTTAACACTTTATTATTATTTTCGTTTGACCAGAGAGAGAGAGGGAGGGGGAGGGAAAGTGGGAAAGCAAGCCACCAGGTCTGGGACTTGAACCACAGTCAGCCATGTGGAAATCCAGCACCCTTAACCACCACACCACCTACCGGCCCCTTAGTAGACTTTTTAAAGAGATGGTTTGGCAAAATAGCTTGTAGACCACAGTCTGGGGTCCCATAATCAGCTCTACCATTCACTAGCTCTTATTATTTGGGGTAAGTTAATTACCTTCTCTAAGTCTCAGTTTGCTTATCTATAAGTGAATTCTTTCAGATTGCTATAAAGATGAAATAAGATAACACATTTAAATGAGTTAGCACAATGATTGGCACAGAGTAAAAGCTCAGCACATACTTAGAGCTTCACTAATCAAAAAATGGTCCATGGGGACCAGCAGTTGGCATGATGGCTATGTTGCTGGACTCCCATGTAGTCGACCACAGTTCGAGTCCCAGACCCGGTGGCTTAAGCACACGCCAGGCACGTGTGTGTGCGTCTCCCTGAGAGGAGAATGGAGGAGAAGGGATTGCAGCGTGGCCATCCCCCTGGGGAGTGATTTCTCACTTTCTGTCTCTCTGTCTCTCTCTCTGTCTTTCTGACGAGCACACATGCCCTATAGCAAAAACATCTCCAAAAAAAAAAAAAAAAAATGTCCATGAGCCAGCAATGTGGCATCACTTGGGAGCTTGGTAGGAAGCTACCAAGGGCCCACCCCTGCCTTGTATATTAAAGTCTCAGAAACAATGGGCCAGACCATCAGGGCCCTTTCTTTACCCAAGCAGATTACGTCCATCATGTCAAGATTAACAAGGACAGGTAATTCTCTTTGTTTGCGGATGAGAAACATTTAAGAGTGTCCGTGTAAGGTCTGGTCATCAGTCCCAAGATAGTATATTCAGTGAGGTGAAGTATACATGGCATAGAACCTATACCTTGTGGTAGTTGCTTCTGCATAGTTACACTATTTCTACAAAGAATGTACCTAAATAGCCAATAAGCACATGTCGAAGATGCTCAGTATCATGAGCCATTAGGGAAATGCAAATCAAAAGCACAGCGAGAAGACTCTTCACCCCCACAACAATGGCTATTTTTTTTTTAAAGGAACAATAACAAGTGTTGGTGAAGGTATGGTGACCTTGGACCCTCATACGCTTCCTGGTGGTTTTCACTGGCATTGACCTCACCTCTCCATCCCAGAGGCAGGGCGCGCGTGTCAGAGACCCCATCAGTGTCAGAACGCTGCTGATCTCTATAAAATGGTTCAGCTCCTGTGGAAAACAGTTTGGCTGTTCCTTAAAAAGTTAAACATAGGGACCAGCAGTTAGTGTAATGGCTATGTCGCTGGACTCCCACGTAGTCGACCGCGGTTCGAGTCCCGGACCCAGCGGCTTAAACTCACGCTGGGCACATGTGCGTGCGTGCCCAAGATCCCGAGAGGAGAATGGAGGAGAAGGGATTGCGGCGTGGCCATCCCCCCTGGGGGGTGATTTCCTGCTTTCTATCTCTCTGTCTCTCTCTGTCTGTCTGGCGAGCGCACGCGCCCTGTAGCAAAAACCTCTCCAAAAAAAAAAAAAAAAAAAAAGTTAAACATAGACTTGCTATATAACTCAGCAGTTCTACTCCTAGGTATAAAGTGAAGGAAATTAAAACATACATTCACACAAAAACTTGTACACAGATGTTCGTAGCAGCGTTATTCACAATAGCCACAGAGTGGAAATAACTGGAATGTTCATCAACTGATGAATGGAGGAGAATGTGCATATCCATACAGTGGACTGTTATTCACCATAAAAAAGAAATGAGGGGACCAGCAGTTGGCGTAATGGCTATGTCGCTGGACTCCCATGGAGTCGACCATGGTTCGAGTCCCAGACCCAGTGGCTTAAACTCAAACCGGGTGCATGTGCATGAGTGCCCAAGATCCCAAGAGGAGAATGGAGGAGAAGGGATTGTGGCATGGCCATCCCTCCTGGGGGGTGATTTCTCACTTTCTGTCTGTCTCTGTCTTTCTGGCGAGTGCACATGCCCTATAGCAAAAACCTCTCCAAAAAATAAAAAATAAAAGAAATTAAGTACCGATATATGCTATAAGGTAGATCAGCCTTGAAAACATACTGAGTGAGGGACCAGCAGTTAGTGTAATGGCTATGTCACTGGACTCCCATGTAGCCAACCATGGTTCGAGTCCCAGACCTGGTGGCTTAAACTCATGCTGGGCGTGTGTGCGTGCGTGTCCAAGGTCCCAAGAGGAGAATGGAGGAGAAGGGATTGCGGCGTGGCCATACCCCCTGGGGGGTGATTTCTTGCTTTCTGTCTCTCTGTCTGTCTTTCTGGCGAGTGCATGCTCTGTATAGTGAAAAAACCTCTCAAAAAAAAAAAAATACTGAGTGAAAGAAGCCAACCAGAAAAGACTGTTGTATGATTCCATTCATATGAAATGACTGAAATAGGCAAATCCATAAAGATGGAAATTAGATTAGTAGTTGTCAAGGGCTGGTGGAGTAAGAAAGGAGGAATGACTGCTTAATAGGTAAAGGGTTTCTTCTGGGGCTCTTGAAAATGTTCTGGAATTAGACTGTGGTCATAATTTCACAACTTTGTGATGGTTACAGTGAATAGTGTACTTTTTAAAGAGTAAGTTTCATAGTATATTAATTATATCTTAAACAGCCCTAGCAAGTAAAAAGTATCCTCATTTTAATGAGGAATATATCAGGGGTCTCTAAGATCCCTCCCAACCAGGATCCACAATTGTAGGGGTCTCATGGTATTCAACATATAGTCACACTCACTTATGACTTACTACTGTGAAAGGTTATTCAGGAAGGGGAAAGACCCATGGGATAAAGTCCAGGGAAGACCAGGTACCAACATTTACAGTCCCCTCCAGAAGAGTCACTCAGGCTGCTGCCCCCCAGCAATGAGTTGTGACACGTATGGAATGTTGCCAACCAGGGTAGCTTGTTAGACACTCAGTGCCCAGGGTTTTACTGGGAGCTGCTCATGTATACCCCTTGCCCAGCACATGCCCAAATTCCAGACATTGAGAAGGAAAGCCAGTGTTCAAGGTACACAGTACTGTTTGTACAAATAGTTAAGGCGCAGTGAGCCCCTCATCAGTTAACCATGGGAACCCTCCCCAAATACAAATTCCCAGTGCCAGCCAGGGCCAACCTTATAAATAAGTTGGACAGCAGTTATGCCTGCCGTGTTAACGTTTTTCTGTATCGTCCACATTCTTGACCTTTGGCCAAGGTGTTTTATGGAAGAATTATCAGTAAGACCCTACACAGCTGATATTAATCTCCCTTATGCCCTTTGGGCATGCTGGACTTAGCAGTTAAAGCAAATCCAAGTAATTATAAAAATTCTGTCTTAAACAGTCAGGTAGCTGCCTCTGTCAGTTTCCGTATGCAACTTTTCTGTCTGACCTCAGACATCAAGTCAGGCCCAGTACAGTTCTGGCCAGTAAGTTGAAATTGACCTGAACGCCTTCCAGGGCAGTGTTGTGATAGTCAGGGCATACCCACATGAAGCACAGTCTCCTGGAAACAGAGAGTTGAGAATGCTGGGGCATTGTTTGCAGGATCTGGTCAGGCAGCCTCTAGTGTGGCCTCCTACCGTGGTGCCTCCTGGGGCTCCAGAGTGCTCAGTCTAGTGCAAGCAATTTGGTTCAGCCCATGGTTTAGAGGGGCCACCTGAGGTCGTCAAACAGTTCTGCTGTTGATAGTAGTTCCTCTGCCTGGCAAGTGTGGACAGCATTTGGCGGTGTTCTGCAGGACATGCAGGGGCTGGCCCACCCCTACCATCTCATAGTCATGCCATCATGTGCCATCTAGGCTCTGCAGTTGATCTGAATCCAAAGCACTCTCAGTAGCTTGCACAGGCAGCACAGGGAGTCTCCTTCAGGAAGGGGAGAGCTTCCAGGAGCAGTTCTGGCAGCCATAGATCACAAATGTCTTTCCCCTCCCCTGGATGCCCTAGGTGCTAGGTTTTGTTGTTTTTCTCTATGTCCATTCAGTAATCACAACTTTACATTTTCTCACTCATTACCTACTCTTACCAGACCTTTCAAAGAACGAAAAACTTTTGCAAAAGAAAAAAGGTTTATTTAGGGAACCAGCAGTTAGTGTAATGGCTATGTCGCTGGACTCCCACGTAGTCGACCGCGGTTCGCATCCCGGACCCGGTGGCTTAAAACTCACGCCGGGCGCGTGTGCGTGCGTGCCCAAGATCCCGAGAGGAGAATGGAGGAGAAGGGATTGCGGCGTGACCATCCCCCCTGGGGGGTGATTTCTCGCTTTCTGTCTCTCTGTCTCTCTCTGTCTGTCTGGCGAGCGCACACGCCCTATAGTGAAAAACCTCTCAAAAAAAAAAAAAAAAGATTTATTTAACTTAACCAGAAAGATGGTTTTTATCACCTCTCATTCTTTTCACCCTGAATATTTATGCAGTGAGCTACCAGAAAAGATCAATCCCTTTCCCGGGACTGCTGCATTTAACAAATTGCCTTACTAAGGTGTGTGTACTGGGAGCAAGGTGAGGGAAGTAGAGTCAGGCTCTCAGTACATTGTTCCAAAGTGCAGCTACTCTGGAAGGTCAAACGTGGGATGTCAACAACAGCAACATACCTTTCAGAGTGAGTGGAGTCTCATCTGCCCAGTGTAGTGCAGGGATTACGTTACCCTTCCCACCTTGTACTTTTGCAGGAATCAGAAGTTGGGAATGTAGGCAAGCTCCTCGCACAGAGCCAGTGAGCAGCTTCACTTTGGATGGGCTCAGCAGAGAACAGGTCCTGTCCTGTGGACACTTGTATGTGACCTAAATGGTCTAATACCATCCAAGATGCTTTCACAGTTTAGGATCTCTCAGTGGGATGTTCTATGTCGGTAGTTGTCCTACTTTGATTTTAAAACTCCAAAAGGAGATATCCATCTGAAAATTGCCTCTCTTTTCACGTCTCTCTTTTTCCAGTGACTGCATTAGGCAAAAGTCACAGCAAAAATTGTCAGCTGTGGAGACTTGTTCTGATTCCAGTACTCAGAATTTAAATTCCAGCCCACCCACTAGTGGCACAAAATGAGGAAGCTGTTTCCCATTCCTGCTTGGAAGAGAAAGCAAAAACTAAAGGCATCCCAGAACTGCACTTTTCCACTCACTTTAGCATGGCCAAAAGCAGCCAGGGGGGCCCATCAAATCAGCGCACTTGGAGTCACATTGGTTATCTTCAGATTTCATAGAAAACATCTTTCTCTCACAGTAGATAGCAACTCAGAGGGTATTTCATACCATAGATGACTCCACAGCCGCTCCAGAGAGCACAGGTTCATTGGCCTCTAACCTTTTATCCTTTTTTCCAAACAATGCTTTTACTGTATTTCAGTGAATCAGGGTCGTTCCACAATTGCCACTTCTGACATCAATATGTAAGGAATCCCCAAGACCGCACCACCCTCTCTGCTCCCTCCCCCAACCAGGTTTGATGGTTTACTAGGAGGACTCAGGAGTCAGCATATAATTGCGGTCCTGGCTGTGGCTTATCACAGCAGAATGATGCACAGTAAAATCAGTAAGGGGAAAAGATGCACAAGACAAAGTCCAGAGGAAAGCAGGTGCACGTTTCCAAGGGTCTTCTCCCAGAGGAGCCACAGCTTAATTCCCCCCAGCAGCAAGCTGTGACAGCATGCAGGAAGAAGTGCCAGCTGAGGAATCTATCTAACGCTCAGTGTGCAGGGTTTTTACTGGGGACTTATCACATAGGCTCCTCCTGCTAGATACATGCCCAAATCCCAGACTCCTAGAAGGAAAGCAGGTGTTCAGCATAACTCCTATTATTTACACAAACAGTTTGGGTACTCATCAATGAATGATGGGAATGCTCCCCAGATCTAAGTTCTCAGATGCCAGCCAAAGGCTACCCTGGTAAGCAGGCCTTTAAAAGGATAGCAGTCAGATCTTCTATGTTAACTTTTCTGAACAAAAATATTGAGATTTAAAGAGGTTAAGTAACCTGCCCAAGGTGATTCAGCTGTTAGGTGGCAGTGCTAGATCTGTCTGGCTTCAGAGTGCAGACTTTTATCATCTGAAATGAATTCAACTCTTGAATATAGAGCCTTCTTAGGATGAGATCCATTCTGTGTATAATAGAAAGAGTACGGTATTTTGAGAGTGTGGATTGCCCATGTCATGTTTTAACAGAAATGTGGTGTTCTTCCCAACTCTCTGCTCTCCCTACTTTTTCCTTCTACACTCTCTGTCTTTCTGGCTATTATACTGTAACTCTCTAGTATCCCATGCCTGTCCTCGTATAGCTCCTGGTGGGCCTCTGAAATCCCCCTACAAGTCTTCTCCTACTCGTAACACCGAGAAGAAGATGATCGCATCTACATCTGGCATGGGAGATGCTGGGAAAAAAGCCCCTACAGGAGCAGAGGCCTCTCAGGTAGGTTTAAACCCACCTGCTCACCCATCTAGCATGTAGCTTATCTGACAGTGTGATTACTTCCTGCTCTTGACCTGCCATCTCCGTTTCCATCAATTTCTGGGGTGCGTTTGGTTTCAAATTTTACCCAACCTTTGAAAATCATTTCATTTCCTGTACTCTCCTATATCTTAGTGCCTTGGAACAGATTCCTAATGTCCAAATTATTGCCTGTCTTCTAAAGGACAGGAGTCAGAGGGAATTTTTCAAGTGTCCTCTGTCTGCATCTTTAGGGATATCTGATTCTTGGCTAGTCTTGCCTTTCTGTAAGAAGGTAACTAGAACGAAGGTTCTAGGTCAACCTTCACCCATAACAGTAGCCGTTGAACATTTTTGATGGCCTACTGATATCACCAGTAAAATAAATGTTGAGTGAGATACTCCCAATTATGTGTATTTATTTAGAAATTGTATATGCTATACTACTTTTGTTAGTTATCAATTGCTATGTAATACATTACCCCAAACCTTGGTATCTTAAACCAACAAATACTTATTATCTCTAGGTTCGTTGGGTCAGAAATTGAGTAGTGCAGCTGGGTGGTTCTGGTAAAGGATCTTTCATGATGGTGTGATCAAGATACTGTCCAGGGTTGCATCATCTGAAAGCTTGACTGGGCCTCTTCTGAGACAGCACACTCACATGGCTGTTGGCATGAGGCCTCAGTTCCTCATTGCGTGGGCCCCTCTTGTAAAGCTGCTTGAGTGTCTAAACAACATGGCAGCCGGCTTCCCCCTGTGCAAGCGAGCTGAGAGAGAAAGCACAAATAGAAACTAGACTGCCTTTTATTCCCAACCTCTCACTTTGGCCTTATGGTATTCATTAAAAGTAAGTCATTAAGATCAACTTCACACTCAAGGGGAGGGAAATTAAGCTCCACCTGTGGAAAGGAGGAATATCAAAGAACATGTGGACTTATTTTAAAACCACCACAGTACTACACCATTAGACATTTAATACCATATTTTCTTTTCAAATCCATGGTGGCCCTGGAGTTCTTACAAGTGAAGTGCAAGTTACAGACTCTTGGATTTTACTATGGAATGGATGACTGTGGAAGAGGTCTGACATAGATGGGTGTGGGCACCAAATGAGTGTCTGCTGCAGCAGAGTACAACACAGAGAGAAGGAAACCAACCCTGTGCAGCACCTTCTGCAGGCTAGGCACTGATGTCTGTTCCTTCTGCTTTCTGTCAGAGGGCTGATGGGAATGACATAGAGGAACAGGTGGGGTGCAATCCCCGTCATACCATAAATACCAGGGGCCGAGCTGACTGTCTAGCATGTAATAACCACATTTTCACCCACCTGTGATGTTTCTTTGGTAGTGATTATGTATCTGTGTAATCTTTGTAATTCCTGTCCAGGGCTATGTTCACTAAGATTCACTTGTTAGCTCGTTGCAAGATAACAAGAAGAAATATTTGCATTTTTAAGTCGGAAATTATTTTTTTTCCCCACTGGGTAACATAAATGTGATGAGATCATGGTGCCTCCCTGCAGAGATTCATCATCACGTGAAGCTCTATAGCTCCATATTGATTCCTCTAAAAAGAAACTCGTGCCTCACTTCTATGTGAGATATTTTTAGAAACTGTGAAAGTAGTGCCAGTCATGGGCTATGGTTGCCTTTTCTGCATCTTCTACAGATGGAGAAGGTGAAGAGAGGACAGAGAGTGTCAACTTCTTTTCCTGCCGTGGGCTTTGGGTCTCCTCTGAAAAGATGCGACTTTCCTGGAGGTATTTCTAAGAGACCATCTTCTCCTGTGATATCCAAGTAAGCATCTTTTTCCTTTGCCAGACAGTCTGACGACTGAGGGTCAGTTTGGTGGGGCTTTATGTCATGCAACAAGGCATGGTCAGCTCAAAGAGGTGAGCAGGAGAAATGCAGGACTCTGAAAGGCCTGCCTTGATTCTGTATCTTCTGGGTAAAGGATGGGCTGTTACAGGGTTTATCTTTGATAAATATGAGGTTCATATTTACCAAGAGCATTGAGCATTTGCTCTTTAGGTCTGTGAATTGCATTCTGCCTTTCCAACATACTCCTCCTTTCCCCTTCAGTTATGCCTAGATTGAAGTTATTGCATTGTGCTTGGGTACCTGCTCAAGCTTGTTGTCCCTACTCCCCACCTTGTTGTCTGTCACTTTAATAGAAACACAATAATAATTTGTCAGCTACAGTCAGCAGTATTTTTTTAATGAGACAATATTTTTTTTTCGTTAGGAACTGGGTACTCACTGAATAAACCATATGATTAAAAAACAGATTTACAGTCACTGTTAGACTATTTGTCTGACATCATTAAAATATTTTACTTACAGTAACTGACAGAGTGACTTAGCACATAAATTGGTCCAATAGTACAATGGAAACAGCCTCGATAGTACCGATAGAAGTTGGCAGAGGGTCAGAGATAGGGACTCAATGGAGGGGGGGGAAGCAAAATATGTAAGAAACAAGAACTGGAAAATTATTTGTTGATAACATGTATGGTAATATCCTTCATTGAGCCAATATACCATGTATACTGGATGGAAAATCTCATTTTGTATACTGTATTGATGTACAGTAAATGACTGTAAAGTAATTAATTAATTAAAATAAAGAAATAAAAATTTGTTAAAGAAGATTCACTTTAAAAAGTAATAATAGAAAAAGAAATATGATTTAATTTGAGAAAATAGAAAAGTTTGGTTTTTTTTTTCCTTTGGAGAGGTTTTTGCTATAGGGCGTGTGCGCTCGCCAGAAAGACAGAGACAGACAGAGAGATAGAAAGTGAGAAGTCACCTCCCAGGGGGGATGGCCATACCGCAGTCCCTTCTCCTCCATTCTCCTCTTGGGATCTTGGGCACGCACGCACACGCCCGGCGTGAGTTCAAGCCACCGGGTCCAGGACTCAAACCACGGTCGGCCACATGGGAGTTCAGTGACATAGCCATTACGCTAACTGCTGGTCCCAGAAAAGTTATTTTATAGAGAGAATCATATAAACCTCATATAGTATTTCAGTTTGGTTCAGGGAATATAGGATGAAACACAAATTTAAGGGACCAGAGGTTAGCGTAATGGCTATGTCGTTGGACTCCCATGTAGTCGACCGCGGTTCGCGTCCCAGACCCAGTGGCTTAAAACTCACACAGAGTGTGTGTGCGTGCGTGCCCAAGATCCTGAGAGGAGAATGAAGGAGAAGGGATTGCGGCGTGACCATCCCCTCTGGGGGGTGATTTCTCGCTTTCTGTCTCTCTGTCTCTCTCTGTCTGTCTGGCGAGCGCACGTGCCCTATGGCAAAAACCTCTCCACACACACACACACACACACACAAACACAAATTTAATGAACACTTGGAAATGTGTTAAAAATATTTTAAGATGACATCAACTTTTCTAATGTGTCACTTTCTAAGAGATCTTTTTCACTATTACTGTTTTTCTCAGAAATCATATGAGTTATATAGACCATCAATACCTTTATTGGTGTGTCTGTCTTCCATAAGGAAAATCTTTTCAGAGCCCCTCATCAAATCCATAGCCCGTTCTGTTCTGTTCTGTTTTGTTTTGTTAATTATTTATGTATTTTTAGTTCCTTGTATTCGTACTGTGCTAGTATTGCCTGCCTTTGGTTATGGTATTGCTCTCTTGCAACCTCTTTCCATTTGTTACATAGGCACTATAATTTCTATTTCTCTTTGTCTTATTTCTAAGGCTTTTAAGCTTCCATCTGTGTGCCACTACTCTGGTGCGAATTTGGGACATTTTACAGAAAGAAAAGCCTAGTTCATACTGGAACTTTGCCAGGTTCTGTTCTCTCTTTTTTTGAATAGTGACTCATGGCCCCTGTAATGATAGTAGCTTGCAAGTTTCATCATTAGTATTGTAAATTTCACTAAGATGAATTAGGGCTTATTGCCTTCTGTAGAAATGAAAATTAGATTATTCGATGCAGGGTCACAATGGACTCTGTGCTATTTCTTTGAAGTTGAATATTTTGAAGACAATAGTGTTTCTGGAACTATTTTATATTTTAAAGGATGCGTCATCTGAGTTTTACTTGAAAAAAAAAAAAAAAAGAAAGCTCTCCCAGTGGTGGTTCAGGCACTGGATCCCCCATTACCAGCTCTGAAGTTTGAGTTCCAGAACCAGAAGCTTGAAAAACATGCTGGGTTTGTGTGTGTGTGTATGCCTAAAATCCCCAGAGGAAAATATAGGAGAAGAGATTTTGGTGTGGCCATCCCCCTCGGGGGTATTTTCTCACTTTCCCTTTCTCTGTCTCTCTCTGGCAAGTGCACATGCCCTATAGCAAAAAGTAAAGCTCTCCCTGATCAAAGACACTTGAATAAAATCAGACTTTTCTATGCAGTTCGATTTAGAGAAAAAATGTTAATTTCCACTCTATCTAGAATAATAATAGGTACATGATAGGTCCTTAAACTATTTGTGAGTAAATGAATGGAAGTCACTATGCCAAATTCCTCAAAAAACTCTTAAGAGTGAGAACCATTTCAAATTCAAGGAAATTCAAAGGAGGTGGGAGGAAACCATGTATACTACACTGTTGAGTACAGTACAGGCCCTGGGCCAGACAGCTGCCTGGCTGCCTATCCCTCAGCACTTGGCTCAGCAATTATTCCCTCTCCAGAACCAACCAAAGACTGAATTCACCCCCTTCTCTGCACTTACATAGCATCATGTGCAAGCTTCTGTCATTCTTTCACTCCACAAATGCCTACAGAGTGCCTCCTCAGTGCCCAGCATTCTAAGGGCTGAGAATGAAGTGATGAGCATGGCAAAAGGCCCTGCCCTCATAGAGCTTACATGACAGCGAACAGCAAGTAGAATAGCAGGTTGTGGGCCAGTAGGTAACGTAGTGGTTAAGGTGCTGGACTCCCACATGAGCAGCTGTGGTTTGAGTTCTGGACCCAGGGGCTTGAAAATCACACCAAGTGCATGTACGTGCATGTGTGCCCAAAATCCCGGAAGGAGAATGGAGGGGAAGGGATTGTGGTGCGGCCATTCCCTTGGGGGGTGGTTTCTCACTTTCCCTCTCACTGTTTCTCTCTCTTTCTCTCTGGCCAGTGCACACACCCTATGGTAAAAACCTTAAAAAAAGAAAAAAAGAAAGAAAAGGGGAGGGGGCAGCAGGTGGCATGGCAGTTAAGGGCTCTGGACTTCCACATGGCCAACTGCAGTTTGAGTCTTGGACTCACTTTCTCTCTCTCTCTCCCTCTCTGGTCAAATTAAAATAAACAAACAAATAAATAAATGTTTAAAAAATAAAGTAATTTTTTAAAAAAGAATAGAGATGGTGAGAAGTAATATGAAGAAAATTAAACTAAGTCAAATGACAGGGTGGTAGAGGTGAGATAAGGTGGTCAGTAAGAGCTTCTCTGAAGAGGTGATGTTTGAACAAAACCCCGTGTGAAGTGAGAGAGCAGGCTGTCTTGATCTGGGCCTTACTGTACTGTGTTAATATTTACATGCACTTAGCAGTCTCCTGCTGTTAGACTGCCTCGAGGGTGGGAACTACCTTGATTTATTGTTTTACAGTAGGCATCAGTATGTGTCTATCCTAGTCCATCCTGGCTGCCTACCATAAACTGGATGGCTTATAAACAACAGAAATTTATTGTTCACAGTTCTGGAGGCTAGGAATTCCAAGAGCCAGGCACTGGTAGATTGGGTTTCTGGTGAGGGCCCATATCCTGGTTCATAGACAATCATCTTCTGTATCCTCATTTGGTAAAAGGGATGAGGGAGCTCTCTGAGGCCCTTTTTATAAAGGTACTGATTCCATTCATTCATGAGGGCTCTGTCCTCATAATTTCATCACCTCCCAAAAGGCCTTATGTGCTAATACCATCATCTTGGGGATTAGAGTTCAAGAAGACACAAACATTCAGCTCATAGTAGTGTATGTGGAATGAAAATAAGAAGGGAGGAAGGACCTGGACAGCAAGAGTAGAATCTGCTGGTAGGTGGGAAATGCTAAAGCTAAACCTGTCTAAGGACTCTGGCCTTCTCTGTCCTTAGTCATTCATTGACCTTTTTCTCTTGTCGATCAGCTCTTTAGACATTTTCTTTTCTGGACTGAGTATTTTAGTTTTTTTTAGAGAGATTTTTGCAATATGGCACGTGCGTTACCCAGAGAGACAGAGAGAAAGAAAATGAGAAATCGCCCCCCAGAGGGATGGCCACACCACTATCTCTTCTCCTCCCTTCTCCTCTCAGGATTTTGGGTATGCATGCACACACACCGAGCGTGAGTTTCAAGTCACTGGGTCTGGGACTCAAACTATGGTTGGCCATGTGGGAGTTCAGTGCTGTAACCACTATGCCACCTGCTATACCCTCAGGGAATTTTTAAAAAGTTTATTTCATTCTTTATGGATGAGACAGACAGACAGACAGACAGACAGACACACACACACACACACACACACATGCATGCATGCATCCCCAACAGGATATTCACACCATGATCTACCTCCAGTCTCAGCCAGCCTGGACTACTGGCATGCGTGTGCCTGGCATGCTCAGGGAGGTCTCTGGATGCAAACCCAGGACCTTTCTGGGTGGGTCAGCATCACAGAGCCTTATGTTACTACTGTACCACCAATTGTCCCCCCTCACTTGGGGAATTTTTAAAGGATAAAGGACACAGGCTTCTTTTCTATGTTGCAAAGTGTTCCTGCCACTTCAGCAAAGATAAATTAGTAGAATATTAATGGAATAGTCTTTATTTTCAGAGTACCATACATGTCGTTTCTGATGTAGGCGTGAAAAATAGACAGTTCTAACACAGCTAGGCTTCCTTGTATATCTCAGAACTACTTAGAATAATCTTTTCAAAAAATAATTATTTATTTGATTTTATTTATTATTATATTTTCAAGTTGACCAGTGAGAGAGAGAGAAAGAAAGAGGGAAAGTGAGAAAGTAAGCCACCAGGTCCAGGACTTGAACTGTGGTTGACCATGTGGGAGTCCAGCACCTCAACCTCCACACCACCTGCTAGCCCCACTTAGAATCGTCTTAAGAGAGATATGCTAGAGATAGAAGGTATAATGGGGCCTCTAAATCAATATTGACAATTGAGAGGTCTAAGGAGAAGCAAATGGTTTTTTATTTTAAAATGTTCACAAAGAAAGATAGTTTCTCCCTGGGTGAAAATTGGTGGTTAAACTACACTGGGCATGGACTGGATCTAAGAAATTGGGAACTGGGAACCAGCAGTTAGCGTAATGGCTATGTCACTGGACTCCCACGTAGTCGACCGCGGTTCACGTCCTGGACCTGGTGGCTTAGAACTCACACCGGGTGCGTGTGCGTGCGTGCCCAAGACCTCGAGAGGAGAATGGAGGAGAAGGGATTGCGGCGTGACCATCCCCCCTGGGGGCTGATTTCTCGCTTTCTGTTTCTATGTCTCTCTCTGTCTGTCTGGCGAGCGCACACGCCCTATAGCGAAAACCTCTCAAAAAAAAAAAAAAAAAAGAAAAGAAATTGGGACTCAAATAGAGTAGAAGTTGGTTCTGAAAATCCAGCAAAACTTGACAGTGGTGAAAAAGAATGGATCGCAGCTGCCCAGAACTACATGATTGGATATCAGGAACATATCCTGAGGAAAAAAACAAGTTGTAGAAGACCCTCGGAAGTATGCTTCTACTTAATATTGAGTTCCCAGATGTGCACACCTTAAATTATTATTTTTTTGAGAGGATTTTTTGCTATAGGGTGCGTGCACTTGCCGGGCAGACAGAGAGACAGAGAGACAGAAAGCGAGAAATCATCCCCCAGGGGGGATGGCCACACTACAATCCCTTCCCCTCCATTCTCTTCTTGGGATCTTGGGCATGCACGCACACGTGCCTGGCCTGAGTTTTAAGCCACCGGGTGCGAGGCTCGAATCGCAGTCGGCTACATGGGAGTTCAGTGACATAGCCATTATGCTAACTGCTGGTCTCTAGACGATGTGTTTTTAAGAATATAAATGTGGTAAAACGATTTTCAGAAAAAGTAAGAAAATGACAAGCATAAAATTCAGGGCGATGATGGTCTCTTGAGTGGGGAAGGGACTGGATCAGGGAGGGGGCACTTTGGAGAATCCTTTCTTTTAGATTAGGTGCTGGGTGTGTGGCAAGTGTTATATAATTTTTATACCTTACATATTTTGTGTTCTTTTATATATTGCACTCAATTCTGAAGAAAGACAACAAATAAACACTTAACATGCTTTTTAAATTAATGTCACATATCAAAGGAGCCACAACCAAACTGACATTTTTTGACATTCCCTCTGTGCAGACCAAGTGTGTGATTTTTAAAGCGCACTGGAAATGATGTGGCTTTGAAAGGGGGCTTAGTTAGCCCCTTTGAACTCCCATCCAGAAGCTCAGATGGGTCATGTGATTAATGATCCCTTTTCCTGTGACCTCCTAAGCTCTGACAGTGCATTGTTCTCCTCTCTGATCTCAGATAAATTAAGCCCCTGTTGGGTGGCTGTGCATATTAATAGCATTGCTCTTTTAAGCGTTCAAGTTTATTTTCATTGTTTGCATTGTCAGATATTTGAATAGGTTTTAGAAAACTAGATTCAGCAACACTCTGAAAGACATAGATGGAGCATAGCTTTCTTCCTGTAACCTGGAGAGAAGAAATCAAGTGTGGCTGAGCAGATTTACCCAGTTTATCTCTGTGTCTGAGTGTGATGCTGCTTGTATGCCTAGTTCTGCAGTCTGAAATATTCTCTAATGGTTTTTATTTTCTTAGAAATATATTCTTGGTCAGTTTGGTCATTATGATGTATAGTATTTTAGTTATCTATTGCCGTGATAACAAACTCCTCCGAATTTAGTGGCTTAAAAAAATGATGAGTTATTGGGACCAGCAGTTAGTGTAATGGCTATGTCGCTAGACTCCTACGTAGTTGACCTCAGTTCAAGTCCCGGACCTGGTGGCTTAAACTCACGCCGGGCGCGCGTGCGTGCATGCCCAAGATCCCGAGAGAATGGAGGAGACGGGATTGTGGTGTGGCCATCCCCCCTGGGGGGTGATTTCTCACTTTCTATCTCTCTGTCTCTCTCTGTCTGTCTGGCGAGTGCACGCACCCTATAGCAAAAACCTCTCCAAAAAAAAATAATGAGTTATTAATTTTCACAACTCTGTGACCTAGGTTTACTGGGAGGTTCTCACCAATGGTCTTCCATGCAGTTGGGATCCAGTGTTGACCAGGGCTATAGTTGTCTACAGCTCTACTGAGCTAGTGGTTCAGTGTGGCCCATTCACATGGCTGGTAGTTGAAGCTGGCTGTTGGATGGGAGCTCAGCTGAGACTGTCAACCAGAGTGCCTACATGTGGCCTCTTCATGTGGTTTAGGTTTCTCACAGCATGACGGCTGGTTTCTAAAAGGGGATGGCCCCAAGAGTGAACATCTCCTGAGGCAGAAAGTAAAAACTGCCAGACCAGAAACTGCCAGGCCAGTTAAGGACTATGCCCTGAACTGGCACAACTATACTCTGCTATATTTTATTGGTGAAAGCAGTTGGGTCAACCTAGATTCAATGAGAAATAAACACAAAAGATCATGTGGGCTGAGAGATGTTATTGTGGTCATTTTTGAAAATTACAGTGTGTCAAAATAATTAGTTCTAGAGAGTTCATAGCTGAGCTCAGTTTTGTATCAGAAGCCTAGTTTAATTTTATTTACCATGTATTGGAAGCAAAACATAGCCCATCTGAGGGAGAAAAAATTGAATGTTGTTGTCTGGATGGCCCAAAATAAGTACCTCCTCCTCTACTCCAAATCACGGACCCATGGAAGGCTCCCAGACCCAGCCTTTTCCTTTGGTGGTTGAGGACATGTAATCCATTCTCACTGGGCACTGTTGGCACAGGCTTCTCTGGTAGGTGTGTGGAGTAGCTACCCATTCCTACAGATGGGCATCTACAGCACATCAGGGCTCCCCATGTGGCAACTGCTGTTTTTACTACCACCATCATATCCAATAGGTTTTCACATTCCTGTCTGAAATTTTGCTTGAAAAGGATAATCAAAATGTTAAGTGGTACCCCCCCACATCCATACTTGTACACCCCCACATTCATTCTTGTGTACTCGCCCAGTCCATTGTCCAATATTTTTTAGTCATATCAGAGGATAATCTGAATTAAGACCAATTTTTCAAGCCTTTTTATTTTGAAATCATTTTAACATTATAGAAGAATTACAAGACTAGAACAAAGGACTCCTGTACATTTTTCATCCCGTGTTAATATTTAGCCACATTTGCTTCATCATTCCCGTCGCCCCATCACTCATTCACAGATTTTCACCTTCACTCTTCACAGACACACACACACACACAGATTTCTCACAGTGCCATTTAAGTTGCAGAAGTCATGCCCCCGTGCCCCTAAAAACAAAGACATTCTTTTACATAACCATGGTACAATGATGAAAGTCAGCATATTTAACTTGAATATGATATTGTTGCTTAATTTAGAATCTGTGTGCAACTTTTGCTGTTCCAATAAGATCCTTTATAATGTTTTCCCCCCTGGTCTGGGATGCAACCCAGAGTCTTATATCACATTTGATTGTCTCATATCCTTAGCCTTCCTTTAACCTAGAACAGTTCTTCAGCCTTTCTTTTCCATGATCTTTTTTTTTTTTTTGGAGAGGTTTTTGCTATAGGGCGCGTGCGCTCGCCAGACAGACAGAGAGAGACAGAGAGACAGAAAGCAGGAAATCACCCCCCAGGGGGGATGGCCACGCCGCAATCCCTTCTCCTCCATTCTCCTCTCGGGATCTTGGGCACGCACACACACGCGCCCGGCGTGAGTTTAAGCCACCGGGTCCGGGACTCGAACCGCGGTCGACTACGTGGGAGTCCAGCGACATAGCCATTACGCTAACTGCTGGTCCCTCTTTTCCATGATCTTGACATTTTTACAGTGCTCAGGCCAATTATCAATATATTGAGGACTGGTCTTCAACTTGGATTAGTCTAATGTTTCCCCATGATTAAATTTGGGTCATACAGTTTGAGCAGGAATCCCACAGTGGGGATGTGGGGTCCTTCTCCATGCCTTACATCAGGAGGCCATGTTGTCAGTTTGTCTCATTACTAGTGACACTAACTTTGATCACTGGCTTAAGATGGTGTCCACTGGTTTCTCTGGTATAAAACTACTCTTTCTCTGGAAAGTAATAAACTTTCCAGAATGTTGGCTGAGGAGTGTGCTGACAAGGCCACAGATCCCTCCTCCTAGTGGACTGTTTACTGTGCATGAAGTCAAGTGTCTTTGGAGAAAACAGAACCAGATTCCAGGATGTGGAGGCAAAAAGTCCTTTGAGGTTTCACTTTGCAGTCAACTCACGTTCAGAAGCGTGACAACCCTCTCCTGAGAGTTATTGTTGCCTCTCTACTTACAGAATTGTTTGTTCATATTTTCAGCCACTCATGGAACCTTAAAAGGTTACATAGTTCCTGACTTATGCTCTAGGAAAGCTAGTCCTATAATCCCAAACAAACTTTGTGAATTCCTTTTGTTATATATTTATTGAACCTTAAAAAATTAAAATGGAAGAGGTAAAAAAGCGAGACTAAGAACAAATGATCAAGTGCCAGCCCTGGATCTCTCATCTATTTGTGTTTCTCTGGGAAAGATCATTTAAGCTCTTAGGACTTTGGTTTTCTTATCTAAAATGTAACTAATAGCAATTTGTACCTACCTTACTGGATTGCTATGGTGATCAAATAGGCCCTTCTTAAACAGATGATAAGGTACTTCAAAATAAAATTCTATAAAAGCACAATGAGTACCTCTGATAATTTCTTATTTAATTTCTGTCATCAATCAAGATGCCCTTTTTCAGGAAATTGAAAAAGAAATCTCTCTTTGCCAGGTGTCATTTGGTTTGCAGTAGTGTGAACAAGGGCTGGGCAGAGTGCTGTGGGGCTGCCAGCCCAGTGGTGCCTTGTTGAAGACACTGAGTTCTTGCAGGGTTACTGACCGGGGACTAAGTTCATGGGAGCAAGGGGCAAGGCATGGGGAACAGGATGCTCAAAAGATAACATAGCTCAAAGTGGGAACCTCTAGGGCCAGCCAGGTGACATGGTGGTTAAGGCAGCTGGGTCCCACATGGTCGACTGTGTGCTTCAACTGGACCCAGCAGCTTGAAAAACATGCTGGGGGCATGTGTATGTGTGCCCCTAACCCCCAGAGGAGAATGGAGAAGGGATTGCGGTATGGTCATCCCTCTTGAGAGATGCTTTCTCATTCCCTCTCTCTCTCTCTCCCCCTCTCCCCCTCCCCCACATCTCTCTGTCTCCATCTCTCTCTTATGACTGCACATACTCTATAGAAAATTATTTTTAAAAGGGGGAGACTTCTAAGATTTTATTCTGTATGTTGGTCACTCACTGTTAGAAAAAAATCTGTGATTTGCCTATACTTCTCTAGTTTGAAGAGCATATTTATATACGCACGTGAAAGTGTTTTGTGTGTGTGTTTATTAACTTATTCTATTTATTGTTCAGGGGCTAGATTCAGACTTCTTAATGAGTTTTACCTCAAATAATCCATCTTTACTTCTCAGGTAGATGTTATTTTTAAATTTGTGCTCCTGGGTAATTGGCCCACTTTAATTCAGAATAGAACCTGAGAGTCTGTGGTGTGAACTGAACCTGCCTGCACGTGACGTTTCCATTGAAGCAAGTTGGAGCAGAGCTGCTCCGGGCACTGCCTACTGAGCTCTGTCAGAACCTCCCCCACCCAGGCCTTTTCTCCCAAGGATTATAGTCCTGTCTTGCATTTCTACCTACATAAGTGGGTCTGACAGAAACGCAGGGCTCCAGCCACACTGACTGGGGGTTTGACTTCATCATTCACACTCCATCCCCTTCTACTAGTGAGCCATTTGAACCAAACACACAGGGGCTGGGTTGAGATTCACATGTAAGCTTTATGGCTGCTAAGGCTACAGACAGCTCAGGCCTCTTACCTCCTCCCCCCACTTCCAGCCTTGGGGACCCTTGTGGTGAGAGGTGTGTCTGCAGAAAAGTTGCTCATCCATTTGCCCATGTGGGTGTGCAGAAGTATCAGAACCCTGCAGGGCCACCTTGGGCAGAGCCCCCCCTCTTTTGGCACCACTGAGAGAAGCCCAGAGTGTGGACTAACTGTAGGCAGGTCCTACAGAAGGAAGCAGAATGGTCAGGGCTGCATGTATCCCACATCTTTATTCTGTCTGGCCAATCAGAAAAATCAGACCTCACTCCTTGGGGAGGAGGGTAAGGGCAGGAAGAGCAGATGGCTTTGCTCATCCTAGTGCTAGAAATTCCTCTTTAATGAGTCAAGGTAGGAACGCTTATGGGAAGAGATGTTTTCCTTTGCATCATCTACCACAAGATAGCAGTCTTTCCTACGGCCTTTCTCAACAAGCCCCAGACAAGGCCCAAACAAGCCCCAAATTCATCCCCTCTCCCCACACTGTTTTGGGGCCAAAGGCACAAATAACATTCACATGTTATTGCAGGGAGCAGGTAGCTAATGTGTTTTAGTCTTGGCATCAGATCTAGTCTCTCAGGACACCCTCATGGTGATGACAGCTACATGGGAAGTGAGTTTATAGCTGTGGGCACCTCTCACCTTGGTGGGTCACTGTTAGCTCGAGAGGGCAGGGAAGGGGACATGATCCAGAAACTTTACCTGCTTACCAGTGTGATTGTAGCCCTAGATGAAAGTGTGGAAGGAAGGCATGGGCAAGCGAAAGATCTCCTGTCATATTCATAAGATTGTCTGAACCTAAACACGGCTCTCTACAGCTCACTGGGAAACTGCTGTCCGCAGGAGAGAGTGGGACAGGTGGTTCCCCGTTACGGTCATCCTCTTGGTTTTGCTTTGTTCTTGCCTGTGGGGATTATTTGGATTTTTATTTTATCATGTATTTAATCAACACCAATATCTAATAGCTGCAGAGTGCTTTCCTTACTCCAGTTCTGAAAAGAACATCTTGGGGTCTTGGTGGCCCCATCATCAGCCTTAGCCGCCATTGCAGCACAGGGAGTAGAGCAGAGTTGGTAGGAGTGGAGTCGGAGCGACCTGGACTCAGTTCCCAGCTGCACCACAGTCAAGCACGGGAAGTCATTTAACCTCTCTAAGCCAGGTTTCTTCATCTGTAAACTGACCACAGTAAAAGTACCTTTTTATTTCATTTTTGAAAACTGAAAGACACACACATATACACACGTACATAAATATGTGTATATATACAATTAGTGCAGTGGCTGGTGTGCAGACAGCACTCAGTAAACCTGAACACTACCGTGGAGGGTGTTGATGGAGGTTGAAGCTCCAGATGATCAGAAGGGGAACCCAGGTCTGACCGCCAGCCCACGTGTGATGTCTGTGCTAAATCACAGAGGCACTCATACCAGAACCCGTAGGCCTGCCTCGAGCACCGCCAATTAGAGAGCTCCACTCTACTGTATGTATATATAGAGAGAGTATGTGTGCATGTGCATGTCTGTCTGTCTGTCTCTCTGTTTGTCTGCTATCTCTCTGTCTCATCTCCAGGGTTCTCAGCTGAGGGAGATCTTGTCCCCGAGGTTGTCATAACCCAAGGAGGGAGGTGCAGATTTCTTCTGGCATCCAGGGAGTAGATGGATACCAGAGATGCTGTCCCGCAGTGCATAGGACAATCCCCCATGACAAAGAATGATCCAGCCCTGAATGACCGAAATGCCACATTGAGAAAGCACATGTGTATGGTAGGGCAGGGCAATTCTGTGCATAATTTTTATTTGATAAAAGAGTCTAGGAGGGGCTAGCTCATCCCTTGTCCAGATCTAACCCTGCATCCAGAGCCAACCCTGGTGTTCATTTAAAAAGAGGGGGTTGGAAAATGCCTAACATTCCATCCTTACATTGGCATCAGACCTAAATGAGTTTAGGATGTGGCATCACCATCTGGACTTCTTAAAATAGTTCTCCTTCCACCAAGCCATCCTATTGATTCCATATGTTCCTGTTAGGGTGAGAGTACTTTAAGGACGTTCGAGTGTGTGCTAAGCCTTTCCTCAAAAGGATGAAATTATCCAACATTTTAGAAGCAGGTTTCTTAGGAACAGAGAATTTTGTGGTCAGACCGAGCTACAATCATCTTACACATGTGTTTGGTTTTCCAGGACAACTTCCAAAGCATATCCGCAGTCTCCAAAGACAGCGAAGCCACTGTACCAAGGATCTCCTGTGAGGTACCGCTTTCCCCCTACTCCCAGTGAAGAGACACTCAGGAAGAAAGAAAAAGAGAAGAGCAACAAGGAAAGAGAAGCCGCCTCAGGTCAGCAGGCTGCTGGCCCGCATTTAGAGGAAGCCCCAGAGAAGCACGTGGCGGACAAGCAGGCCAGCGAGAAGCATGCTGCCATGGGAGGAAAGGCCGAGAGCAGCACAGGTAGTGGACCTATGATGATGCTGCCCCCAGGCCTTGGCTTTTCTAAGACCCAATCCAACATGCTGTTCTCTCATGCGTTAGGGGAGAAGGGGACTTTACTATGGGACAACTTCTTCCCTTCGTACTGCCTTCTCATGCATACACATTGCCCCTTCTCCTCAGTCTCCTGAGGGGCCCCTGAAAGAGGAGACTTAGTGGCTAATTCTGCTCATGGCTGTGGAAGCCCATGGGGGTGCTGGCCAAGTAAAGCTGCACCAGCCAGCTTCTGCACTTCCTGCAAGAGAGGGTCTTCTTTTAGCCCTTAAAGCGCCTATGATGTAGTGAGTTCACCCAGATGGTGGCTGCTGTGGGACTTGCTAGTGCCCATCTCTCCTCACCTTTTCACTGCCTCCATCATGAAATGCATCCTTGGTCATGGCTGGCCCATCCGGCTTCTCTTGCTCAGTGCTAATTGTGCTAGTCCTGGTGGCTTTTCCCATCACCAAACTGGGGTAGATTTTTTATTTCCAAGTCGCAGGTGCTGTGTGAGAGGAATCGTTATGTTTGTTCCCCTTGATCTTTCCTCTTGATGCTTCTCCTCTGATGCAGCCTTGGGGAAGCCCACAGCAGGCACTACTGATGCGGGAGAGGCTGCAAAGATCCTGGCTGAAAAGAGACGCCAGGCCCGTCTGCAAAAGGAACAGGAGGAGCAAGAACGACTGGAGAAGGAAGAACAAGACAGGTATATGGTTGCTCAGAGTTTCGGCATAAAGTCTGTGTTGAAAAGAGCAACTTGCCTGATTTTTTATAGTTTTGGTGAAAACTGGACAGATGGAGAGGAATGGAGACTACCTAGACTCATGGAAGGCATTCGGGAGACTGCATCTTCTATTAGATGTAATTAGCAGCAGTAGAACTTTGCTCTTTTCAGAGGACTTGAAAACACATAGCTCCAGGATCTAGATGTTATTCTCCTTTTGGATTTTGAGACCAGGCAGGCCTCACAGAGCTGTCAGGCAAGTTTGAGCTCTGTTTATAGGATAAGCGTCTCCCAGGGAAGACAGGAGGTTCTGGATGTAGCGTTCTCAATTCTGCTTCCCAAATTGTTTTCTCCCTCAAATTACCCTGTCACCCCAGAGTGAGACAGGAGGCTTGCGCAGGGTTCCCTAGGTGAGGAGCAGCCTCATATTCCTTGAGCAGTGAGTTATGAGGAATCCTACCCTGGAAAAAGGCACAAGGTGTCACTGCAATGGTCCTCGAACTTTGGAATGTATCAAAAATCATATGGGGAATGCAGTGAAAATACACAGCCCCAAGCCCTGTCCTGTTTCAGTAGCTCACCCCAGCTTTGAGAACCACTCCGGTGTTAGTACCAGGGCACTTGGCCACGATACAGACAGTCCTACCTTTTCTGATGATTGTGTTCAGAGAGAAATGCATATTAAAGGACAAGATAGACTTAATCATTAAATTGATAAAGAAAGCTCTTAGGATAATCACAAAGTGCAATCCAGTACTATTTAGCAAGTTAACATGACAGGAAGTGAGATGCTGTAGCATTTCAAGGCCAGCACTGAATTTAGAAGAATAAATAATAGAATATTCTAGATCCTTCAGTGACCTTGGCAAGTCTTTGTGCTCTCTAATTACAGATTTGCTGATCTACTTTTTAAAAGGGGTGAGGTAGATAGGTATGACTGGTCCCTTCAAATTCTGGACTTTGATTATTTTCCTACTTCTGGCCTTCTGGTCAATATCAGCAGGGTTTTTTTTGGTTGAGTGATGTGTTTGGACTGGTTTTGGGTGGGTCATAGGATTTGCGAAGGGAGGTCACAGGAGATGAAGATGAATCACAGGACCTTTGATGGCAGTCCTTGGTAAGCAGGCCCTGGAGATGTGTGCGGGCTCTGACAGGTGAGTAACATGGTTGTAGCTGTTTCCACCTCTCTCTCTTTCTCTCTCTCTCTCTCTCTCTCTCTCTCTCTCTCTCTCTTTCTCTCTCTCACACAAACACACACACACACACACATACACATAATTTTCTCATTTCTTACACAGCCCACCTCCTGAAAGAATCGATTGCAGTTCCTGTCTTTTATTTCAACTCACATTCCATGTGTAAACATCATACCCACCATTCCTCTTAATTGCTGGGCTCCTAGTGGGTTTCTTGGTTTGTTCTGACCTTGTCAATCTTGTCCTTACTTCTCTGGCCTTCTCTCAGTCTCCTTTGTCTGTTTCCCACCCCCCTTAAATGTTGCCTGGGCCTCTAACCCTCAGTCCTAGACCACCTTCTCACTTGGCCAGCCCTCCCCCAACAGCCTTGCTATCCTCTTGCTCTACCAGTGTCCCCACCATGCTGCCAGTTTCCTCTGGCTTGAAAGATTCAGGGCTCACATTTCACGGTGAGTCTTTGGTGCACTAAACCACCTCTGCTCTTATCTCCCTTCCCACCCTCATTTTCCCTTTGCCTTGTTTTATCATGCTTCTGAGCTAACAACAGCTTGCTTTGTGAACAGTTTATACTTTCTGGAATAAGAAAGGCTCTGAAGTACACTTGTCTGCTGAGGCCTCCTCAGTCTGTGCCTGCAGTCTGGCCTCTGCCTAGGGCTGCCCTGCCTGAGGCACATGTGGTCACCGAAATGTAAATCAAGCAAAACTAAGAACAGTTCAGTTCCTCAGTCCCACTGGCCACATCGCCATGCTCAGTAGCCACATGTGGCTAGTAGCCTCCATAATGGACAGCACGAGTCTGTAGAGCGTTTTCCACAGCACAGCAAGCTCTGTTGGATAGCTCTGCTTTAGAACCTAGAGACCATATCTCCCACTGTCTTACGTTTTCACGTGACTGTGCCCCATACTCAGCATATGTACCCCATTCAGCATTTCCAAAGCACAACGTATCAATAGTATCTTTTCTCTAAACCTCGTTTTCCTTTTACAAGCTCTGCACTCCCACCTACTCAGGCACCAAGTCAGAGATCTCAGAGCCACTGCCACCTCTTCCCTGTTCTGGCCTCTCCACATCCCCTGTACAGCCCCTCAGTTAACAGACCCGGGCTTCATGAGCTGTCATAGGAACATCTCTGTTCTCTCTCCCTTCCCACCAACCCCTCCTCTCCTGCCGAGCTCCAGCCCCTGCTGTCTCTGATGCAGGCTGTGTCTGTGGCATCCCAGCTGCACTCCTTGCTCCTGGAGCTTGTCTACTGTCCCTGCTCCTGTCCTTCAACAAGCCAGTGATGCCCCTGCACACAGGATCCACCCAGACCTGTTGGCAGTCCTTCAAGACCTGCCGTGAATAGGCCCCTGCCTGCCTCTCCACCTTCCTGCCCCCTTTCCAGGCGCCAGCCGGCAAACTTCCCTGACATGTGCCAATCACATGGCTCTACACCTGCTAAGTTTTGCTTTTACTGTGCCCCCACATGGACTCGTTCTCCTCGCCAGACGTCTCTTCCTTCCTTAAAATGCAGGTCAAACCTTACTTCTCTGTAGCCTTTCTGATCCTGCACCTAGCTCTTCAGCTAACTAACAAAGCCTCCTTTGTTTACAGGCCTGTTTCCCCCTAGTTAGCACCTGAGGAGGCTGGGATGTAGTCTTTGGATCACTGCTACACGGTGCTTAGTAAAATGTACAAGACAGGAAGAGGAGGAAGAGGCCCAATTAAGAAAGCATCCTGATACTAGGTTAAGCAGACGGAAGGGCTCCAGTTGCCTGGTGAAGGCAGAACTGGAAAAGCGAGTCTGTGGACTCGCACAACTCCAAAGAAATGGGCGGATTCAGGGTCGATGCCAAGGTTTGAGTCTAAAGATGTAGGAGAACAGTACACCCAATGACAGATAAAGGAAGCCCAGGAAGAATTGATTTTTAAAAATAAAAACTTACCTGTTTGATTTTAGATAAACTAAGGTAAAATGTCCAAAATTTCCGGTGGCTGGAAATGGAATTGAAGCCTGAGACCTAGGTAAAGATGGAAGCAATACACTTGACCCAAAATCAGTTTTCCTCTTTCTTGCCAGAATATGAAGCTTTGCATAGTGCCACATGGGAGGTGAGAAAGGAAAGTACCAGAAAACCTGGGGCTGGATCACAACGGACACCTCTTGGAATAAGATCATCCTCACATCTGTTTTATGTTTAGAGTCAATAGTTAAAGCCGCAGAAATGTTGTTGGCAGATAAGAGACTATAGAGAAAAATAAAGTTACTTGAGCCAAACTGTGGAAAGCCCAATTATTGTCGCAAACTGATGAGGGAAATGCCATCCAAGTTGGGGATGGGGGAAGACTCCCCAGAATAGAAGGGCTGACCAGGAGTCCAGACAACTAGGCCCTAAGAAGAAGAGCAAAAGCTCGCCCAATCCCAGCTAGCAGTGACACATGGAGAATAGGGCCCAGGCCCTGGCCTTGTGAGTGGCCCAAGATGTAAAGTGGGATTCTTGGACTTGGGCAAGAAACCTTAAACTCGAGGTCCAGCCTGGGGACGGTGCTGGCAGACACTAGCAAGAACACAATCTTATAGGATTCCAAAATGAGTCATATTAAGTAACATTCAGAAGCTAAAAGCTGTTAGGGGCCCACATGAAGGACTGTTCATGTAGGCAGCCCCAGGAGCAGGGCCATGTGCCCTAGCTACGGCTCTTTCCGGGCACGAGTTAGCCCCAGGCCTGGAACTGCAGGCAAAGGCCCTGGGGCCTGTTCAGACCTGGCTTCTTGCTGCTAGAGCCTCCAGGTAGCAGGTTGTGTGGGGACAAGGACAGGCAGGGGACCATCTGATGCAGGGTGGCAGGACAGCAGCAGCCAAGGCAGGAAGAGAGAGCTAGGAAGGTAGATGAGAGTCAGGGTTGTTGAGAGGCCTCGGGGAGGGGTGTTTAATTCCGTCAGCTGGGGAGGGGCTACTGGTATTAGGGTTTAGGAAGTGAACAGAGATAGTGAGAAGGGTAGAGACAGAGACAAGGGGGCAGAAGCCCTGAGCGTAAGCTGGTTGTTAGTCAGCCACAAATGGAAGGCTAGTGAGAGAGGACTGAGGAGGGCTGTTTCAGATGCCCAAGACCCCAGTGTTTGCAGGCTGTGGAAGGGTGCTTGTGGAAGGTAGAACTGACAATGGAAGGAAGAAGGGCTACTGGGAGCAACACTCGCTGGGGGAGGAGATGGAATTCATAGCACAAGTGGTAGTCTTTCCAGTCCTTTGCATCTGCGCAGAGGAAGAGAAGAGGTAATGCCACACTGGAGGGCTTAGCTCACAGCAGGTGGCCCTCGCCTTCTCTGAACAGTGGTTGGTGATGCCATAAATTAAAATGGAGACAAAGTTCAAGAAAAAGGGACAATTTGGACTGAGTCCACAAAGGATTCAGGGGCTGGGGATGAAAGGGCTGGAATGTGGCAGCCAAGGCCAAGGGGCAGGTGACCCATCAGCCTTCCCTACTTTTCTCTAACCAGTGTTTGGCAGCCCAGGAGGAACATAGGAGTCACCCAAGCCTGGAGCTGGGTAACAGAGTGACCTGCATGCCACCTGGGAAACGTTCTAGAGGGTGTCAGAGGCCTGGAGGCACTGAGCGAAGAGAGACACAATGTTTGTCAACTTGACCAGGGAAGGTCAGGGAGAAAGTGGTAGAAGAATGGGGGTGAAATCAGATGAAAAAAGGTCAGTGTTAAAGGTTAAGCTTTCTTCTTTAATGAAAACTTCTAAGGACATAGGAGAGCAGTGAAACTCACATTCTCACCCACTAGATTGAACACTTGAAGACAGCATGTGTCAGTGATGTGAACAAAGTGGGACAGCATGGGACAAAAGAGGGGTGAAGTGTAGGAAGTTGAGAAATGGGGGCCATTATGTGAAAATCCTCACCAATGGCCAGGGACTAGGGATGCTTTCATTAGATACCAAATGATGACTGTGATGCACAATTTTCTGGTACTTTGTGTGTAGTCAGTGAGGAAAGGAGAATAGGCTTGGGGGGATGACGTGAACAAGGATGGAGAGTGTGGCACACAGGGCAGGTGAATTCTGAAGGAAACTTAGTAATGACAGCCAGGGTAGCAGACTGGAGGTGGCCTACACAGAGGGCCAGTGGAGAAAGTGCTTCCTTAAGTAGGGAAAGGAAAAAATGTTCCTCCTTGGAGAGGAGTGGGGAAACAAACCCGCTTCACACAGGAGAAGCCTTGTTTTTCCTTGCCAGTTTTAACCTACTTTGGGGGAAGCCAAGTGTGGTTGGGGAGAGAATTTTGTCTTTAAGGGGCGAGTTTACCATCAGAAGGACAAGCAGGGGCTGCTGGGCCACTGTGGGGAGGCATTTATGTTGTGAATGATAATGAAGATTGTGGAGACTCGGGGGCCAGGAGGAGGTTCCTACATGTGTGTGCATCTGGCTACCTCTGAAGTCCTGGTGATAAAAATGGAAGAAACAGAGTGGATTTTTAGATCCTGAAGGTGACTGTAATGGATCCTATATGAAGTAGCTTGTGACTTGATTCATATGCTACATATCCTCATGTATTAACTTTTCTGGGACAATCACAACTGGCTAAAAGTGATGAGAAATGAACTGGTGCCTTGATTAATCTTTGGATATATCTTGTTCTCGGCATGTCCATTTTCGATAATCCACTGTGTTGGACGTACTTGGTCTTTCGTTGAGGAATCTATAGACGACGGAAGTTTCTTTCTGATTAGGCCCATAATGCTCTTCTCTAGGATATCTGTTAATAGTTGGGTTGTTCCACAGTGTTTTTAGGTGCTACGACCTCTGCTAATGTACATTGTCATGAACTCTTACAGTTTTACACCATGTTTTTTAAAATTATTTCTTTACCTATTAAACTATTTCTTTGGTTATACATAGGCCATTAGTCTCCACGATTCCTGAAGCCGACCATTAGGATGGAAGGATGCTCTTTTTAATGTCTCGATCTTTTTATTAGCAGTATAACAGCACCCAGTAAGTCAGTGACACATGCTTCCAAATGAAGGTAACTTCTGGAGAACATGCAAATTTATAGATGTACTTAAAAGGACACTCGGGGTTGGAGGGAGGATTTGTTTTAAATGTAAAACAAACTAACTTTTGAGACTTTTTTAGGACCATGCATACCTGGGCCATATCTCATTTAATTATTATAATAATACCATGGAGCAGAAGTGTAATTATTGCCATTTTCTCCCCTTTTCATATTCTTCTTCTTTTTTTAATGACAGAGACAGATATTTTGACCATTTTGACACACTGCAGTCTGTCCTTCTCAAGCCTCCCAATTAGCTAGGAGCACAGGCATGCACCGCTACTCCCATCCTGTTTAGGTTGGGCCGGGACTCAAACCTGGGCCTCCCATGGGGCCTCAGTCATTGCTAAGCAGCACCCTCCTGCCTGTGCCACCATGGCTGAACCTAGCTATTCCCATTTTAAAAAATGAGCATCAGAAATGTCGAGTGACTTTCCAAGGGTTGCACAGCAAGTAGTTCAATCAGAATATATGTTGACTGGCTCCATGGCACAGTGGTAATGACACTTCTCAAGAGAAACCAGATCCCACACTGGTAACCATGGTTCAAATACCAAACCAGTCAGCCTGAACCACAACAGGCACAATGCACAAGTATCCAGGATCTGACAACTGTGGAGAACTGCAGAAGTGGAATCACAGTGCTACCAGACTTCATGGAGGGTGCTCATCTTTCTCTTTCTCTCTCTCTCTCTCTGTCTCTCACTTCTCATGTGCATGCACACATGCTCTATCACAAATTTAAAAAAAGAAAAGTACAATCTGAGTCTTGCCTATCCATCACATTACCAGTGATTACCCAAGGAAAGTGGCGCACATGTGAGTAGGATGAACATTAGAAATGTAAAAACAAGCCCTTAGACTTCACAGTTTTCCCTCAGCACTTTGAGCGCTTTATCATTCTATCATGAGCCATTCATCTGTAGACAAAAATGTCTGTAAGTGCCTCTTAAGTTTCACATAGCAAAAAATGAAAGCTACAGTAAGTTTTCAAAGATTGCCAAAATAAATGGAAAATAGATACTATAATTTCTATATTAAATATCAAGTTCTGTTGAATACTTTCTTTAATTTGCTGCTCTAGAGGTCATATACCACCTGAAGTGACCTTTCTAAGCTCACAGTCACTCCTCTTAAATTGCTGATTGACACGTTTGTGGCCATTGAGACATTTTCCTTTTTTTGTAGCTTTAGTTGGTTTCAAATATTTGCTAATCTTTTTTTTAAAAGGATGATGGCGTTTGGCTTCCTATCTCATCGTGGCCATTAGTAATTGACTGTGGAGCTCTATCTTCACTACCGTATGCTTTACAAATCAGTATATCGTTAGTTTCCTGTTACAGAATTTAAAGTCAAGACTGGGTAATACTTTTTGGTAGACACACAGACTAGAATGGGTTTCCAGAAGGTTAAGTCATTAAGTGTATACTAATGCAGATTCATGTGTAGGTTGAGTATTCCTTATCTGAAATGCCTGGGACCAGAAATGTTTCAGATTTTTTTTGATTTTGGAATATTTGAATACATAATTAGATACCTTGGGGATGACAGCTAAATAGACACACAAAATTCATTATGTTCCATACCTACCTTATGCTGATAGCCTAAAGATAATTTTATGCAAAACTTTTGTGTTGCAGCATTTTGATTGTGACACATGGCATGAAATCAGGTATAGAATTTTCCACTTGTAGCAGTAGGTTTGTGCATAAAAAGTTTCAGATTTTGAAAAATTTTGGATTTCAGATGTTTGGATTGGGGGTGCTCAACCAGAGCGTGTTAAGGTGTTGAACAGTACTCTTTCCTATCACCACATAGTTATTTGGTGGTTGGCCTTCTGAGCACTTCTTATATTTGAGCATGTCTTTTCCTACAATTATGTTCTCAAAAGGCTAGAGAGAGAAGAATTGGAAAGGAAGGCAGAGGAGGAAAGGCTTCGCCTAGAAGAAGAAGCCCGTAAGCGGGAAGAGGAACAGAAGCGACAAGAAGAAGAAAAGAAGCGGCAGGATGAGGAAAAGAAGCAGCAGGAAGAGGAAGAGAAAAGAAAGGCAGGAGAAGAGGCCAAGCGGAAGGCTGAGGAGGAGCTATTGTTAAAAGAAAAGCAAGAAAAAGAAAAGCAAGAAAAAGAACAGCAAGAAAAAGCCATGATTGAAAAGCAGGTACTGTGTGAGTCCTCAGATAGACTGTCTTTTGTTTTTAAGGCCTATGTATTAGGTAAAATTAGTTGAATTCAAGTAACTCATAGTATTTACTTGAAGTTTTTCCTTAAACTGTTCATACTGGTTATTAAATATAAGTTTTATTGGGTAGTAACAGTGAAGTTGATAATGCTTGCCCACTGTTTGGGTTTCCCCAAAGGCAGACCCTAGGATAAGAATTTGGGGGCTGGCGGCTGACAGGTGGCATGGTGGTTATAGGTGCTGAACTCTCACATGGCCAACCATGGTTCAAGTCCCAGACCTGGCAGCTTGCTTTCTCACTTTCCCTCCCTCCCTACCCCTTCAAATTAAAATAATAATAATACATAAAATTAAATAAATATTTTTTAAAAAAGAATTTGGTGCCAGTAGTTGATGTGAGAGGAAACTGGTAGGGAAGTGAGAGGAAAGCCAGTGTTAGTGCATTGCTGAGAGGGTCACTGTGAGCACCTGGAACTCAATCCCTTTGGGACTCTCTGAGAGACAAGGAAAGGATTGTCCATCTGAGGGATGAGGAAATTGAACTACTTACCTACCTACTCCTGCCCTTCATTGTGGATGCTCTCTCCTTGGGCAATTAACTCCCTGAAACTTCTGGCCCACAGGCACAGAAAGACCTTGGCCACCTATATAGGAACTGTCTGTAAGTGATTTGCATGGTAGTAATAGATCAAGGATAGATGAGTGAAGCCCAACCATGTCTGTTCTCATGGAGCAAGTTGTGTAAATCCACATTCAACATTGGAGCAGCATCCTCTTTAGATGATAAAGGAACATGTGTAAAGCCCAGGGAATTACTACAGTGTTTAATGAGCTTTATAAAGTCTATGCCTTGGTTTACCTGCTTTTATCAGAAAGAAGCAGCAGAAGCAAAGGCTCGGGAGGCAGCTAAACAGATGCGTCTAGAAAGAGAACAGATCATGCTACAAATTGAGCAGGAACGACTGGAGAGGAAGAAGGTAAGGACTTAGGGGTCAAGAGGATTTATGATAAAGCAGGAGCAGGACATGAATACAGTTCTGTTCTGCAGTGATGGCAGAGTGAGTGCTTTTAGAACAGTCAAGGAGATCATGTTCATTGATAGTGCTGTTCAAATCCTCTGTGTCTTTTTTAGTTTCCTGTCATCTCATTTTATCAGTTACTGAAAGAGGGGCATTAAAAGCTCTATCTGTGATTATGCATTTGTCCATTTCTCCTTTCATTTATGTTATGTTTTGTTTCATATCTCTTAAAGCCCTATTGTGAGGCAAATAAACATTTCAGATTGTTAAGTTTTCTTATTGAAAATGCTCTAGTGATATTTCTTGTCTTCAAGTTTGCTTTAGCAGCCTTTTCCTCATTAGAATCTACATGATAAATCTTTTGGCATCCTTTTACTTTGAACTCATGTGTGTCTCATGCAACCAGCATATGATCAGGGCTTGTTATTTTAATCAAGTATGGCAGCATTTTCATTGGAGAGATTAATCCATTTATACTTAGTGTAATTATGGGTAAAGTTGAATTTTAAGGAGACTTATTATGAAGATCTGTCCTCATGGTGTCCTAGGCCCAGCCTGGGCTTGGTATTGGTATATGCTTCAGAGCCATTAGTTTTCTCTAATGGGCTCAAACCAGTTGGGGGACTTGTTCATCTGGATGCCCTGGATGGGAAATCAGTCTGGATGATTCAACTGAAGAAGTTTGGTCTGTGGATGTGAGGTATGTTGATGTGGCCTTCCCTCATGAACTGCACCTCTGCCTTGCTTTCTGTAGGGTGCGTCTCTTCATTGATGGGTGGTGATTTGTTGGTTTATAGGGAATCTACAGAGAGGAAGGAGAAAGATGAGGTCTAAGTTGAATGTTGTTTGTAAATACATACTAGTTCACTTAAGCATTTGACTTTGTTCATAGGGCTATTTGCAAAACTGAAAGAAAACCTTTTTATCCTTGTTAGCCACTGCTAACATATGTCTTTTGAATTTTCTGAGTGATGTGAAATTGCATATAGACTGGCTACTTTGTGTGCTTTTGGTCTTATAGTCCTCTTGATTCTTTCCTGTTTCCAGAGAATAGATGAGATTATGAAGAGAACAAGGAAGAGTGATGTGTCTCCAGAAGTGAAGGTAGGAATTCAGAAGGCCATTTTAAAGTTAATAATACTGAGTAGAAAAGAAGGAAACATTCAGGGGAATTATAGTCTCAGCAAGGATTAACCCCAAATTGGACTTTTACTGCTTTGTTCCTGCCTAGTTAAGGAGTATGTAGGTACCTGAAAGTAAAGAGGGGTTTCAGAGTTGGAGTCAGTAAAAAAAATCTCCCTGGAGCAATGCAGGTAGGAATACAGGCAGAGGCACAGCACTGCATGAACACAAAGAGAAAGGAAACATAACTAAGGGAAATGCAGCTGAAGCTTTGAAGCTTCGAAGCTTCGAACAGTCACTACAGAACAGGCAGGTAGCTCAGCAGGGCTCCTACTATCCTCTGCCAAGTTGCTTTTCTATGCAATGCCAAGCTTTCCTCTTGTCATCCACTCTATTTTTTTTTGTCAGAAAGAAGACCCCAAAGTGGGGATTCAGCCTACTGTGTGTGTGGAAAATAAGATAAAAGCAGTTGTCCCCAACAAAATAGGTGAGTGGGAGGTCTGGTTCTTAACTTCCTTTGAGCAGCAAGGACTCATAAAGCTTCCTGCAGAGGAGAAGCACCTGTGGGTCCCAAGAGTGGCTACTGGCAGGGGTCTGTGCAGTTGCCCTTCCCTGAGAGCGTCCCTCCAGCACAGGGTCTGTCAGCTCCCTTGGGAAAACCTCAGGGCTCCTCCCACCTTAGGAGACATGCTGTCTACTGGCCTGTCAGGCTTGCCAGTGAGCCTGACCAGGTTTTGTTACAACCTGACTCTGCTCTTCCAAGGAGGCCCCACACAGGCAAAGATGATGTGATTTGTCTTCTTGTCCCTAGTGGGAAGGTGATTACATGGGATGTTTTTCTGGTTCTTTCCACAAAAGATGTTGCATTATTGGTGAAGGCAGAAGATTAAATTAATTGCTTTAAATTAAATTCCCCTATTATATCATTGTTTTGGCTAGTTTATGATTACCACAAATACTTTGATTTCTCATTCAGAAATCAATGGGTTGAACACCTGCCAGGAAGTAAATGGAGTGGGGCACCCTGCCCCAGAAACTTTTTCCCGAGACATTTTCTCTAATGGGCTTAAACCAGTTGGGGGACTTGTTCATCTGGATGCCCTGGATGGGAAATCAAACAGTCTGGATGATTCAACTGAAGAAGTTCAGTCTATGGATGTGAGGTATGTTGATTTCTTTTGCATTTAAGCCTCATCTTTTCTCCAAACACCGCCACTGGCTTTTACTTGGTTTCTTCATCTTTTGCACAGTCAAATCACCTAAAGCAGGTTTGGCCTACTTAACAGGAAAGCTATCAGGAGTATAATATTCACATCTTAGCTCAAAAAGCAGTGCCTGAGATAGAGCTTCTAGGGCATGTGATTTTTGAGGGGAGAGAACTCTCACGAGGTTCTCAGGAAAAAGGAGAGGGAGGGAAGTCGCTAAGCAAGCATTGTCCTCAGCTGATGCCAAGGGAGCTCTGCAGGATGAATTTCTACCATTGAGTTGTCTGATGGAACTAAGGGAGGTGACCTTGTACCCCTGAATCTGTCAGTCATTCACTGTGAGCCCCTCAGGGTGGGGGATGCAGGTCTAACTTCACGGACATAGGGACTCCCATCTACTAAAAGCAGTGGTCCAAAGAAAGGGTGGCAACTGTGAGTCTTTAGCAGCCAGCTTTCTCTGTGGCTGGGGTGACGGTATGATCTAGGTCAGGCCCTGACAGCACCCACTGTGTCCAGTGTGGAGACTTGATAAAGGAACTAATTTGCTTTCAGATCTTAAAAACCTAAAGAACTATTAAACTGGTATTATGTTTGAGGATGATATCAAGAGCTAACTGGCATGGGATTGGGGTGGAGGCATTGGAGCAGACAGCCGTGGGCAGGGCAGTTGGAGTGGAGGGGTGCTCTCTGAGTCAGGTGGGAGTGACAGTGTTTGATAAAAGCTCTGCCAGAGCGCCAGCCTGCTAGAGCTTACCCTTTTCTTCTTGGCCCTGAGTTCTCAGCTTTGTCTGTGTGTGGGGGTGGGGGGGAGGGTTGCTATGGCACATGGATTGTAAATATTTTACCTCATCCACTCTGGGCTTGAGCGAGATTTGTGAAAACCCAGTCACGGGACCAGCAGTTGGCGTAATGGCTATGTCACTGGACTCCCATGTAGTCAACCGGGGTTCGAGTCCCGGACCCGACGGCTTAAACTCACGCCAAGCATATGTGCATGCATGCTCAAGATCCCAAGAGGAGAATGGAGGAGAAGGGATTGCGGCGTGGCCATCCTCCCGGGGGTGATTTCTCGCTTTCTGTCTCTGTCTTTGTCTTTCTGGCAAGCGCACACGCCCTATAGCAAAAACCTCACCAAAAAAAAAAAAAAGAAAAAGAAAAAAGAAAGAAAGAAAGAAAAAGAAAAAGAAAAAAAAAAAGACCCAGTCACCATACAGCAAGTCCTGTGCAGACTGATGGCAGTGCCCCCTCAGCCCTTGCCTGGGTCTTCCCCACCTCCCACCCCCCCAGCCATCAGGTCAGGTTTTCCCTAACTGGTACCTCTTTGCCCCAGGCAGAAAACAACTGAGGTATCTTACAGGTTAGTATACCACATTCTCCCCACCCCCTAATATTGAGCTAAGTTTCTTCTTTTGTATCTTTAGGTTGGGGGGAGGAGACAAGACTTTGCACCACTGAATAGGGCTCAAGAAAGTGAAGGGGCTTTCTATGCGCACTGAGTTCTCCTTGCTGCCACCTCTGCACTTAGAGAGTGGTGACTTCTAGAAGCAGCACTCAAGCTTCTGGTGGCATTCTTTCTTCCCCATGTCTTATCAGTTGTTTAAACCCAGAAAATGGAGGTGGGAAAGGTGAAGATGGGGTGGGGTGTTCCTGCTAATGGGGCAGTTTACCCAGGCTCCAGACACCAGAGGTAGTGTTAGACCAGCTGCTGCCCCTTAACTGGGTTTGAGTGCAAGGGAGACAGATCTTCTGAGCATCTGCAGTTTAGCTGGTTTTTCTAGATTCTTCTCCAAGATCTCAAAGAAGAAATGAAGAACATGGCTGCAGCATTACCCTGACTGTTAAGAGACTACTGGTGGGGACCAGCAGATGGCATAATGGTTATGTTACTGGACTCCCATGCAGTCTACCGAAGTTTGAGTCCCAGACTCAGTGGCTTAAAACTCACGCTGGGCATATGTGCAACTCACACCAGACACGTGTGCATGCATGCCCAAAGTCCTGAGAGGAGAATGGAGGAGGAGATTGTGGCATGCCCACCCCTCAGGGGTAGTTTCTCGCTTCATCTCTCTGTCTGTCTCAGTCTCTCCTGCGAGTACATGCACCCTATAGGAAAAATCTCTACAGAAAAAACAAGAGAGAGAGAGAGACTCCTGGTGACAGGCCCTCAGCTTCCAGCTTACCATTCTGAGCTTGGATTTGCTAGGTTTGGAGCTCACGTAGCAGCCAAACTCCTCCTTCTACCTTTTAGGAGAGGGATGAAGAAAAAACCCTGAGGCTGGGCAGGAGCTGGATAAGTCAGGACAGATTAGAAGCTATGCTTTAGGAGAGGAAGCAGTGGGTGTGATTGGCACTGTAGACTGCAGGTGACAGGAATGGTGGGGTCCTTGTTCATGATGTCCCCCCCACCCTAACTCAGCTTCATATGAATTCTTCCGAGCAGGATCACATTCAGCGGTGCCCTGGTGAGGAGAAATGATTGTTCTTCCCATTTTACAGGAGAGGAAACTGAGGCTAGGAGGAGGAAAAGCCATTCACTCAAGGTGGCACCAGGAGCCTCAGTATTAATTAGGACCCTTCCTCAGCTTGCTTTGAACTTTGGCATTTGCTTTCTGTTTGAGTGTCCCATTTGAAAGTTCTGGAAGTGCTGTGCTTCTTTTCAATAGAGTGCTGGTGCCTGTGGGCTGTTTTCCTTGGATGCTTCGGGCAGTGTGTGCGTGGCCTTCACAGCCCTGCTCAGTCTGTTTCCATTGTTCTCATCCATGGGTGCCTTGTGTCCACCTAGCGTCTCAGATTTGGACTCATTTGTAGTTTGTACAGTGTGTTACACACACTCTTGACTCTAGATCCATTTTCTCTAGAAAGGAATAGTATAACAAAAGAGTACAAGTAGAATATGTCGTGCTTAGTTCTTGTGCTTTCTCTCTCCCTCCTCCCTTCTCATCTCTTTCAGTCCTGTTTCAAAAGAAGAGCTTATCTCCATCCCAGAATTTTCACCAGTCAGTGAAATGATTCCTGGAGTGTCTCTGGACCAAAATGGAACTGGTAATGCCCGAGCACTTCAAGACCTCTTAGATTTCACTGGCCCCCCCATGTTCCCCAAGAGATCCAGTGAAAATCTCAGCCTGGATGACTGTAACAAAAACCTTATCGAAGGATTTAACAGTCCTGGCCAAGAAACTACTCTGAACACCTTTTGTTGACAAAAATGGCATCCTTTTAATGAAAGGTACAGTCTTTTGTTGATATTCTACATCCATAATACTCTAAATGAGGTTTGTGAGGATAGAGTAAGCATCACTCAGCTTCCTGGATGGTCAGTTTTATTTGAAAAATCCAAACAGAATATATTATGGTATCTACTGCAGCATACACAAGAGTCAGGTGAATTTCAAGTAATTCCTTCATATGCCTTCAGTGCCTGCCCCACCATCCCCCTCACTGCTGTTTGGAGTGTGTGGATGGGAAAGTAGAAAAAGCACTGGCTAAAGGTTTGTGCCACCTCCCCTACCCTGCCCTTCTCTCTTGAATAGCACCTTTTGTAAAGGCAAAGAGAATGTTCTAGTGTCACAAGGTGGCGTTAGCAAAATGAATTCCCTTCAACTAGTTTTTCTCAGTGACATTCCATATTCTATCCAGAATCATTCATATACATTGTACATTGATGAGTGTTGGCCCAAATGATTTGCTGTTCTGTGGACCCATTCTGGATTCTTCCAAAGCAGGCAATTGTTCTTGGGTCATACCTGAGTGAGGGAGGGAAGAAATTGCAGTTTGTGCCCTGAAAGATTCCCCCACTTTTGGCCTTTTTCTTATCAGAATGCTTCTAGAGGCAAATCTCATTTGAGTGACATCATCTATGGGTTTATCTACATTCTACAGTTCTAGGCACTTAATTATGCACACTTCACACTTGATTTACTTCAGTAATTTAGGGCTTATTGGTTTTTGAATAATGAGATCATGATTAGAATCTATTACCAAATTCTGTTTTTTTAATTTTTTTTGTTTAATTTTATTTATTATTATTTTTTAATTTGACCAGAGAGAGACAGAGAGTGAGAAAGTGAGAAAGAAACCTGCCTGGTCTGGGTCTCAAACCATGGTCAGCCATGTGGGAGTCCAGCGTCCCAACCACCACGCCATCTGCCAGCCCCCAGAAAAGACTTATTTAATTTATTCATTTTAATTTGACACAGGAGGGGCAGAGCAAGAGAGAGAGGGAAAGTGAAAAAGCAAGCCTTCAGGTCCAGGACTTGAACTGCAGTCAGCCATGTAGGAGTTCAGTGCCCTTAACCACCACTCTATCTGCTGGCTTCACCAAATCCTCTTTATAGCTTAGTAATTCCAATTGGTCCTGCCATTTTAGACTCTTAAAAGTATTTGTATATTCTCAGGACCAGTAGATTGCATAATAGTTACGTTGCTGGACTCCCACGTAGTCTACCATGGTTCAAGTCCCAGACCCGGAGGCTTAAAATTCACTCCAGGCATGTGTGCATGCATGCCCAAAATCCTGAGAGGAGAATGGAAGAGAAGGGATTGTGGCATGTCCATCCCCCCCCCCCCCCGGGGGGTGATTTCTCACTTTCTGTCTCTGTCTCTCTGGCAAGCGCATATGCCCTATAGCAAAAATCTCTCAAAAATATTTTTTATATTCTCGGCCTTCTCTAAGTCACTTTTATGTTTTTATCATGCTTCACTCCTATTACAGGATTTGATGCCTGAAATAATGTGGACCAATTTTTTTTAATTCTGAAAAGTTGAAACCAGCTGGGGAGGCCACACAGTTGAGGTCACTGTGTTTTATATACTCATTTTCTGCCTGACCTCAGCTCTGGCCTGTAGACAAGGAGCTTTAGAGTTCACCTCCCTGTGTTCTTAGGAAAATGTTTGCAGCCCTTTGACATATGAGGGAGACTGCATGACAAGTCACTTACAGAGTAAACTATATCCTTGGTTTGGAAGTACAGCTGCCTTCTTGGACACTTAAAACACGAATTCCCCTGAGCGTGTTATTTTTCCAACAGTAACTTTGCTTAAATTTTTGAGTTTTTGTTTTGTTTTGTTTTTTGTTTTTTGTTTGTTTTTTGTTTTTTTTTAAGTTAGCATGCCTTGACTTCATAGCTGCCCCTTGGTTTACTTAACTCACTATCCAGTAAGGACCGGAAAATTCACAAAACCTAAGAGAGCATTCATGGATCTCAGATTTATTTCCTGCATCTGTAACTACAAAAAGTGTAAAACTTTTGTCCAAAAAGAAAAAAAAATTAACTAAATCATTTTACACACACTACTTGTATATTTTCATTTGTGGTACAAGTTCTCAAATTCTTCCTAACCAGAGGTGACACCCCCCCCCCCAGGGGTGCGTTTGGAAATGTGTTTTTGTTGTCATAATGGCTGGGACATTTGGAAGACAAACCTTGAGACATTAAATATCTGCAGGTTTTAGGAAAGACTCCCACAGGGAAAGTCTGAACCACCTAAAAGAACTTGAAAAATACTGTAGCACTTCTGTTGAGAAATCCTGTATGGGACAAGGAAAATACAATTACCAAGCAGGTAGAAAGTACCATATTGTCTGATCATTCTAGTGAGAGAGACTAGATATTGCAAACTGCCAAATACTTGGTTTCTTCATTGGTCTGACCTGGTCTTGTTTTTGAATTTACACAGGTCGTATTTGGAGAACCCGTGAAGCTGTTGGTAGTCAAACTGAATCTGCCAGTCATCTAAAGAAGCTTGTTGCTCTTAACCGCTGGATTCCAAATCATTAGATCTGAATGTAACTGTATTTCCTAGGTAGTATGTCGAACACTGGTAACTCTTTGTAGACACCTTGAGACTTTTGCCTTGTTGGGCTTTAGCAGAGTTTCATTTATGGTTCTATTTATGAGCTTCAGCTGCTGATAAAGCACTTCCTATACTTGTCTATTATCGTAGTGATCCTCCAATTAGCCTGGGTGATGCTGGCTTGGAAATTCTCACTTTATAACCATTCTTATTCCCAAAGTTGGAGCCCATAAACATTTAGATGTCTCCCTATCAAATATTCTTGACCTTTACCAAAACTCTAGTTAATCATATATTCAACTTGGGCTGTATATCTCCCTGTATTTGTTTACAAGAAGAAATGCAGGAGCCCCGTGCCCCTGGGTTTCTCTGTTGGAAGGTACTATCAAGAAACCTTTTTTTTTTTTTTTTTAATTTCTGAGCTTTGCTACCTGCAAAATGCATTGCCCCACATTACTCTTCCGGGGTTAAAGTAGTAAATCTGGTTGAGCAAGGAAGCGTGTAATGATTTCTGTTCTCTTACACATATTCTTGCGTATAGGGGCAATTGGATCTAGCAAGGGCGCTTTCATGTCACACCTTAAAATCTCCAAACTGTAGTTGCTCCAAACTGTCAAGTGGCTTTTCAGCTGAATGAATCATGTGTCTCATGTGTAGATGGTTGGTTTTCATGTTTTTGCTATTGTTTTTCTATTAGATCTTGGGAGTTCTCTTTGTTTGCTCCTGTGTTGGCCCATTTGTAATAAAACCAGGCACAAATGAAAATCATAGTGCTCTGAAGCCAGGGGGCCCTGAATTGGTCCCAATATGTCACTTCAATAGACTTTAACGTAAGAAGCATCTGAATGGAGAAAAATGACACTAGAATGTATACTCCACACGTTTCATGCCACATCTGGTGTGTTTTCTTAGTTTCGTTTCTTGTGGTGAAATGTGACTTTCAGATTAAAATAACATTTTCTTCTTTGAAAGTTTTGTTTTAACTCACACAATAAAGGATTTGTAAAGATTCATAGTTCTGAGAGAGGTTTGCAACCAGAAGATCATAAAGAAGTCTCAATAGTAATCTTGTTCATGTGCTTTTAAAGCCAACTACAGTTTAAGAATTTATTAGTTACAGAAACTGTATGTTTGTGTATGTGTATATACTAAATAAAATACATGCCTCCAATAATGCAGTGCCATTGATCTTGATGAATATTGGGGAAAACCCTTTTATGACAAGCACACAGAATGATAGCATGGTCTGACTTTCAAAAAATGCCTTGCCATCTTACAGCTTTATTTTACCAAATGTCTGTTTTGTTGTGATCTGCTGTACCTCATAGCACCATTGTGACCGTGGTGATGCCTCATTTGCATGATGTGTACATTGTGTTTAATGTGAAATACATTTTCACTGAAGAGTTTGATGGCTTGCTAGTATTTTGTTTGTTTCTGTAAGCTCAATGAAGACAAAGCAGCAAAACCAAACCAGGCTTTTAAAAACTCGTGTGGGATAAAAACCAAAAATCTTGTGTGGATATCTTTTCTCTATTGAACTCATTAGCAATGCATCTATTTTCAGTGCCAGGTGGAGCCAGCTATAGAAAAAAGCCGATTAAGTGATGGACTGTTCCTTGAACATGGTGAGCTTCTGGGTATAGTAGAGTTGCTGTGCTCTTACATACTGATGAATGAAGCATTTCCAGCTAGCTGAGACGAACTTAACCTTTGTGTAGCCTACAAGAACATTTCACATAGCAGTTTGGCATTTAAACATAATTATAATGAATGTTGATCAACCTTCATTTTCAAGTAAGCTGAAACCCAGACCACCTTTGTTGTATCTAACTCATAGGTGTGTTTACTGCCTGGGAGACAGTACCTGCCTATACTAAGAGCCAGGTGGGCAGAACTAGACTGAGGAAACCTCGTGATAACTTCCGAGCTGTCATTTCAGAAGCTGAGCGCCCTGTCAGTGCAGCTGTGCCCAGCCCTGCTGATAAAGCCTCTGGTCAGGGCACAGAAGCAGACATGGTTTCCATATGCAGGCCTCTGACAGGAGCTTCAGAAATCACTTTTGTCATTATGCACTCTGGTCATAGGGCCTACAGTGGTGTCCAGTCATTCCTAAGAAAAATTTCTAGTTTGTGAACATTGTACATTTTGTTTTAATATGGCACAGGTTTCTTGTCAGCCAAATGCTTTTATAAAAGTAAATTTAGAAAGAAAATGTGGTGATTAAGGGTGGCTGCATCCCACATGGCTGACTTTTCTATTTGAGTCCTGGTCCCAACATCTTGAGAAACATGCCAGATGCCTGTGCATGCATGCTCAAAATCCTGAGAGAAGAAGGGAGGAAAAGGGATTGTGGCGTGGCCATCCCCATTTGAAGGTGTTTTCTCACTTTCTTTCTCTGATTAGTACACACAGCCCTATACCAATTCTTTTTTTTTTAATTTTTTTTATGCTTTTGCTATAGGACAAGTGCACTCACCAGAGACAGAGAGCGAGAGAGGGAAAGTAAGAGATCACCCCACCACCTCCCAGAAGGGATGGCCATTCCGTAATTCTTTCTCTTCTACTCTCCTCTTGGGATTTTGGGTACACACGCACATGCACCCAGTATGATTTTCAAGGCTCTCGATCCAGGATCTGAACCACAGACACGGACATGTGGAATCCAGCCACTTTAACCTACATGCCACCTGCTGGCCCTACAGCAAAAACTTTTTTAAAAAACAAATGTAAAATCAATAATTATTTTGTTTTTAAAGGTATACTCATTATTCAGGGGAATAGCACAAGTGACCTTCATCCCTACTCCTCAGTGTTGTTCTAGAAGCATAATTATGTAAGTAAACAAAGCAAGAAATCTTAGAAACATGAGAAACAAGAAGCCTTTACAGCTACTTTTTTTTTTTCAGGAAACCCAAGAAACAACTGAAAAATCTTAGAATAATTTCATAGGGGAGCCAACTACTAAAGAAAGCAATAGTTTCCTTACACATTAGTGATAAACAGGAAATGGATCCCACAGAAACGACGAAATTCCTAGAACTAAACTGTAAACCTTGACCTAGGGATGTTAGCATAGACATAAATGGGAAGATATATCATGTCCCCGAATGGGAAAACCAATGCATGTGAAGAAGGTTCATGACAGGCAGTACTCAAATTTGTTCCAATAAATGGGTTTCTTCTTGACAACTTGAAAATAGAATTGCTCAGTTCAATTAAGAAAACGACCACGGGGGATCAGCAGTTGGCATAATGGCTATGTCGCTGGACTCCCATGTAGGCAACTGCGATTCGAGTCCCAGACCCGGTGGCTTAAACTCATGCTGGGCGCGTGTGCATGCGTGCCCAAGATCCCTAGAGGAGAATGGAGGAGAAGGGATTGTGGCGTGGCCATCCCCCCTGGGGGGTGATTTCTTGCTTTCTGTCTCTCTCTTTCTGGTGAGTGCATGTGCCCTATAGAAAAAAGTTTCCCCCCCGCCAGAAAAAAAGACAGAAAATGAGCACGAGACCGACTGGTGCAGCAGTAATGTGCTGTTCAAGAGAGTTGAATCCCACATGGCTACCACAGTCCACCCAAAACACGCCAAGCGTATGCTGGAATGCCCAAGATCCAGTAGGCTGGAGGAACAGGTTGTGGAGGGTGCTTCTCTCTCTCTCTCTCATTTGTGCATACAGGCTCTATCATAAAACAATGTTTAAGTGAACACAAAGCTAAGAAACTTAGGAATTTTTAAGAAGAGAGAATTTCTCCCCAAAATAGTAAAATATATGATATTTCATAAACAGTGTAGTCTGCTAGAGAAATAGAATTGGGCTAGCAAAGAGATCAGAAATATGTGCCCAAGATACATAGGAATGTAATGTGTGATGGGGCTGAGGGTAGACCATTTGTACCCATAGAAAGACAGCTTTATTTTACCCAATGTTTTGCTGTGACCTGTCATACCTTGGTTTAGTGTCTCCTTAGGGTCAGCTGAGGTTAGCATCTCTTATGGGATAATGACCCAGAATCACAGTGAGAAAATGAGAAAGCAGTGGGATTCAAAGTGTGGGTACCAATTACGGTTCAAGGTCAAACTCAGGCAAAATTTAGACATAAGGCTTGGGAGCAGCCTGTCAGGCGTTTAAACTGTTGGGCACCCTCATGCTCTCAGGAAATGGGGAGTAGTGGGCCTCTGCTCACTGCTGAGCTGTAGGACCATAATGGCTGGCAGCATGTACTAGTTCCTGCTGTATGCCAGATGGTTCTAAGACCTCTGTGAGGCATGAGAGTTAGGTATGAGAAGGTGTTTTCCCTAAGAGTGCACAGCTGGAACTTGGCCTAGCTGGCTTTGACTGTGGAGCCCCAGCTTTGGTACTCTCAGGGGTACCAAAGAGTCTGACAGACCAGACTCTTCTGCCCCTGAGAGCATTGAAAAAATATTTTTTGAGAGGCTTTTGCTATAGGGCACATGCGCTCACCAGAAAGACAGAGACAGAGAGATAGAAAGTGAGAAATCACCCCCCAGGGTGTATGGCCACGCCACAATCCCTTCTCCATTCTCCTCTCAGGATCTTGGGCACATATGCATACGCGCCTAGTGTGAATTTAAGCCACTGGGTCCGGGACTCGAACCGCAGTCAACTACATGGGAGTCCAACAACATAGCCATTACGCCAACTGTTGGTCCTGAAAATGTTTTGCCAGAGCAGATGCTTATAGCAGTGAAGGGCCAGAATCCTATATGGAGTCCTAGTTCTGAGTGTGCCTTTTTTCTTAATTGACTACGAGCCATAAAATCACTCTTTGAAAGTATATAAATCAGTGATCTGTAGTATATTCACAAAGTTGTTTCAGCTTCATCACTAATTCTAGAACATTTTTCATCTATATGCATTGTCAAGGGATTGCTATTCAATCATCTCGAAGCACCAGAGCTTAGCTTTATCAGCCATTAGTTCAAGTTCTCATTGTACTTTGAGGCAAGAACATGGGATTTGAAAATCATATTCTCTGAAGCAGTCACTTTCCCTGCGCTCCCCTCCAGTAGGCCAGATGAGGGTAGCTGTTACATCATTTTGTTAACGTGTGTTGTTTTGTGTTGTTCCACATCGGTTGCATTAACATGGAATCCAGTGCCAGGCAAAGGCCCACGAATCAGACTCCCAGCATGGGCCTCCTTCATGAGTGAGAGTCATGAATTGGGTGAATCCGATTTAAAACACTTGGAAAATTCTGAACCGCTGGAGACATGCCTTTAACAAGGATAATCTGACAGGGGTAATTTACACTGTGACTGTCTGCCCTTGTGTTTCTGGGACAGATCTCCCGTGTTAGCCACCAGGGAGGGAGTTTTCCAGTGCTCTCTTTTTTCCTTCTAAGGTTCAGGTCAGGTGTTTAAAGCAAGGGGTACTCAGTACTCCGTGGAAAGAAATCACCTTCTGCCACCCAGAGCCTAAGGACCACCTTGCAAGAAGCAGAGGGATCTTAAAGGCTTCAGGCATCAGGGTGGAGGAAATAAGCCAGAACTACCTACCGAGGCTTCTGTGCTGCAGTTAGGACGTGCCCAAGTCCAACCGGCAGCAAAAGATGGCTGGTGTTGGGGGAAATGTCTAAAGCCGCAGACCTTCTGGACTACCAAAAAGATAGGCTTTCCCCATCTTACCTTTCTCAGGAAATGCCAAATGTAAAGGAACAGAGTCCCAAGGAGTAGAAACTTTGCATAAAGTAACTCATTTTTAGAATTAGAACCAGCAGTTTTTTGTTGGCCATACTTGACCTGTTTAGTTTGTTATAGGGTATGTGCACTCACCAGAGAAACAGAGAAAGAGGGAAAGTGAGAACACACCCAACAGGGGGTATGGCCATGCTGCAATCCCTTCTCCATTCTTCTCTTGGGATTTTGGGCATACAGGCACGTGCACCTCTAGCATGTCTTCCAAGCTGCCAAGTCCAGGATTTGAACCGCATAGTTGGCCATGTGCTATCCAGCCACTTTAACCTCCATGCCACCTGCTGGCCCTGTACTTTTTTAGATTTTTGCTAGGGCTCATGTGCTAACTGGAGAGAGAGAGAGAAATAGAATGTGAAAAATCACCGCCCCCAGGGTGGATGGCCACACCACAATCCCTTCTTCATTCTCTTGAGATCTTGGGCACACACACACATGCACCTGGCATGAGTTTTAAGCCACTGGTCCAGGACTCAAACCATGGTCGACTATGTGGGAGTCCAGTGATATAACTGCTATGCCATCTGCTTGTCCCATGGCCCTGTACTTTTAATCACAAGTTCCTACGGGTGTGTGTAGGCTCACCTTTGAAACAGCAGGAAAGTAGTCCCCACAGGAGGGAGAACTGGGGTGGGGCCATGTCAAGCACAGTAGACATGCATAAAGCTTATTGGACTGGATTTGGTCATCACGAGGGGACCCGTATGTTTAGAACAAACTGAATCTTGTTCTACTGGGAAGAATTAATTAATTCCACCTGTTTGGTGGACCTGGCCTTTTGCAGGGTTCTCAGGGGCTAACCCCTGTGTGGTGACAGCCCTAGTGGCTGGTATGAGTCCCAGGTTAACCAGTGGTAAGAAATCTGAAGGTAGAAGTAAAGCAGAAAGTAAGTGTCCTTTCAAAGGCCTACTAGGGCATTGTCTTGATGGGCTGGCCTAAGGGTCAGCTGAGTCTCAGAGAATGTAACTTTGTATGACTGGCCATGTGTGATCCAGTAGTACCCAGATTCTGGAGTTAGGAATTCACTTACAGACAGGAAGTTGAAGGTGACTTTTTGTCCTGTAGAAAAGATAACACCAAAGGTTATGTCTGTTTGTCCCTGTAGTACACCAGTTTTGTTTCTAGCTTTATTATCTCATTCCAGTATTTTTCCACTAAATACATGTGTGTGCATGTGTATAGGCATACATAAGTGTGCATGATAACCAGTCCTCATATGCTGCTTTGTCTCCTTCTCAATGAGTTTAAATACATTTTTGACACATGCCTGCTGTGTATTTACATCAGAATCATGTGTGTGTGTGTGTGTGTGTTTAATTTGCTACAGGGCACATGAATTCACCAGAGAGAGAAAGCATCCCCCGGGGGATGACCACACCGCAGTCCCTTCTCCTCCACTCTCCTCTCGGGATTTTGAGCATGCACGCACGTGCACTCAGCATGTTTTTCATGATACTGGATCTGGGACTCAAACCATGCAGTTGACCATGTGGGGTCCATCCACCTTAACCACCACTCCAACCAGCTGGCCCAAAATCATGGTTTTCAGAAAGTTATACTTCGGTAATAAAGACTTAAGTCCACAGCAGTATGTGGGGGAAACTTGTTTTTGACAGGGTCTTGCTCTATCACAATCCTGTCTCAGCCTCTTAAGTAGCTGAGACTGCAGGTGCACAGCACCCAGCTTTTAAGGTAGGCTGGGAATCAGATCCGGGCATCCCAGGTGGCCTTAGTCTGGCAAGTAGTGGGGTCACCCACACACACCACAATGGCTGGGCCAGGATGTGGAAATTGTAAGCAGTCGTAACAATGACTTCAGAAGTTCATATTCAGTGCTAGTGCAGCTGATGTGCTGTGCCACCCACATGTCCTCCCCTTTAGGAATGAGGTATTCATCCTTCTAGATGTTAGAGCCTGTTGGTGGAGTGGCCCTGGGCTAAAGGAGGCTGCCTCACCAAGGTTAGCCCACCTCACAGGACAGCCTGTATCCAATGACTGGAAAATTCGAGTGCATGAAGACCCTTGCTCAAAGCAGGCAACTCAGAAAGGGGCTGTCCCAGCCTCTGGGCTCCCTGCGTGGTCACCAGAGGCCTTTGCTGAGAGTGCAATGCAGCCCAAGTTCTCCCACCTCCTTCACACACCCAAGCTCTGCCCATGCACGGCCTGCATACTAAGTGCTCTCAAAGTCTTTCCTGGAGAACCTGCCCTGAGCCCGCTAGGCATTGTGTTGAGGGCTTTTCATACACCCTCTCTCTTAACCCTCAGAACCAACCTGAGATAGGCACAATCGTTACCATGCTCACTTCACCACATTGTGCCTGGAACCCAGGGTAAATAAATTACTTGTCCGAGGTCACCCAGAGCCAAGAAGTGCACAGCTGGGCTTCATACCCAAGACTAGCTTTGGAGTCTGTGCTTACCCCGGGGAAATCACAGACCCAGCCCTTTAAGGCTCTAGCTGATCTGCACATCTCCCAGCTGCATTTGCAAGTTTCCCATCGATCTCAACTGGCAACTGGTTTCCCTCACCACGAGGAGTTGCTGGTGTTGCAAATCCATGTGAATCTACTGCTGAAGTCATTGGGTCCATCCCTGTATCACTCATCCTGGTGGAGCATGAGTGTCTTCCATCTGGGAGCACATGGAGATTTTTTCCCTTCTCTAGAGATAACCTATTTCATGATTAGCATTTATTTATTTATTAAAAGAATTATTTAACTTTATTTACTTATTTCAATTTGACTAGAGAGGGACAGAGTGAGAGAGAGAAAAAGAGAGAGAGAGGAGAAAGCAAGAAAGTGAGAAAGCAAGCCATCAGGTCCAGGACTTGAACCGTGGTTAACCATATGGGAGTCCAGCGCCCTTAACCACCGCATTACCTGTCAGCCCCCATAACTGGCATTTATTAAGTAATTCTGAATGAATATCTACTTCATGCCAAGCATTTTGCTAGGGTTGGAGATGGAGAAGAGCAATCCTAGATATTGTCCCCATCTTCTTGAAGTTTGTAGTCTAGCAGGTAAGAGAGACAGTAGACAATGAATTTAAGACGTTAATATTTGTGATTGTGATGTATGCATAGACCAGGTCTGCTGTTACACATTTCCACACTATTATGGATTGTGACAAGACATTCATTTGTGGGATTCTTTGATTAACGTTCCTCTCCCTCACTGTAAATCTTAGGACAGCAGGACTGCCGTATTCCCACTACTTACCACAGATTCTCAGTAAATATTTGTGAGTGAATAAACACAGTTATTACTGAGGAAATGTATAAATTAAAATCCATGGCGTTTGTTCTGCATATCTTTCTTTTTTCTTAACTGCCAGAGGATATATGCACTCCCCAGAAAGAGAAAGAGAAACAAGGGGAGGGAGAAAGCGTCCCCCAGTGAGGCATGATCACGCCACAATCTCTTCTCCTGTTTTTCTCCATCTTGTCAGGATTTAGGGCACCCACACACATACATGGCATGTTTTTCAAGCTTCCAGAGCTGAGATTCAAACCACAGCCATGTGGAATCTGGCTCCATTAACCATTAGGCTATGGGGCCAGCCCTTTTTTTTTTTTAAGTGTATTTATTTCTTCTATGACAGAGAGAGAGAGAGAAGGAGAGAAGAACAGAGAACCCTCGACAATATCTCAATTCCATGACCCACCTCCAGCCTCAGCTAGCCTTGGATCATGGGCATGTATGCACCTAGCATACTGAGGGATATCTCTGGATTTGAACCTGGAACCCTTTCACGTGGATCAGCCACACACACAAAGCATCACATTTTACCACTGCACCACTGCCCAACCCCTGAGCTATGTATCTTTCTGCCGACCCTACATGCTATCATGAGATGCAGGCCCCAGGTACCCTGGGTTTTGTATTGGGTCGTCGGAAAAGTCATGGTGTATTTTTTCCATGCAAAAATGCATCATGACTTTTCCGACAACCCAATATTTGTACCTGCACCTAAAATAGCACCTGTCACAGTGTAGACACACAGTTAAATGGGTGATGTTAAATGGATGATGTTTTTATTGAAGATAGTTACATCAGTTTGCATGGTTCCAGTATACACAGCAGAAAGTGGTTTCAATAATTCAGGTATTTCTCACAATCTACAGTAAGCTCCACAGGCAGCTTGATGACCTCAGGATTCTGGGGCAGCATCTTGTGGAGCATATTGGTTCTGAGGAAGTTTGCAGCGGTGTCAGCATCCCATCCTCACACTGTCATGGTTAAAACCGTGAAGTCAATGGCGAGCTGCTCCTTGTACTGCTACCTCATTTTGCCAGGGAATAAACTCTTTTCCAGAAGCTCCCAGCAGATGTCTACTTCACATTGGCCAGTACTGGGTCATACATCTACCCATAACCTAATCACTGACCAAAGGGAGTAAAACGACCATGTGTACTAGTTGATGTAATGCTCGCTCCTGTAACGAACAATCCCCAATATGCAGAATGATTCAAATCCCATAGACTTTTCTTTCTCTCTTGCATGACGTCCCAAAGAGCTGTGCCTGATGACAACTCTCCCCTGAGAGATAGTTTAGGGACCAGGCTCTTTCTATCTTAGAGCTTCCCTCATATTCCATCTTCATCATGTCTGCATCAAGCCAATGGAACAGGGAAAGAGTGTAGAGAAGACACACACACTGCTTCCCAGCCACCTTGGCCCCTAAGGGACATGCACCACTTCCACTCACGTTTCATCAGCAAGAACCAGTCATATAGCCTCAGTGAAATGCAAGAGATGCTGGGAAGTACAGTCCCTGGTTGGTTTGCTTCTTACCAGAGATATTGCTATGCTACACTGTGGAAGGGTGAGCACACGTCATTTGGTGCAGTGAGTTGTCACACCAAGCCATGATGAACTGAGACCAGAGTGCTTAAACGGGAATATGATGTGAGTCACATATGTCCCTTTCAGTTTTCCAGTAAGGGGCCTGGGAAAGGAGGGGCAGAAAACATTTTGATTATACAGTCATCCCCCAGTATTTTCAGGGCATTGGTTCCAAGACTCCCCACGAGATAACAGAATCTTTGGGTGCTCAAGTCCCTTCTATAAAATGGGGTGATATTTGCATGGATAACCTGTACACATCCTTCTGTATACTTTAAATTATCTCTAGATTACTTATAATACCTAATACTATGTAAATGACAAAGCAAAATATATTTTTATATATATTATTTTGTTGTATTGTTATTGTTTTTATTTTTAGAAAGTTCTTGTTTATTTACTTTTGTGCCAGAAGATGTGTGTGTGTGTGTGTGCGTGTGTGCGTGTGTATGAGACACACACACACGCGCACACACACACACACACAGAGAAAACCCCCAAAGGGGCCTGCTCACACCACAATCCTTTTTCCTCCAATTCTTAATCTTGACATTATCGTGACACATACACATGCACCTGATATTGTTTTTTCTTTTTTAAAAATTGTTTTATTGGGCCCAGCAGTTGGCATAATGGATATATCGCTGGGCTCCCATGTAGTCAACCACAGTTTGAGTCCTGGATCCGGTGGCTTAAACTCACGCCAGGCATGTGTGCATGCATGTCCAAGATCCTGAGAGGAGAATGGAGGAGAAGGGATTGCAGCGTGGCCATCCCCCCTGGGGGGTGATTTCTTGCTTTCTGTCTATCTCTCTGTCGAGCACTCGTGCCCTAAAGCAAAAACCTCTCAAAAAAAAAAAAAAAAAAAAAAAAAAGCAAAGTAAAGAAAGGATAGCATTGACAAAAAATGCCTATGTCATAGGATGGAAGAAGAGTAGGAGGAAAAGGGCCAGCTAAGCATTATGCATGATTATTTCCTTAATAATATTAAACTACACAACTGAAGTCAAAGAGTTAAGAGAAAACTTACCTGGTTTTGTCAGTCCTGGGTTAAAAGCACTAATATATTGAATAGATGCTGAAGCATAGCCAACGCAATACAAACTAGAATCCATAGAACGGTTCTTGGCAAAATCCAGACCAGCCATGTTTGCAAGGGACGAGCAAGCTATTCATACTTCATAATTTCCTTTTTCTCGCATCAGTATTTTAAAAACAAAGGTACATAGAAGGGCGGCTGGAGAACATGTCTGGGTAGTCTGTAAGTCTCCCCAAAAGCTGTCTGCTAAAAGATGAAGATGATAGTAGTCTCACTATCTCACTTTGTTGAGACTATATTAAAGCCTGAATCATCTTCTTTTTTAAAAAACATTACATTTTTTTCCAGTTTAAGGTTTATATAGTTTTTAAATTGGTCCTGGGGACTGGCAGGTGCTTTGATGGGTAAGGCGCTGGAGTCCCCCATGGCTGACCACAGTTCAAGTCCTGGACCTGGTGGCTTGCTTTCTCAATTTCCCTCTCTCCATCTTTCTCTGGTCAAATTGAATAATAATAATAATAATAAATAAATAAAATTAAATAAATAATCCTTAAAAAAAAAAGCTACCCTGAATGACATCAAGCCTCTATGTCCACGTACTGGTTACAGGAAATATCGATGGAAGCAATAGAGCAGTGGTCGTCTTTTTTTTTTTTTTTAGAGGTTTTTGCTATAGGGTGCGTGCGCTCGCCAGACAGACAGAGAGAGACAGAGAGACAGAAAGCGAGAAATCACCCCCCAGAGGGGATGGCCATGCCACAATCCCTTCTCCTCCATTCTCCTCTCAGGATCTTGGGCGCGCATGCACATGCGCCCGGCGTGAGTTTAAGCCACCGGGTCCGGGACTCGAACCGCAGCCAACTACGTGGGAGTGCAGTGACATAGCCATTACGCTAACTGCTGGTCCCGCCGAGCAGTGGTTCTTAAACTTGATCCACACCAGAGTCACCTGAGGCTTATTGCGGCTCACTTTGCTGAGCTCCCCTCCATGGTTCCTGATGTGGTAGCTTTGATCAGAAGCTTTGAGAGCTAGAGCATAGTCCCACCCTTGTTGTTTCCTTTTGATATAACGCTAGTAATGACTCAGGTCTATTCCTCCAGTCTGGGTCCCAGACAGGAAAACCAGAGCTTAACCGATAATGGGCATGAGACGTAAATGAGAAATAAACATGTGTTGTTATAAGCCACTGAGATTCTGGGATTGTTATTGTAGTATAATTTATTCTAATATAGAGTCCTTATACAAGGGGACCTCAAAAATTTGTGAAAAGTGGAATTAAAGTACAAGTTTATTTTGGTGCAAAAGTTTTGAAATCCATGCTTTTTGTTTGCTTGTTTTGTTTTGCTACAGGGCACAAGAGGTTGCCAGAGAGAGAGAGAGAGACAGGGAAAGTGAGAAGTTGTTTCCCCGGTGTGGGGGGAATGGCCATGCCACACTCTCCCCTCCTTCATTCTCCTATTGGGATTCTGGGCATGCACACACATGCAGCATGTTTTTCAAACCTCAGGATCCAGGACTCAAACTGCACAGATGGCTATGTGGGATCCAGTTGCCTTAACCTCTGTGTCACCTGCTGGCCCATGCATAGTTTTGTTATTTTCTTTCTAAGTTTATTTATGTGTTCCATGAGTGAGACAGAGAGAGTGAGCCTGCACGAGGTCCCAACACTGGGATCCACTCCAGCCTCAGATAGCCCTAGATCATGGGCATGTGTGCACCTGGTGTACTCGAGGAGGTCTCCTGATGTGAACCCAGACCCCTCCTGTGTGGGCCAGCTTCACAGAGTGTCACTTTAAAAAAAAAATTTTTTTTAAGGTTTTTGCCATAGGGCATGTGTGCTCACCAAAGAGAAAGAGAGCAATGGAAAGTGAGAAATCACTTCCCAGAGGCCATGGCCATGACACAATCCTTTTTCCTCCTGAGATTTTGAGCATGCACATACATGTGCCTAGCCTGATTTTCAACCCGCTGGGTCTGGAACTCAAACCATGGTCAACCACGGAGTTCAGTGCCTTAACCACTACGCCACCTGCTGGCCCCCAGAGTGTCAATCTTTACCACTGAGCTGCCGTCCAGGCTCCATCCTTTGTGCCTCCTATGACCTTTTGGAAGACTCCTTGTATTATGCATACATGACATTCTGCAGCAGATTTGGCTTTGCTCGAAAACCAAAGTAAAGAAGTGAAATGGAAAAGCAGATATTATGCCATTTCTCTTAGGCTCGCTTGGTGTGCATAGACATATATACTATTCATATACACATTAAGTGCCATGCAACCATGTGCAAACTGTTTAACCTCTCCACACAACTAGATGGCAAATAGGACCAAGGGCCGTATACTTGTGCTGCCTGTTAACTGGTAAATGAGTCTGGACAAAGACCATCTTCTTCAAAGATGAGTCAAGGGACCAGTAGTACTGGAGTAGTACGTAAGGTGCTAGATTTCCATATGACTGACTGCAGTTTAAATCCCAGACCCAGCAGCTTGAAATGCACACTGGGCACATGTGCATGCATGCCCAAAATCCCAAGAGGAAAATGGAGGAGAAGGTATTGTGGCATGGCCATCACCCATGGGAGATGATTTCTCTCTCTCTCTCTCTCTCTCTCTCGTCTCTCCACTAAGCACATGTGCCTTATAGCAACAAAATCCCTCAAAAAAAAAAAAAGAAAGATGGGTCAAAAGAAATGTATACACACATAACATACACACACATACATACATGTGTATATATCTTTGTGTGTGTACATACGTGTGTGTGTGTGTATATATATTTCATGAACTACAAAAAACAATCGTTGGAGAGAAAGAAAAGCATACTTCTGAAATTGATTGACTATGAAATCCAAAAGATAAACTTTATGACCAGTTTAGCATCCTTTTGAAAAAAGCTTTCTGTAAAACCAAGACAATGGCCCAGCTGCAGTGTTACAGGAAATCTGGCCTTGTACAATACTGGAGCCATATGGAAGGCCTGGGTTCAGATCCCAGGTTGAGCCGAACATTTTGAATGTGCTCATGTATACCCACGGTCCTGGCTAGTTGGGAGGCCGGGGAGGAAATTGCAGTGTGGTGAGACCCTATTGAGGGTCGCTTTCAATAAACAGAAAAAGTGTTTTTCATCCTTACGTTGCAAAAAATCTATATTGTCAGAACATTGGGTTCTGAGGAGAAGACAGGCTAGAGAGGTGAGATGGACCAGATAATAGAAAGCCTTTTATCCTGTGCTGAAAATGTTTCTCTGAAAAACAGGAAGCAAAGCCATGTATGAAGAAAGGAAAATAACTGGCACAAGACTCTCCATTGTGGTGGGTTTCCATAAATTTGTAATGGTACCATTCTTTGATAGTCGTGTGGCTTTTTTCCCTCCAAGCAGTGCTTGGAAACATAGATATAGAAATGAAATGCAAATACCTGGAGTGTTCTCTTTTAATTTTTTTAACCTTTGTTGACAATAGAATGTGTGAACATGCATGAGTGACAGAGAGAAGCACCCTCCACGCCTCAATGTCTATTCTCCACTCCTCCAGTTTGTTGGATCTTGGGCACTCACATATGTGCCCTGCGTGTTTCAGGCTGACTGGGCTGGGGGATTTGAACTGCAGTCACCATGTGGATCCAATTTTGCTGAACAGAGCATTATCACTGTGCCATAGAGCTGGCCCCAACTTGGGTGTTTTAAGGTGGTGGTTTGCTGTGAGAATGTCTCAAAGGGCAAGGAAGAAGGCTCTGCTTACAAGAATGGTTAAAGTCAAAGGCCATGGGTTTTATTCAGGTCAGGGATTCATGGTACGTGAGATCTCTGTAGTCTTTGAAGTGTATTGGGACTAAGGGAGAGAGTACAACAAAGATGAGGATTATGGGTCCAAATTAATGGGATTTGGAAATTTAAAATTTTAGAACTGGAACACTATAAGGTGATGAATGTATAGATGTGAACAAAGTCCAGGTAAGGCCATCTTAGTTGAGGAAGTTAGGGAAATATGGCCCAGTCATGGATGATAGATTCATCGGGATGATGGCCGTCAAGCAGGTGTAGAGGAAAAAGAATGTCAGACAGTCAGTAGGTGAGAGTGACAAGAGAGAATAAAAAGATGGCTACCAGATGGCACGGACCCAGAAAGAGGCAGTTCCCAAAGGGGTTGGGTATCAATGTGCCTGCTGGGAAAGCTCCCAGAATGAAGAAGACATACCACCTTTAGGGCTGATCAATGGAACGTGAGAGGAGAGAAATCAATAAGGCAAAGATGAGTCACTATTTTGAATTGGATTGTGGACAGATGTTGGTACCATCAACCTCTTTGGGAAATCCAGACGGCAAGTTTTGTTTCTCCTTAGTGGCTTCGTTTGAAGTCAGGGAGAATGGTTTGAGGCTAGGGGAATGGTTATTGATCGAGTGGGCAGGGAGAGGCTATAAAAGGAGCGGGTTCAGGTGAGACGGTTCTGGAAGGGCTCCGAGGGCCAAGTTAGGGGGTGGAGGACCGAGGCCCATGTACTCCACTGCCACCTCTTCCTCCTGGTGCATCCACCTGGACAAGGCTGGAAAGCCCACGGGACCAAGCTCCTGTCCCTGACTGAGGGGCGACTTCCAGCCCCTGAATCTCAAACCCCCAAAGCCTGAAGCCAGAACGCCCGGTGCCTGTGTCCCTTCCCTCCCGAAGGCCTGCTCAGGGCGCAGGCGCCCTAGCTGGACCGGGCGGGCGGGCGGCCGAGGGCGCAGGCGCCCTGGACAGAACGGCCGGGGTGGGAACGTCCGGCAGAGGGCGCAGGCGCTCTGGCCCGGACAGCCCGGGCGGGGCACCCTCTGCGGGAGAGTGGAGGACAGGGGTCCACGGGAGAGCGGGCTCAGCGCGAGGCCGCGGACAGTGGGCGGGGCGAGGCGGTTCCGGAAGGAAGTGGTTCCGGGTCCCGCGGCCCGGCTGAGGTAGCCGTGGTGCCACTTCTGTGGGTGGCGGCGGCCCTGTGAGGGGCGAGGCCCGAAGGGCCAGCGGCGGCGGCGGTGGCAGCGGCGGCCGGGACTTCTCGGCCGGGTGAGCGGCCCTGGGGGGCGGGCGGGGCGAGGAGGCCCGGACCCGGAGGGAGGGCGTGTCCGTCTCCCGGGAGGGGCGGTTCTTGGGGTGGCGGGTGGGGCCGCGGGAAGGATGCAGAGGTCCGGCTCGGGTTCCCTGGGGACAGTCCCTGCGCCCCTTAGGTCGCTGGGCCAGTGCCTTCCCTCAGACGCGGCGGCTCCCGAGGGACAGCTCCCTTGCGTCCCTTAGGCCACTCGGCCGGTCTTTCTCTTAGGTGTGGTGACCCGGGCACCTGCTGCCGCGACCCAGATCCTCCCCCATCGTCTGAGCATTCGTCTTGGGGACGGGAGCTGCGGTAGCGGTGTCCGGGGACACTGCTCTTGTTCTGAGGCGTCCCTGGATGCGTCGCCTGCGGGACCTGAGCCGAGGAGCCCCCGCTTTGTCCTCCTCGTGCGCCGCTCCTGCCACGCAGCGGCATCTTCCTGTGGTAACGTCGGGAATGAGTGGTGGAGGCTGCTCTTTCTCCTGCATTGCAAAGTAAAACTTGGCTTTTAGAAACGTACATTGAAAACTGGCACATCTCGCTTCTCTAGGATGTGCTAGGAAACTGGGCCAGTCAGTGTCCGACAGTCCTGCCCGTAGGTCGCGAGGGAGGGAAACACGAGAGAAACTTATCCACTGAAATACTTTTTGACCGAGGTGCTTTGCGAGCTGCCGCTTAGGTGATTGCTTTGCTTTTCTGGAACAAACTATAAACTACAGGTAGAAATCGGCAAGATCTCTCCAGCTTCTGGTCAGGCAACCTTTTTATCATTTTTCTAAGTGAGAACAGATCCAAATGAAAGACTGGAATGTGAACAGAAAAGATTTTGCTGTGGATTCATAATGAGTGCTTAATTTGTCGATGGTATAGTAATGCTTTATTTTTAATAGTGTTTTTGAAATAGAGCTACTGCATTTTCTTTTGAAATCCCAGCTGTTTTACAACCCCTACTTTAACAGTCTTATTAGAAACATTATATATCTTTATATAGAAACATTTAGTAAACCATTTAGATACAAAATTTCTAAAATATACAAAACTACAATGAAGATATACTCTAGATATACTCTTTCACCATTCCAAGTAACCATTGTGAATAGGGTTATACACCTCCAGTCCTTTTCTATGCAGAGATGAACACATTAATTTTTCTGAAGTAAATTATGTTTTGCAATCACTTTTTTTTTTTGAGAGAGAGAGAGGTGTTTTTGTTTGTTTGGGTTTTTTTTGTTTGTTTGTTTGTTTGTTTTTGTTTTTTTCTATAGGACATGTACACTTGTGGGAGAGACAGAGAGGTAGAAAGGAGAAATCACCCTCCCCAGGATGGCCACACCACAATCCCTTCTCCATTCTCCTCTCGGGATTTTGGGCATGTACACACAAGTGCCCGGCATGAGTTTAAGCCACTGGTTGAAACCATGGTTGATCATGTGAGAGTCCAGTGACTTAACCATTATGCCTGTGTCACTTTTTCTCTGATAATATAGCATGTCATCACATGGCTGTGATAATTTACTTAATTGGTTATTTCCAGTTTTTCACCACTTAAACTTATTGGATAGATGTGAAATCTCCATATCCATGCTTACTTTTTTAGTGTACATTACTGGGTGATGAAATTGTTGGGGAAAGTATGCACATAATAGTTTTTAAATTTTTTTAATGTGAATTACTGAATTATCAAAACAGGATATGCTGTTTTGCACTCCTACCAACAATCTGTGAGTGTCCTTACACTCTGGCACAAGGTAAAATTTAAAGGATTTCTATAGGAACGCTTTGGGACCATTTATGTTCTCTCCAAACAAGTACAATTATCCTTCTCTAGTTACCCTCCCTTTTTTTCTTCTTGTTTGTTGATAGTAATTCAGTTTCTCATCTTTTATTCCACTTTTATCAGTTTAGTAAAGAAAGGTTATCCAGGTGACACAAAGACACAATAGAGTGAACAAGAGATTTAAGTCAGAACTTCCTTGAATTCCAGCATATCTGATTACCTTGAACAAGTCATTTAACTTTTCTAGGGCATTATCTTCTCAACTATGAGCTACAGATTATAATACATTTGCCTTAGCTTTCTTACAGGGTGGCTTTAAGAGTCAAATGAGACATAGGAAGTATATTTAAACATACTTTGTCTTCTTCCTATTATTGCCATCTTGTAAGAATTCAGAGCACAGAAGTATCTTAAGGTTCACAAATACTTAAAAATAAATTTCTGAATTAAAACAGCCATCCTGTGATGCCCTTTCCCCCCATACTCTTTCACTCCTTAAATTTGAAGTTTTATGTTGGTGCCCTAGTTTATATTCAGAATGATATTGGAATTATGAAATTAGGTGAATGAATGAATTTACACGAGTGTTGAAGGAAAAGATATTTAAAGGCACTACATAAAGCAGAGGGGGACAGATAAAAAGCTAAATAAAACAAAATCTTTGGGCTCATGATAAACGATAGTGTTTGTGCCCCACAGTCTATAGACAGTCCAGGCAGTAGACGGCATAAAATCTGCTTTCCAAATTTAGATGGCAATTTTAGATGTGATACAGAATGTCAACTATTCTCGAGCATGTTAAAGCCCAATTCTGCTGACCAAGCATCTGAGCAAGTGACCCGCCAGTTTCCACAGGGTCATCTTTCTGAAGGAAGGAGTCACAAGGTGGGAAAATGTTAGTATTGAAGTCCAAGAACCTGGATTCTAGTTTCAGGTCCTCTACTTGGGGCGTGTTAGTTAATTGTTTGTTCTGAGGCTTGATTTCTTCCCTTACGATATGGTGGTAATCTCAGCTTCTTCGATGCTTGTGGTGAGGATTAAATGAAATAGTATTTGTATAAAATTTAGTAAGCCAGGAAATTCTGGTACTTGTGTGATCTTTCCTATCTACTAGAGACCTAGCTTTTCCAGGAAAGAAACTTAATCTCTTCCAGATTTGTAATCCTGAACCTAGGCAGTCATTGGCTAGCTTAGTAATATTTACTAAATTAACATAGAATGTGACCACTGATTTAAAACGCAGACCAATGAAGAAGGTAATATGTGAATCAGGAATATTGTGAGAAATTGACTGTATTATTTGGAGTTAAGGAATTAAAGGAAACATTGAACTAATTGGACCTAGACACATCTCTACTGTGACTGTCATTCTAATTTTGATCTCTAATGTCAGGTAGATAGTCTCTCCTTATCAAAAAAAAACCTACACAAGTGGCTCCCATTTCAAAACCTCCTTCCTAGACTCCTAATCTCTGTCACAACCCAGTTTCTCTCCCTCCTTCCTCGATTAGACTGTTTGAAAGAAATGTTAATAATTGGCTTTCTCAGTCTTCTGACTTTCCACCTAGTCCTTAAGCCATGTGCTGACACTTTTCTTTCCTTTTATTTGATCACTACAGTATTTGTCATGAAATTCTCCCTTCTGGAAACATCCTTCTTTAGTTTCTGAGATTCTATGTTTCAGGGTTCCCTCCTTTTTACTCAAAGTTCCTTCTCAATCTCTCCTTTGATGTCTCATCTTACTCTAAAGGCTGATGTTTCTGTAGGCTTGATCCTTCTTGTACTACACCATCTCTGAGATAATTTATAGTGCATTGAGACTATCTGATGTTTGAAGGTTTTGTAGAATTACCTTTGAAACCGTCTGGGGCTGATTCTTTTTCATGGGATCTTTCCTTAATAACTTTATTTCTAGTATAGAAATTGATTTATTTAAGCTTTTTAAGTCTAGTGGGGTAAATTTTGGTGATCTACATTGTTCTAGAAAGTTATCCCTTTCATCTGCATTTTTAAAATTTATTTGGTAGAGGTCTACAACATAATCTCATGATTTAAGAAATGTTCTTCTATTTCAATGGTTATCTCTCCCATGCCATTTAACTCAGGTTGTACTTTTAACTTAACTCTCCTCTTTTGTCCATTAAGCTTCTGAACCAATACTTTTCATTACCAGCTGATGGATACTAAGCAACTAAGCAAAGTTATTTTTTTTTTTAGGTTTTTGCCATGGTGTGTGTGTACTTGCTGGAGAGAGACAGAGGGAGACAGAGAGAGGGAAAGTAAGAAATTACCCCCACAGGGGGATGGTCACACCACAATCTCTTTTCATCTATTTTCCTCCTGGGATTTTGGGCACTCATGCATACGTGCTGGATGCATGAGTGCCATCAGGTCCAGGACTCGAACCATGGTCCACCATGTGGGAATCCAGTGCTTTAACCATCATGCTACCTGCTAACCCCACCAAGTTTTTTTTTTAAACTTTATCTAGATATGATTTACTGGTTTATAGTGTGTAATACTTCAGAGGCTGAGGCAAGAGGATTGTAAATTCACAATTAACATAAGTAACATAGCAAGACCTTGTATGAAAGAGTCGAATGCAGTGGTGTGCACCTGTAGTAACAGCTACTCAGGAAACTGTGCCTATCAGACTGTGACACAGTGAGACCCTGTCTTAAAAAAAAAAGAAAGAAAGAAAAGAGAGATGGAATTCAGTAGTTTTCGAGCATTTTCAGAGTTGTGCAACCATCTCCAATTTTCATCACTCAAAGTGAATTCTTTTATGTCTTTGAGGTATAATTTACATACAATAAAATTGATCAACCTTTAGTTTGAATTTTAATAAAGCTAATTTTAATATTAGCCTAAGGAAAATATTCTAAGTGGTACTTCTTTTATCACATACAATGATTCTCACTAGTAAACATTTTCTCCCAAGTCATTTTTCCCGTTTCTCACAACCAGTGGTTCTGTAGTCCCAGCACAAGCAGCACTCACATTGCCTGGGAACTTGCTAGAAGTGGGGCTCACTCCATGGGTAAGGCCCAGCAATCTGTGTTTAATCAGATATCCAGGTGATTTCAATGCACACCATTGTTTAAGAACCAGTGCTCCAAGGTATATTACTGTGTGGAATTGCTAGGCTCTGTGATATGGGCATGTTCATATTATTGGATACTTGCAAACTGGTTATACTTTTACAAAGTAGTACATGAACATTCTGATATGCATCCTTCCCAACATTCGGGAATATGGAACTTATTTTATTTTTTGGTTAATATGATGGCTATGAAATGGCTATGATCTTACATTTTCCAAATTACTAATAAGGTTGAACATCTCATAGGTTCTTAGGTCATTTGAGGTTTATGTTCTGTGATATGCCATTTGGCGTCTTTTGCCTATTGAAATAACTAAAATTATGTAAATAAATAATCACAAAATGTTGAAATAATTGCAGAATAAACCCAGAAATTCCTAAGAGAAAGAAACTCAGGGGGAAATGGAAAGCCAAGGAGAATTCCAGGGGAGATGATGGTCAAGCAGTTGTGGAAGAGCAGGGATTTGTCAGGCCAATTGAAGGAAGACCATCTAGTTTTAATGATAGAAACAGTGTGGCCTGATCAGTGAAAGCAAGAAGTGTGGTGGGGTGGACTGTTAGGGTATGTAGAAGACAAGACACATGTAAAGCTTGGTGAAAGGTAGGAAGCAACTCGATGTAATATATGTTTTACATTTGTTTAGTCTTTTTAAAATCTTTTTATATACACGCAATCACATTATTTAGCTTACAAAGTGAACATTTCAATATGTGAACATTTTTCCCCAGCCCAGTTGATCAAAGTATCTTCAACCGAAAGCACCAGAGATGGGGGTTAGTGCCACATTTGTTCAGTCTTTTACTGATTGTTGGGCATTTGGGTTTAACTAGTTTTTTTTTTTTTATTTCTTCACTGTTGTAAATAAAACTGGTATTAACATCTTATTATATACAGCTGCCTTTTTTCTTTTAAATTATCATTTTTTGGGACCAGCAGTTAGCGTAATGGCTATGTCGCTGGACTCCCACATAGTCGACTGCGGTTCGAGTCCTGGACCCGTGGCTTAAACTCACGCCGGGTGTGTGTGTGTGCGTGCCCAAGATCCCGAGAGGAGAATGGAGGAGAAGGGATTGTGGCGTGGCCATTCCCTCTGGGGGGGTGATATCTCGCTTTCTGTCTCTCTGTCTGTCTCTGTCTGTCTGGCTAGCGCATGCACCCTATAGCAAAAAAACCTCTCCAAAAAAAAAATTATCATTTTTTTAAACAGGGACCAGACAGTTGAACAGCAGTAAATGACAGTGCCCTGCGAGCTTGACCCACATGGGAAGGTTCCAGGTTCATTTTTAGTGGCATCCTTGAGCATGCTGGGTATGACATACTCACAATCTGGGGCCTTGATGAGCCTGGGGTGGATCTCCACATCAGGACCCTATTGGGCTATCATCTCTCTATCTCTGTGTTGCTTTCTCTTTCTCACTTATGGAAGAAATAAATAAACTTTAAAAATATTTTCTTAAAAGAATAAATTTAAACTGAAATTACTTGATTAAAGGAAAAGAGAAATCATGACTCTCATAGTTTCTTATATGTTTCAAGAGAAGCTTACATTAAGTTATTAGAGAAATGCAAATCAAAACCACAATGAAATACTACTTCATGCCCATTAGGGTGACTATAATAAAAAAGGTAGAAGGTGTTGGTGAGGATGTAGGAAAATTGGGCTGCTCAAACACTGCTGGTGGGAACGTAAAATAGTACAGTTCCTTTGGAAAAGTTAGGCAGATCCTCAAAAAGTTAAACTTAAATTTACCACATGACCTAGTAATTTCACTTCTACATATATACCAAAAAGTAATGAAAACATGTCCACACAAAATCTTGTACATAAGGGACCAGCAATATTTTCTGTTTACCAATCTCCCACTCCCCCCCCCCAAATCTTCGGGTTTATTATTTTTGTTAAATTGTATAGATATGAACTAATTCTTAAAGTTTCCTTAAATTATAATCTCCCTAGTAGAATGTCATCTATATGAAGGCAGGAAATTTTGCCTGCTTTTCTTCACTGCTGTGTCCATAGAACAGTGCCTGGCAAATAATAGATACTCAGTAAAATTTGTTTAATGAATACATTTTGATATTTTCAGTTACTAAGTAAATATTTTCTCCTTTACTATTTTAATTTCATAATACATCTGAACTAATTGTTCTTCCTAGTCTCAATATCTTTTTGGAAAGAGGCAGTATATAACTAAATGAATTGAACTGATTGTACATCCCCAGGTGAGTGATCTTGTTTAAGTCCTTGGATCTTATATGTTTTTATTTTCTTCTGAAATTCATGATAACAGTAGCAAATATTTGAATACGATGTCTCCATAATAATTTGTACTTTGTGTCAGTTGGTGGAAAAACTACCTAGTGACAAGAAACCATTTATATTTAATAATAATCACATATTTTCAGAAATTTGCAATACAGAGGTACATAATGTATGAGGCACATACTTACTGAGTCAGCTCCATGGCCTGGTGGTTCAGGCAGCTGAATCCCAAATGACTGACCATACAATTTCAGTCCTGCACCTAGCAGCTTGAGAAATGTGCCAGGTACATGTGTATGTGTGTCCAAAATCCAAAATGAGAGAGAAACGGAGAAGGGATTATGGTGTGACTGGGGGGTGCTTTCTCCTCTCCTTCCCTCTCTGTCTATGTCTCTTTCTGGTGAAAGCACATGTTCAGTAGGAAAAAAAAAAGACACGTACTTGTTCATTTTGTAGTCTGTTCATAGTGGCTGTATGATTATTTATGGGCCCATGGTAGTAATTTTGAATGCCACCATGGGTTTGGGACCAGTAAGTTGGGAATTTGGTTGCAGTATCAGAACTGAGGAGATGACTGAAATACAAAAATAGCTAGTGTAGAAGATAATGCCCCAATTACATTTAAAAAAAAAAATCCAGTTGGCTCTGGTCACAGAGCTGGCCCTGTGACCTGGTGGTTAGGGGAGCCAAATACTGCACGGCTTATGGTTTCAATCCTGGCCTCAGTGGTTTGAAGAATATACCAGTGTTTGCGTGCATGTCAGAATCCCAACAGGATGGAGAAATGAGAAAGGATTGTGGTGTGAACTCTCCCTCTCTGTCTCTGTCTCTGTCTCTCTCTCTCTCTGGTGAGCACATGTGCCCTTTGGCACGTAAAACAATCCAATTCTAAAGGTATTAGTTTCTTTTCAAAACTGAAGAATATTCGAAAAATTAAGTTTAAAAATGCCTTTTTTTGGTGAGGGAGATTTTTTCTATAGGGTGCATGCATTCTCTGGAGAGACAGAGAGAGACCAAGAGACAGTAAGTAAGAAATAACTGCCCCCCCGAGGGATGGCCATACCACATTCCCTTTCCCTCCAGTCTCCTCTCAGGATTTTGGGCATGCATGCACACGCACCTGGCGTGAATTTGAAGCCACTGGGTCCAGGACTTGAAATGTGGTCTACCACTTGGAAGTCCTACAACAAAATCATTATGCTATCTACTAGTCCCTGCAAATGCCTTATAAAGTGTATTCATTTGAGGACCAATCCCATAGCCTATTGGCTAAGGGAGCCAGATCCCACACGACATGACTGAAAGCAGTTAGAAAACTGGCCCTGGTGTCTTGAAAAGCATGCTGGGCACATGTGTATGTGTGCCTCAAAATCCAGACATGATGGAGAAATGAAGAAGGGATTGAGGTATGACTGTGCCCCATGGGGGGGGTACTTTTTCCCACTATCCCTTTCTCTCTGTCTCTCTCTGCTAAGTGCATACACCCACAGACAATGAAAAAAAGGTACTCATTTCACATTTGTTTTAACAAAAAATCAGAAGCAATCTAAATGTATAATAATGCTTAATTAGGTTTTGGATATGTTTATCTGCTAGAAAGTTAGGCAGCAATTGAATATTATGAATTGTAATTCTTATAATTTGACAATTTAACAAGCAGAATATGTTATCATGTATTTCTGAACAGTTTGATTGTGATTATATGAAGTGTTTATACACATGGCAAAAAAATGGGAAGGTCTTAGTAGCTATGTTCAGATAGAGAAATTCTGGGTAATTTTTTTCTTTCTTTTTTTTTGGAATACTTGTTTAGTAGTTTCTGTGTGCCAGACACTATTAAGCTCTTTTCACGATTTAACTCAGGGGTCATTAAACTCTAATACATTTCGCCTCCCAGGCCTATTTTTGTATGGCCCTTTAGCTAAACATGGTTTTACATTTTATTTTAGTTTAGTGTTTTTTGTTTGTTTGTTTTTGTTTGTTTGTTTTTTTGCCATAGGGCATGTGCACTCACCAGAGAGAGAAAAAGAGAGAGAGAGAGAGAGAGAGAGAGAGTGAGTGAGAGAGGGAAAGTGAGCAATTACCCACCCCAGTGGGGATGACCATGCCACAGTCTTCCCCAGTCTCCTCTTGTGGTTTTAGGCATGCACACACATGCATCTGGCCCAGCATGATTTTCAAGCCACTGGGTCCAGGACTTGAATCACAGTCAGCCATGTGGTAATCCAGCACCTTAAACACTATGCCACCTGCTGGCTTCACATTTTTATTTGTTCAAAATTGATTTTGACAAGATAGTGTATTTAACCCAACATGTCATTTTAACATGTAATCAACATTTCAAAATGTGCTACTAAAATATTTTATATTCTTTTTTCCTTTGTACCACATCTTTGAAGTTTGGTATGTATTTTATACTTACAGTATCTCAATGTGGTCTGGCCACATTTTTAAAGCGTTATTAAAAAAGAAAATGAAGAAGAAACATCTGTTACAAAGATCTTATATGGCCTGCAAAGTCTAAAATTGTTGCAATTTGGGTGTTTGTAGAAAACATTTGCTGATTTCTGATTTAATTCATTTTATCTTGTTAGCAACATTCCAGTGAGGTGAGTGCTATTATTATCATTCCTATTTTACAGATGAGGAAACTAAGCCACAGAGGGTTAAGTAGCTTTTTCTTGTTGGCATTCACTATATTTTAGGACAAATTGCAGACTCTTTCTACAAACTTGCTAATTATGTGTTTCTTTGCAGTGTAAAAAGTGAATGTGCCCACATCTCAAAGGATGGCACAGTCAAGATCAAGATCACCCAGGTGGAAATACAGGTGAGCAGTTATTAGTTGAGCAGAATAAGCATGGATTTGGGATATGCCGTGACTTTCAAATTCACTAGCACTGGTAAAACCTATTTTAATAATATCCTGCTTTCTGGTTATTCACATGAGGTGCTTTATCGTGGTAAGAGTTGCACTTCTAAACACTGGAGCTCACAGCTCTATTTAATTATGACTGGCAGCTAAATTAATCCATAATAAAAAGAACTGCAATGGTCACAGCCAGAGAGAGAAATATTTTTGAGAATGTCACATTTTTAAATTAATGAGTGGCTTAAAACTCTTTAATGTGTATTTAATTTTTTTCATGATCAACACAGTTTGAAGAAATTTGGAGTTAGAAAGTAGGGCATTTCCTATTTTTTCTTCTTCATGGCAGAATAATAGTCTCAAACAGCTCTCTCTCTCTTTCCTGGTTGATAGTATTAGTAGTATATATAATTAAATTGGAACAATTCAACTGACCTACCGTCTGTCCTTCCACCTTTCCCACCTTTTCCCTCTCTCCTCCTTTCTTTCTCTCTTTCTTTCTTCCCTTTATCCCTCCCTCCTTTTCTCTCCCCACCTCTTTTTTCTTTTCTTTTTCTGCCAGAGACAGGAAGAAAGTACCTCCCAATGGGGGCATGGTCATACCACAATCCTTTTTCTCTATTCCTTCTTTCCATGAGGATTTTGAGCACTCACATACATGTTCCCAGTGTGTTTTCCAAGCTGCTGGGATGAGATTCAAACCGTGGTCAGCCATGTGGGTCTAGTTTCCTTAAGCACTTGTGGTACGGTGCCAGCCCTGTCCATCAGTTCCATCATTCCTTAATGATAGAGTACATGTGCATGCACATACAAGGGTAGACATATACTCTTGACAGAATCTTGTCATGCTGTGATCCTCTTTCCCTAGCCCTCTAGCTCCTCAGGATTCTGGGTACCTGCACACACACCTGGCATGTTTTCAGGCCAGCCCAGGGATCCAAACCTGGAGTTGGCCACATAGCTTCCAGCCTTGCAGGATACTTGCATTATCACTATGCCTCTGTGACTCGGCCCAACCAGTCTTGAGTGTACACTTGCTATAGGCAGGGTCTAGGGCTACAAAGGCAAATATACCATTTTCCATGCCCTCAGCAAGCAGACAAGCAGGTTGGCTGGGGAGATTGACACCATAGTCAACTATGATACAGCAGGAAAAGTACTCTGATGCTGACTGGGGCAAAATTTTCTGGAAGGGAATAGCTCTGCTTTTATGGAGAGAAAAAGGAAGATAACAAACAGTCTTCAAAGAAGAAATGAAGAAAAATTATAGCTCAGGATTAAAGATGGGTAGAATTTCTAAAGGCAGATGGAATATTTCAGCCTTATGGGGAAGAACAAGACAGGAGCAAAGGAACAGAGCTGTAAAAGTGACTAATATGTTCTAGGACTTAAAAGGGAACCATAATTACATACAAAAAGGCAGGTCAAGCATTTCACATTAATAAAAGTTGGCCATTGTGCTTGTTCATTTTGGTAATACAATGACTAATCAATAGTTTCATCAACAGTTTTTATTTTGTAATTCACAAGAACAAGAACAAATTGGGAGGAGCTTCACAAAGATAAGGGAATATAAGGAAGCAAATTATTTGGTGTGGCAGGTATCACAGAGGTTGTCTGTTCATTTCGCTGTGTTAGGTCCTGGTGAGGGGCACAAGATATCCTACCAAGCTTAGTGCCTTATTTCTAAATTCCTTCTCAGATTTCTTTGTCAAGTACTATAAAAGGTCTGATATTTTGCCCTACTTGCAAGCTTACACATTAGCCTGCTGCAAGGCAGTCCTGGGTGAGAGACAAAGGCCTCTATTACTCACAGTGCAGCAGGCAACTGGAGCTTCATGTTCCAGTCATTCCCCTTACTCTCTAGGTTCCCTGAGGGCTAGTGTTGCAGAGTAGCTCATTGGGTGGATGCTGCTAAGCAGTGAGGTTACAACACAGGCAGTGGAGTTACAACACAGCTGAGGAACCTGAGTCCTCTATCAGGGGCTATAAGCAAACCTGCCCAGCCTTTGCTAGGAGGAGACATTATCTTATTATCCTGGACAGCAAATAAATAGGCCTTCTGTCCCTGAGGGAGACCCTCTACCTTCCAAGGCTATTTGCCTTAGAACAAAAGCTTTCAGTGCCTCTGCTTACAAGGCTTGCAGAACTCAAGGGACTGTGGAGAACGGTCTCCTAACAGACTCCTTAGGTTTCTTTGGTCTCTTTAGGAGAACCAAAAAGGATAGAAGCCATTCCAGGAACCTTCTTCAGAAGAAAAGGGGGCACTATAAAATAAAACATGATGTAAAATATAATATGAAAGGAGTATTTACTGTGAAATAAGAATTAGAGTAAGGTATTGAGTATTCTGTCCAGTCTGCAAGACCTGTGTCTCTGGCTGCCTGCTTTTCTCCTTATCTGTGAAAGATGAAATCTTTCAGCAAGTCCTCAGAGACTCCAGTTGTTTCCTTCTGGGAAATGGTATAGCCAACTGGGTGGCAGAATCTCTGCTTTAGCTAAATGACACCTGCCAGTATACCTAGCTTAGTGACTCCAGAGGGCAATATTGCCAAGTCCAGTGTACACAAAGTCCCAGTAGGAAGATCCATCTGTTTCCTTTCTTGTAGGGAGGACACACACTTGTAACTGAAAGGGAAGAATTGACTTATGAATATGCCAGCTCCATGGCAGCTTCTGAGAGGGGATGATAACAAAAACTACAAGGATAGCTTCCTCATTGATTAGAAGGCAGTAAATCCTCAGGGAGGAGATTAGGAAATCGGGCAGGTAGGGAAAGGAGGCAAAATCCCCAAAGTGCAAAATTGAACTTTATTGTGTTTCAGATAGTGGCACTCCTCTCTCTTCTCTTTATGTCTGGGCAACGCAGACTGGTTTCCCTGGATACGGGAGCCTTCTTCCTCAGTGGGAATACAAGGCCCAGTGTTAGTGATGCTGAGGTACTGGAGGAGGTAGTTACAGAAAGGATATGCTGCCCCCAGAGAGCGTTAAAGCTCCATGAAAACACACCTTCACTAAAGTTCCAAGCTCTGTTTCAGTAGCACATCTTTTAGATGATATGCACAAATACAAGTCTGGGAAAGAAAAGTGTCTTATCTGTGTTAGAAGTATTTATGGAGGAACTAAACATGAGATTCAAGTCTTAAGACCTCCTGCTCTCCTCTCTCTGCCCCTCTCCCTCACCAGTAAGTATGTATTTTTCACTCATTTTTCTTTTCAGTTGCCAGAGGGTGCCATACACTTGCCAGAGAGAGACAAAGAGACAGGGGTCCAGGAGAGCAACCCCTAGTGGAGTGTGGTCATGCCATACCCCTTCTCTTCCATTTCATCATCCCATTTGGATTTGGGACACTCACATACACATACCCAGCATGTTTTTCAAGCCACCAGGGCTGGGATTCAAACCTCTGTCTGTGGTTTATGGGATCTGGCTCTTTCGAACACTAGGTAGCAAGGGTTGACCCTTTTTCAGTCATTGTTACAGCCTTAATAGAATAGGCAGTCAATTGGATAAACTTATGGGTCTGAGTTTGGGTTGTAGCATCATTAAATATAAGAATCTAATTTAACTTCAGAGGTCATGTTCAGTTTTTCAGGTACTCTCTTACAGTCATTTCTGTGAATCTAGTCCCCCTTCTGCTTATTTCTTATCTAGATCTTTGATATCACTGCATCTCCTTCTGTTAGAACTTTTTTGTCAGCAATCTTCCAAAATGGATCCTGCTGTATACCTAAACTGGTCCCTTTCCAATAGGACAGATGTGCTCAGCCCATTTAGAAGTGTGCATGGAATACATTAGTTAGGATGTCAAGACTATGCTTGTTGTTGGGACCAGCAGTTGGCATAATGGCTATGTCACAGAACTCCCATGTAGTTGACTGTGGTTTAAGTCCCAGACCCAGTGGCTTAAACTCACGCCAAGCTTGTGTGCGTGCGTGCCCAAGATCCCGAGAGGAGAATGGAGGAGAAGGGATTGTGGTGTGGCCATCCCCCCGGGGGGTGATTTCTCGCTTTCTGTCTCTCTGTCTCTCTGTCTCTCTGTCTTTCTGGCGAGCACATGTGCCCTATAGCAAAAGCATCTCAAAAAAAAAAAAAAAAAAAAAAAGAAAGAAAGAAAGAAAGAAAAGAAAAGAAAAAAGAGTGTGCTTGTTTATGCTTGTTGAATTGGTCAGTACCCTAATCAGATCCCTGCATGTGCTATTTAGGATGCAGATATAAGCAACTTGATGAATTTAGTTTTGGTGTAAGAAATGGTGGAATCCTAGGAAAATGAAATGTAGGTCATATGAAGATAAACTTAGTCTATTGTCTTTAAATGGATTATACTTTTCTGTGTTTGTTTACATAGGTCTTTATCACCAATACCTAGAAATTCTGAACACTACAAGCAAAGATATTCTCATGGGCATTATGGCTGTGAATATAAGAAGGATCCAAAAAGACCTATTTCTTGGAGAATGGATAGTGAGAAATATGGACAGAGTAAACCAAGGATTCCTTCTCGTGGAGATATACATTATCGATCTTATGAACATCGATCACCTTCCCCAAACATAAGAGGAAACTCTTTAGAAAATGTTTATATGTATTTGCCTCACCGAGTATATTCACCTGGAAGAGGGGATAGTAGCAGAAGATCTCAGTATATACCCAAATACACAGAGAGTGTATCCTACAAAGAGCATGAGAGGAATTGTTATCCCCAGAAAGTGCAAGGAAGGTATATTCCAGATGATCACAGAATTAGAGAAAGTGAAAGAGGTGGGAAACCATCTCAGAGGTCAATAGCAGATTCTTTTAGATTTGAAGGAAAGTGGCATGAAGATGAGTTGAGACACCAGAGATTACAAGAAGAAAAATATTCCCAGTCACCTAGAAGAGGCTCTGAAGACTTTGAAACATGGAGCTCTTTTCAGAAGAGGTATAGGAAAACATTAAACCCTGGGTAATTTGGTGTAAAGCCTCAACTGAAAAGTCTGTTTACTTTATAGTTGAAGATAACCACCTTGAAAAGCTTTTGTCTAAAACGATAAAAAGCATTATAATTTAGTTATGGTCTACTGATAGTGGTGAAGTATTTCTTTTAGGGTAAATCATGTTGATGGCTAGCATGTATATTTTTTTAAGATGGTATTTTCTTCTTTATCTACCTTGTGCCTCTATGAATTGGCTTGAGGTATTATAGATTAACTTGCCACTGCATTCTGCATTTAAAGACATGCTGCCCAACATTCTACACATATAAATTCTCACTTTCTTCTCTCTAGTGCAAGTGTAAACTGCTTTATGTCAACACAGGTATCCTGAGGATCGTGATTTCAGAAAATATGGACACACAGCAAAAAGACCTAAAGATGTGGAGAGGTATGAAAACAGAGAGCCTGCCAGGAACCCAAAGTGGAAGCCTGAACATTCTTTTCTACCTTACCAAGAGAAGAAAGATCAATGGAATATCGGACCCCAAACTCATCGACACGTGGAGAGGGATTACCCAGAGACTAGTTCAGCAACCAAAGTATCCTTTGACTATCGCCACAAACGTCATAAGCCCTCAGATGGGGACCAGGACTTTGCTGATGGGAGAACTCAGAAATATTCTAAGGAAGAAGATAGAAAATACAGTTCTCAAAAAGGCTCTGTAAATAGAGAGTCAGAATGTTTTAATGTTGGAAGAGGGGGAGAGACTGAAGATGGGCAAGTCAGAGAACCTTTTAAACCACCTAAGAAAGACTACATTGCCTGTACTCATTTAAATAAAAATGATGTTGATTTGAAGCCCTGTACTGATAAACGGAAGGAAACAAAGAAAGAAGGGGATTGCAGAAAAGAGAGCAACTCTTCCAGTAACCAGCTTGATAAAAGTCAAAACCTTTCTGACTTGAAATCCTCTCCTGTCAATATTAGGAAGAAATCACTCACAGTTAAAGTAGATGTGAAGAAAAAAGTAGATGCATTCAGGTATCTTTTTTTTTTTAATGATATATAGTAAATGTTTCTGCCACCTTTGTTTGCAGCTTTGAAAATGGAATTAATAGTGTGTTTAGTCCATTAAGAGGGGAGGGAGTACCTGAATTTTTCCTAAAAAGCCCTATAAGGAAATTGAGTCCTATGATCAGAAATATGAGGCGATCTCATGTCTGCTTATTTCCATATCCTAGCTCTAGGTACTTCTCATGTGGAGGGCATTCCATGGAGTTATTTCTCTTCATGAATTCACATGTTTTTGTGCTGCCAGATTTTCCTTATCCAGGAATTGACTGGGTAGAGTTCAAGGAGACCTATTGTTTGTTCAGTTTTACAGAGCCCATGTTTCCTGTTGTCTGAAATTCAGAGAATTTTTGAGCTGGAAGGCCCTTTAGCAGGGCCCTGGTTTTACAAAGGAGGAAAGTGGGACTGAGAGGTGAAATGACTTCAAAGGCAGAACATCTAAAGCTCAGTCTAATGTTGCCTTGTGACACAAGAAGGCTGATGGTTTGACATGGTTCTTGCTGCTATCTCAAAGTGACTGGGACTCAACTGAGTAGATAGATACTCCTCGATAAATTGAATTTGACTGTTGTCTGAGAAGATGCCTATTTATAAGACATTTGCTTTTGCTCTTAATGATTCTTAAAAAAAAATACTACTGTTGTAATAGATTATTAGTCTCCTAAAGCCAATTCACATGCTTTGTTCCATTATAAATATTACCTCCATTTATAGATTCTGAGACTAATAAGGCACTGCAGTTAGCTATTCAGCTAAATCCATTCATTACCTTAATACACAACCAGTAGGTGAATGAAAAAGTGATGGCCCATGTTGATTTGGTGCTTTTATATTCATAGTTGATTCATATATGTTTATATTTGAATTGAAAACAAAATCCAAAGGGTAGGATAGAAGGAGAGGAGAGAGGTAAACCCACAGTTTTTTTTTAAACAAAATGTTTTTTGTTTCTTTTCCTAATAAAAAGAAACAAGGCAGTCTCTTTCTCTCATATTTTCCGTACATTCACTGAACTTACAGAAAATATTTAAAAATACATATATATATATATATATATATATTTATATGTGTACATAAACCATTTATTAGTGTGATTATATTATAGAAAGTTAGAGAAATGGGAAGGGGAAATCACCCATAATCCTATTGCCCTAGGATGATTTTATTAGCATTTTAACATCATTCCACTTTTCATTTTTCTATAGATATCTGTACACGGCTGTCATAATATCATATTAATAATTTTGTATCTTTTCTCATATACCTTAAATAATTTAGTGCTAATAGTTCTTAGTCTTAGGAGAATAAAGGGTTCTACAAACATGTTTTAAGAATGTTACCTTAATCTTTTTTTTCTAACATATTAGGAAAATGTTCAAATATACAGAAAAATTAGATCGTACAGTGAACACCCATATACCCACCATGTATTGTCTATAATTAGCAGTTTGCCTTTGTAATCGCAGGTCTATCCATCTGTTCATCTATCATTCCCTCTTTTTATTTATTTATTTTTTAGAGAAATTTTTGCTGTAGGGCATGTGTACTTGCCAGAAAGAGAGAGACAGAGACAGGGAGCAAGAAATCACCCCACTTGGGGAATGGCCATACTACAGTTTCTTCTCCTCCATTCTCCTCTTGGGATTCTGGGCATGCACGCACACGTGCCTGGCATGAGTTTTAAGTTGCCGAGTCCAGGACCTGAACTGCGATCGACTATGTGGGAGTCCAGAGACGTAACCATTATGCCATCTGCTGACCCCTCATCTTTTTTTTTTTAAATTAAGTTGCAAACAGCCTTTAAGTTTTGTTTACAGTTTTTTCTTTCTACATAAAATTACATACAATCAAGTGCACAAAAATCTTAAATATTTTTCTAAAAGTAATGATACCCTCATATTTAATAATGAAGTGTTTTTTATTCTTAAAATAATCAGTAAATTGCTTGTAGCACTTCTAAAGAATCCCTGAAATACCAATTTTGAAGGGCTTTATTTTAATAGACTTCATTAGAGATACTGAACAATTAATTTTAGAATTTGATACAGGGAACCAGCAGTTAGCGTAATGGCTATGTCGCTGGACTCCCATGTAGTTGACTGTGGTTTGCGTCCTGGACCCAGTGGCTTAAAACTCACGCCAGGTGTGTGTGCGTGCGTGCCCAAGATCCTGAGAGGAGAATGGAGGAGAAGGGATTGCGGCGTGACCATCCCCCCTGGGGGGTGATTTCTCGCTGTCTCTCTGTCTCTCTCTGTCTGTCTGGTGAGCGCACACACCCTATAGCGAAAACCTCCAAAAAAAAAAAAAAAAGAATTTGATACAAAAAATGAAACTTGATCTTCACCATATATCATAAAAATGAGCTCCCTAACATGGAGGCTGCTGCATCTTTTGTTTTGAATTTATACAAGGGGAATTCAAAAGTTTGTGGGAAAATGGAATTAAAGCACAAGTTTATTTTGGTGCACGAAATTTTGAAATCCATGCATAATTTTTCATATTACACATTTTCATGAACTTTTTGAAAACCCCTTGTACTTTTGTGAAATCTTAAAATCTGCCAGTTGGGGCCTGCAGCACAAATTTGAATACCTAACGAGGACCTTCAGGATGGCTTATGTAATAGAGTCTCCATTATAATTCCTTTCTATTCAGAGACCTGAAGAATAAATAACCAAACAAATATATATATCTTTTCACTATGAGAAAGCATTATAGTCAACAAACTCTTTCTCTCTGATTATAATCACTTAGTGATGAATGAATTATGGAAACATTTTATGGGCTGGAATTAATTATATGTGGACTCATAAAGTATCCATCAAACAAAGATAGTTAATACCCTCAATAGAATTATGTTTTCAACTATTAACATAAATTAGAATATTTTTCAGCTCAAAAAATTTGAAGTAATTGTAGAGTGCAGAGAGATATTTGTTTGTTGGTTAAAATCTGGAGTTTATCCACCTTTTTTTGAAAGCCTAAGATGGTTGATTTTGTGTATTTGTTTACTTTCTTAACTTTGGTCAAGTATTGATATTTGTTCTTCCAATTACTAGTTAATATGACTGAAAATATAAGATGATCACCTAGCAGGTTTTCTAGATCCAAGTCTATGTTTGGAACAGGTAGACACTTTAATGTTCACTTCCTAGTTAGCAGTGTTAACAAAGGCTGTATTCTAGTGACTCACTCTGTCAAAAACTTCATTTTCAAAAGTAGAAGTTATGAATCATAATTATGTGTGTCAGGATGTAAGTTAGGGAATCATAATATGAAAATCTATAATAAGGTTGTTATGTACCAAAAGCATGCATGGTCATATATATCTGGAAGTCTCAAGGTAAATGAAGGGAGGTGTTGGTTTAATGTTGGGCCAAGTAGATGAGGAACTGATACAGATCAAAGTAGGAAGGAAGTGGAGAAAGGAGGAAGTAGGAGGGAGGAGGGCAGTGCTGGTTCCCAGAGCAGAACAAGCTGCTAAGTCTCCTTTGATCTCCTAGGATGCTGGTACTAGACATCTGGCATGGGGAAGGTTAGCAATCAGAGTTGATGGTGGACTGATTACATCAGCCACATTTGCATCTAATCCTTTATTTCCTACTAATGAGGTATAGATAGCAACTCCCTACCCTCCTCAGATATTTCCCCATTCTGAAAGGGAATGAGGTGGGTAATGGGCCACAATAGGACATTGGAACCCTGACACTGAGGAAAGGGGTACGGTATAGATGGGGAACATGAAAAATTCTAACTAGGATTGAATGAAGGTAGCCTAATCATACAAGTTCACCTATATGGTGGACGCTGTAGGTGGAGGGCCCACCCAAAGTGGCATGTATGTTACGATGCTGTGCTCTATGGGACCACAAGGGAAGCCTGAGTTTTATTCCTGGTCTAACCTAAAGGCTGAGCATGATTGTGTGTGCTACCTGTAATACCAGCAGCTCAGGAGGCTGAGAGAAGAGGATCCCAAGATCAAGGCTGAGTTAGGCAACACAACAAGACCCTGTCTAAAGAAGAGCTAAATGTGGTGGCATGGCCGTAGTTCCAGCTGAGAATCTGGGGCAGGGGGATCATGACATGGCAACACCTTGTCTTCAAAAAACAAAAAGCCCTAGGGGAAGATATTTTTGATACTCAAACCCACTATCTCATTGTTTTGTAGCATAAGAATCTAAGGTTTTTTCTTCCTCCTTCCCTAGTATTTCTCATATTTAAAAAAATAAAATATTAATTGAGAAAAGGTTTCTTTCATTCCCATTTTTGCCCTGGCTACTCTTAGTGTCTCTGGGGGATCTAGTATAAGGGATATGAATGTTCCGTTGGTGGTTAGGATACAGAGGTTTTGTCTTCCTATGAGTTACTGAGCAGCTCTGTGACATTGGGCTATACATTTTTGGGACCAAATTAAGCTGCAGTTTCTCCTGGCTCTACAAGTCTGCTTGGATTGTCCATGTGTTGTTAACTATTGAAGATGAGTTGATAGGCGCATGAAGGCCCAACATGGAATTCTCTGAACTTTTGTATATATTTGAGATTTTCTATTATTAACAAATTTAAAATTTTTAATTTAAATTGATCTGAATTAAGTAAAAAATTTAAAATAAAAAGTAAACCAGGAAAATTAAGAAATAAAATTAAATTGGCCTCAATTAAAATGTCGACGTTGGGGCCAGCCAATGGCCTGGTGGTTAAGGGTGACTGAATCCCTCATGGCCAACTGCACAGTTTGAGTCCTGGACTTAGTGGCTTGAAAAACATGCTAGGGGGAACCAGCAGTTAGTGTAATGGCTATGTCGCTGGACTCCCACGTAGTCGACCGAGGTTCGTGTCTCGGACCCGGTGGCTTACAACTCACGCCGGGCTTGTGTGCGTGCGTGCCCAAGATCCCGAGAGGAGAATGGAGGAGAAGGGATTGCGGCGTGACCATCCCCCCTGGGGGGTGATTTCTCGCTTTCTGTCTCTATGTCTCTCTCTGTCTGTCTGGCGAGCGCACGCGCCCTATAGCGAAAAACCTCTCCAAAAAAAAAAAAAAACATGCTAGGCACATGTGTGTACATGTGTAAAAATCTCAAAAGGAAAAATGAAGGAGAAGGGATTGTGCTGTGGCCTACACCCCCACACGCACCAGGGGATGCTTTCTTTCTCTCTCTCTCTCTCTCTCTCTCTCTCTCTCGATATATATATATGTATCTGTCCCTGGTGAGCATACATGCTATATAGCAAAATTTTTTTAAATAAATAAAATATTGATATGTATCTCTTTAACTGAAACACTCAAACTGACCAAGTCATTTTCTATTCATTATTTATTCTTCCAGTAGTTGTTTTCTGAGGATCTATTCTATGTGGGACAGCCTGTTAGAGTATCCTGGGCCTATAAAACTGCAGATTAGGTTTCTTTGGTTTTATAGATGAGTAGAGTGACATTAGCAGTACCAGGAGACAGTGAAGGATACACGAGTTAGTGTGTGTCTTAGAAAGGGGTGGGTGATACCAAGCCAGGAGATGGAGGGGAGGCTCTCGCAGAAGCTGACCCATGAGCAAAGCTTTGAAGGCTGGTTTGTTCTAGTCATGTGAAGATGTGTTAAAAGACATTTTATTAACATATTCACAGGAACAGAGCTGTGTGTTTCTGAGCAATAAGGTGAAAAAGATAGTGGGAAAAAATAGTGGGAAAGGAGACTGGAAAGCTAAGAATGGTGTGACTGTCAGCCTGATTTGACATTAGCTGGTAGGAGAGGGCAGACTGCTCAGTTCTGGCTGCCAGGGATTGCTGTCTGTGAGGCCAGTTGGATGGGCGTGGGGTGAAGACTTTTGTGAAAAAGGTAATCAAATTCTGATTTAGGGTAGTAACAGTCTCTGTAACCTTTCCCCCTCGACTCCAAAATTTCTTAATGTGTTCTTAGAAAGATAAGAGCAAATAATATAATTGGAAAAATGCTTTACAAGCTGTAGGAAACTATAAAATGTTAGCTATTAGTTGGAAGAATACAAGAAAGAAAACTTTCTGTCAGATGGATCTGATCATATAGTACAATATAGCCTCCAGACAGCAAGGGGATCTGTTGACTTTTGATTATTGTTGGGGTTTTGTTATTGTTATTTTGTCATGCAGTTTTTTTTTTTTAATGAATCCCAAGTGTGTACAATAGGAAATTAAGGTTTAATGTAGCTTTTTATGTTTTCTTAGTTATTATGTACAAAACTCAGTGGAAACATCAGTGGAAATATCACTAAACAGAGAAAAAAATAGGGAGATGGTGAGGGAAGGGAACAAATAAGCTTGGAAGATTTAATGAGACCAGTACCAGAAATAGAATACAGGTTGTTGGCTGTGTTTTAATTTTACAAACTGTCTAAAATGCATCTCAAGTGAGAACATTTGGTCTTTTCAGCTTAACTACTTGCTTTGAGGTTATTTCCTGAAATTATTAACTTGTTAATAATTTCAGGTCCTAGGAAATAGTGAAAAGGAAATTGTGAACCAAGGGACAAATTTACAAATGTAAATACTTAGAGTGTTTTGCCTTCTTAAGTCTAAAGAGACTTTTTCTTATAGCAAAACTATCATAACTGTTTTTAAGATCAAAATTTCACATCATACTATTTTAACATATATTTTCCAGAAAATTATATTTTAAATAGTTTTTATTGAATATCTTATAGTAGGATGAATCTAGAATAAATTTTAACTGAAGACAAATTTAAACATAAAATTTTAGGAATTAAATATGGCTTCATAGTATACCATAACATGCCTATGGATTGAGGGTTGGGCATGGAGGGGGGGCAAAAGTTAAGCCAATGATTAATTTGTAATTAATTACAAGTAAATTTTAGTAATTACCCAGTGAAAAACTGGAAACCTTTATCAGCTGGGTTTCTTTTGGGAGAAACAAAGAATACAGGGGAAAAAAATCTTAACTGGTTTAACCCTTGTGGATAGACCATTTATATAGTTCTATTTAAATATCTTTTTCTATCTCCAATGAAATATTTTTAAAATCTTTCATCTTTAGGGAGTAGGTATGGAACAGGCTTTTTGTAATATTAAACTGCTTTAAATGGAGAACCTTCGTAGTTTTTTGTTTGTGAAGATTTTATGGGGCCATTCTAGCATTTACCAGTAAATGTCTCTTAGCTAGTTATCAGATACACAGTGGGAAGCTTGGAGCAAATTAGAAGGAAAGACAGAAATGGGCCTTCTAATGAAAGTCTTTCTAATGAATCAGAGAAACCACAGCAGTGGCATCAAACTGCTGCATGATCGCTTTTCCTCCCTTTGGGTCTAAGAGCAGGGAGCATGGAGAGTTGGATGGCAACTTTTCCTCTACAGGGTTATAAATAGGCTCTTAAAACCATTTTGTTAGAGATGTTAAAATTTTTAGTTAAAAAATATCTGTAAGCCCCTAATAACTTTTTAGTTAAAAAATATCTGTAAGCCCCAAATAACCCTGGAGCACCTTCACATGCATGGCTGTTAAGTAACATAAATAAATAAGTAAATATGTGCACACATGCACCCACATTCTGAAATGTATTCATTGGAATGCTTGTTGTTATATGAAAAAATAGCATTTGTTCCAGTGGTGCTGCTATTATTTAAAAAATACTTCAGGGATCCAGCAGATGGCATAGTGGTCAAGGTGCTGGACTCCCATGTGGCCAACTGCAGTTCAAGTCTTGGACCTGGCCCCTTGAAACTCACACCAGGTACATGTGCATGCGTGTGTGCCAAAAATCCTGAGAGGAGAATAGGGTAGAGGGGATTATGGCATGGGCATCCCCCATGGGGGGCTATTTCTCACTTTCTATCTCTCTATCAAGCACACATGTCCTATAGCAAAAAAAAAAAAAAAAATCTCAAAAAAAAAAACCACCAAAAAAAACAAAAAACAAAATATGCTTCAAGATTCTCTTATAGATTTATCTTCAGAGCCTGTAGCATACTCACAAAGAACTTCAGCAGTGTAAATCTCATTTCTTTGGACAATGGACTTGAATTTTAGGAAGAGCCAAAAACAATTTAGCACAGAGGGATGAGATGAATGCAAGATGATTAGTTTACATTTTGGTCTCAAATGAGATATAAATATAAAATAATGAGACATATTCTTTCATGATGCATAAACTGTCCCCAGATGAAGAATTTAAGAGTATTTTTAAACAAGAGGAATATTCTTGGAATAAGGTATGGTTTCCTAACACGATATTTGGAAGACTGATGTTTATATGAATGCTTAGCCTCTAGGATGTAAAACTAAATGACCAAAACATTCATTGTCTCTGTGTAACTTCATCTTCCCCATAGGGATGTCACAAAGATTAAATGAGATAACGTTGGTAAGCTCTGGGTCCCCATGTTTGCCATGTAGTAAACCCTTAATAATTGGTAGCTATATGTCATAACTAACTATAATAGCACCTAGAGGTCAAGAGAGTTCTTAACAAAAGTTACAAAGATTCAGAAGGCATTAAGGTGGTAAAATAGCTGATATTATATAATAAATGGTAACATTTCTTTAAAGGTACATTTAAAGTGAATGCTAGAGTTGGTATTAATGATCATAGCTTTGCTAATAACTAAGACTGTTTTCTGAGAATTTAGTGAGACTTTGTGCTTAAGTTCATCTTAACAGAATTTGATGACAAAATACAGTACTGTTCTAAGCTTCATATTACTGATACAGAGGTATAAGGATTTTTATTAAGTCAGAGAGGTGCTTTTTAAATTTTTTAATATATTTATTTTTATCAGAGAGGCTGTTATGGTTGATATATTATCTTTAAGGTATGATAGTATTTAAAGGTAGTAAAATCTTACTGGATTTACAGTGTTTTGGCCATTTGGGAGTAGAAAATAACCTATTTTTTTGCATATTAAAATAGTGTCTTTAACACTTTTTTTTTTCTTTTTTTGGGAGAGGTTTTTGCTATAGGGCGCGTGCGCTCGCCAGACAGACAGAGAGAGACAGAGAGACAGAAAGCAGGAAATCACCCCCCAGGGGGGATGGCCACGCCGCAATCCCTTCTCCTCCATTCTCCTCTCGGGATCTTGGGCATGCACGCACACGCGCCCGGCGTGAGTTTAAGCCACCGGGTCCGGGACTCGAACCGCGGTCGACTACGTGGGAGTCCAGCGACATAGCCATTACGCTAACTGCTGGTCCCAACACTTTTTTTTTTAAGCAAAAATTGTTTCACTTAGGACTTTGAGGATTTTATTTATTTATTTATTTATTTATTTATTTATTTTTAGTTTTTCGTAGGATACATATGCTTCCAGAGACAGAAAGAGAGAGAAAAAGTAAGAAATAACCCCCAAGGGGGAATGTTCACATCACATTCCCCCTCCTACATTCTCCTCTTGGGATTTTGGGCATGCATGCACATGCGCCTAGTGTTGAACCCTGCAGTTGGCATATGGAATCCAGCCATCTTAACCTTTTTTTTTTTTGAGAGGTTTTTGCTATAGGGCACGTGCCAGAGAGGAGACAGAGAGAGACAGAGAGACAGAAAGTGAGAAATCACCCCCGGGGGGAATGGCCATGCCACAATCCCTTCTCCTCCATTCTCTTCTCGGGATCTTAGGCATGCATGCACATGTGCCCAGCATGAGTTTAAGACACTGGGTCCAGGACTCGAATCGTGGTCGACTACATGAGAGTCCAGCGACATAGCTATTACGATAACTGCTGGTCCCCAACCACCTTAACCTTCATGCCATCTTCTGGCCTGAGGAATTTGTTATTAAATTGGCAAATATTTAATAATCTCTGATTTGATAAGAACTCATAACCATATATCAATAGCTGTTTTTCTTATTTATTATTTATTGTACCTGTCTTGTGGCATATAATTTAGTGTCTCAATTATAAGAAAAAATAAACATCTTTTTATAGCTATCTTAATTTCTAATAAGTTCTTTCTCAGCAAAATAGTTTCAAATTTAGTTAAACATTTGCAAATTATTCTAGGGCTGCTTCTAGCTATTCCACAGAGAGACAGATGTCACATGATTTGGTTGCTGTTGGCAGGAAAAGTGAGAGCTTTCATCCAGTGTTTGAACATCTTGACTCAACTCAGAATACTGAGAACAAACCTTCAGAAGAATTTGCTCAGGAAATCATAACAATAATCCATCAAGTTAAAGGTTGGTATGCTTTATAACACATGAGGAACAACAAAAATAATATACTGACTTTTCATGAAATACAGGTAAATACCTGTGATATGGTGTAATAGTAATTCGTATTTCATTGTAATAGTAATTTATATTTCATTGTAAGTTAGATTGTGACTTAGGAAATCTTTTGGAGAGAGTATAAGGCATTGATTTAAGTCTGGCTGTTCTTTATATGTAGTTCCAATAGCCTTGTGCTTCACTGTTAGTAGATTAGAAATCACAAATTAGAATGAGAAAGGTTGGCTGCTACAAAAGACAACATACTGAGAGCAACAGGCAACAATTACTGATAGCCTTGATAGCCTAATAGGATGGAAAAAGCAATAACAACAGTATAGGAAACTCAAGAAATCCTGAAGTCTAGGTCACTTTATGATATTTTCAAAGCCCCCTGAGGGCATTTGTGGGACTTGGTAGCTAAGGATGAAGCTAAATGATCAATAAAAAATTCTAGTTCACTTTGACATTATTTATGACATCAGAGAGTTGAATAATAAATACTTTAAAGATTTGCATGAAATTGGTTTGTTTTTGCTTCTGGCAAATTTCCATTAATTGGAAAATTTAATGATGTAGAACAACTTTCCCCAGTGATACTGCATAATAAATAAAATAATTGTGTGTATTATAAACTAGAGGCCTTCAAGAATTTCGAAATTTTCATTTTATACTTCTTACTAGATAATTGCATTAATATTTTTTACCTTTATAAAACACATTTTGAAAAAATAAATTATTTTTTCTGTTCCTCAGACTAAGGCATATATTTAATTTAGAGCATACAGTTTGTCTGAAACAGCTTATCTCCTCAGTTCTAGCCCCTCTCACTCCAAGGAAATATGACTCCTGGTAGAAAGGGGGCTGGTATTGCAGAAGAATCCAGGAGATTATCTCAGAACAGGAACATTATGTTAGGGGAAATGATTGCTTAAGTAGCATTTTAATGGGTCAAGTGTACTCTTTCTCTCTATCCTATTAAAAACCTGTAGTATAGCTGATTTTGGAATATTCTCATGGATCTCAGTTAATATTAAGTAAAATGACATTTGAAGGCCTTTTGTGATATGTAAAGATAAGATTTAGGATTTGTTCAAAATTGTTTTGATTGGGTTGTTTGGGGAGCTAATTTTTTACTTTTATTGAACTGTAGAACTCTGTGCCATCTTTACTTCCCAGATATAGTAAGGTCTGACCTTGGAGAAGAAAGGTCCTCGCTTTGAGAGAGCCACTGTCTTTTCTCCTGGACAAATAAGCAGGCATGTCAGATAGGAAGAACAGCCTTGGATTCATAAATCAGGTGTTTCTACTCTTGCTTGGGCATGGGAAAGCACATGAGCACTGCTCATTAGTCTGTGAAATAATTTTAGGTCTCACATATTTCAAGAGAAAACAGATTGTATTTTTTTAATAGCCTCTTCTTCCTATGCTTATATATAAACTTAAGGGGAATCAGTTTTACATCGAGATAAAACCATTTGTTTCCTTTTCAGAAAATTATTTTCCATCACCTGGCATTACTCTACATGAACGTTTCTCAAAAGTACGAAATACACATCATGCAGATGTAGATGAAATTAAATTGAGTTCAAATCCAGAAATTCACAGGTAATGATTGAGTACTATATTCCCATTGAACTAGTGGGAATAAACCTCAGAATAGTTTCAAGATGGTGCTCCTTTCTGAGCTTTTGCTCACAGGCTGTAGACTCTGGGACTGTATTTCCAACATAAAAATAAGACTAAGCAGGTACTGGGCCAGCACACTTTGGTGGAATAGGTTGTACTGAGGCTATTGAGAAGCATTATTTAAATGTGTAGGACCTTGAAAAGTATTTGCTTGCCTAACTTTGATTCTGCTGTGTCTGTAGTAATTGCCTACTGAACTATCAGTGAAAGGATGAAAGACAGTTGTCAAGCCACTAAAATCATGGGTTGCTTCATGTGGTCCTAAATGACTGTTCTGATGATAGCCAGATGAAAATATGTCTTCTTCTGCTGGTGCTTGTCTGAGCAGTGGTGCACCCTGACTTGTGAGCTGAGTTGAATCAATGTTAAGGATATACTGTATCACCAGAGTTAAGTTTGAGGTTACACAGACTTGTGATTTGAGAACCACTGAAACTTTCCTGTCATGTTGTTCACAGTGTGTGTATGTCTTAAGGGACTGCTGCTTAGATGAAAAACCATGTGGTAGCAAGTTTCTTTTGTGTTCTCCAAAAGCATACCAGTGTTACTTCAGATTCTATTCTGTCATAGTAAAATCAAGGTATTAATATGTAACATAATTATTTATTTAATCATACTATGCCTTTATTGTTTTAGGAGAATAGATATGTCTTTGGCTGAGCTTCAGAGTAAACAAAGTATGATATATGAATCAGAGCAGGTAAGTGAATACAATTTTTGATAAGCGATTACTTTATTGTTGATATGCTAATTGGAAAGGGGCCCAGTGATTGGGAGTGAGAACAGGACTTACAGTACATGAAAAAAGACTGAGACCCAGGATCTGAAATTTAAAAAGCTCTCTATGTGACTCTGTTATGGACAGGTTTGAGTGAGAATACTGACAAATGACAAAAATGTTCCCTAAGAGGGATAGCCCTTAAAGATAACAGCTTTGTAAAATTGACACAAAATTACAGTGTCTGATATTCATTTCCAAACTCCTCATTGTAAAGCTTTCAGAAAGTACGTTTTGTAACTATTTTTCCAAACAATCATATGGAATATATTTTCAAATTGTACATGGAATGAATACAAAGGAAGCATATAATTTTCACTTGATATTGTATTGCCCTTCTGTTTACCGTAGGATGTACAAAAGAGTCTGTGGAATCCGAACTAGCAAAATAAGGAAAATAATATCTTTATTGTCATAGGTTGTGTGTGGTTCCCAACCAACACTTCCTCTCCTGCCTCCCATTTCTTTGCTAATTAAAAAGACTATCTTGACTAGCCAGGGAGGAAGAAAACTTGTTCTTGTTTTAGAAGTATATTAAGTTCTAAAAGAACTGCTAATTTATTCATTGAGAGTATAGAGTTTTTTTAGGGGAGAGATTTTTATTTAAATCATTTTTGATAGAATATATAAATATTTTTTCACTTGTGAAACAATTACTGTTTTTATTGAACTGATAGAGATAGCTTTGTTTATAGAGTAAATGATAGCTTCAGAAAATTTCTAATTATCAAAGTACTGTAATTAACTCACAGGAAGTTTGAAGATTACAAAATTAGCTGTAATTTAACCATTTAACAGAAGATATTATTTGAGCATTTTTTCTTAGTCTTATAGTTTATATTTTAACATAGTCACTGTCATAGTGTATGCTTTTTAAATTTTAATTTATAACATTCCTTAAAATCTCTGAATTATTCATAACCTTTATGATTGAGGCTTTTTAAGTTTTAATTTTTTTCAATAAGTTTTTCCATGTTGACATTTGCATGTTATTATCATCATTTAAATGGTTGTACAGTATTCTTTTAAGTTTATCATAATTTATTTAATCATTCTTCTCATCCTCTATACTTTTTTATATTTAAGTTGCTTCCATTTTAAAAATTTTAAAATAATATTGGGTTGTCAAAAAGTCCATGATGTATTTTTCCCATGTTTTTCTATGCAAAAATACATCATGACTTTTCCAACAACCCAATATTTTGAATATATTTAGATAGATAACCTTTGGGGTAGAGTGATTTTTTTGATTCAATACTAGGAACTCTGCTGATGGTGTATTGTTGATTGTGTCTTAAAATATTTGTATCAATTTGCAGTATTATTAGCAGGATGAGTACAATACAAGTTATTTAGGACATTTAATTAAAGTTCTTATTAGATATGGTCTTTGTGCAACTAACAGTAATGTGAATGGTTTGTCTTCTGTCAAAATTCCTCAGACACTGGTGAAAATAATAGATCCAAATGACCTACGACATGACATTGAAAGAAGGAGAAAAGAACGGTTACAGAATGAAGATGAGCACATTTTTCACATAGCTAGTGCTACAGAGAGGTAATCAGTAGATGAAAAACATACTGTTATCAGGGAGCTTTTGGTTTCAGCATATTTTTCCATTTTAATGTGGTGATAATTTTCATTTTAATATAGGGATTTGATAACCTTCAAATCCATTTTATTCATTTAAGTAAAATTTATTAAAATGTTTCAGAGATATTCAGTGGTCATCATATGTGGTTTGATTTAAAATGCAAGAATGATGGGGTAAGTGAGTATTTGAGGTCACTGTGATTCTAGAAAGGAGTGAAACAGCTTTTTGACCAATGAGTTTATGGACTATTTGGCTGAGCTTATTTAAACTCTGATACATTCTGCTCTTTAGATTCTGGGATATTCTTTGAAGAGTACTGAATTTCATGAGGTCAATACAATTCTCCTTTGAGGCTCTCCATGATCCATGAAAGAGAGGCAGGTATAATAGCAAATAGCAAATGCAGAGGAGACCTAAGTTTGAAACTCACTTCTGCCAGTTTACAAGCTGTTCAATCTTGGACAGATTTGTTATAGTTTCTCTAGCATTTCCATCTATAATATGATAAACCAATATATTATGTGAGGCAGTTAAAAATATTAAGTGAGCTGGCACATATGAAATACTTATGTCATGCATGGCAAATAAATCCTTAATTTCTTTTCCCAATCCCCTACCATCCTGTAGGGACACTGAGTAGTCAAAATTGGGCCTAGTTTGTTTTTAGTTCTGAAAACTATATAGAATTCATGATAACTTGGGGCTGGCAGGTATTGTGGTGTTTAAGGGAGCTGGACTCCCACATGGCTGACTGAGGTTTGAGTCCTGGACCTGGCGGCTCGCTTTCTCACTTTCTCTCTCTCTCTCTCTCTCTCTTTGTCCCTCTCGGGTCAAATTTAAACAAACAAAGTTAATTATAAAACAAAATAATAAAATAATTATTAAAAAAATAAGAATTCATGCCAACTCTGGGATCCCATATGATTATAAGGTATAATTGACTGGGACGAAATTTCCACTTCATCCAAGCATTATTACAGTATTTGAATCTCCCAGGAAGTGAGAATGTATGAATAGGCAGGACAAGTGTTAGCTTTTTTCCCATAATTCTTTAGTATCAAATTACTAAGCATTTTGCTAAACTTTTAAGCCAAGTATAGCTAATGAGGTCTTGTTTAAAACTGGACTGGGGTGACCAGCAGTTAGCATAATGGCTATGTCGCTGGACTCCCATGTAGTTGACTGCGGTTTGATTCCTGGACCCTGTGGCTTAAACTCATGCCAGGTACGTATGCGTGCGTGCCCAAGATCCTGAGAGGAGAAGGGAGGAGAAAGGATTGTGGCGTAGCCATCCCCCCGGGGGGGTGATTTCTTGCTTTCTGTCTCTCTGTCTATCTCTGTCTTTCTGGCGAGCACACGCACCCTATAGTAAAAACCTCTCCAAAAAAAGAAAAAGAAAACTGGACTAGGGCGGGGAGCAGCAGATGGCATAGTGGTTAAGGCACTGGACTCTCACATGGCCGACCACGGTTTAAGTCCCAGACTCAACAGCTTGAAACTCACAGTGGGTACTTGTGAGTGTGTGCCCAAAATCCCAAGAGGAGAATGGAGAAGAAGGGATTGTGGCATGGCCATCCCCACTGGGCAGAGAGGGGTGATTTCTCACTTTCTCTCCCTGTCTCTCTAGTGAGCACATGCGCCCTATAGCAAAAATCTCTCTTAAAACAAAAAACTGGACTTCATTTTGACAATAAGTTTGAAACTAATTAAAAGATAATGAAACTTTGTGTTGACAAATATAAAATAATTAAACATAGAATAGTAAAAATTTTGTCCCTAGATTGGTGAAAGTCTTCAATCCCCTAATATGAGTATTCAAAAAGTTCATGGAAAATGCATACTATAAAAACTTTGCACATATTTTGCATGCCCAAGATCCAAGAGGAGAATGGAGGATAAGGGATTGTGGCGTGGCCATCCCCCCTGGGGGGTAATTTCTCGCTTTCTGTCTCTCTGTCTCTGTCTTTCTGGTGATCACACGTGCCCTATAGCAAAAACCTCTAAAAAAAAAACTTTGCATGTATTTAAAAAATTTTTATACCAAAATAAATTTATACTTTAGTTCTATTTTTCTACAACCCTTTTGAAGTCCCCTCATATAATATGTTAATACATGGCATAACCATGCTCTTTAATGATAATCTCTGTCATTCTTTTCTTGATTCAGCAAATTTAAGAAACTCACTATTAAGAATTTTTAAGGCAGGTTTAAGATGGTCAGCATATTATAAAGATCACGTGGTATTTCAGGATACTTCTTTACCTTTTGAAATGATAAAGAACTTGTACACTGGAATTAGACTTGAATTCAGTGCCTGACTCTTGTACTGCTAGCTATGTTACTGACTTTGGACAAGTTATTTGCTCTGTTTCCTTATCTGTAAAATGGAGATGAGCATTGTACTTTGGGCCAGCTAGCTAGATAGTGAATTGGTTAAAGGCTGAGTCACATGTGGCAGACTATACCATTTGGGTCCCAGACCTGGTGGCTTGAAAAACATGCCAGGCGTGTGTGTGTACATACCTCAAAATCCTGAGAGTAGAACGGAGAAGAGACGGGATTGCAGCATGGTTATCACCTCCTCTCTCCTCCCCCCGGGGGTGCTTTCCCACTTTGTCTCTCTCTGGCAAGTGCATGAACCCTGTAACAAAACTTAAAAAGTAAGTAAATAAATAAACTTTCACCCTTCAGGTATTTGTTTTGAAAAAAAAATATGCTTTTATAGTTACCTTGCAGTAGTGATTAACGTAAGGTTAAGTGATGAGTATAAGGTAGAATAGCTGGTCAGTACTAAACATTAATGTTAGCTTTGTACAGTGTTTCAGCATTAAGCCAGTAAAGATGTCTTCCTACAAGATGTCTTTTGCTGTGTCTGATGGGTATTTTATTTGTATTGGATAGTTGGCATGGCACTATGGAGCCATGAAGATTTTAAAAAATTGGTATATTGCTGTAAAATTCACTCTGTAAAAATACACAACGTAATTACTTTTAGTGTATTCACAGAATTGTGCGACTATCGCCACTGTCTAATCCCAAGACATTTCATCATGCTAGAGGGAACCCTTGTTCTCATTAGCTATCATTCCCCATTTCTCCTTTCCTTGAGACCCTCCCAACCACTCTTCTTCCAACTATCTCTGTGGATTTGCCTGTTCTTGATGTTTCATATAAATGCAGCCATATAATATGTGGCCTTTTATGACTGACTTCTTTCATGTAGCATGATGTTTTTAATATTCATCCATGTTGCAGAACAAGGATTTTATTGTATGTATATACCATCTTTCATCTCTCTATCAGTTGATGAACTTGTTTTGTTTTTGCTTTTTAGCTATTGCAAATAATGGTCCTATGAACATTTATGTGCACTTTTTTTGTTGACATATGTTTTCATTTTTCTTTGGTATATACTTAAATGTGGAATTGATTAGTTGTATGGTAATTCCATGTTTAACCTTTTGAGGAACTGCCAGACTGTTTTTCAAAGTGGTGAACCATTTTACATTCCCACCAGTAATGTGTGAAGGTTCCAATTTTTCTACATCCTTGCAAACACTTGTTATTGTTTGTCTTTTTTTTTAATGATAAAGAACTTTTAACCTCTCACTTTATCCAAATTCATTTTACTTTATAAAATAAGAAAAACATTTTATTTTATCTTTTTACCTTAGAAATATAGTTTATCAGGCCAACTCCATAGCCTAATGATTAAGGTAACTGAATCTCATATGGCTGATTGCAGTTTGAATCCTAGCCCCAGCAGCTTAAAACATGCTGTATTTGTATGCATACAAGGCCCAAATCCTGACAGGATGGACAAGTAGAGTAAAGGATTTAGAGTGTGTCCATGCCCCATTGGGGAATGTTTTCTTCCTCTCTCCTTGTCTCTGTATCTGGTGAGCATACATATCCTTTAGCAATAAAGGAAAAAAATGAAGTTTAGTTTATCAAAATTGACCTGATATTTTCCATAAACCTGTTAAATCAAGTTAGTATATAGCTTCCATAGAAGTTCAAAAGAAATGAAACATGATGAAATCATGAATCATTGGATGTAATGATTTCTTTTCTGTGTGGTTTTCCCTCAAAAAGTTATATGTAGGTTGGGCTAGCCAATGGTGTGGTGGTTAAGGTGGGTGTATCCCTCATGGCCAAATGTATGGTTTGAGTCCCAGACCCAATGGCTTGGTGAACATGCTGGGCATGTGTGCATGTGTATTCAAAATCCTGAAAGGAAGGAGAAAGGGAGAAGGGATTGAAGCATGGTCATCCCCCTGGGGGGGGGGTGCTTTCTCACTTTCCTCTCCCTCTTCCTCTGTCTCTGGCAAGTGCATGTGCCCTATAGCAAGTTAAAAACATGCAAAACAAAAGTTGTGTGGAGACTCTGTCTAGTTTGCTCAGTATTGTATCCCCACTGCCTTGAGCTTAGTTCATATTTGTTAAATGAATGAATTAACACTCTAAAGGAGACCCAAGAGAGTATACTTAAATTGTAATACATTTAGATCTGGATTGTTATTCTGATGCTTTAGGATCTTTCACAAACAAGCGTAACACTTGGAGATTTTGTCTAATCTCCAAGACTCTGCTGTTCTCTTTTTGCTTCCACTTCCAACCAGTCTCTTACCCACTGTGTTTCCATGTCTTCTCCTGACATTCTACTTTTCCCTCTTCTAACCAGCATTAATACTTCCTTATAACTTAATTGAGATGGTGTGTTTTATAGGTATGGAGTATGTGATAAAATAGTTTAAAAGTAGTATCAGTAGACTTTGAGACAACATCAGACTGCCAAGACTTTTAGCTAGGCAGCTTACAGGAAAATATCATTTTTTATTTTTGCTGTTAAAACAATCTATAATATATACTAATCTACAGTAAAGTTTATAAAGGTCTTTTATTCATATTCTCAACAAATTTTATATATTAGTTTTTCCGTTCTAGTTGCTGTTTGAAGGACTGGGGATTCAGTTAAAAACTATCCACAGGGCCAGCAGGTGGCGTGGTAGTTAAGGCACTGTATCCCACATGGCCAACTGCGTGGTTTGAGTCCCAGACCTGGTGACTTGAAAAACACACCAGGCATATGTTTGTGCATGCCCAGAATCCCTAGAGGCGAATGGAAGAGAAGGGATTGTAGTGTGGTCATTTGCCCTGCCCCCGGGGGATGAGCTCTCACTTTCTTTATCTCTCTTTCTCTCTGGCAAGCACACACACCCTATAGCAAAAACAAAACAAAAACAACCATACCCAGAACCCTTGCCTTCATGGCACTTACAGTTTAATGGTCAGAGAAAGAAGATAAATATATAATGTCAGTGAAATGATAGGTGAAAAATAAGGCAGAAGAGAAAATTTAGTAGGAAAGAGTTATGTGTGATGTGATTTTATTTAGGGTGGTCATCAAGTACACTTAAGGCTTTTTAAAAATTTTAGCAGGTTTGTCAACGAAGTAAGGGAGTTAACCATAAGGTTATTTGAAGGGATAGTATTTCAAGAGAGGGAACAGCTAATGTAAAGACCCTGAGGCAGGAGCAGGCTTGCTGTTGTTTAAGAAATAGAAAGTGGGCCAGTGGTATTGTAACATGATGGAAAAGGGATGAGGCCAAATCACAAAGGACTTTGAAGGACTGATAGTCATGGAGACTTTGTATCGTACTGAATGAAATTAGAAAATATTTTGGGTTCGAACCAGAGAAGGGACATAATCTCAAATTTTAAAAGGACCAGTGTTCCTGTTGGATGGAGAAAGGGCTATAAGAGCTAGAAAAATATATTTCTTTCTCATGTTTAAAACAAACAAAAAAGATGAGAGGTAAGAAGTCTGATGCTTATACAAATTTTAAATCTTTTGTTGTTTGATATGTGACTAGGCAAATGAATGAATGCCTAGGTTAAAGAATTTATTTCCCAGTGTCCCTGCATTCATTCATTTGCCTAGTCACACATCAAACAACAAAAGATTTGAAATTTGTATAATGTGGTAAAATATACATATTATAAAACTTACCACTGACCATTTTTAGGTATACATAAGTATATTCAGTGTTGTACAGTCATCATCACTCTCCATTCCCAGAACTTTTTCATCTTTGCAGATAGAAACTCTACCTTGTTAAACAGTACCTCCCCATTCCTCCTTCCCTTCAGCCCCTGGTAACTACTGTTCTTTTTGTTTCTATGGATTGGCCTTTCTAAGTGCTTCATATAAGCAGAATTATACAATATTTGTCCTTTTGTGCCTGGCTTTTTTCATTTAACATAATGTTTTCAAGGTTCATCCATGTTATAGCTTGTGTCAAACTTTCTTTTTTTTCACAGAAGATTTATTATTGTTCAAAACAGGAAATAACCCAAATATTAATTAACAATGGGAAAATAAAATAAATACTACACAGCAATTTTTTAAAAACTGCTGATGGGAACCAGCAGTTAGCGTAATGGCTATGTCGCTGGACTCCCACGTAGTCGACCGCGGTTCGCATCTCGGACCCGGTGGCTTACAACTCACGCCGGGCATGTGTGCGTGCGTGCCCAAGATCCCGAGAGGAGAATGGAGGAGAAGGGATTGCGGCGTGACCATCCCCCCTGGGGGGTGATTTCTCGCTTTCTGTCTCTATGTCTCTCTCTGTCTGTCTGGCGAGCGCACGCGCCCTATAGCGAAAAACCTCTCCAAAAAAAAAAAAAAAAGTAAAAAACTGCTGATAATGTACAATAAAAATAAACTTTGCAGACATAATATTTATTTTTTTTGTAACTGTTTTTTTATTTTTATTTCTTTTTCTCTTTAAATTTATTTATTTTTTACATTAATTCACTATACATCATTACAGCATACAAATGAATTTTCCATCCAAAATACATTGTGTATTGGCTCAATCAAGCACATCAACATACATGTTTTCAGCAAGTAATTTTCCAATTCTTATGTCTTGTATACTTTGTTTTTTGTTTTGCCATCCTTGATTCCTTATCCCTCACCCTCTGCCATGTCCCACCCTCCTCCCACATTGTCTCTGCTATCCATGGTTGCTTTCTATGCCTTCCCCCCCCCATATAATTGATTTGCTAATGAACTTAATTAGTCTAAATATATACAATAGCTAGCAGAGCTGATATATACCTATACATGAACCCAAGTCTGACTTTAGGCATAAACCCCAGTGAGTAGAATGAACATATTATAAAGTAGTACCCAGCTGGGGCTATATAGCTTACTGCAGTCATCAAATATGCATTTTTTTTTTAAATTTCGATATGAACAGTTTTACCGTTTTTTTTTTTCTCCTGCAACTTTTTTTTTAATTACTTAACATTCATTCCCTGAGCATCATCACAACGTACTAAATGTGGTTTCCCATCTAGAATAAACTGCATAGTGGCTTAATCATGCATGTTATTATCAATAATATTCCATTTCTACTTTCATACATATGTATATGTATATATATGTTTTTTACTCCATGTTTAACCCTCTGCCCTTTCCCACTCTCTTATTACACTATCTCTGCTATATACAGTTGTCTTCCATTCCTTTTTCCCCAACATTTTGTTGATCACACAATATCATAAGTAATCTAACTACTTTCAGCAAGTAATTTCAAGAAGAGTAGTTTTGAACTGGTAATGATATTTCCTTGAAACTTAAAGCCTAGAAACAGGTTAGTATTCTGTTCAAATAGTAGGTACATGCACCTATCAACAGCTCAAGACAGGACAAAGATCCTTTAAAACCGGAAAACAAAGCTTAGGAGAAAAGCAGCAATAATTCAGTCAAGTCACAGAATGTTGTTTCATCGGTTCAGTCTCATGTACTTAATCTTTCTTCTGTTAAGGTTCAATCTTCCAGATTGAATTCTGGGATATAATATTCATCTCCAAACATTGTCCCTACAATTAAGTTGCCCATTTTCTTAGTTTTTGAACTCTTATTTCTGTGTGTCTGCATTTAATTTTACTGACATAGCACTCCCTTAAGAACTTCTTGGAGATCTGGTCTGGTGCTGGTAAATTCTTTCAGGTTTTGTTTATCTGGGAAAGTTCGTGTCTTTTCTTCCCAAATGAATGATAACCTTGCTGGGTACAGAATTCTTGGTTGAAATTGCTTTTCCCTTAATACTTTCAATATATTTTCCTATTCTCTCCTCGCTTGCATTGTTTCCGATGAGAGGTCTGCCGTTAGTCTGATGGGATACCCTTTGTAAAAGGTAACTTGCCTTTTTTCTCTAGCCAGTCTTAGTATCTTGTCTTTGTCTGTGGTTTTGGTCAATCTGGCTATAATGTGTCTTGGTGAAGATCTTCTTGGGTTGATTCTGTTTGGGGTCCTCTGTATTTCTTGGGACTGAATCTTTGAGTGCCTCTCCAGGTTTGGAAAGTTTTCTTGCAGGATTTCATGGAATAGATTATCAATGCCCTTATGAGTCTCTTCACCCTCTGGGATGCCTGTTATCTGGATGTTTGGACGTTTAATTGTATCTAGTACTTCTCACATATTATTCTCAAATTTTTGAGCCATTTTCTCAGTCTTCATGGTGGATTTTTCTAGGCCAGCCATTTTCTCTTCTACATTTGAGATTCTATTTTCTGTATGATCTAGTCTGCTTTTAATACTTTCAAGGGAGATTTTGACTTCTTGTATTATAGCCTTCATCTCTAACAGTTCCATCTGATTCTTTTGTAAAGTGTGAAATTCCTCTTTTAGATCTTGCATGAATTTCCTCACCTCCTGGAACTCTTCAACTCCTTTCTCCTTCCTCTTCAGCAGTTCCTTGTCTCTCTTCTCTTCCATCTCTGTTAGCTTTGCCATTATGAATGTTCTGAATTCTTTATCAGACATTTCCATGATTTCCATTGAACTGTGTGTGGATGAAGAGGAGCTATCTGTTTCCCTTGTGGGAGAGTTGTTTTCCTGCTTCCCCATATTTCTTGTGGTCCTGCAGCAATTTCTAGTCATCTGGTGGATGGTCAGTTTCTTCCCAAACTCGGAAGTTCATACATGCGGGTTTTGTATGCTGGAGGCCCAGTGATCAGTGGGACATCTTCCTTTCTCCCAAGATGGCTAGATCGCAGGAGCCGTGGAGCTGTCTGTCTGTCTCTTGAAGAAGGGCTGTTCACGCGGGTTTTGTATGCTGGAGGCCCAGTGATCAGTGGGACATCTTCCTTTCTCCCAAAATGGCTAGATCGCAGGAGCCATGGAGCAGTCTGTCTGTCTCTTGAAGAAGGGCTGTTCACACGGGTTTTGTATACTGGAGGCCCAGTGATCAATGGGACATCTTCCTTTCTCCCAAAATGGCTAGATCGCAGGAGCCATGGAGCTGTCTGTCTCTTGAAGAAGGGCTCGCAGACATAATATTTAATGAAAGAAATCAGATCTATAAAGGATATACAATGGATAACAGTCATGATGAAGTGACAGAGAACAAATTTACCCTCCAAACTTAAAAAATATTAGAATAATGGCTACTAATTATTATGAGAAGAGAAACAAACAAGGTGATCCCTTATCTTATATATTGGATCATCAGAAAAGTTATGACACATTTCTGTCTAGAAAAATATAGAAAGCTACATCATGACTTCTTTTTTTAATTAATTAATTAACGTTCATTCCCTGAGCATTGTCACAGCATACAAAATGTGATTTCCCACCCAGAATATACTGCATAGTGGCTTAATCATACATGTTATCTTCAAGAATTTTCCATTTCTAGTTTTATATACACACACACACACACACACACATACATATATATATGTATGTATATTTCCCCCATTTTTCACCCTCTGCCATTCCCCATCCTCCTCTCACACTATCTCAGGTGTCTATAGTTTTTTTCCATTCCTTTTTTTCCCTACATTTTATTGACTTACAAAATTTCTTAAATAATCTAACTACTTTCAATAGCAAGTTCAGCTGGTATATACATATCTGTGAATACATGTCTAACTTTAGGCATGAAACTCTGAGTAGAATGAATATATTATAAAGTAGGACCTAGCTGATGCTATATAGCTGACTGCGGTCATTAAATAGGTACTTTTTAATGTCAGGAAAAGCAGTTCTAGTTTTAATAATTCAAAGAAATGCTAAGGAACTTTGCTTAAAACTTAAAGCCAGGGGGACCAGCAGTTGGTATAATGGGTATGTCGCTGGACTCCCATGTAGTTGATGGCAGTTTGAGTCCTGGACCCAGTGGATTAAACTCACGCTGGGCATGTGTGCATGCGTGCCCAAGATCCCGAGAAGAGAATAGAGGAGAAGGGATTGCGGTATGGCCATCCCTTCTGGGGGGTGATTTCTCACTTTCTGTCTCTTTGTCTCTCTCTGTCTTTCTGGCGAGTGCACGCCACCCTATAGCAAGAACCTCTACAAAACAAAACAAAACAAAGCAAAACAAAACAAAACAAAACTTTAAGTCAGGAAACAGGTTAGGATTCTGTTCAAATAGTAGGTACATGAACTTATCGGCAGCTCAAGACAGGACAAAAATTCTTAAAACTGGAAAACAAAGCCTAAAAGAAATTCAGCACTGTTTTAGTCAAAAGCCATAAAACTCTCTTTCAACAGTTCAGTATCATGTATTTAATTTATATTCTATTGTGGATCGATCTTCCCAATTAAATTCTGGGACATAATATTCAACTCCAGACTTGTCTCTATGATTAAATTGGCCATTTTCTTAGTTTTTGAAGTCTTATTTCTGTGTATCTGTATTTAATTTTCCTGGTATAGCACTCCCTTGAGAACTACTTGGAGATCTGGTCTGGTGTTGGTAAATTCTTTCAAGTTTTGTTTATCTGAGAATGTTCTTGTCTTTTCTTCCCATATGAAGGATAATCTTGCCGGGTATAGTATTATTGGTTGAAATTACTTTTCCCTTAACATTTTGAGTATATTTTCCCATTCTTTCCTCGTTCACATTGTTTCCAATGAGAGGTCCACTGTTAGCCTGATAGGATATCCTTTGTAGGTAACTTGTCGTTTCTCTCTTGACAATCTTAGTATCTTGTCTTTGTGGTTTTGGTCAATCTGGCTATAATGTGTCTTGGAGAAGATGTTCTTGGGTTGATTCTGTTTGGGGTCCTTTGTATTTCTTGGGACTAGATCTTTGAATGCCTCTCTAGGTTTGGAAAGTTTTCTTACAGGATTTCATGGAATAGATTATCAATGCCCTTATGAGTCTCTTCGCCTTCTGTGATACCAGTTATCCGGATGTTTGATGGTATCTAGTATTTCTTGTATATTATTCTCATTTTGGGGGCAATATTCTCAATCTTCATGGTGGATTTTTCTAGGCCAGCGATTCTACTTTCTATATCTGAGATTCGATTTTCCGTATGATCTAGTCTGCTTCTAATACTTTCATGGGAGGTTTTGACTTCCTGTATTATGGCCTTCATCTCTAATGAGCCCATTTGATTCTTTTTTATAGTGTGTATTTCTTTTTTTAGATATCACAAGAATTTCCTCACCTCCTGGAACTCATCTGCTCCTTTCTCCTGCCTCTTCTGCAGTTCATTGTCTCTCTTCTCTTCCATCTCTGTTAGCTTTATCACTATGAATATTCTAAATTCTTTATCTGACATTTCCATGAGTTTCATTGTACTGTCTGAGGATGAAGAGGAGTTATTCTTTTTCCTTGGAGGAGAGGTATTTTCTTGCTTTCCCATATGTCTTGTGACCATTCAGTGATTTCTAGTCATCTGATGGATGGTGCATTTCTTCCTAATTCTTGAAGTTCAATCTGAGCATTCAGAAGCATGCAGGAAGAGGTGATCTGCAATCTCTCTTTCATTACGTTTTCACTCTTTGTGCTTCAGATTCAGTGGGAATAGAGGAATATTCTGACCCTAATCGTATTCAGATGTTTGGATCCTGTTCACTTGGACCTGTCTAGACAGTGTGTAGAGGCCACTAGAAATGAATCTGGAAGTATAAGTCTCAGCAAAAAAATCTTCATTTTTAGTCAAGGAAACCAATATTTCACAGCTCAAGTTGGCATCCATCTCCCAAACTTTCTTTTGTAAAAAAAAATTTATACATTTTTAAGGGTGAATATTTCATTGTAGTGAATATGCCACATTTCATTTATCCATTCATGTTTATGAACATATGTGATGTTTCTACCTTTTGGCTATTGCATATAGTGCTGTTATGAACATTGGTATTGTCATCTTTTTTATTATAGCCATCCTAGTGGATGCAAAGTATTAATCTCATTGTGGTTTTCACTTACATTTTCCTAATCACTAATGATGTTGAGCATCTTTCCATGTCCTTATTGGTCATTTGTTTGTCTTCTTGGGAGAAATTTTTATTCAAATCCTTCACTCATTTTTAACAGGTTATTGTCATTTATAGTTGGAGTGTAACAATTCTTTATACATTCTGGATACTACTTCCTTATCAGATATATATTTTACAAATAGGATTTTTTAAAGTACATTATTGTAGTAGTAGTTGTACATGCTAAAGATAATAATTTGGAAAAATATAAGAAAGTATATAAACAAAAATATGAGATATTAATTTTACCAGTCAGAAGTGACCACTGTTAATATTTTGTACATGTCATTTATTTTTTCTAGGCATGTATCCATGTATTTTTAAATACAGTCATGTGCCACTTAATGATAGAATACGTTCCAAAAAATGTTCATGAGGCAGTTTTGTCATACAGACATTATAGAATGTATTTACTATAACTTTGATGATATACCCTGTTGTATACCTAGGCTATATGGTAAAGCCTATATGATTCTTATGATAGTACCATCATATATGCACTCTGTTGTTGACTAAAATGTCATTATGCAACACAACAATTGAAACTGTTCTCAATGTACAGCTCCCCTTTTCACTTATTATCATATCATGGACATTTTGACAGAACATGGGTTTTTTTAACATTTCAAAAACATCTTGAGTGTCTGTTCCATGTCATGTTTTTGGGTCAGACCTGGGGCTGCACAATGAACCTTCTACAGTGCTTCCTTTGAAAGAATTGCAGCATGTTCAGTTGAACAGATAGGTATACCTGTAGTTACAAATATGGGATGATAGGTATTAAGGCTTCAAAATGCTACATCTGGACATAACAGGAGGTACCTAGTCCACCTTAGAGATGTCTAGAAAAGACTTCCTGGCAGAGGTACAAATGGAGCTAATTGTTGAAATTAATCTAAGTAGACAGAAGGAACTACATTTGTAAATGTGTAGAACCAAGGGTGATTGTAGTGTGTGCCAGGAACCACACAGAGTTAAATATTCCCAAAGCTCTGTGTGCATGTTGGGGAGTCAGAGCAAGGCAGCTGGCGAGGCAGCAGGGACTGGAGTATGAAGTGCTTTGGGATCATCATGAGAAGTGTGGGGTTTATCCTAATACCAGTGGAGAATCTGGGGGAGGGACTGTAGCAGGGCCAAGGTAGTGAGTAGAACATCCTGGAATGATGTTGGATGTGACAAGGAATGTCCAAGGACTGTGGAAATGAGCCTTTCAGAATCAGTGGAAAAGCCCAAGGAAGGACTTCCTTCCCAGATAGGGCTGCCTAGGAAGAGCCCTGAGTAGCCTCAAGATCTCTTGATGGCTAGAGAAAAAAGCCTGTCTTTTACTGCTGTGACCTGGCAGGATCAGAGACCTCAGCTCTGCCAGTGAAGGGATCCTGAGCCAGTAACACACCTCACCTCTGATGAATGGAGCTGGGTCATTAGCCACTGGTGCTTTCACTACAAGAGTCTGTTAACAGGGAGCGGCTAGTGCTATTGAAGGCTCTAAGGCAGTGATTATCTTTTCTCAGAAAATACACATTTTGCATAATGTTTGGGGGTGGTTACAGTCCCCAGGATGCCTGTTCTTGGACCTCAGGTTGAGAACTATGGTCCAAGGAATTTTGTTTTTCACCTATTGTTAACTTCCTATTTAGCTAAAGTTTGTTGAAAGATGTGGGTTTCAGCTTTGTTAACTATCATTTGTCATTTTGGTAATAAGATAACATTTTGATTTTACTGTTGTGCTACTTTAATTGTCTCTGAAGAGACTTTTAAGTTTTTTCTCGTTTATTAGAAAAAGGTAAACTAATAAAGGATTCTTATTTTTCTCTCTTTCATTTTATTAGGAATGATCAGCATTCCAGTTTTTCAAAGGTAAAGAATTTTCATGCTGATGGATTCCAAAAACCTACACATTTTATAAAATCAAATTTTAGAAAATTTATTCAGAAACCTTACATGGTAAGACTGCTGTTTCAAAATTTTCATTTTTTGTACATTTTCTTTCTCATTTATATTTACATGTACAGAGATCAATAATATTTTTCATAGTGTTTATAATTATTCATTAAGTACATGTTGAGGTTTAAAGTTAATGACCCCCCCAAAATTATGATTTCATATTTGATTTGGTAGAGTTTTATTACATTTATTATAGCAATAGCTTTCTTAAGATTTTTTGGGGGAACAGCTTTATTAAGATATTATTTACATGCCATTTCAGGTGTATAGTTTAACAATTTTTTTAGTGAATTTACCAAGATTTGTAACTATCACCATAATTCAGTGTTATAATATTTTTATTGCCCACTAAGAGCCTTTATGCCTGTTTAATTATTCCCTGCTCTCATCCCCAGCCAACCAATAATGTACTTTATGTTTTACAGATTTGCCTTTGTGTACGGCAGTTCACAAAATGGCAATTGGCTTCCATAAAAAAAAAAAATGAGCAAGTAATGACTAGATATTATAGAAGCCAATGTATGTTTGTCACCTAGTTTCAGTAGTAATATCCCATCACTTTATCATATTCTTTTTTTTATTTATTTGCCAGAGGACATGTGCCCTTGAAGGAGAGAGACAGAGGGAGAGGAGAAGTGAGAAAGCATCCCCCATGGGGAATAGTCACACCATAATCCCTTCTCTTTCATTTCTTCCTCCTTTCAGGATTTTGGGCATGCACATACACGTGCCTGGCATGTTTTCTCAAACTGCCAGGTCCAGAACTCAAACCACATAGTCGGCCATGTGGGATCGAGCTGCCCTACCCACCATGCCACTAACTGGGCTCCATGTTCTTTTTCTTTTTTTTCTTTTTTTCCTCTTTTTTAGGTTTTTGCCATGGGGTGTGTGCATTCACCGGAGTGAGACAGTGAAAGGGACAGTGAAAAATCACCACTGGCGGGATGGCCATGCTGTAATCCCTTCTCCTCCATTCTCCTCTCTGGATTTTGGGCATGCACACACACATGCCTGGTATGAATTTTAAGCCACTGAGTGTAGGACTCGAACCCTAGTCAGCCATGTGAAAGTCCAGAGCCTTAAACACCACACCCACTGCTGCCCCCCGATATTCCTTTTTTCAAGAAACAAGTTACGGGAACCAGAAGTTAGCGTAATGGCTATGTCGCTGGACTCCCATATAGTCGACCGCGGTTCGCGTCCCGGACCCGGTGGCTTAAAACTCACGCCGGGCGCATGTGTGTGCATGCCCAAGATCCCAAGAGGAGAATGGAGGAGAAGGGATTGCGGCGTGACCATCCCCCCTGGGGGGTGATTTCTCGCTTTCTGTCTCTCTGTCTCTCTCTGTCTGTCTGGCGAGCGCACGCGCCCTATAGCAAAAATTTCTCCCCCCCCCCCAAAAAAAAGAAAGAAATAAGTTACTAGGTCCTGTCTATATTCAAAGGGAGAGCTCATTGGTAGGGTCATGGAGAGCCATGTCAGTAGCCGCCTAGCATAGTCATCTCTCCACAGAAAGTGGAAAGAATGGAAGGTTATATGACTGTTGATTTTAGAGGAAGGACACTGTCTTGAAAATGGGTCTCACTTTTCTGTTCCTGCCAGAGGATTTGGGTTCTTCATTGTTACAGAATTACCAACATAATTCTTTGTCTTATTTCTGATACTTTCCCAGCCATGGTGGAAGCATCACCTCAAATCAGATATTTGAGTGAGCAAAATCTGCCTCCTGCAATGTTAAGGATTTGTATTATTAGACCATAGGAACCTTTTAGCAACCCCTAATAGTAGTGGCCTTTTTTTCTCTTCTGGATGCCTGAATAAATGCTATATTTATAGTCCATTTTCTTAAAGTCACCCATTGTGTTATATGAGAATATTTCTTGTTTATACTTCTCACAGGCATGAACGAAACTAGCCCCTCACAAACTCAGATGGGTCATATGAAGGAAGGATATGTGTATGTGTGCACTTGTACAGCTAAACTCCATGCTCCCTGCTTTGTGTTCTTAATCCTACATTTAAAATGTGTTTTTTAAATGGTAAAAAAAAGCTTTAAAGTATATTAACCCATGCTAATACTTTTTTAATGCAGAATTATACTATGCAGACAAAAGACATCATTACTCACAAACCATTTGAAGTTGAGGGAAACGATCAAAACACAAGAGGCTTTAAAAGACCTTTTAAGGTATCAAGTGTTATTTTCCATTTAATTTTGGCTTTGAGTTTGTGCTTTGGAAATAACGTTCTAAGTGTTAGTAAATTAAAAGCTCTTTTTATGATATTCTTTCAAATAGTAGTTATGAACTAGTATTTCTGGGCATTCTTGTTTAAATATAACCAGTTTAATAATGACCCCTTTCCTCAGGACTTGATTTTCCAATATTTTTTACCCGTGGATCCCTTTTTCACATATTACATAGAAATACAGAACATAAATTACATACAGGTGGAGTGGCTGTAGGTGGAGAGGCAGGCAAGGTCCCAGACTCCCCCCTTACGCTTTCCCCATTACCTCTAAAAACAGAGCTGGAAAGTTTTCTCCAGGATTCACAGTTGAAAATCTCTGCCCATAGACATGTAAACCTCACAGGCCTTCCAAATCGTCAAAGTGCTAGTTCACACAGCTTTTTTTCCCCCCAGTGCCAGAGAGAGAGGAAGAGGAAGAAATCATCCTCCAGCAGAGCATGGTTATAGTCATGCTGTAATCTCTTTTCCTCCATTTCCCCAACCTCTTGGGATTTGGAACACACATGTATGTGGACCTGGTGTATTTTTCTCTTCTTTTATTTTTTAAAGAATTATTTTATTCAACTTTATTTATTTACATATTTTAATTTGACCAGAGAGAGAGAAAGAGAGAAAATGAGAAAGCAAGCTGCCAGGTCCGGGACTCAAACCACAGTTGACCATGTGGAAGTCCAGCGCCCTTAACCACCATGCCACCTACCAGCCCCAACACCTGGTGTATTTTTCAAGCCACAGGGGTCTGGATTTATATTGTTGTTGGCCATGTGGGATCTGATTCCCTTAACCACTAGGCCATGGGGCTATCCCCAGACAGTTTTTTTTAAGCATATTTTATTGCATTGTAACTATTTGTACATCTATATATGTGATGTAAATGATAGTTTTGTTTTTGTTTTTGTTACTTTTAGTTTTGCTATAGGGCATATACACTCACTAGAGAAGGAAAGTGAGAAATCACCCTGCTTTGTGTTCTTAATCCTATATTCAAAGTGTGTTTAAATGTAGGATTAAGAACACAAAGCAGGGTACAATCCTGCAATCCCTTCACCTCTGTTTTCCTCTTAGTATATTGGGCATGCACACACATGCACCTGACATAATCCTCAAGCAACTGGTCCTGGACTCAAACCAGTCAGTCAGTCATGTGAATCTAGCATCTTAACCTCTATGCTGCCTGCTAGCCCAGTGGTAGTTTTTAGTCAACCAACATGTTTGATTATTCAGAACACCTCATCCCTCAAACATGGAATTTGAATTATAGTACAAAGTATTGTGTTTCTCTTTCCTTGCTCTCAAAAGTTGTGGAGATTTTAAAATCCATTTTGATTGAATTTCTTGCTTGTGATAGGTACTTTATTCAGATTTTTCACTGTATGTCATCTCTTTCCTCTTCTCCCAAAGGAGAAAGCAAAGAATTTGAGCTTTGTTTCTGAAAGTAGCAGGCAAGCTTGATAGAGTATTTAACTCATTGGGAGGACTATTAAAATCTTGTTAAATATCTTGTTAAAATCTACTTTTTACATGAATTGGATTAATTTAAAGCCAGATAGTAATCACCTTATTAAATAAGTAAAAATGGACCATATCAATCTTAAGATTAGTTGTAAATGAGATGATGAGTATGCTAATTACTCCAAATGAATCATTACATATTGTACTGTAAAATCATATTATACCCCCACAATTATATGTAATTATTATATGCTAATAATAATAAGACTAGCTCTAATGTGTCAACTTTGTGTAGATAGTCTTCACAAGATACAGTGTCTCATTTTAATTCTGAAATTTTCTGTAACTCTAAGAAAATAATTGGAAAATAAATCTTGCATAAATAAGTCTTACATGTTTCATTATGTATGATATACCCATTTATTTATTTTTTAATTTGCTAGAGGATGTATGTGCTCACTGGAGAGAGACAGAGACAGAGAGAGAAGAAAAATGAAACGGCATCCCCATAGGGGATGATCAATGCCGCAATCCTTTCTACTCCTTCTCTTCTGTCTTTTGGGATGTTGGGCATCCACAGACATGTCCCTTGTGTGTTTTTCAAGCCACTGGGTCCAGGACTCAAACAGCACAGTCAGCCATGTGGGATCCAGCTACCTTAACCACCAGACCACCGCCTGGCCCGACATACTCATTTCTAAAATAATTGTGAAAAGAGGATTCCACTTAGGTTTTATAATTATGCCATTGTACTACACCATTTTTACATTTGTTTTTCTATTACTGCTCATGATCTGTTTCTTGTTCTTAAGTACTTTGAAAATGGACCTTAAATAAGCAAAAAGAACTAAATTTTGAAAAGATTAAAATCTATTTCTGTGGCCAAGTCTGAGAATTATTATAGAACCTAAACATTGTCTAAAAGTTAATCAGGCCATAATTGTAAAGCCATAATTCAGTTTAACACATGCATGGCTTTCATTAAATTAGGAGCTTCATGTTTTACATGCTTTGAGTCAGTTCTCCCTTTCACAACCTCACAATTGTCCCCTTTTAAAAAAGCGGCAGCAGCTCCGCAATAACAATTCACCAGACAAAGGCCCAATTTCTTCCTTCTGGCATTACCTTAGTTGCTGGCTAATCTGAACTTGTCATCAGGAACCAAGTAGTGTTTAAAGAGACCTTTTATTTAAGGTATGGATTGTAGTGTTTGTAAACAATTTTATTAACTTCCCTAGAGGCTGTGTGTTTAAAAACCAATCTTTTGAGTACTATTCTGATTTTACAAAAGGAAAAAAGAGAAAGAGAGAGCACATTTGGTGATAAATTTAGTATGCCTTGGTTTCTTTTTAAAAAATCTTTTAAAATTATAATGCACTTAATCACTGTACATCTTTACAGTGTACAGAATGATCTTTCCCATTATGAATACAGTGCTTATTCGTCAAGTCAGATACTATCATATACATCATCCTCAACAAATAACTGTTCTTTTTCTGTCTGTTAAATGTGTCTTTTTTCCCTGATCCCTTCCCTCTCACCCACTATTACCCATCTCCTCTTATACTGTCTCTAATATCTACAGTTACCCCTCTGCTGTTATATCCAATCTTTCAGTTTTTGCCATAGAGTGCAGATATTTGGTATATATTATAATATTGGGGACACATGCAATGCCTCTGTTTTATACTCTGGCTTGCTTCTCTTAGCATTAAATGTTGCATATTCATTCACTTTGTATCAAATTGTTTTTTATGGCTGAGTAGGATTCCATAGTGTATATGTGCCACATTTTTTCAATCCATTTATCTGTTCTTAGTCATTTGGGTTGATTCTATGTCTTGGAAATTGTGAATAATGCTGCATTAAACATGGATGTGCAAGTATTTTTCCAACTGAGTGTATTCCTAACCTTCGGGTAGATATCCAGAAATGAAATTGCTGGATCACATGGTAGTTCTGTTTGTGGGTTTTTGAGGAACCTTCATATCACTTTACACAGTGGCTGTACTAATTTTTATTCCCACCAACAGTATAGGAGAGTTTCCTTTTCACCACAGTCTCGCTGGTACTTATCTTTTTTTTTTTTTTTTTTTTTTTTCCCATCTTTGTCATTCTGACTGGGGTTAGGTGGTATCTCATTGTGGTTTTGATGTGCATCTCCGTATGATAAGAGATGTGAGCATTTTTATATGCTTTTTGGCCATTCATATGTCTTCCTTGGAGAATTATCTGTTGCCCATCTTTTAATTGGATTGTTTATTTTATGTATTTTTGTATTTTTTCTGTGGGTAAGCCTCTTGATCTGCCTATATATTCTAGTTATCAGTCCTTTATCTGAAGCATAGTTTGCAAATATATTCTCCCATTCCATGAGTTGTCTCTTTACTCTAATTATTGTTACTTTTGCTGTGCAGAAGCTTTCTAAAAAGCCTGATGTAATCCCACTTGTCTATTTTTGGGATTATCACCTGTACTTTGGCGATCTTATTTAAGTCTTGACCTACTCCAATGTCTCCAAGATTTTCTGCTCCATGTCCCTCCCCATCATGATTTCCACCAGTAATATTACAGTTTGAAGTTTTACATTTAGATCTTTGATCCATTTCAAGTTGACTTTTGTTAATGGTGAAAGATAAGGGTCCAGTTTCATTTTTCTGCAGGTAGGTAACCAGTTTTTCCAGTACCATTTGCTGAACAGATTTTCTTTTCCCTACTGTGTTGTCTTGGGCCCTTTGTCAAAAATCAGTTGTCTGTATGTTGTGAGGTTTATTTCTGGGTTCCCTATTTTTCATTGGTCTACATGCCTGTTTTGTGCCAGTACCATGCTGTTTTGATTATCGCAGCTTTGTAATATGTTTTGAGGTCAGGAAGTGAGATGTCTCTTACTTTATTCTTTTTATACAGTATTGCTTTGGCAATACAGGATCTTTTATGATTCCAGATAAATTTTATGATTTTTTTTCTATTTCTGTGAAGAACAACTCTGATAACTGGATTAGAATTGCATTAAATGTGGCTTCGTTTTGAAGGCACAGAATTTACAGCTTTTATTCTGACCTGTCCCTACCCAATAAATGAACACTGGTCAAGTCTTTAGCCATTTAAGCTAAATACTGCTTCTGATCTTCATGCTTGGAGGGATTTTCTTCAGTCTTCATAGAGACTCCTATTGGCAAAATCAGGACTAGCTACTCATCAAGTGCACAGACTGGTGTCTCCACAAAATCATCAGCCCCTAAAAATAAAGGGGTGGGTTTGTTTAGTTTTCATACTTTGCATAAAGTATTAGGTATGAGTGTTGTTGCATGAATTCAGAAAAATTTTATAGTTCTGTGAGTGTGTTGGGCCACCAAAGTTCTTTTCTTTTCTATGACATCTCCTGACTTCTTGGAATTAGATCTCCTAATATTGAATTTATGCTGAACTTGTACTTACTAAGTTTAATTTTGCTTAGAGTTTGTCTTCATATGGTTTCCCTTTATTTCTATAGGAGATTTTTTTAAGAAAGATTTTTGCTATAGGGCATGTTCACTTGCTGGAGAGATGGAGAGAGACAAAGAGACAGAAAGCAAAAAATCACCCCCCCCCCAGGGCAGATGGCCATGCCACAATCCCTTCTCCTTCATTCTCCTCTCAGGATTTTGGGCACACACACACACGTGCCTGGCATGAGTTTTAAGCTTCTGGGTCCAGGACTCATACTGCAGTTGACTATAGGGAGTCCAGTGATGTTAACCATTATGCCATCTGCTGGTCCCTCTATAGGAGAAATATTTTTAAAAGAATTATTTATTTATTTATTTATTTTTATTTGACCAGAGAGGGAGTGAATGTGTGTGTGTGTGTGTGTGTGTGTGTGTGAGAGAGAGAGAGAGAGAGAGAGAGAGAGAGAGAGGAAGAAAGCAAGCTGCCAGATCCAGGACTTGAACTGTGGTTGGCCATGTGAGAGTCCAGTGCCCTTACCACCACACCACCTACTAGCCCTTCTATAGGAGAATTTTAATGAATGATTTTTGGGAGAAATCCCATTGGTACTCAAGAGCTAAACGTAGCCTCTTTCAGTGGGTTAAGAATAGGTAAGTTTTAGGGGCCGGCAAGTGGCATAGTGGTTAAAGGTGCTGGACTCTCACATGGCTGACCACGGTTCAAGTCTTGTACCTGGTGGCTTGCTTTTTCACTTCTTCTCTCTCTCTCTCTGTCTCTCTCTAATCAAAACTAGAAAATAATAATGATAATAATAATAAATGAAGTTAAATAAAAATAGTTCTTTAAAAAAAAGAATAGGGGGAACCAGCAGTTAGCGTAATGGCTATGTCGCTGGACTCCCACGTAGTCGACCGCGGTTCGCGTCTCGGACCCGGTGGCTTACAACTCACGCCGGGCGCGTGTGCGTGCGTGCCCAAGATCCCAAGAGGAGAATGGAGGAGAAGGGATTGCGGCGTGACCATCCCCCCGGGGGGTGATTTCTCGCTTTCTGTCTCTATGTCTCCCTCTGTCTGTCTGGCGAGCGCACGCGCCCTATAGCAAAAAACCTCTCCAAAAAAAAAAAAAAAAAAAAAAAAAAAAGAATACGTAAGTTTTAAAACTTACTAGGGTAGAAATAGTTTCCATCTATGAATCTTTGGACCAATTTTCCTTCTGTTTTAGATTATTCATGGAAGATGCTTGGAAATGCAGGTGGGCATCAAGAGTGTATGATATAGTAGGATGAGGGAAGGATATTTTTAGACTTGTTTTGGAAGGTTTGGAGAGGATTGATTCTTGACTGACAAAACTGAAGACTCCTTCCTTCTCCATCCCCTAGCGGGAATTAACAAGGGACCATCCCTCTTTTTTTTTTTTTTTTTTTTTTTTTTCTTTTTTTGGAGAGGTTTTTGCTGTAGGGTGCTTGCGCTCGCCAGACAGACAGAGAGACAGAAAGCGAGAAATCACCCCCCGGGGGTATGGTCACGCCACAATCCCTTCTCCTCCATTCTCCTCTCGGGATCTTGGGCACACACGCACACGCGCCTGGCGTGAATTTATGCCACCGGCTCTGGGACTTGAACTGCGGTCGACTACATGGGAGTCCAGCGACATAGCCATTACACTAACTGCTGGTCCCGGGACCATCCCTCTTATTAACTAAATTCATTGTCTTCATATACCAATAGTGAGCAGGCCAGAAAATGGTCTTTATTTTTGAGAGAGAGAGAGAGAGATTTTTGCTATAGGGCACATACACTTGCTGGAGAAAGAGACAGAAAGTAAGAAATCACCCCCCAGAGGGGTTGTAATGCCACAACCCCTTCTCCTCCATTCTCCTCTTGGGATTTTGGGCATGCATGTACACATACCCAGTGTGATTTTCAAACTGCCAGGTCTAAGAATTGAACTGTGGTCAGCCACATGTGAGTCTATCACCTTAACCAGCATGGAACCTGCTGACCCTGGAAATGGTCTTTTAAAATATCACTCACATTTACTGTTATTTTTTTGTGTGAGAAAGATTGGCTTGAAGGTATTGACAGAAATAAAGTTAAATTTTTGATTCTTAAGTAAATATTGATACTTAATATTTTTTCTTCCTCATTGGAATTTGACATATCTCACTATAAATCAAAAGAATAATGTTAGCATATCAGAGGTTTTGAAAATTGTACTTTTTAGCATGATAAATTTTAAAAATTAATTCCAGGGTTTTTTTATTTGTTTGTTTTTTGTTTTGCATTTTTTTGGTCATAGGGCATGTGCATTCACCGGAGAGAGACAGATAGTGAGAGGGAAAGTGAGAAATCACTCCCCAGGGGAGCTGATCACACAGCAATTCCTTCTCCTCCATTCTCCTCCTGGGAATGTGGGCATGCACACACAGGTGCCTGGCATGATTTTTAAGCTACTGGGTTCAGATCTAACTGCAGTCGGCCATGTAGGAGTCCAGTGCCTTAACCACCGTGTCACCTGCTGGTCCCTCAAATTCTTTCGGCAGTTTTTAAAATTGGTTTCATACAAAGATTTTTTTAAAAAATCGGTATATTTTAAAAGCTAGAAAGCTAATTTGAGGGAAATGTACTTTTACTATCATTAGTGACCCTTTCCCTTTTAGTATTTATAGTGCCTGGAATCAAGGGCAGCTCTCAACACTGGCAGTTTCTTATCTGTTATACTAGTAGAGTAGATTTGGAAGCTGCAATTTTAACATTTAATTTTTTTCCTTTGCAGAGCAACTTTAGAGGTAGCAGATTCCAGCCCCAATATAAATCAGGCCTAGTACAGAAGAGCTTGTACATTCAGGCTAAATATCAGCGTTTACGGTTCGCTGGTCCAAGAGGATTTGTCACAAATAAATTCAGAGAAAGATTACTGAGGAAAAAAAAGGTTAGTTGGATTATGATTCTTTAAAGGTGTTGGGTGGCTTTTGAACTCCTAAGATATTTATGTTCATTAGATAAATTGGGCTTTTCATTTAATTTTGTTTTAAGAAACAACCTAGATTTTTAAAATGTTCTCATTGCAGGATAGTTGAATGAGAACTTTAAGAAGTAATAGAGCTGTGAGACTATTTGACCTGAAGATGCTTTTAACTATTATACCTTAAGTATTTTGAATATGCCAGCTGATTGAAATTTTTACTTTAGCATTTCTGTTGTGTGGTTAATATTTAAAATGGGAATTCAGGTAAAGACTTTAATATTTTAGTCTTATATAATGTGAATTATCTGAGTTCTAAAAACCATTGAGCTGACTTTAAACATGGTGTCTTCTAGAAATTCATGGAAAGTGTATATTAAGAAAAAACTGCGTGGATTTTTTTTTTCTTTTGCACTACAGTAAACTCAGGCTGGAATTTCACTTTCCACAAACTTTTGCAAGCCCCCACATACTAAATGTTATATATAAAGTCCACTAACTTTTTTCCTCATCCATATACTTTTTATTGTAGTAAAATGTGATAACATAAAATTTGTCATTTTAACTATATAAATTTTAACTATATATTTTAAGTATATAATTCAGTAACATTTAATTGCATTCATAGTACCGTACAATCATCACCACTGTATACTCTCTTTTTTACATTTATTTTTAAATTAATAAGCAAAAATTATATGTATTTATATACAACATGATGTTTTGGTGTATGTATACATTGTAGAATGGCTAAACCAAACTATTTAACATATACATTACCTGACATACCATTTTTTCATGTTAAGACATATTCTTATACTTAAAAATCTCCTCTCAGCAATTTTCAAGTATTAACTGTAGGCACCATAATGTACAATAGATCTCTTAAACTTACTCCTCCTGTCTAACTGAAATTTTGTGTCCTTCGAGCAACAATTCCCCCAGCTACTGGTAATCACCATTTCACTCTCTGTTTCTATGAATGTGACTTTTTTTTAGATTTCACATATAGGTGAGATTATTGGTATGTTATTTGTCTTTCTGTGCCTAGCTTATTTCACTTAACATTATATACTCCAGGTTCATGTTACATTTGCTTTATCCATTTAATCTATGATGGACATTGAGGTTGATTCTATTATACGAATTCAAAGTATCAAAAATTTCTTTACTTGATTACTTAAATTATATACTCCTTTGGTTATAGATCAATTTTATTTAAATTAATCACGTTAGTATTTGAAAATGCAGTGTAAACATGATATAAAATTAATTTCTGCATAACAATTTTATATATGTGTGTGTGTGTGTTTGTGTTTAAAATTTCCTAGAGGGCATGTGCACTTACTGGAGAGGAATGAGGAGAGAGTGGTAAGAAAGCATTTCCTATGGGGGATGGTCACAGCACAATCCCATCTCTATTTCTATTTTTGAGATTTTGGGCATGTACATATATATGCCTAGTGTTTTATAAGCTGCTGACTCTGGGATTTGAACTGCACAGTTGGCCATGTGGGATCCAGCCACTTTAACTGTCATGCCACTGACTGGCCCACAATATTTTAAATGAGAACCATATTATTATTGATATTGAGAAAAGGGTACTTCTCTCTCTCTTTTTTCCCTTTCTTATGTGTATGCACATGCTCTATCATGAATAAAATAAAGTTTTAAAAACAGGTTTCTAATTTCACTATATATGTCTGATTTTAGAAAAACCATCTTGCTCTTTTTTAAAAAATTTTTGCTATAGGGCACATGTTCTGGCCAGAGAGAGACAGAGAGAAAGGGAAAATGAGAAATCATCTCCACAATGGGGATGGCTACACAACAATCCCTTCTCCTCCACTTTCCTCTCAGGATTTTGGGCACACACGCACATGTGCCCAGCTTGATTCTCAAGCTGCTTGGTCCATGAGTTGGCCAGGTGGGATCCAGTGCCTTAACCTTTTAAGAGAGATATTTGCTATATATACACTCACCAGAGAGACAGAGAAAGACAGAGTGACAGAAAGTGGGCAATAACCCCCCCCCCATGGGGATTGACCACGCCTAAATCCCTTCTCCTCCACTCTCCTCATGGGATTTTGGGCATGCATGCACATGTGCCCGGCATTAGTTTTAAGCCACTGGGTCTGGGACTCGAACTGTGGTTGACTACATGGGAATCCAGTGATGTAACCATTCCACTATCTGCTGGTCCCCTACCATCTCTTAAAAAAAAATACAAGTGTAGGGGCCAGTAGGTAGTATGAGAGTTAAGGTGCTGGACTCCCACATGTCTGACTGTGGTTCAATTTCCAGACCTGGCAGATTGAAAATCATGCCAGGCACATGTACACATATGCTCAAAATCCCAAGAGGAGAATGGAGGAGAAAGGATTGCAGTATGGCCATCCCCCAGGAGGTGATTGCTCACTTTCTCTTACTGTCTCTCTCTTCCATGCACACAAGCACACATGCCCTATGGCCAAAACCTTAAAGACAAAAACAAAAAAGTGTAATCAGAATAATTTCCCTTCTTGTAGGTATTACTCTCAGGCTGTGCCAGGGCTTGGCTAGAGATGCTGCTTCTCTTCCTATCTTGTGTGACTAGTTTCTTTTCAGCTGATCTAGATGTTTGTTCCTGGTCATAGGTGGGAGCCTTACTCTTCTCAGGGAAGCTATTCATTGATTTCCCCTCAAAGAGAAAGGCATATTGAGACCATATTCCTTGATTGCAAGATTGGGTTTCTGGTACATGGTATCTCTTTTGCTTCTGTTAACTCCATGCTGAACTTAGAGTTTTAGCTTCACTTAAGTCCATTTTTTTAAAAGAGAGATTTATGCTATAGTGCTCATGTGTTCACTGGAGAAAGAGAGAAAAAGTGAGAAATCACTCCCCCATGGCAGGTGGTGGTGCTGGTGGTGAGGGGATGGCCACGCTGCAATCCCTTCTTTTCCATTCTCCTCTCAAGAGTTTGGGCATGCGCACACATGCACCCATTGTGAGTTTCAAGCCACCAGGGCCAGGACTCAAACTGCAGTCGGCCATGTGGGAGTTCAGTGCCTTAATTGCCATGCTACCTGCTGACCCTAAATTCATTTTTTAAAATAATTATTTATTTAATTTTATTAATTACTATTATTATTATTTTCTAATTTGCCGTAGGGCACGTTCACTCACAAGAGAGAGAAAAAGAGAGGGAAAGTGAGAAAGCAAGCTGCCAGGTCTAGGACTTGAACTGTAGTCAGCTGTGTGGGAGTCCAGCCCCCCAACTACCATGCCACCTGCTGGCCCCAGTCCATTTTTTTTCAACCTCTATCTTTTAGGTGATTTGGGTTCCTGTGTGCTTACCTTACCTGTCTGCTTCAACTTGTACTATATACTCATTGAACTTATTCCATTTCATCATTATTTTCTTTGTCTCAGTTTGCTCAGTTCCTGCTGACCACCTTGTTCTTCCAGACTACATTAACCACCAACCCCACTTCATGACAAATAGAAATCAAACATCAGGCCTTTATCATAGGACATAGAAGTGTGCCCTCAAAGGCGCTAAAACTAATGTTATGAGTCTCCAATCTTTACACTTAAGCTTAGACTTTATGTCACCTAAAATGTAGCAGTTGTAGTTAGGGTCCAGTGTGGAGCACAGCCCTGCCTTCCTGTTGCCTTTTACTGCCATCCAAATGCTCTAGAAGTGGCCCCAACATAGTGGATTTTTAAAAATTAATGTTTACTACTCTCTCAGTGTCTACTATTATTTCTTAGGCCTACCCTTCTGGATGCTGCTTTATGTATTTTTGCATTGTGGCTACTTTGACATGGGCTTTCCCAATCTGGCTACTGTCAGTGCCTGCAAACAAGCCATAGCCAGGCTTTTTATGGGTTTGTATTTGGATGTAGTCCAACTTTACAAGTATAGCATCTAAACACATGCCCTACTATTGGCACCCTACTTGGCAGTTGGGTTCCATCTCCTAATCTTTAGGGAAAGGAATAAGGCACAGCAGCTGTTTTGTTTCTGCCAGATCCAAACTAAGATGCTTAAGGCTAACTTGGCCTTTAAGCTGTCCTGGTAGTAGTATGCTACCTGAAACCCCATTTTGTGTATAAACTGATGGCTTGGACCTGTTAGTCCATTTTACTTCAGTCTTCATGCATAAAGAAAAGAGGTAAAGGCCCTGTATCTTTTATTTCATCCAAGGTTGCTGCCCCTTTCCCTTAAATTATGGATACTTTTGCTTAAATGAAATTACTGGGTTGTAAGGTACCATTTACATAATTTTTTTGTTTTTTTTTTTCTTTTTAAGTGCCAGAGGATATGTGTGCTCATGAGAGAGAAAGAAAGTGAAAGCACTCCCCAATGGGATGTGTTCATACCACAATCCCCTCTCCTCCATTTCTCCATCCTGTCAGGATTTGGGCAATGCATGTGCTTATGTGCCTGGTATGCTTATGTTTTTCAAGCCTCTGGGGTCAGGATTTGAACCATGGTTGGACATGTAGGATCTGGCTCCCTTAATCACCAGGCCACAGGGCTAGCCCTGTATAATTTTTTATCCCAAGCTTTAGCATTAGAAGGAAAGTTGAAGATTCTGCCCTAGAGAGAAACCTTAGTCTGGGCAACATCTCTATACTGTTAATGGCTTTTCGCCTTGCTAAGGAGTTCATTCTTTTGGCACTTATTAGACTACCACCTAGATTAACTAAGGATGTATGATTAATTTATTAATCTAGGTATTCTGAAACTTTTTGAGCCTGAAATGAGATGAATCTATTATTTCCCACATGCCTCAAAGTTCACCAGGACTATTTAGATAGCTCTTTTCTCGACTCCTCACCCCTCTGCCAAGTTGAAATGCCTGGGCTGATCATTCATGGCTTGATGGTCTGGTGTTCCTCTTCTGTAGCACAGTCTGTTATGTGCCATCTGACTATGTGCTTCCTGTCTCAAACATAAAACAGCCTTGGGGACTGGGGATGGCAATCCTAGTTGGGTTCCTAATGTGTTCTCTTCTACTTATCATAATGATAGCAGCTTCCCTAAAACTGCATTGGCTCTATAGTTACCTACAGAGTCATAAGATTTCTCATACAGTGGCAGAAAAGTACAGAACTGAAACTTCCTCATTCATCATGTACTTGTCATATTAATTCCATTCTGACCCCAAGTCCCTTTTACTGGGTGTCTTTTCTCTTGGATTCTGTGCTTGGACTGAGAGAAGAGATGGTTGGAGGAATGTCTAATATTGCCTGAAATAGAGCTCATCTTTTATCCACTAGCATTCAGAAGTACTACCATTAAATATCCTCTACTCTGTCACAGAAAGTTTTCAGAAACTCTTGAGGGTCTGATTTTACACTAGAATATGACAAAGAACCTAGTAACATTGCCACTGATAAACCATCAGCAGTTGTGCATTTGATCAGAAAGGCACAGAGTTCCTTCACATAGTAGCTCCCAATAGTCCTCAGAAGCCTGTAAGAAGTCTAACCACGGATAGAAAGGGAAGAGAAGAGAGGGCATAAAGACAATGCAGGAAGGAAGTTAGAGACTGAGATTTGTGACTTTTGGGGGTTGAAAGAAACCTTGAAAGGCATAGATGACAAAGATAGAACAGGAACCAAGAAAAGAAACTATTATACACCTGCCTTGTCCCCTGAGCTGAAACGTGCCAGGGTACAAAGGAAGATCGTGTAAGGGCATCATCACCTTCGAGCATTTGTCACTTGGAGTGTCTAGTTTTGCAACCTAGTTCTTTGACTTCTCTGTCTTATTTTGTGGTTTTTCTTCCTCCTGCATGCTTTTAAAATGTAAGCATTTCTCAGTGTGATGTTTATTATTCTCTTTTCTCATTACTTCATACTACTTGTCCTTACTTCTTCCCAAGATGTCAGTCATTACCTCTATTGATATCTTGAACCGTGACTACTTTCCAAACCTCCAGTTTTAGCTGCCTCCCAGATACTCTTACATGAACATTCTAAAAGCATCTCAAATTCAGCATGTTCAAAATCAGACTTAAGCATGCTACAGCAAAGAATGCCTTAATGTCACACTAAGTGACAGAAGCCAGACATAAAAGGGCACATACTGTATGTTTCATCAGGGCACATACTGTATGCTTCATTTATGTGAAATGTCCAGAACAAGCAAAGCCATAGACACAGAAAATAGATTAGTAATTGCCAAGAACTTGGAGGCTAGGGGAAAATTGTGAGGGGGTTATGGGGTTATTATTAGTGGGTATGTGGTTTTATTCAGGGGCAAGAAAAACATTCTAAACAATACATTTAATTGACACAAAAATTAAAAGTTATTTGCTGCTGATAAGGTATATGGTAATGTCTTTGTCTTAACTGATATGTACTGTATCCATGCTGGGAAAAACCTTGTTGTACACTCTAGAGATGTAAGTGATTAAATGTAAATAATAAATATTTATTTTTTAAAAACTGCAGTGATTATAGAGTTGCACAACTTTGTGAATATACTGAAAAGCCACTGAGTTGTACACTTTAAGTGAGTAAACTAAATGGTATATGAATTCTATTTCAGTAAAGCTGATAAAATAATATCAAACTTGTTCTTTTCCTCAGACCACTTGTGTCCCTCAGGGTCCATCACTCTCACAGCTAGCCAAGCCAAACTAGAAATTTGTCCTACTGGCCCTCCCCATTCTCCTTTCTACTTTAACTGTTCCAAGTCTTACTTGTATCACTCATTCATGACTTCATTCATTCTTTTCAGTGGCTGTATATTATTTTACTCTGTGGGCATATTATTTATTTTAGTGCTCTTCAAACCTTTCACTCCTGCTCTGAAATTTTGAAGCATTACCTAGATCCTTGCATAATTTTAGATTTTTTTCTTTTAAGTTGTTGTAGAGGGTATAATTTCTGGTATATTATAAACAATGGCAGTCTTAAATAAAACTGTTACATTATTCCTTCAAATCCCTTTAGGGGAACCTGCAAACCACACGGATTTGATAAATAACATGACCTATTTTCTTTTTCTTTTTTTCTTTTTAAATACATAAACAAGCTCTTTTTTTCCCCCTTGATTCTGGACATCATTCTGCTTGCCCCAAAGAATTTTTTTTGAAGTTTTTGCCTTAGGGTGTGTATGCTCACCAGAGAGAGAGAGAGAGAGAGAGAGAGACAGACAGACAGACAGACAGAGACACTGAGAGGGCAAGTGAGAAATTACCCCCCCAGGGGTGATGCCCATGCCATAATACCTTCTCCTTCATTCTCCTCATGAAATCTTGAGTATCCGTGCTCCTGGCATGATTTTCTTTTCTTCTTCTTTTTTTTTTTTTTTTTGGAGAGGTTTTTGCTATAGGGTGTATGCACTTGCCTGAAAGACAGAGAGAGACAGAGAGATAGAAAGCAAGAAATCACTCCCCAGGGGGGATGGCCATACCACAGTCCCTTCTCCTCCATTCTCCTCTCGGGATCCTGGGCACACACGCATACATGGCCAGTGTGAGTTTAAGCCACTGGATCCAGGACTCGAACTGCGGTCGACTACGTGGGAGTCCAGCAACATAGCCATTATGCCAACTGCTGGTCCCATACCTGGCATGATTTTCAACCCTCCGGGTCCAGGACTCAAACTGCAGTCGGCCATGTAGGAGTCTAGTGACATAACTGCTATATCATCTGCTGCCTGCCCCAAAGATTTTTAAATTTAAAAGTATTTTATTGATAACCATTTTTTTTTTTAGGTTTTTGCCTTAGGGCATATGTGCTTTCCAGAGAGAGACAGAGAGAGGGAAAGTGAGAAATCACACCACAAGGGAGATGAATATGCCAAAATCCCTTTTCCTTCATTCTCTTGAGATTTAGGGTATGCACACACAAGCATCCAGCGAGAGTTTCAAGCCACTGGATTCAGGATTCCAACCGCAGTTGGCCATTTGGGAATCCAGTGCTGTAACCACCACACTACCTGCTGGTCCCATCAAATCTTATTTGACATGTATTGTTACTATATTTCTGTGACTATTAGGTGTTAAATAATTCCTCTGGATTGACTTAATTTTTTAAAGAGGTTTTTGCCTTAGGGCAAGTGTGCTCATCAGAGAGAGACAGAGACAGTAAGAGGGAAAGTGAGAAATCATCCTGCAGGGGGAATGACCATACCACAATCCTGTCTCTATTCTACTGGGATCTTGGACCTGCATGTACATGCTTCTGCCATGATTTTCGAGCCACTTGGTTCAGGATTTAAAGTGCAGTCGGCCATGTGAGAGTCCAGCAACATAACCACTACACCATCTGCTGGTCTCTAGATTGAGTTAATATTACAATTGCTCAAAATACCATAAAGATATTACAAATTTTAATTATTAAACAAGAGAAGCTTTGTTTAAATGCATTTCTTTTTGCAATTAGTTTATATACTCATCGATAAATATTACATATTGTTAGTAGAATAATACAGTGTTCAATTATCTGTTCTAATTCTGTTTTTTCTTTTCATAGATGTAAGTGCTGAGAAACCTTTATTTATGTGATTATATAGACGAGAATGAAAGGACTTCTTTTTTTTTCTTTTTTTTTTTTTTGGAGAGGTTTTTTCTTATTGGGCGCTTGTGCTCACCAGAGAGACAGAGATAGAAAGCGAGAAATCACCCCCCTCCTCCCCACAGAGGAGATAGCCACACTGCAATCCCTTCTCCTCCATTCTCCTCTCGGGATCTTGGGCACGCATGCACACGTGCCTGGCGTGAGCTTAAGCCACCAGGTCCAGGACTGAACCGCGGTCAACTACATGGGAGTCCAGCGACATAACATTACACTAACTGCTGGTCCCAAAGGACTTCTATTATAGCAGTGCTACCACGTTCTTTGTACTTACCTGAAGTATAGGCCAAAAAAATCACTTAAGATCTATCATTAAAAAGTATTTTGAATGTTCTGTCACTGAAAGCTTGATTTTGCTCTCTTTCAATTTTATTAAACAAAGGCAAAGTATTGGAAGCCATCTGATTTGCAGAAGCACACTTTTTATTACTAGTTGTTAGGGTTGGTTCATTTTCTTGACATCGTCACCAATATTTCATATTGACCCCCTTTGGAGGAGACGGATCTCAGGTAATACAAAATAGTAAGATTCAGGATGAGAGGAAGGTGTATCTTTCTTGTGTAAGGTAGGAAGTGCAGAACCAGTTTTTTTTTTTTTTTTTTTTTTTTTTTTTTTTTTTTTTTTGAGAGGTTTTTCGCTATAGGGCGCGTGCGCTCGCCAGACAGACAGAGAGAGACATAGAGACAGAAAGCGAGAAATCATCCCCCAGGGGGGATGGTCACGCCGCAATCCCTTCTCCTCCATTCTCCTCTCGGGATCTTGGGCACGCACGCACACGCGCCCGGCGTGAGTTGTAAGCCACCGGGTCCGAGACGCGAACTGCGGTCGACTACGTGGGAGTCCAACGACATAGCCATTACACTAACTGCTGGTTCCCCAGAACCAGTTTTAACCAGTTACATAGGCTACATAATTTTGGAAAGAGAACATTGGGAATTTGAAGACCTAGAGATTAATTTCCCAAATCTGTCTGTACCCACAAACTCCTTGAAAAGTCTTTGTGTATCCTTAAGGATCTGCACACACTGGTTCAGTGATCATTGACTGACTTAACCAAACCTCTGTTGATGACTTCAGGATAGATCACAGGTTTTCACATTGACATCTTGGTACCTTGCCATACCGCCCCTTTTACTCATTTATACTTTCACCAGCAATATATGAAAGATCCCACTTATGTATACCTTAGCCAGTACTATACAATATCAGATTTTGTTATCAGTTTTCAGTCTCATATAGCAGAAAGTAGTTCTCATTTGCCTTTCTTAGATTCTTAATGGTGTAAGTATCTTTGTTTTTAAATATGTCCATTGACCATTTGTCTTTTCCCAAGTTTCCTTATTTCTGTACTTTTCCATTGTTTCTGTTAGGGGATGGCACTTACTGTATTGATTTGTAAGACCTCTTGATCTATCTAGAGCACTAACCTGTCATAAATCTTGCCAGTGCTCTTTTTCATGTTTGTCAGCTGTTTATACTGGCTTTTACATTATAGAACTTTTAGATATTTATGAATATTTACGAATCTGTGTAAAGTTTATCCCATATGGCTTGTAGATTTCATATCATTTCATATATAATGCTTATAAGAAGTTATTTTCTACCTTAAATGTTTTTCTAATTAATGTTTTAAATATATAAGCATGTAATCCATTTATAATTTATTTATTTTTTTTTTTGAGAGGTTTTTGCTATAGGGCGCGTGCGCTCGCCAGACAGACAGAGAGAGACAGAGAGATAGAAAGCAGGAAATCACCCCCCAGGGGGGATGGCCACGCCGCAATCCCTTCTCCTCCATTCTCCTCCCGGGATCTTGGGCACGCACGCACACGCGCCCGGCGTGAGTTTAAGCCGCCGGGTCCGGGACTCGAACCGCGGTCGACTACGTGGGAGTCCAGCGACATAGCCATTACGCTAACTGCTGGTCCCAATTTATAATTTATTTTTATGATATGAGGTCAGGATCTAATTTTCCCCCAATAGATAGTTTTTCTTACATATTTTTTGACTAATTTATCCTTTATCTGCTGACTAAAAATACCACTTTTATTATATTCTACATTCTTAGGTATTTTTGGTCTATTTTTGGATGCTTTAGAGCCTCCTAGCTTATTTCCTTGTCTCCTGTGATTTTCTTTTACAGTCTTTCCACTACTAAATCAGTTATGCTGAAACACAGATTGTTGCATATCTGTCTTGAACAAACATCTTCTAAGTATTCTACTGCCTGCAAAAGAGAGACCAAACTTGTTAGCCAGGCCTAACCCTAAGCTCACCTTTCTAACCACATTTCCCCATGGAGTTCTGCTTTTTTGGAGCATAACAAACATTTTTGTGTATATGTACCTTTGTTCCTTCTGTTCTTTTGGCCAAAAATAGTCTTCTGATCTCCATTATGTCTTTATTTTAATTTCTTTTATTGTAAATACTGGTAGACTTTTATTTCAAAAAATACAAAGCACATGACAAAACAATAACACCTGTTATTTCTGAGTGATGTGGTTACATGTGTGTATATACTTTTCAACATTTCTTTAAAATTTTCAAAATGAAAGTATTGATCCTATTCACTTTTAATACAAAATCACATATATAGGACATTGACTTAATGCAGGGAACCTTGACAAGATGAACCACATTTTCTTTATTAAACCCTACTTTCCTTTTCTCATGCACTGTAAAGCCTTACCATCTTAGTCCATTTCCTGCCGCTATAATAGACTACCACAGACTGGGTAATTGATTTAAAAAAAAAAAAACAAAAAACAAAAACAAAATACAGATTTATTTGGCTTATGGTTCTAGAGGCTGGGAAGTCCAAGATTGACAAACTGACCATATCTGTTGAGGGCCTTCTTGTTGAATCATTGTTACATGGCAGTAGGTATCACATAGGGAGTGAGCATGTGAGACAAAGAAAAAAGGGGGCCAAACTCCCACAGTGACTAATGGATTCTCAAGATAATGGGATTCAAACAGTCATGAGGGCAGGGCCTCATTACCCGATTGCCTCTTAAAAGTATCACCTTAATACCATCACAATGGCAGTTAATTCCAACATGAGTTTTGGAGGGTATATTCAAACCATAGCACTTACCAAAGCCCCCTTTTAAACTTTTGTTTCATTTGGTCTCTAATTATTGCTGCTTACCTTTGTATTTCTTCCAATAGATTATCAACTTCATGAGGGTAGGGGATGTCTCATTAGTCTTTTATCTTCCCTTACTGCCTTTCATACAGTTAGTTTTTAGAAAGTGCTTGGTGAATGGAATCGAATCTAAGTATATATTTACACACACACTCACACATCCATCCATCCATCCATCCATCCATCCATTTTCTCTAGGAGGACTCAACACATGGTTGCAGTCATGGCTATAACTTATTACAGTGAAAGAATACACAGCAAAATCAGCAAAGGGAAAAGGTACATAAAGCAAAGTCCAGGGGAGACCAGGTGCTCATATCCAAAGGTTTTCTCCCAGTGAAGTCAACACAGGATGTGTCATGAGTTGTGACAATGCATGTTGAAATGTCAGCCTGAGCAGCTCCTTAGAGGCTCAATACCTGGGGGTTCTACTGGGAATTGGTCACGTAGGCACCTCCTGCCAGGCATGTACATCAATCCCAGACTCCCAGGAGGAAAGTGGTGTTCACCATAAATCCTACTGTTTACAGTTTCAGCAGCTATCAGTTAATGGTAGGAACCCTCCTGAAACCTAAGTTCCTATATACTGGCCAGGGCCTTTCAAAGGCCAACCGTCAGAACTGCTACATTAGCTCTTTTCTACACAGCCATATTTGGGGGGAATTAATTTCATAGGTGGTAAATGCCTAAAGGAAGGAGAAGATCTATATGTTAGGAATGGGTCAGGGGATTTATGCTAGTACTTTCACTAACACCCTCTTCATAGAGGAAGTTAGTTGTAAACTGAGGCATGGAGAAGAGCAGGACATAGAAAATGCTAAAACCAAAGATCAGTGTTTGGCAGTAGGATAAAAAGTTGGGGAGAGATAGAGGTATACATTTTATAGAGGGCCTCAAAAGCTGAGTAGAATGCTTAGGATTTGATGTGGTAACAGTAGGACATCATCCAAGACTGAGAATGAAAAAGCGGCCCTTTAGGATGGTTAGCAGTGGGTAGGCAGGGTCTAGGGAGAGCAATGATATGCTAGGAAGACCAACAGGGGGACTTTTGCAGTGACCCAGGTGCCAAGTTATGAAAACCTAGACAAGAGTGGTGTTTGCATATCTAGCTCAGCATTCTTCTTCAAATTGGTTTTCAAATCACTAGAAAGGAGGGAGTTCAATTTGAGAGAGAATATGGAAGAAGCTATATCAAGGGTGAATGTAATTACAAATAATTGCACATTTTAATAAATAAGATACTTCAGTTAATTTTTCTTTGGAATTATTGCACTTAGAATTTTCTTTTAAAATTGTTAGTAGGTAATGTGTTTTAGTTGAAGATAAGTTTATATGATTTCTATATTGTATAATGAGTAAAGAAATAGGATATAATGACATCTACCGCTATTTGAAGGAATGATGTTGACAGAATTATATATGCATGTATTACAAGCATTTTGTTGAACAAAATAGAAGAGTAAGAATTTCCTATCAGCACTGTTTTTATTTGGAATTAAACATTTTCATATTAACCCAAATGCCAAAATAAATAAATAAATTCTTAAATTTTTTTTCAGTTTTAATAATATAAGATCCTAGTAAAAGGTAAGGATGTATGTATGAATTAATTATTTTTATATTTAATGTCCCCAAAAAACATGCCATTCTACCATTTTTGCTCTTTCATCAGTTGCATGGTCTCATGTCCAATTCATGATTGGTAGTTTAATATTTTGCATTGTATCACAATATAGAATCCACATTCACTCTTTAATCATCTTATTCTACTCTTTAATCGTCTTACTGTTCTTGTGAATTACTTTTCCTGTACTTATTAAAGCTTTACATCTTTTTATGTTGTAGGTAATCACCCAAAAGAAAGTTCCCCTCTCCAATAGTTTTCTCTGCAGTTAAGAATCACGTTAGACAAGTCCATGTTGTTTTAGAATTAGAGTAACCATATGAATAAAAAGATAAAATACTTATTCGAGGTCCATGCATGTGTTCTGTCAGGCTCTGTCAGTACTTGAGAGACTAGGTTTAAGAGTCTGGGTTTTATGGCAGGGATGCCCCCACTGAAGCTCACTTAAACAACAGAATGCTGTTTTCATCATTTTACTAATACCAGTGTTATTTAGTGCCATATGTTTCTTTGTCCAATTGACTTATCATTTGATACCTACTTTGGTGTTCTCTATTGTTACATTGGGGGGATCTTGGGTGCAAGTAGTACTATATAAATGAAAATATTCTGAAATTTTCAGTGTGAAGCAAATTCTAGCTCCAATATTTTATCTGATGTTTCTTTTGATGTCTGTATTTCTCTTGTTTTCTCTCAATAGGAATATTCAAATATTGCCACTGAAATCTAATCTGGAATTGATACAAATGGAAGACACTACAGGAGGATATTGGGGAACATCTCATTTTTGTCGGAGTTAGAATTGGCACTAAGGCACTAATACTGTAACTTTCTTGATAATTTTATTTTTCAGTAGTGGAATGCTGCAACTTTTTTACACTTAATTGCTTTTAAATTACAGTATTCAATTTAAAAGTTGTATTAACTACAGTTTCTTTCGCAAAAAGTCAAAAGAATCACTCGAAGGGCATTATTTGTTTGCATTTTTTTCTGAGCATGATTTCATAGAGAGAAGTTAACCAAGTGATACCCAGTTTATATGTTGAAAGTTTTGCTTATGTAATAAAAACAAAAGTATCCGAATTGTATACTGTCTGTATATGAAAGAACTTTAAACAGTGGCCTTACAGTAGCAAATTTTATACTGGATTTTTCTTTTTCTGATGACATTTTGGCTTCTAACTTAAAGTTTTCTTAAGTTTCTGAAAATCAAGGCCTATATAATTCATACATTTCATATTATAAGAAGGCAAGAGAAACGGTGCTTCAAATTTTCCATCAGGTAGTTGTGAGTGCACTGAATTTTTAGTAATATGTTCATTCAGTTTTTTCCACAACTATTTGCTGTTTTCCAATTTCAAATGCTATTGTGGAAAATATGTAAAGATTTTATAATCTATATTCCATCTTATTTTTCCCTCAGGGCAAGCTTGTGCATATCATATTTTTAAAAGGCTTTTTAAAAAATCTTACAGACAAAAATGTCATATTTGAAAATTGTACTTTACTATGACAGCATTACACATTTTGCAAGCACAGGTTCTAGAGTGTTTATTTTCAGTTCAGTTGATATGTATTGAGTACCTACTATGAGTAAGATAAAATCAGTGGGATTTTAAATGAAACTTTTAAGTTCCAATACCTTGTTTCTTTATGTTTTCTGTGTTCTGCTTAACAGTATATATACATTCCCAGTTAAACTTTTGTGAAATGTTTATTTGTAATAAAATAAAATACTGTTGCTCTTTCTGCTTGAAGAAGTTACTTGCCAGTTTGTGAGAACATTGTCTTTTTTTTTTTTTTTTTTTTTTGGATTTGCCAGAGAGTTTGCGTGCTCTCTGGGGAGACACAGAGACAAAGAGAGAGTGAAAATGAGAAAGTACCCCCAGTGGGGAATGGTCATGCTGAAATCCCTTCTCCTCAATTTATTCCTCCATTTATTCTTCCTTTTAGGATTTTGGGCATGCACGCACATGTGCATGTGCCTGGAGTGATTTTCAAGCCACCGGGGTGAGTGATTTGAACTGCAAAGTTGGCCATGTGGGATCTGGCTCATTTAACCACCACACCACCAGCTGGCCCAAGAGAACATTTTTTTAATTTTGGATGAGACTTACAGTTTTGGGCAGGACCTGTTTATGTTTGAAACTGTTCTACACTTACAAAGACCAGGCTTTCTAAATAAAAATATGAACATTGGTAAGAACTTGGTTTTTCATGACTGGATTATGAAAAGTCTTACTATAAACATTTAGTTGTTTTCTTTTTTAACATATTAAAAGGTGAGATACCCTTTTCCTTAAGTGAGTTAGTGACAAAGGGCACAAGAACACTTGATTCATTGCTAATAGAGCAATAAATTTAGGTATTATCGATGGCCTGTCTTGTGCTGTACTATATTTATTGGTCAGGTTTGCCAAACATATTTAAGATTCTACTTATGGCAAGAAAGAAATGCATGCATACATTAGTATGGCCACTCTATATTGTGTTAGATACTTAAAAATCTGTCTTAAATTTTAAAATAATTGATTTCATTTGTTCCAACATTATAGGGGACAATTATGAGCCTTGAATATTTAATCATTTGATTGACAACAATGTAATACACGATACTGTACTAAAATTACAGCAAAGAACAAGAGGAGAAGACACATGGACCCTGCCTTTATGGTATGAATAGTCTAATAGAAAAAGATGAACATTAAAAATTTAAATGTAACTTGGTAAATTGTATTGATTCTGTAGCTCTATTTTATTTATTATAGCACTTAAGAGTAAGATGGTTGATTTAATATTACTCATTCCACAATGATTCCCTATTTAGGCATATTTGAATTACTTTTGGCACTGTCTCAAATGCAAAGCATGTTATCTGCAAAATGCTTATTCAGAAAATGTTATATATATAAGACCTAAAGCCTAAAAAAAAAAGCACTTGCTTTATAATACAGAATATAAAATAAGGACAGTGCTATCTGCCTTATTCACCATTTATCTATAGTACCCAGCATCCTACTTGATACATAGCAGCAACTCATTAAATATTAGTTGAATGATGAAGGAATGAGTAGTGAATATGTTTATTAGGAACTACATATCTAATTGTCTTGTGGACATTGAACAAAAGGTTATCCATAGTATTTTTTTTTGACAGGTTTTGTGCTGTAGGGCACATGTGCTCGCCAGAAAGAGAGAGACAGAGAGACAGAAAGCAAGAAATCACCCCTCAGGGGGGATGGCCACACCGCAATCCCTTCACCTCCTTTTTCCTCTCAGGATCTTGGGCATGCATGCACACATGCCCGGCGTGAGTTTAAGCTACCAGATCTGGGACTCAAACTGCGGTCGGCTACATGGGAGTTCAGCGACATAGCCATTACACTAACTGCTGGTCCCACCATAACATTTTTTTTTTTTTTGGAGAGGTTTTTCGCTATAGGGCGCGTGTGCTCGCCAGACAGACAGACAGAGAGAGACATAGAGACAGAAAGCGAGAAATCACCCCCCAGGGGGGATGGTCATGCCACAATCCCTTCTCCTCCATTCTCCTCTCGGGATCCTGGGCACGCACGCACGCACATGCGCCCGGCGTGAGTTTTAAGCCACTGGGTCCGGGACGTGAACCGCGGTCGACTACGTGGGAATCCAGCGACATAGCCATTACGCTAACTGCTGGTTCCCCCACCATAACATTTTAATTGACTAGAAAAATTTAATTTTCCAATGCATAAGACTTGAGAAGAAACAATTTTTAAAATAAATTTCATACCATTGCCTCCTCCCCTTACTCCCCTACATGCTAGGCCCTTCACTGGCTATGGAAAGACAAAAACAATAAGATACAGTCACTGCTCTGAGGAACCTCATCAGCTATTTGGGGAAGAAATTCACAAAAACAAAGACTTGGAATATAGAGAGCTAAGAGCTATAATGGACATGTATACAAAAGGGTGAGAGAAAAGTTAGCCTTCTTTTTTTTTTTCTTTTTTTTTTTTTTGGAGAGCTTTTAACTATAGGGCACGTGCACTCGCCAGACAGACAGAGACAGAGAGATAGAAAGCGAGAAATCACCCCCGAGAGGGGATGGCCACACCGCAATCCCTTCTCCTCCATTCTCCTCCATTCTCCTCTCGGGATCTTGGGCACACATGCACACGCGCCCAGCGTGAGTTTAAGCCACCGGGTCCGGGACTTGAACCGCGGTCATCTACGTGGGAATCCAGCAACATAGCCATTACGCTAACTGCTGGTCCCAAGTTAGCCTTCTTGATTGAGAATCCCCTCATCACATTTCTTTCCTGTTGATTTCACAAACCTCAGAAGGCACTATTCTATGTGTGGTTTTATTGATTTTAAAAATTGATGCATTATGGAAAACTAGGTAACAGGATGTCTTTGTGTCCTTTTTTATAGCTCCATGTGAACATAAATTTCCATTTAAAAAATCACCCATAGTCTTGTCACAGAGAAAACCATTGTAAATATTTTGGAGGACACATTTTCATTTTTTTCTGTTGGAAAAAAATATTATATTAACATTATAACAGTTTATGTACCACATTTTACCTAATAAATCCTACATTTTCCAATAATTTTTTAAAAAATTGAGGAATACTTCCAGGCAGAAGCAGAAAGAGTAAAGTTGGATCAGAAATTCTTTCAGTCTCTATTACTTAGTAACTTCAATAACTACCAGGCATAAATTCACCAGTAACAACTAAACAAGGAAGGGAGGAGACGGTGCTAATTTAACAAGGTGTGATATGACTTCAAGCCCTCCCCTGTCCTCCATAAGTAACACTGAGTAAAGAAATGAAGTTGACAAAATCGTGCTCTCCATAAGGACAAAGGGACTGACAGGATGACCAGGCCCTGTGGAGGAGAGTCAAAGAAAACCCTTGAAACAATGTCTTTGCTGCCATCTTAGAACCTCAGCGGAACAGGAAAGATCCATCAGGACTAGGCATTTCCCAGGTCTCAGGGCAGCCTGGGGAAGCCAAAGCCTGCAGAAATAAGATACACCTTTGAGTCTAGTAAGTCCTGGTTATGGACATTTAATGGGAGCCCAGAAGAGAGATGATACCAGGTTCAAAAGCCAGGAAAAGGAATGATTATGAGCTCTGAGTCCATAAAAATATAGGACTACGATTTTAAAATGGAAGAATCATAGTTGTAGTCTAGAATGTGAATGTTATAAATCTCAACAAAGAAAAATTAACATACATTAACAAATAGGGGCATGGGTGAGGGAAAGTGGGATGAAAACTAAGAATTAACCACCTTGGGGCCAGCAGGTGGCATGGTGGTTAAGGTGGTGGATTCTCACATGTCAGACTATGGTTCAAGTCCTGAACTGGTGGCTTGAAAATTGCAAAAAGATAAATGAATAAATAAATAGATAATTAAAAAAAAAAAGGAACCAGCAGTTAGCATAATGGCTATGTCGCTGGACTCCCATGTGGTCGACCACGGTTTGCGTCCCGGACCTGGTGGCTTAAAACTCACGTTGGGCGCATGTGTGTGCGTGCCCAAGGTCCCAAGAGGAGAATGGAGGAGAAGGGATTGTGGCGTGGCCATCCCCCCTGGGGGGTGATTTCTCACTTTCTGTCTCTATGTCTCTGTCTGTCTGGCAAGCGCACGCTCCCTATACTGAAAATCTCTCCAAAAAAAAAAAAAAAGAAAAGAAAAGAAACCTAAGAATTAACCACCTTGTCTTCCATGACCAGATGTCATGTCAAGTCCTGTCTTTAAAATTATAAAGTCGGGGGGGAAGGGCAGCAGATGGCATAGCAGTTATGTCGCTGGACTCCCACATGACTGACTGCAGTTTGAGTCGTGGACCAGTGGCTTGAAAATCAGGCTGGCGTGTGTGCATATGTTCCCAAGATCCTGGAAGGAGAATGGAGGAGAAAGTATTGCTGTGTGATCATCCCCCCAGGGAGTGATTTCTCACTTTCCCTCTCATGGTCTTTCTCTCTCTCTCTCTCTCTCTCTCTCTCTCTCTCTCTCTCTCTCTGGTGAGTGAATGCACCTTAAGGCAAAAACCTCTAAAAAAATTACAAAGTAGGGGAAAAACCCTAGTGAACAATATTAAGCATTTCACAATCTTTTTATCTTGACTTTAGCAGAGTGGTTCCTAAAGTCTGGTCCTAGACCACCATCACCTGGGAACTTGTTAGAAATGCAGATTCTTGGACCAACTTGTGGTATTGTGGTTGAGGTGGCTGAATCCCCCATGGCTGATAACTCAGTTCAAGTTCCAGACCCAGCAGTTTGAGAAACACATGCAGGGCATGTATGTGTGTGTGCCCAGAATCCTGAAAGGAGGGAGAAATAGAGGGGAAGGGTATTGTGGCATGACCTTGTTCCATGGTGAAGGGTACTTTCTTGCTTTCCCTCTTCCTCTCTCTGTCTCTCACCAGCCAGTGAGGGCATGTACCCTCTGGCAATTTTTTTAACTTTATTATTATTATTATTATTTAGTTTGGTCAGACAGGGGTTGGGGGTGAGGGGGCAAAAAAGCAAGCCACCAGGTCCAGGACTTAAACCGCAGTTGGCCATGTGGGAGCCCAGCGCCCCCAACCACCCTGCCACCTGCCGGCCCCCACGTTTTTTTTAATTTAACTTTATTTATTTATTTATTTATTTATTTATTTATTTATTTATTTATTTTTAGTTTGGTCAGACGGAGAGAGAAAGAGAGAGGGAAAGGGAGAAAACAAGCCTCTGGCAAATTTTTAAAAAGAAAAAGAAACACAGATTCTTGGCCCCACCCCAGACAAGCAGTATGTAAATGAACAAGTCTTCCAGGGGATTCAGATGCATATTGAAGTTTAATAATCATTGGCTCTTTGAGGAACTTATAGCCTGTATAGTGAAGAAACTGGAGTTCAACAGCCCCATTAGTTTCATTTCTAATTTTTTCTGTTACATTCAAATAAAATAAAATCTACTTTTTAAAATAAAAGGTGTAGTGATTGTCACCATCAACCTTGTCTGTACATATGAATGCAGAGGTCTGAAAACAGCCACTCACTGTTAGCACTGTTGATTTTTTTTTCATCGTAAATAAGACTTTTTATTTAACAACATAAATTGTAATTTGTTGAGAGAAATAGCTTTCTTGAGTGGTAATGTGAAATTTAAGTGTGGAGTATCGATATAGTTTCCCTCCTTTATCCTGACTCAGGAAATAAGCAATATTAAAAATAGGTACTTTATTCCATGAAGGCCAATATTGTTGATTTTTTAAGTGATAGGATTATGAACAACTGATTTTCTGTATCTGTTGAGTATAGTGAATGTTGTGTCATTTTTATAAAATAAAGTCTTTCTTTAAAAAAGTAGTAAAGGCATTTCATCCTATCTATTGTATAACTATTACTAATATCCATGTAAATAAGCTTTACCTCCATAGTCTGCCTAGTTCATCATAGTCCAGTGGGGATTTACTCTCTGCCATTCCTCTTCTTACATCATAAAGAGTGGATAGGCTGGGACCAGCAGTTGGCATAATGGCTATGTTGCTGGCTCCCATGTAGTCGACCGCAGTTCAAGTCCCGGACCCAGTGGCTTAAACTCAAAAACATCTCCAAAAAAAAAAAAAAAAAGTGGGTAGGCTTACTTAAGTATGTCTTGAGTTGACTTTTTAATAAAATTATTCATTTATAGTATTTTTTAAAGAATTATTTTAACTTTATTTTATTTTATTTATTTATTTTTGGAGAGGTTTTTGCTACAGGGCACATGCGCTTGCCAGAAAGACAGAGAGAGATAGAGAGACAGAAAGCGAGAAATCACCCCCTAGGGGGAGTGGCCACACTGCAATGCCTTCTCCTCCATTCTCCTCGGGATCTTGGGCACGCACGCACACGCCCCCAGCGTGAGTTTAAGCTACCGGGTCTTGGACTGGAACCATGGTTGACTACATGGGAGTTAAGCAACATAGCCATTATGCTAACTGCTGGTTCCTATTTCTTTTTTTCTTTTTTTTTTTTTTTTTGAGAGGTTTTTGCTATAGGGCAGGAGTTCTCGCCAGAAAGACAAAGAGAGACAGAAAGACAGAAAGGGAGAAATCACCCCCCGGGGGGATGGCCATGCAACAATCCCCTCTCCTCTAGTCTCTTCTCGGGATCTTGGGCACGCATGTACACGCGCCCAGCATGAGTTTAAGTTACGGGTCTGGGATCCGAACCATGGTCGACTACATGGGAGTCCAGCAACATAACCATTATGCTAACTGCTGGTCCCTATTTATTTTTATTTTTAATGTGACCAGAGAGGGACAGAGCGAGAGAAAGAGAGGGAAAGTGAGAAAGCAAACTGTCAGGTCTGGAACTCAAACCGTGGTTGGTCATGTAGGAATCCAGCACCCTTAACCACCATGCCACCTGCCTCTCATTTACAATATTTAACATATGTTAAATTAATTTTAGTGCTTTTTTTTAAGAAAAAAAAAAAAAAGAGGGACCAGCAGGTGGTGTAATGGTTATGTTGCTGGACTCCCACATGGCTGACCATGGTTTGAGTCCCAGACCTGATAGCTTGAAACTCACACTGTGCACATGTGTGTGTGCCTAAGATCCCAAGAGGAGAATGGAGGAGAAGGGATTATGGCATGGCCATCCCCCCTGGGGATGATTTCTCACTTTCTGTCTCTGGCAAGCCCACACGCATTATAGCAAAAATCTTTCTTTTTAAAAAAATGTTAAGTAAAACTTTTTTTTTAGGTTATGTGGAACTTATCCTTGAAATGACCACTGTGCTATTTGTTCCTTGTTTCTGCTCTCCACCGCTTTTTTCTGCCTCTAAAACTCACTGTGTTTAGCTCATCAAGCTCCTTTCTGATTTGTAGACAGGGTGTGACCTGGTTCATAAACCACCAATAAAAGCCAATTGGATCTTTGAAACTCAGTTCGTTGAAATTTTGTTCTTTGACAAAGCACATAAAGTGGTATGTAAATGAGAGAAATATTCATCCTAAATCTCACTGCTCATAAATATTTAGTGTAAACATTTTGATATTTTTCATTCATCTTATTTTCTGAGGTCTATTTTTTTGGTAGTCGAGATTATTGTTTGTATATTCAGCCTTTGCAGGTAGTCACATACATGTTTAAAATGTGTTTGACAGGGACCAGCAGATGTCATAGCAGTTACATTGCTGGACTCTCACGGGCTAGCCGCAGTTTGAGTCCTGGACTCGGTGGCTTCAAAATCACAGTGAACATGTGTGAATGTGTGCCCAAGATCTCAGAAGGAGAATGGAGGAAAAGGGATTGCAGCATTGCTGTCCCTCCTGGGGGTGATTTCTCATTTTTTTTGTCTCCCCCCCCACACACACACACAAGCACACACACCCTAAGGCAAAAAAATCCCTAAAAAATGTCTTTGACATTTGAATGTACCTATTGTAGAGGAAAAAGGATAGAATCCCATTCTCAGAAGGCTAAAACATCCTATTACATTCCAAAGAAGATTAAAATGTGTGGGTTTTGTTTGTTTTTGCTGCACATATTATATAAGATTAAAATCTAGATTAAACTTTACATTCATATGTGAAATCTGGTGAGCCACTGTAATGGTGTTGATACGGTGAAACCTTAAACTAATGATGTTGAAAGGAGGGGCCTTTAGGATGTGATTAGGCAATGGGGTGGGGCTCCCATAGTTGAATATTTGTGGTTTTATGAGATACAGACACAAAAACACACTATCTTGCTCTGGTCTAGCCTTATCTCTCCATGTGATACCCTGCAGCACCATCAACTAGAAGACCCTTACCAGATGCAGCCCCTGGACCTTGGACCTCCAAAACCGTGAGCTAAATAAGCCTCTATTCCTTATAAATACCCAGTATCAGGTAATTTCTCATATTAGCAATATGAGAAGCTAAGACAAATGAACTCATTTACTGTGTTGCCTGTTATGTCAGGCTTCTTGCACTTAAAATCATGTTTTTAAGATTTGTCCATGTAAGTGACATGGTGGTTAAGGAACTGAACTCCCACATGACCCATCATAGTTCGAGTCCCAGACCTGGTACCTTGCAAGTTATGCTGAGCACATGTGCATGTGTGCTGAAAATCTCAGGAGGAGGGAACCAGCAGTTAGCATAATGGCTATGTTGCTGGACTCCCACGTAGTCGACCGCGGTTCGCATCCTGGACCTGGTGGCTTAAAACTCACGCTGGGCGTCGGGAACCAGCAGTTAGCGTAATGGCTATGTTGCTGGACTCCCACGTAGTCGACCGTGGTTCGCGTCCCGGACCCGGTGGCTTAAAACTCACGCCGGGTGCGTGTGCGTGCGTGCCCAAGATCCCGAGAGGAGAATGGAGGAGAAGGGATTGCGGCGTGACCATCCCCCCTGGGGGGTGATTTCTCGCTTTCTGTCTCTATGTCTCTCTCTGTCTGTCTGGCGAGCGCACGCGCCCTATAGCGAAAAACCTCTCATAAAAAAACAAAACAAAAAAAAACAAAAAAAAAAAACTCACGCTGGGCGCATGTGCGTGCATGCCCAAGATCCCAAGAGGAGAATGGAGGAGAAGGGATTGCGGCGTGACCATCCCCCCTGGGGGGTGATTTCTCACTTTCTGTCTCTATGTCTCTGTCTGTCTGGCAAGCGCACGCGCCCTATAGTGAAAATCTCTCCAAAAAAAAAAAACAAACAAACAAAGAAAATCTCAGGAGGAGAATGGAGGAGAAGGGATTGCAGTGTGGCCATCCCCCCCCGCCCCCCCGGGGAGTGATTTCTAACTTTCCCTTTCTCTGTCTCTTTCTCTCTCTCTCTGGTGAGTGTGCATGCCCTCTGGCAAAAACCTAAAAAAAAGATTTGTCCATGTTGCATGTCTCAGTAATTCATTCCTTTTTATTTAGTCTGTTGTCTGGATGTGCTATAAATTATTCATTCACTACTTGATGGACTTTGTTGCTTCCACCTTTTGGCAGTTATGTATGGGGCCAGCTAGCCAGTGGTGGTGGTGTTAAGGCTACTGGATCATACATGGCCAGCTGCATCAGTCAAGTTCTTGACTTGGTGGTTTGTAAAATATGCCAGGTGCATGTGTGCATGTGCCCAAACTCTCAAAAGGAAACATGGAGAAGGGATTACAGAGTAACCATCCCCTTTCAGAGGTGCTTTCTCACTTTCCTTCTCTTTCCCTGTCTCTGTCTCTCTCTGGTGAGCACATGTGACCTATAGGAAACTTGATAAATAAATTTTTAAAAATACAGATTTTTATGTAGGCATAGATTTTTATTCAACTTGGGTAAATATCCAGAAATGGGATTTCCAGGTCATATGGTAAGTGTATAGCTTTGTAAGAAATGACCAAGCTCTTTTCTTGAGTAGCTGTATCATTTTATGATTTCATCAGCAATATACAAGAGTTCTGGTTGCTCTACCTCCTCACAGGCTTCTTTCTTGCCTTTTTATTTTTTGGAGAGGTTTTTTTTTTTTTTTTGCTATAGGGCGCGTGCGCTCGCCAGACAGACAGAGAGAGACATAGAGACAGAAAACGAGAAATCACCCCCCAGAGGGGATGGTCACGCCACAATCCCTTCTCCTCCATTCTCCTCTCGGGATCTTGGGCACGCATGCACATGTGCCCGGCGTGAGTTCTAAGCCACCGGGTCCAGGACACGAACCGCAGTTGACTACGTGGGAGTCCAGCGACATAGCCATTACGCTAACTGCTGGTTCCCTCTTTCTTGCTTTTTTAAAGCTGTTCTAGTAGGAGAGAAATGGCATCTCACTTCAGTTTAATTTTTTAAAGTTTATTGTTTATTCCATGAGCAAAAGAAGTAGAAGGACAGAGTTGACAGCACCCTCAACAGGATCTAGATGCTATAATCTACTTCCAGCCTCAGCCAGATCCATCGTGGGCACCCGGGTGTCCAGCATACTTAGGGAACTCTCTGTGAACCCAGAACCTTTCCATGTGGGTCAGCCTAACAAAGCATTACATTTTACAGCTGCACCATCATCTTGCTCTTTCTTGTGGTTTAAATGTGCATTTCCCTAGTGACTAATGATGTTGAACATCTTTTGATGTGCTTATTTCCCTGCACACTTATCTACTCTGCTAGATTCCTTCCTAGCAGAGTACACTGAACCACTTGAAATCACCTCAAGTGTGCCACACCCTCCTGCCTTTGTGCTTTCAAACATGCTATTCCCAGTTTCCATTGTCCCAAATGCCCTTTCCTTGTATCTTCCTGGTTAGTTGCTTGGTACCTGACCCCTAAGACTCAGATTGGTAGTTTTCCCAACCTAGCCTTACTGGTTAGCTGCCCCTTCTCTTGGTTTCTAGAATACTTAAAACACATCCCTGCTTAAGATCAAGCACACCAAATAGTGACCACAGCCTATTTATCTCTTCCTTTCACCTAGCTTGGTGCCTGACTTATAGAAGTAGCTCAAAAAAATGCTTGCTGAATAACTAATGGCCTCCATATTAGCTAAAACCAGTGGCTTCCTGGTACCTACAGAAAAAAAAGAGTCCAAATTCTATCACCTGACTTAAGAACTGCTTAGAGAGAAAGGGAGGGAAGGTGGCTACCCTTTAGGTTTCCTGCATAACAGATCTCCCAGCTGCTCTCCCAGGAGTCCTCTATTTCCCGGTTTCCTGAAGACCAGGAGATGATTCCTGAAAGGAACCATGAAGCTCTATGCTTCTGCTCTGTGTCATGTGCTATGTGAGAAGTTGTCTTATTGTCCACCCTCAGCAGGCTTCCTCCTGGCCCCAAGTCTTGGCTTATTCATTCTTTTGCAGCCCCTTTCCTCCTTGCCACCAGTTCAGGTTCTACCTATTTTTCCAGATGAACATATCTGCCAGTATTTTAGTACACCTTTTCTCACTTCAGATTTCTAACATCTTAAGAACAGACATCTTGAAATTTACCCATATAGGCAAATTAGGCTTGGAGAATACGAGTCACAGAGTAGTCCTCAATAAATGTTGACATTAAAAAGAGCAACGAAATCTAGGGATTCTTTTTTTTTTTTTCTTAGTAGATTGTCATGGGGGTGGGAAACAGACTTTCATTGGCCTGGATTATTTTTTATTATTTATTTATTTTGTGTTTTGCCAGAGGGTGAGTGCATTCAGCAGAGAAAGAGAGAAACAGAGAGTGAGAGAGAAAGAGGAAGCATCCCCCATGGAGCATGGTCATGGCTCAATCCCTTCTTCTCCATCTCTTTTTCCTTTTGGGCATGCATGCAAATGTGTCCAGTGTGATTTTAAAGCTACTGAGACAGGGAATCACACACTGCACAGTTGGCCATGTGGGATCCGGCTGCCTCAACCACCAGGTCATGGTGCCCGGCCCCTTGATTTTTTTAAGAAGACAAAGTGTAGTGGTATGGTTTATTTATTTTTCATCTCCACTGCGATTAGAAACATGTTTTATTATCATGCACTTAAATCTATGTATCTGAAACATTTTACTTGGGAAATCATTTCAAACTTATAAAAAAGTTGAAAGAGTAGTACAAGAAATGTTCATATACCATTTACCCAGATTCACCTATTAATATTTTCCATTTCCTTTAACATTAGTTCTTTGTGTGCATATACATATGTACATATTTTTCTGAATCATTTGAGAGTAGATTGACCATCTACCTCTAGATACTTCAGTGAATATTTCCTAAGAATAAGCATTCTTGGGACCAGCAGTTAGCGTAATGGCCATGTCGCTGGACTCCCATGTAGTCGACCGCGGTTCGAGTCCCGGACCCGGTGGCTTAAACTCACGCCGGGCGCGTGTGCATGCATGTCCAGGATCCTGAGAGGAGAATGGAGGAGAAGGGATTGTGGCGTGGCCATCCCCCCTGGGGGGTGATTTCTCAGTTTCTATCTCTCTGTCTCTGTCTGTCTGTCTGGCGAGCGCACGTGCCCTATAGTAAAAACCTCTCAAAAAAAAAAAAAAAAAAAGAATAAGCATTCTCTTCTGTAACCATAGAAGGTATCAACAATAGGAAATCTAACATTAATAGAATACTTTTATCTAGTTTTTGGTCCATATTCCAATTATATTATAGTTCTCTCTTGCTGCTGTAACAAATGACCACACACTTAGTGATTTAAAACAACACACACTGGGACCAGCAGTTAGCGTAATGACTATGTCGCTGGATTCCCATGTAGTCGACCGCGGTTCGCGTCCCGGACCCAGTGGCTTAAACTTACGCCAGGTGCGTGTGCGTGTGTGCCCAAGATCCCGAGAGGAGAATGGAGGAGAAGGGATTGCGACGTGTCCATCCCCCCTGGGGGGTGATTTCTCGCTTTCTACCTTTCTGTCTGTCTCTGTCTTTCTGGCGAGTGCACGCACCCTATAGCAAAAACCTCTCAAAAAAATAAAAAACACAAAAAAGCACAAAACACACACACTTATTTTCTTACAGTTCTGGAAGTCAGAAGTCTGAAATAGGTCTCATGGAGCTAAAGTCAAGGTGTTGGTTTTGGTTTGGCTGTGTTCCTTTCTGGCAGCTCTAGAATATGTCCCCTTACCTTGTCCATATTCTAGAGGCTGCCTGCATTCCTTGGCTCTCAGCTCCTTCCTCCATCTTTCAAGCCTGCAAGGGTAGATGAGTCCTTCTATTTCATCACTGTTCCTTTCTTTCTTAGTCATAGCTCTTACTGAATCTGACTCCTCTTTTATTTCCTCTTTCTCTGTAAATGGCTCTAGTGATGACATTGACCCCTCCATATAACTTAGGATAATTTTCCTATTTCAAAGTTAGATGATTAGCACTTAATTTCAGTTGCAACCTAATCTCCCTTTGCCATGTAACCTAAAATATTCACAGGTTCTGAGTATTAGGGCATGAAAACTTTGTTTTTCCTTTCTCCCTAATAGAAGGCATGTGTGCTTTCCAGAGAGTGAGAGAGTCAGAGACAGAGAGAAAGCGAGAAATGAAGGGAGAAAATATCACTCCCCCCATGGGATGTGGTCATACCACAATCCCTTCTCCATTTCTCCATCCTATCATAATTTGGGGCATGCATGCTCATGCACTGAGTGTATTTTTCTGGGGCTGGGTCTCAAACCACAGTTAGGCATGTGGGATCTGACTCCCTTAACCACTGGAGTATGGGACCAGTCCAGGACATGAATATCTTTGAGGGTGGAGCCAGCATGTGGCGTGGTGGTTAAGGTACTAGACTCCCACATGCCCAAACGTGGTTAGAATCCTGTACCTGGCGGCCTGCTTTCTCACTTTCCCTCTATCTCTGGTGAGTGCATGTGCTCTATAGTAAAAATTAAATTTACAACCATCAAATAAATAAGATTAAATAACTAATTCTCATAAAAAAGAAAGAAAATCTTTGATGGGCTATTTTTCTGCTTCTCATACCAATTTTGTCAACCCAATAATACCTTTATAACACTTTTCCTCCAGTACTGATCTAATCTAGGAGCACACCTTTTCCCCCCCTGGTCATATCTTCTTATTTTCCTTTAATGTGGAATGGTGCCTTTGTGTGTGTGTGTGTGTGTGTGTGTGTGTGTGTGTGTGTATGTGTGTGAATACAGACATTCTGTAAAAATTGGATAATCTTCATTTTGGATTTGTCTGTTGCTCTCTTACATTTATGTTCAGGTAATACAATCCCAGCCAGTACACTATATAAGTAATATGTGTTTTTCTTAGGGTATCACATCTGTCCATCTGTACCTCATTGGCTATGTTAATTTCGATCCCCTTGTTAATGAGTTATTCATTGTTTCCATTATATAGTTGCAATAAATAAGCATACTTTCAGACACTGAAATATTCCTGCTCCTCATCAAAATTGCCTCATAGATTTAGTATCTACTGATGATTCTTCTATGAACCCATCTTTACAGTTATGGTTGCAAAATCAGGCTTTTCCCAGTCCCATACTCTTTCCCTGCTTACTAGCTGGCATTGGCATTTAGCTGTAAGCAAGACCCCTCCCTTTTCTCCTATTTATTTTTCTGTTTATTATTGATATGGATTTATTCTGACATTTTCAATGGTTTATGATTTATTATATTTTATTATTTTGCTGTTCAATTTACCTTAACACTGGCCAGTGGCACTCCCTTTGAGCAGATTGCTGTCTTCTTGATATGTCCCCATCATTCCTTTTTAGCACATCTTTACTCCAAAGCATAAGAAGATGCTTCAGTTTTATCTCTGCCTCTTCCTTGAAGTCCGTCATTTCTCCAATGAGCCTTGGCTCCTTTACTGAGGAATGGTATTAGAAACCATGATTTGGGCCCTAGTGCCCATTTCTTTTGGAGTATCTTTGCTTATCAGTCTTTTCAGCAGCCATGTCTAGGAAATACACACACATACATGCATACACACATATACCCTCACTCGTATTTTAGAAATTATGACATCATACTGATATCTCCCATTCACTCCCCCTAGGATTCTTCCTTGCCTTATCCTATTTTATATTTGTACGTTCCTTCTTCTACAGTGAGAACCCTGGCTCCCAACAATATCAAATAATCATTTGCTCAGTGTCCTAATATATCTAAAACAGTTTCAGAATTGTTTCACTCATACCACTATAGGAAACAAACCTACCAAAAACTAGTTGAGGATTTGTTTACAATGTTTCACTCCCATGCTTCTGCAGACAGAAACTATATAGATACTGTGTTCATGAATTACTTGGACTAGTCTCCCCTTTCCCCAGTCCCCTGAAATGTGGCTCTATTATTTGTTTGAAATAGTTTTTTTCCCCCAATTCACTTTCAGCTTTAGCTTCCCCATCCTTGCCGATTTGATTTTTTGAATATGTAAGGCATTAGCATATTTCCACAAGTCAAAACTACACATAAAGATATCTTTAGAGAAGTGTCATTCACTCCTGTATTCCTTTAGTACTGTTCCCACCTTCTCCTTGTAGGTGACCAACTTCTGGTTTTTCCTTCCTGTGTTTCTTTGACAAAGATAAGCAGATATATGTATGTTTTCTTGTTTCCTCTTTTGCCATAGACAAGTACATAGGTGCATCCTCTATATTCTTTCTTGTGCTTTGCCTTTTTTTTCACTTAAGAAATCCTAGAAATTGTTCCATATCAGTCTGTTAGATTGTTCTCACTCTTTACAGCTGTATAGTATTTCACTGTGCAGCTGTACCATAGTTTATCCTACCACAATAATGTATTTGGATATTTAGGTGCTGTCTGATATTTTGCAATTACAAATAATGATGTAATCAATAAACTTATGCATATTTATTTGCATATCATTGGAGGCTAATTTTTAGAGTAAATTCCAGGATATTAGACTGCTGGATCAAAGGATAAAATGCATTAGTAGGAATTTTAGTAGGAATTACTAGGGGCTAGCAGGTGGGATGGTGGTTAAGGTGGTAGACTCCTACATGACTGACTGCAATTCAAGTCCCAGACCTGGAGGCTTGCTCTTTCACTTTTCCTCTCTCTCTCTCTCTCTTTCTCTCTCTCATGAGCACATATGCCCTGTAGCAAATTTTTAAAATAATAATAAATAAAATAAATATATTTTAAAAGAAATTGTTAGTTCTCACCATAGGAGTTGTACCAGTTTGCATTTCCCCAGCAATGTAAGAGAGTGTCAACTACCCTACAACTTGGCTCACAGAATGTGTTGACAAGCTTTTCAAATTTTACCAACCTGATTCTTGGAAAAGTATATCTCAGTGTAATTTTAATTTGCATTTCAACCAGAGATATTTTAGTTTTAGAATGTTGAAAAAAAAGTACTGGGTCCAGGTGTGATTTGTCCCATCCCGGGGAGACAGTCGAACAGGTTTCCTGAGGGAAGGAGTGAGAGCCAGGACAAGCGGCGCAGTGTCACAGCACGGAGACGACACAGCGTCTTCAGTGTCGTCTGTTTATTGTGGGCAGCATGGTACAGCATGGAAACGATGCAGTGTTACAACTCTTCAGGGTCGCGTCGTCTATTGTGAGCAGCACGGAGACGACGCGGTGTCACAACTCTTCAGGGTCGTCTGGAGATGATGTAGTGTTACAACTCTTCAGGGTCTTCAGGGTCGTCTGGAGACTGTGCGGTGTTTCAGCTCTTCAGGCTCTGCAGGGTCGTCATCTGGCTACTGTGGGCCAGGCATCGTGGTTATATACACACTGGTGGGCCATGATTGGTTGCAAACGGTGAGCTGTGATTGGTTGTAAAAGGTGTGTTATGATTGGTTGCTTTTGGACCAATCATGAGGTGCCGGATATGCAAATCTGAGGGATTCTAGTGGCCAATCAGAGCAAGGTTTTGAAGGTCAGGTTTTTTGAAGGGAACCAATCATGGCAATTGTTTTGCTCTCTGGGAAACCTCGGCAGACTCGCTGGTGCGCAGCCTCTCACAGTGATTGTCAGGTATTGAACCACATTTTATATACTCTCAACTTGGTAATCTCCAGAAAATTCTCTGGAAACAGTCTCTACCCTAGAAATATTTTATTAACAGAATTTTCTTTATTCATGATAGAGTGTGTGCTCATTCAAGAAGAGAGAGAGAAATGAGCACTATCCACAGGTCTGTGCCTGTTTTAAGCTGACTGGGCTCTGGATCCAAACCATGGTCATCTTGTGGGATCCAGCTCCCTTGAATAGTACATTACCACTGTGTCATAGAACTGGCCTTCTAGAAAAACTTTAGCACACATGTCCCTCAAAGGGATTCGGGTGACTTCTGAGCCCTTCTAACTGCTCTTTCTGTGATTTGGTCTCTTCCTGTTCATGTTTTAGCTGATAGGAACTCATCTAAAGCTTTCTTGCCCCACCTAATGGGCAAGGAAGGAAATTGAGTTGCCATTTATTACTGCCTAGACAAAAGATGACATGCAGCACCCATCAAGATGTTCTCACGTCATGGCCCTAAAGACAAAATAATAATCTAAAGAAAATAAGATATATAGATTTATAGTAATGACTTCATCATTCTTCTAGAGTAAGTATGCATGGCTAATCCATGTTTTAGAATGTGATAATTAATAAGGTTAGTTGATGTATCTTAGTTGTGCTGGTTGCTATATGTCTAATTTCTGATGATAGCTGCTGCTTCAGTCGGTCTCTAGGGTTTCAATGCTCATTTTTAAAAGTTACTGGAACCAGCAGATGGTGTAGTGGTTATGTCACTGGACTCCCACATGGCCAACCATGGTTCGAGTCCTGGACCTGGTGGCTTGAAAATCATGTTGGGTGCATGTGCGTGCATGCCTAAGATCCCAGGAGGAGAATAGAGGAGAGGAGATTTCAGTGTTGCCATCCCTCTGAGGGGTAATTTCTCACTTTCCCTCTCATTATGTCTGTCTCTTTCCCCAGTGAGTTCATGTACCCTAAGTAAAAAACCTCTAAAAATGTCATTTATCTATTTATACAAAATGGAAATAACATTTTTCTGACTATATGAGTAGTGCATGCTTGATGGGGGAAAACAATTCCTAGAAAGCAGGGCCAGCAAGTGATGTGAAGTTTAAGGTGCTAAATCCCACATGGCTGACTGTGCAGATCAAGACTCAGATCCAGTGGCTTGAAAATCATGCCGGGCATGTGTGTGGGCATGCCCAAAATCTCAAGAGGACAATGGAAGAGAAGGGATTGTGGTGTGGCCATCCCCCCTAGGGGGTTCTTTCTCACTTTCTCCTCTGTCTCTCTGTCTCTCTGATGAGCATATGTGTGCTATAGCAAAAATAAACAAACAAACAAACAAAAAGAAGATGCTAGAAATAATGAGAAAGTACAAAGAAGAACATTAAAATAACCTGTACTTGTACTACTAAGTGGTAACCACAGTTAACAGTTCGGTCTCAATCCTGTGGGCTTTGGGTACATACATATCCACTCTGCATGCATATACACACGCTGTTTCTGTCACTCCATCTCTCTCTCTCTCCACACACACACATACACACACACACAATATAAATATACATATATAATCTGTATATACAGTGATGCACCATATAACAACATTTTAGTCAACAACGGATTGCATATACAATAGTGATTCCATCAGGAGCATATGGACTATAACCATATTACCTAGGGTACAATAGGCTAGACCATCAAGGTTTGTGTAAATATAATCTATGATGTTTGCACAACAATGAAGTCACCTAATGATGCATCTCTCAGGACATATTTTCATTTCCCAGTGACAGATGATTATATATACACACCGTGTTTGTGTGTGTGTATACACACAAACATATATGTACATACAAACACATATAAAATGCTCATTTTTTAGAGATATTTTTGCTGAAGGGCACGTGCACTCACTGGAGAGACAGAGAGCAACAGAGACAGAGAAACAGAAAGCAAAAAATCATCCCCCAAGTGGGATGGCCACACTGCACTATATAACAACATTTTTGTTCTCCATTCTCCTCTATTCTCCTCTTGGGATTTTGGCCACACACACACATGCACCTGGCATAAGTTTTAAGCCACCAGGTTCAGAACTCGAACTGCAGTTGACCCTGTGGGAGTCCAGTGACATAACCATTACACCATCTGCTGGTCCATAAAATGCTCATTTTTCTACCAGTATATACATACTTTCCCCCCCACCCCAAATTGAATAGTTGTTAGCTTATCCTTTTGTAATTTGCTTTTGTCACAACATACAGTGAAAATCTTTCTCTCTTTTTTTGTTTAAATTGCCAGAGGGTGCGTGTGCTAGCCAGAAAGAGACAGAGAGAGGGAGAAAGCACCCCCAATGGGGCATAGTCATTACCGCAATGCCTTGTCCTCCATTTCTTCATCCTGTTGGGATTTTGGGCAGCATGCACATTCATCTGACATTTTTCAAGCCACTAGGACCAGGACTCAAACTGCAGTTAGCCATGTGGAGTCTAGTTACATTAACCAACATATTACAGGGCCAGCCTGAACATCTTTTTCTATCAATCAAAAAGCTCTACAGAAAAATGTTTAATTACTACATAGTAGTCCTTTGGTGGCTATACCTTAAGCCTTTTTTTAAAAAAAGTTTTATGTTTTGGGACCAGCAGTTAGCGTAATGGCTATGTTGCTGGATTCCCACGTAGTCGACCGTGGTTCGTGTCCCGGACCCGGTGGCTTAAAACTCACGCCGGGCACGTGTGCGTGCGTGCCCAAGATCCCGAGAGGAGAATGGAGGAGAAGGGATTGCGGTGTGGCTATGCCCCCTGGGGGGGTGATTTCTCGCTTTCTGTCTCTCTGTCTCTGTCTGTCTGGCAAGTGCACACGCCCTATAGTGAAAACCTCTCCAAAAAAAAAAAAAGGTTTATGTATTCAGAAACAGAGAGAAAGAAAAAGAGCAATAAGTATTCGTAGGAAGGTTTTCCCACCCTGTGATTCTTCCCCCAGCCTCCCAGCCAGCTAGGAGCATGGGTGCACTGGGCATATTCCGGTTAACCTGTAACTGAATCCTGGCCTTCCATATGGCTCTAGTATCACACAGCAGCACCCTACCGCCTGTGTCACAGTCATTGTCACAGCTGCTCCTTAATCATTTATTTATTTATTATTTTTAGAATTATTTGTTTATTTATTTATAATTTGCTATAAGGTACATGCATGTGCCAGTCTGAGAGAGAGAGAAAGCCATCAGGTCCAGGACTCAAACTGTGGTTGGCCATTGGTAGTCCAGTGCCTTAACCACCTTGCCACCTGCTGAATCCCCCTTGAGCCTTTTCTTAAAAGTAATTATTTTATTTAATTATTTTTATTGTTGTCGTTTTTCATTTGACCAGAGAGAGAGGGAGGGAGGAAGTGAGAAAGCAAGCTGCTGGGTCCAAGACTTGAACCATAGTCAGCCATGTGGGAGTCTAGTGCCCTAACCACCATGCCACTGGTTGGCCTCAAGCCTTTTTATCATGAACATGTAGTTGTTTATACTTTTTAAGCTTCATTAAAAATGTCTATAAAAATATATTTTTTTCGCACAACAAATTATTCCATTAGAATTAATCTCTAGAAGTAGAGTTGGATCAAGGAGTACATTTTTAAAAAGTTTTTTGCCATAGGGCACTTGCACTTGCCAGAGAGAGAGAGAGACAGAGAGAGAGAGAGAGAAAGTGAGAAATCAATCCCTAGGGGAGATGGCCATGCTGCAATCCCTTCTCCTTTCAGGATTTTGGGCAGTCATGCACACGTACCTGGTGTGAATTTCAAGCAATTGGGTCCAGGACTCAAACCAGTCACTCATGTGGGATTCCAGCACCTTAACCACCATACTAGCTGCTGGCCCCAGGAGTAAATGTTTTCAATTAGCAATAATCGCACCTCGGATAAACCTCATTGGCTACGATACTGCCACTGCACAAAGCTAGGAGTAAATGTTTTAAAAATATTATATTAAAGTAATACAGACACAATGGGGTAAGCAGAATAATGCCCCTTCCCCAACACAGAGGTTGCCTACATCTTAATCTTGAACCTGTGAATGTTACTGAAGGAATTTTGCAGATGTGATTAAGAGTCTCAGAATGGGGAGATTATTCTGGATTATCCAAGTGGGCCCAATGTCATTACAAGGATTCATATAAAGGAAATGGGGATACAGAAGAGTCATAGAAAAAGAATGTGGTGATAGAAACAGAGTTTAGATTGATGTGATTGCTAGCTGGGAAAAGGCCATGAGCCCAGGAACTTGGGCAGTCTCCAGTTTCTAGAAGCTGAGAAAGGCCATGAAAAGGATTCTTCCATAGAGCTTCTGAGTGAGTTCAGCCTTATTAATACCTTGATTTTAGCCCATTGAGACCCATTTCAGACTTCTGAACTCTAGGACTTTAAGACAATAAGTTTGTGTTTTTTAAGTCACTAAATTTGTGCTTACTTGTTACAGCTGCTATAAGAAACTGATACACATGTAATTTAAATAATTGACCTAAAATAAGGCTTATCTCCCTATGCAGTAGTTCCCTGTTTTCTCCCTTTATATCCTCAGTTCTACTCACCAGGGGAACCACTTTCAACTCTTAGATTTGTTTCTTCTGGATTTACCTCCTTGTATTTAAATGATATGTCTATACTGCTATTTCTTGATTTATGATTTTTAGGCACTATCTATTGAGTTCCTCTTATAATAAATAAGGATTTAATTCACTAACATCACTCTCCCAACTTCTATCTCCAAAGAATCATAGTTTATTACTATCATTCTTTTTGTAAATCAACACTAGTTGCTTTACAGTATTCAATCACACATTTAGCTTTACCACTGTGCCACCATCTAGCCCCAAACAGGGTTTAATAAAGGATGATTTATGAAGATGTGGGCAGGGTTTAAGGGAAACAACAAAAGCTAGATTAATATCCCACAGGTAGCAATAACAGAGAGCTCTAACTACCTAAGGCCTGAGGGGAAGGAGAGGGAGTAGTGGTCCACATGGAAAGGAGACCATAGCAGGAGTTGTGGTCTTCAGCAGAAGGACATAGCCAATCTGTGACTCGGCAGAGAGGAAGTACAGACACATATGCCCTGACCACTCTTTGCTCCCACTGTCCTTCTCTGCTGATGCTGTCCACCAAATGAACTTGACACAAGACCATCTATACCTCCAGTGCCCAGGATAGGCTGGAGGAGGACCAAGAAGTGGGGAAGAAGCCTCCAGCACAGGCTAGTCCATCTACTGAGTCATTGGAAAAGTCATGACGTATTTTTCTGTGCAAAAATGTAACATGACTTTTCTAGCAACCAGTAGGTTTGGTCAGTTAAACAGAAGGCACTCCGGCATTTCAGGTGTAAAAGCTAAATATAGAATTAGGGGTTCACATGGGGGTTAGAAGAGCTGGAGAGGGAGGTAGTGGAAGAGGTCAGGGACACTGCCAAAAAGGGCAGAGGCGTTGGCCCTGAAGATCTTGACCTAAAGTTTTAACACTGTCATAGAAGCTGCAGCACTTCCCAGGAAACTCTGAGAAGCTCCTACCAATTATCCCCATTTATGGCAGCACAGTAGGCTGTTCCAAAAGACTAATGAGAAGCCACTGGCAATTCATCTGCCCACATGTCTGCTCCCACCACCTCCATTGGAGTTTCTCTCACACCCACATCTGGGGATCTTTCTTCCAGGCTTCCTCAGTTTTTTAGAGAAGGTACCTTTCTTTCCAAGCCTGTGGCAGGGAGGGCAGGCAGAAAGGATGCACCATACTACTCTTGTTTAAGGTCTGAAGAGAACAAGGTCAGAAGAGGACATGAGAATCCAACTACTCCACTCAGTATACAGTGATGTTCTCTCCCTGAACTTACCCTTAAGCTTTTCCTGGATTTTACTCAACCAAGGGGGTCCCTTCCTGAGTCTGTTGCAGATTTCAGTTTGGTGATTTCCTGCTAAGCCTGTTAACCAACTAGGACTGCTGTTTGAACCCCAATAGCACCTTGAAATGTCTAGTCCTTTGGTGTTTCCTCTCATGTTCTCCTTGCGGGAAGGTTCCCTTTTTATTCCTTTACTATCATTTTACAAGGATTTGAGAGGGAGAGATGATAAACACAAGTAATTGGTGTACTAGGGTTGACTAGAAATATGTATTTTTTAGAACTTTGCTATAAATTGTCATGCTAGATACTTACTTTAAAGTCCTGCAATAATTTTTAAACATTTATTTGTTCAATTATAGTCATTACTTATTCTAAGATATTCAAATAAGGAAAAAATATAATTAGTAAAGGTATAACTTTAAAAACCACATTTCCATTATTAAAATTATGCTTATTGGGACCAGCAGATGGTGTAATGGTTATGTTGCTGGACTCTCACATAGCCAACTGTGGTTCAGTTCCGGACCTAGAGACTTAAAATTCATGCCAGGTGCGTGTATGTGCATGCCTAAGATCCTGAGAGAACAGAGGAAAAGGGACTGCAGCATGGCCATTCCCCCTGGGGGGTGATTTGTCACTTACTGTATCTCTGTCTCTCTCTCTCTCCAGTGAGTGCACGTGCTCTATAGCAAAAATCTATTAAAAATTATGCTTATTAAAGATAATCTTGAATAGTGCCAGACACTATCCTAAGCACTTTACAAATAGTAGCTAAATACAACCTCATGACAAATCCTATGAAGTAGGCACGATTCTCCCCATTTTACAGATGAGGAACCTGAGGCACCGAGAGGTTAAGAAGCCTCCTAAGGGATCAGCAGATGGCATCACTGGACTCCCATGTAGTTGACCACAGTTCAAGTCCTGGACCTGGCAACTTAAAACTTACGCCAGGGGTGGGAGAGGGGAAGAGTATATAGAAGGAAATTATGTAGAAAATACAGGTAAGACATTTATAGGACACAATAGTGGTTTATTATTTGTGGACGATAAAGTGTATTCTCAACTGGACTGGCCTGAAGTATATTTCATGTTGGATAAATTCTCTTTGCAAGCCAAATGATGTATACCAATCCAATGCATATAAAAATAATAAAATAAAAATTAAAACATAATAGTAATAAATAAAATTAAATAACTCTTTTTAAAAATTTATGCCAGGTGCATGTGTGTGCATGCCCAAAATCCTGAGAGGAGAATGGAAGAGGAGGTGATTGCAGCATGGCCATCTCCCCAGGGGGTGATTTCTCGCTTTCTGTCTGTCTCTGTCTTTCTGGTGAGTGCACACACCATGAAGCAAAAATATCTCTCTATCTCTAAATAAAAGAAGGCTCCTAAGGTTATACATGCCATCTAGTACTGGAGAAAGCCTGAATTGATCATGCCCTCACGGGTAGCTACACTCCTAGTCACTCCTGGCTCAGAAAATAGAAGGAAAAAGGCCCAATTACAGCTGCTTAGCTCCATGATGACCTTTCAACTTTTTGGAGTGTTTACTTGCAAAAACTTTCATGAATTTTCTAAGTAAAATGGCAATTATAAGCGTAAGTGATGTGTAAGTGTGTAGTCTGTGTTTTATCACTTAGTGTTAAGTCATGAGTATTTTATATGTATCTAGATTTCATACCAGGCAAAACACCCACAAGGATCCATTGACATTTTATTTATTTGTTTATTTTGAGAGGTTTTTGCTATAGAGTGTGCGCGCTCACCCGAAAGACAGAGAGACAGAGAGACAGAAAGCAAGAAATCAACCCCCAGGTGGGTTGGCCACGCCACAATCCCCTCTCCTCCATTGTCCATTGGGATCTTGGGCACACACGCACAAGAACCTGGTGTGAGTTTAAGCTGCCAGGTCCAGGACTTGAACTGCAGTCAACTACATGGGAGTCCAGCGACATAGCCATTATGCCAACTGCTGATCCCCATTGACATTTTATGTTAACAGCCATTGAATAGGAATTTTAAACCATAGAAAGAAAAATTGGGTTGTTTTGTCCAATTTCAGATGATTCCATCATTTCTAATGGAACCAGACATGAAGACTTTATATTCCCAGGCCTGTTCTCTCCTGATGAAGGGCATTGATTGGGCAGGATATTTAGCCTCTGTGAACTTAAATCCCTCACTTGTAAAGTAGGGAGAGTAACATATAACTTGCACTGTTATTCTGAGAATTTAAAACAGCATACCAGCCCCCTGCTCCTCTGTAACTGGTAGTGATTATTATCTTAAGATCATGCTTGCTGCCCAGAGAGATTTTCAAAAGACACATAGTACACTATATTGTTATATAACGTTGATTTTTTTCATGCTTTTATTTAGGCACTGAAAACAGGTCTAGTCCCCATCTGATAGGTTACTTGTATTATGAGAAACCGAGGTGTATGTAAAACTTTCCCAATTATTTAATTATGAACACATATCGGAGCTTCATTTCAAGATTCCCTCTTGGGCAGGACACTGACTGGAAAGCAGATGGTTAAAAGGTCTTTATCAGATTGGACACAAGAAAAAAGACTGTCTGGTTAAACCTCACTAGATGTCTGACTTTAGGTCAGCAGTGAGGGTGGGTGGCAGGAGGAGGATGTGAGTTTCCCTGAAAAAAGCTTAATCTCATTAAAAAGTATGTGAGAATTGCTTAAGCATTTTAATCAAGAATTCTAATTTCTTCCCAAAAGAAGGTTTTAAAATACATTCTCAAAAAGTTACATTCCAGGCAGGCTTGATATTTCACAATGAAATTTATGAGAAAAAGAAAAGGTGATCTGAGAATCTTCCAAGGAAAAAAGGTCCCTTTTCCCCCAAGTTTCTCAATTTTAATCATTAGAGTACTAAAGAGTTACCAGTTCAAAAAAAGTTACAATGATAATATGTGGAAATAATCATACATCTAAATATCATTAATTTAAAAAATGCCTGGAGGGATATTCCATCAAGAGTTAATACTGATTACCAATTATCTCTGTAATAATTGTTAACTGGGATTAGGGAATATTTTTACCTATTGCACTGTATTTCCTTTTTAGAATTATTCATCTTTATTTACTTATTTATTTTAATTTGACCAGAGAGAGTCAAAGAGAGAGAGAGGAAAAGTGAGAAAGCAAGCTGCCAGGTGCAGGACTCAAACTACAGTCGGCCATGTGGGAGTCCAGAACCCTAACCACCACACTACCTGCTGGCCTCTGCACTGTATCTTTAAGGTTTTATTTTATTTTTTAAAAAAATACTGAGCAGGTATTACTTTTGTAATGATAATTATATGAATACATTTCACAAAACATCAAGTCACTTGACCAGCTCAGGTATGTGCATCACTGGTAGCTCCCTTGAGGGCATATTCATCACCAAGGACCAACTTCGGTTCATCAGAGGACCAAAGCAATCTTCTGGGCTCTGAGGAGCTAAGGTATAGTCATGGCTTCCATGCCTAGCTGCATCTGAATCCCTTGGAGGGCTGGTTAAAGCCCAGGTCACTGGGCCCCAGAGTTCCTGATTTAGAAAGCCTAGGATAGGGTCTGTAATGTGCATGTCTTACAAATCCCCACATGCTCTTATTGCTTCTGCTGCTGTAAGGCCACAATTTTAAGAGTCACTGTGGTACAGAAAAGGACACTTCCGCAGGGGAATCGAAGCCTAAACCCAGGACTGGCAAGCAAAACAAAGAAGATGAACTTCACTTCCCACTTTTGCCTCTGGCTGGCCTTTAATCATTTTTGAGGAGAGGAACTTGATTTGACTGACTCTATTTAATAAGAAGTTGTACTAGAAAAGGGTTGTGCCATATCTTATTAAGTGAGAACCTGGTTCAGAGACTTTTCAATTAAGTCCCCTGGCCTCAGGCTTGAGCCATATAGCTTACTGCACTGGGGGCTTCATACCTTGGGGTCTGGCTGTGACTTTTCCCCCTTAGTTCAGGCCACTAGTCTTGGTTTCTCTGAACCCTGAGGTGGTGGCATTGAGGGTGATGGGGTACTGGGCATTGCAATACTGATTTTGTGTTTGGGAAACAGTGTTGGGGTGTTATTGGAGGAGGCAAAATTCAGGAAAACCTCTCCTCGCTTGGCCCCATATAATCTATCAACCATAAATGTTATCGCTCTTTTGGTGGCAAACTCCACATAACATAAAATTTAGCATTTTAGCCATTTTTAAGAGTACGATTTAGTGGCATTAAGTACATTCACAGTGTTGTGTGACCACCACTGCTACCTCTCTCCAAAACCTTTTTATCACCCCATACTGACACTTTATACTCATTATCACTTTTTAAGAAACATATAATAGCTTTTATTGAGGTGTAATTCATATATCATACAGTTAACCCATTTAAAAGTATACAATTCAAATTTTATTGTATATTCACAGAGCTGTACAACCATTAATGAAGGAATTTTAGAACACTTTTATCAGCTCCAAAAGAAACCCTGTACCCATTATGTGCCATGCCCCAAATTCCCCCAGTTCCTGGTAACCATTAGTCTACTTTATGTCTATAAATTTGCCTGTTCTGGTCACTTCATATGAACAAAATCATACAAGATGTGGCCTTTTATGACTGACTTCTGTCACTTACAAGCATGTTTTCAAGGGTCATCCATGTTGTAGCATGAATCAGTACTTCTCCTGTATTCACTCTTCTTTTCTTTATGCACGATAGACTGTATATGTGCACACATAAGAATGAGGCAGGGCATCCTCCACAGAGTCTGGTCATGCCACAACCCTTTCTTCCCTTCTTCCTGCCTATAGGATCCAGCTTCTCTCTCTCACTCTCTCTCTTTTTTAAACTTACATTTAATCATTGTGCATTTTTATAGCAAATGATGTGGGTTCTCAGGCATAAATGCACTGCATGACAAGTAAGTGAAAGATATTACTAATTTTTAAAAATTGGCCTGTTGAGGGGCCAGCAGATGGTGTAATGGTTACATTGCTGGACTCCCACTTAGTTGACTGTGGTTTGAGTCTTGGACCCGGTGGCTTAAAAACTCATACCAGGCACATGCGTGAGCATGCCCAAAACCCCGAGAGGAGAATGGAGAAGGGATTGTGATGTGGCCATCCCCTCAGGGGGTGATTTCTCACTTTCTGTCTTTCTGTCTCTCTGTCGATCACATATAGAAAAAAATAATCTCTTAAAAAATTGGTCTGTTGGTAGAGTTGTTAATTATTTCATTTAATGTTAACATTTATTATAATGTTTATTTCACACATATGATCTTAAATTAATGTCTGGAGATTTTGGAACCTTTTTGGGTTACCATTTGTTTGCTTTTTAATTGTGAAAATGCCTTTCCTTACATGTGACCTCTTATAATTTTGGGAAGGAGGCTGCCAGTAGGATGGGTAGAAAAAGGATAGAAACCGTATTTCTTTGTTAATCTCCTAGGACTGTTCTCCCAATTTACTATTTTCTTAAACAACGTAGTGAAGTGGAAAAGGATGGGAAAATGTTCTTGGCAAGTTAAAATATATGCTGAGGCTCTTTTTGTACATTTTAAAATACAAGCTCCTGTGAATGGTCAGTTTCAAAGTTGATTACACAAACATTCTTTGTATTTCGTTGTTGTTATTGTTTAAAAGACATTTATTCCTTTAGCTGAACAACCTCTGCACAGTCAAATGTATAGTTTAAGACTTTTTGACTAAAAAGGAATTTAGGATTCAAGAGGTTTTATGAACCTAATCTGAATATTTTCTGGCAATTAACTGAGCCTTTTAAAGACTGTAGAGAAAATTGGAAGTTTGTTCGGTATTCTTTGGATTTTTAAACAAGAACAACCTATTTCAGTTTTATAGTGTTGTGGAAGCACACATCTCACTTCTAGTTGCTTCCTTTGTGTTTTTCTTTACAAAGCAAGCCTTTCCTACAAATTGGTAAAGAAAATCATGATCGACTTTTCTGATTTGATTAGTTTCTCCATATCTATAGAGCAGGTAAGCTCAGTTCTCTTGGATTGGTTAAAAATAATTCAGTAAAAAAGAAAAAGGAGGAAGTGAGTTGGCCATTCTTAGGTTATCAAGCTGGGTCAACATAACAGAGCAAGATGTTATGTCTTTGTTTTTAAATTGAGAGAGAAAGCCCCAACAGTATCTTCACATCATGATCAAACCCAGCATCAGCCAGCCTGGATCATGGGTACTCTTGAGTGTTCTGTACGTGCCCAGCATGTAAAGAGAGACCTTGGAACACAAACTCTGAACCTTCCCATGTGGGTCAGCCTCACAGAGCATTGTGTTACTTCTGTGCTATCTTCTGGCAGCCTGTATGGGTTTCAGTCTAGACAAAACTGCTCTTTTACCCAGTGTACATGATACAAAGGAAAAATGGGAAAAACTGCTTCAAAACCATCACCATGGAGCCTTGACTGCTTGCTTAAAGTGCTGTCTGCCAGGTTCATCACCATAAAGTTACTATTTTCCTTATTTATTCATCCATTCATTCTGCCAGAGAGCATGTGCATTTACCAGAGAGACAGGGAGGAGTGAGAAAGCACCCTCCATGGGGAATGGTCATGCCACAATTCCTTCTCCTCCACTTCTCCATCCTTTTGGGATTTTCGACATATGCCCAGAATGTTTTTCAAGCTGCTGCGTCCAGGACTCAAACTGTGTAGTCAGCCATGTAGGATCCAGCTGCCTTCAACCACCACACCACAGGCTGGTTCTATTTTCCTTGTTTAAAATATGAAGACATATTTATTTTGGGGGAGATATTTTGAGGCTATGCAAATATGCTGTTTCTCTTTCAACTTTTACTCACTAATTTGAAAATTTTTGTTGGACTATGCTTGTTATCAACTGTTACTGTAGAGTTCTTATGGTGCTTTTTCACTTTCCTTCATTTCTTCTACATCTTTTCATTGGAATTCCTCAGGGAGATTTCTCCCTTCTCCTGATTTATTTCCTTATTTGGTTAGTTAAGTAATTATATCCACATGGATTCAAACATATTACTTTTACTCTTTGGGTTCTAATCCACAATATTATTTTTTACTTTGTTGGTTGAATTGTTCTAGTTTTGGCCTTTAGAAGCCTGTCCAGGTTGGCTCTGGTGCCCTTTGGATATGCCCAGTCATTTTTGTTGAGTACGTCTTTACTTTCAGACATTGCGATGCCCCTCCCCCCCATTTCTTCATAAAGCTCATCAAAAGAACTATATAATGACTGTCTTTGGTAAAGCACTCGGTATATAATTTATATTAATGTAAAGATGATATTAAAGTTATCAAAGCAAAGTATCATTCGTTACATCCAAATTACAGATGTCAGGTCCAAGAACTGGGAGAGAGCAAGTATGACAGAATTTAAGTGCTACACAGGCAGAAGCTCAACCACATCCCATTTTTACCCTAAATGTTCCTACCACTGAGCAACACAGTAGTGTCGTTTAAGTCATATGATAGCATTTTAAAGTATGACAGCTCAAATACTTTCTATTCCCCCAGTAGAAATGGGAGTTCAGTGGGACAGAGACATAGTATTAAATATAATAGTGTTTTTCTAGAACTATTCATGAGCTGAATTCACATAATTTAAAATATTGTATTAACTATTCTGTTAAAAATACTCTTGTATGAGGGAGGCAGGATGAGGAATTAAACATCTATTCATGTCAGCAGCTGGATTTGAATCTTCATATTAACTTCTCTTGTGCTGGTCAGCAAAAGTTTCTCAAAGGAAAAATGAAAGGACAATAGGAACAATTCAGAAGAATTAAACAATAAGGGAAAAATTAGAATGTTCATTTTTATAATTTAGAGAAACTTAAAAAGAAGAAATCTACAGTATTTCAGATAAAATCAACACATTAAAATTAGTTAAGGCAAGGCTAGCCAGGTTGCCTGGTGGTTAAGGTGGCTGGATCCCACATGGCCAACTGTGCAGTTCAAGTTCTGGATCCAGAAGCTTGAGAAACACACTGGGTGCATGTGTACACATGCCCAAAATCCTGGGGAAAGTGTGGAGGAGACGGATGGTCACCCCCTCCGAGGGATGCTTACTTCTTCTCTCTCTGGTGAGTGCAGGTGCCCTATAGCAAAGTAAAAAAAAAAAAAAAAAAAAAAAGTTAAGGCATTAAAATTAGAGCCCAATATAGGAATTTTCAGAAATGTTAAGTCTTGGGACCAGCTGTTAGTGTAATGGCTATGTCACTGGACTCCCATGTAGCCGACTGTGGTTCGAGTCCCAGACCCGGTGGCTTAAACTCATGCCGGGTGCATGTGCGTGTGTGCCCAAGATCCCAAGAGGAGAATGGAGGAGAAGGGATTATGGTGTGCCATGCCCCCTGGGGGTGATTTCTTGCTTTCTGTCTCTCTGTCTCTCTCTGTCTTTCTGGCAAGCGTACGTGCACTATAGCAAAAACCTCTCAAAAAAAAAAAAAAAAAAGAAATGTTAAGTCTTTTTTTAAAGAATTATTTTATTCATTTATTTATTTTCATTTGACCAGACAGAGACACAGAGAGAGAGAGAGAGAGAGAGAGAGAGAGAGAGAGAGAGAGAGGGAAAGTGAGAAAGTAAGCCACCAGGTCTGAGACTCGAACCTTGGTCGACCATGTGGGAGTGTCCAGCGCCTTAACCACCATGCCACCTGCTGGTCCCAAGAAATGTTAAGTCTTGACATCATCTTTCTTTTGTGATAAAATGACAAATATTTCCATGAGGGAAGCATATCCAGATCAGAGTAGGGACACAGTACTCCAGTTCAAGAAGGAAAAAGTATACCCTGAAATAGACATGAGCCAAAGCAAGACTCAAAAGTTCAAGTGACTGGTGTTCACCTACATGAAGCTGGAAAAGCAATGTAGTGAGAAGACTGCCTTCCTCATGTAAGAGAGATAAGTAATATTAAGAAGGACATAAGAGAAACCATTGGGCTGGCCCGATAGTGTAGTAGTTAAGCACTGTATAGGGGGAGCTAGATCTCACATGGCTGACTGTGGTTGGAATCCTAGCTCTGGTGGCTTAAAAAACATGGTGGGCACATGGGTGTGTGTGCCGTGAATCGTAATGGGATGGAGAAATGAAGGAAAAAGAATTGTGGTGTGACCACACCTTATTGGGAGGTGCTTTCTCTCTCTCTCTCTGGTGAGTGCAAGTGCATTCCAGCAAAACAAAATAAGGTATAAGGTGTTGACTGTTATTTATTTATTTGCCCTGCCAAGTTCACTTGCCAGTCTGCTGCTTTAGGTGTACTCGCCTCTGTGATGTGCAGGTAAGTCAAGCCATGGTGAATATCATCAATAGTCGAAGACTTTTGACTCATTGCTCTGAGAATCCATGGGGCGGCCAAGGAAGAATCTTTTGCACCCTAGACGCCAGTCCACCACAAGTTCATATCAGCTATTTCCAGGTTGAAACATGCCCAGTGACTTTCAGGGGTCTGAGTCTCTTTGAGAGATTAAGTGACCCAGCAACCCTGGCCTTAGCAAAGAAAACCACCTCTGGAAATGGGTAGACCCCAGTCTAGTTCTTCTGAGTGTGGGCAAAAGGAGTCCCAGCCACAGTCCATTTAGCCAGGCTCTGTGAGTTTCACAGTCAACTCTAAGATCATATTACAAGGCATGGAGGCCCTGATTGGGCCATGGTAAGCCAAGACATGTCATGAGTTAGGCACCAGGGTTCCTGAAGCAGGTGTAATTGAACACTCATTCCTGCCTTCAACACTTCAGCTCCATAGTCTTTAATCCCTTCCTTAGAAGTCTCACATTGATGTCACTCCTACTTCAATCTCAGCAGCTGTGAGGATGGTCCTTCTGTCCCTTGATTAATCACCTGTTTAGATTGCTGTGACTCACATGAAAGTATTTAGAAAGATGATGCTACTGATCTTTTGTTGGTAAGACCCTGACTTCAAGGTGGATTTTGTTTGCTGGTTTGGTTTTTAAACTAATGAAACAGTTATAAGAACGTTTTATACAGAAGTCCCAGGACATAATAACCAATTAACAAGAGTTGTCTCATCATCACAGACAAGGTATAGAGATGACCCTCTAGTTGGTAAGGGGCCAGCTTTTGTCTGTCACCTTTGGGTCCAATAACCCTCAGCACCTCCATTTTCAGAGGCCAGTGATCTACTTTTACTGTCTTACTTTATCTCTGCTTGAATGTCTCCCATCTATTTCACTATCTCTTCCTACCACCAGATGGTGGAAAGGGAAAAGGAAATAAAAGGCTGGTGAATGAATGTGGTGGCAGGCAAGTATCTATGGCAAAAGCTACGGTGAGGAATAGACCCAAGAAGGAGCTGGTGAGTTGCCCAGGAATTTCCACAAACTCCCTATTTTCATTTCAGTGCCCACTCAAGGGTTGACTAGCCGGGTCTAGGGGTCAATATGGCAAAATGATGCTTGTTGGGGACGGGGCTAGCCCTTGTCTCAGTGGACTCTTAGGAACATTCCCGAGTAGTCAAACCCCTCCTGGCCCAGGCACAAGGGAAGGGGTTAAGAGGGTCCCTGTGAGGGGCGGGACAGGGCAACCTATCCCACATTCCCACTGGCCTCCCTGTGCCCTTCTCTTTCCTGGTCTCTATCCCACCACCTCCCACGTGCTGGCACCTGGCCTGCCAGCGTTCCCACAATGCACTGAAGGGACCCTTCCTCCTTCCCTCCCAGCACCTCCCTCTGTGAAGCCCTAATCCGGATTGCCTGCATCCCCCAGGGTCACTTGCAGTCATCTTCAGCAGGTGTTCAGCCTTCACCTATCCACGGTCTCACCTCCCACAGCCGGTCCTGCACCTCTGGATTAGCCCCTACTCCTTTTCCACTTGCCCCTACACTCCGGCGCCCCCTCCCCCAAGAACTCCCACCTCCTCCGGTCTCGAGGAGTCTCGCGGCATTTCCCGGGGCGTTTGCCAAACCGCCGCGGGTGAGGGGCGGCCAGGAGGAGCTGGGTCCCTTCTAAGTGGGCGGTGAGGAAGGCGTCACAGCGCCTCAGCCGCAAGGACGCCCCCGGCGCCAGCCTGGACGCTGCCTGAGCCCCACCCCTCTCGGGTCCCGCCCCCTCCGGCCCCGCCTCCTCCCGGCTCAGGCCCCGCCTCCGCCCCGGCGGCCGCGCGTCCCCGGCAGGCGGAGCCGCAGGAGCATCGCGGAGGCGACGACGACGAAGAGGAGGGGAGAGCGGGCGGCTCGGCCGCGGCTGCCGGGCTCTGGGCTGGGCGGCGCTTTTTTTTTTTTTTTTTTCGCAATTTCCACTCGCGGGGAGCAGGAAACCCGGCGCAGCCGGGCGCAGCGGGCCGCGATGCAGCAGCAGCAGCAGGAGTCGCCCCGGGGCAGCAGCCGCAGCAGCAGCAGAGGCAGCAGCGGGCGGCGCTGAGCCGCCGACGCCGCCGCCACTGAGGAAGAAGCCAGTTCAGCCGCCGCCTCGTCCGGACCCCAGTGTTCCGATCGCTGCGCCCTGATCCCTGTGCCCCGACCCCGACACCCACCTCCGCCAACTTTTACGCTGCCTCGGCGGCCCAGCCCAGCTCGACGCCAATGGGTGAGTAGGGGGCTGCCCAACCTCGGGCGTCCACCTCAGCCTGCGGACGGCGCGCCTGTCCCAGGACCACGGTGCTGGGGAGGGCGCCCCAGGGGCAGGGCCCGGGCTAGTGACACCGCGGTGGGCGCCCTCGCCTATCTCGCGCACTCCTATTCACTCCCACTTGTGCCCATGTCTCCTCTGAGCCCTCGTGTGGCGCCCACGGGAACCCGCGGGTGTCTGGGCGGAGGATCGCGGGGGCTGGCCGCAGGGGGCTTGAGCTGAAGGATGCAGGGGGTGTGGTTGGCTTTTCGGGTGGGCGGGGAGAGTTTTGTCTTGGCCATTTTCTCATCTGAGTGCGCCCTCCTCTGCGCTGCGGACGCAGGTACCCGGACCTGGTGGACTCACCCTGCGCGGGGCTCTTAGTGCCCTCTTGGCCCTGCCTCAGGAGGAAGAGAGAATCTCGGGGTTTCCAGGCGCTGGGTTGCCTTTCCTGGAGGCTGACGGAATTGGGGGTTGGGAAAATGCCCCAGTGCCCGCCTGGGGCACCAGCACAGTCTTGAGCACCTGACGCGCCTCTCTTGGTGCCCCCCTTACTTCCAGCTCTGACCCCCCTCTCTGCCTGCCTTTCTCCAGCCAGGAGAGCACTCTATTTCGTGGTCCTCGAAGGCCACTTCCCACACCTTCCCCTAAGTCTACAGGGTCGGGGAACTGGAATTGGTGATCAAGTCTTTGATTTACCGAGCAAACATCAGTTCCAAGTAGGCAACTAACCGTTATGTCCTCCTCTGGGGTCCCATTTGGTATAGAACCAATATAGTGTTGGGAGTATTGGAGCCACCTTGCTGCACAGAGAAGCTGGCATTTTAGTGGGCAAAGACTTGTGATCGCCTGGTTACTAAATGTTTGGTCTACCCAGGTAATTTCGCTGACAGTCTGCCTCTGTTTTTCATGCCTCTGGTAGATTATTTTTGGGTGTTCCTAGGCCAACATAGGAAGGCTGCAGATTATAATAAACCATAATAAAGTGAGGCCTTTCTGTGTTTCGGTAATAGGATTTGGGCACACCAGTCAGACAGTGATAGTGAGCTGTCATACGATGCTCATGAAGACAGCACTGGAAAAGGGGAGGGTTAACCCAGTAAGTTGTTCACAGGCAAAGTTAAAATATCATCTATGGTCATTTCCCCAAATGTTTTTCCTTTTCTAAAGTGGTGGTGATTTGATGACCTCTTAGAGTAAATGTCATTTTTTTTCACAGCACCCTTCTCTGATCCCTGCACCAACCCCAGTCTAAAGTAGTTCCTGTTATCCCTTCACATACAGCACCTTTTCTTTCTTTTTATGGCAGTATCACATATTGGAGTTTAACATTTATCTATCCTACTGTAAGCTCTGTGATCACAGGGACAGCGCTGTGTTACACTGTTTTGCTGAGCACTCTTTTCTTTGGTGCCTGGCACAGAACAGGCCCAAATAAATATTTGTTGAATGAATAAGTGAATGAGGGGTATGAAATCCTTCTACTCTGTGGAAGACAAAGCACTTAACTTGCATTCTTGGTTTGCTTTGGCCCCTGATGATTTAGTTCATTGACAACAGCATATACTTTAAACCTTATAGGTTGCTTTAGTAACAAGCATATTTCATTTGGGGTGGGTCACCAACAGGGTTACACACAAAAAGAAGTTAGATCCAAATATCTTCTCCATGGCCAGACTGTGCTTTATATATCTCAGTGGGAAGAAGACTGTATGGTGAATTATGCTTTATATATCTTGGTGAGAAGGGGGCTGAATCCCATTTAAGAAGAAACAGACCTGTTCATCATTCAAATCTGAACTGTTTTCATTCTTCAGAACCTCCTAAGAAAACTAGAGAGAACATCTGCAGTTTAGTGCCCTTTGAAGCTTTATCATTTTTGTTTGTTTGTTTGTTTTCTCATCATAACCATTATTCTGGGGGAGAGGGCAGAAATAGATTTTCTTGTATTTCAGGAACTAATTCTTTTTATTTTTCTTTTTGGAGAGGTTTTTGCTATAGGGCACGTGTGCTCGCCAGAAAGACAGAGAGACAGAAAGCGAGAAATCACCCCCAGGGGGGATGGACATGCTGGGATCCCTTCTCCTCCATTCTCCTCTCAGGCTCTTCTCCTCCATTTTCCTCTAGGGATCTTGGGCACCCACGCACATGCACCTGGCATGGGTTTACACCACTGGGTCTGGAACAGAACTACGGTCAACTACATGGGAGTCCAGCGACATAGCCATTCATTACACCAACTGCTGGTCCCAAAAGTGAGAAATCACCCCTCGGGGGGATGGCCAGGCCGCAATCTCTTCTCCTCCATTCTTCTCTTGGGACCTTGGGCTCGCACTCACACGCCCCCCAACATGAGTTTAAGCCACCAGGTCTGGGTTCAAACCGTAGTTGACCACGTGGGAGCCCAGCGATAGCCATTGTGCCAACTGCTGGTCTCAGGAGCTAATTCTTAGGGGTGATAAGATTAAAATGAATGTTATTTAATTCATTATAATGTTTATAATTGGATTTAAGGTGCTCATAGTAGTTTGTGGCTAAAGATCACCTGTTCGTTCCTGAAACACCTTCAAGCAGTGTATTTATGATAAAGGGAAAATATTTAACAATTGTTCTGTATGTCTTCCAGTGGAGTGACTGAACCATGCTGGGGCTGTGTATACATACACAGAGGCGCACCTCCCTTCCCCCAAGTCTTTCAGGGTTTCAGAAGATTTATCCTGTTTATCATTTTGATGCACTTGTATTCTTACCTTACCTGGCCTGATAATGATATTTTTCTATTGACGGAATACACAATAAAACTGTCATATGTCTTTGACCTGCAAAATAACTGAAAAGCATCAAATCTCTAACTACAAAATGAAGCTGGTTAGTCGCAAAATGGACTCTTACAAAAGCCTGTCAGAATGTTCCCTCTGAACTTGTTGGGAGATGCCTACAGTGCCAGACACAGAGAAAGCCTCTTATGATTCCAATCGTACAAATATCATTAGGACCCTAATCTGTGAGTAGTGAAGGGTTTGCAAGCCCAGCAAATGATCTCAGTAGAAAGAATCCCAGATTAACAACAAAGTTTGGATGGTTTTTAGTAACGTATTGTATCAGTGGTGGGCTGCTTTATGCTAAACTAAAGCTAAAATAAGTGTAACCCATTGGCTTCCTCTAATGCAAGGCCAAACAAGCCTTGCATTAGAAATTGAAGAAAAGGCTCCCACCTTTCTGTATATGACCCTCTTTTCATCATGGCATGAGCAAAACCTTGCTATCACCCTGGCTGCATAGCCCTTGGCTATTTTTTCAGCATTTTGGTTCTGTTAGCATTACTAAATTTCTTCATCAACTCTTGTGTTTGTAACTGCTTCAAAGTATGTTGTATACAATGATCAGTATTTGTCCATTTATCCATCCATTCAATACTTATTGACCTCTTGTTTTTTGACCGTATTGGTGTGCCAGGGTGCACAGCACAGATAGACCTGTGCACTTGGGCCTTTCAGTCTTGTGGAGGATGACTTGAATGCAGTACTCACGGCAACTCTGTGTTACTGTCATGGAATAGAAAGCCATGGTAGGTTTCATGAAAGAAGAGTGGAGAAGGGAATCTGACTATGTAGGCTGGAGAACGGTAAGGGCAATGTCTTCAAGGGGATCATGTTTGAGCAAAAATTTGAAGGTTGCATATGAATCATCACTGCCTTTCAGCACCTCCACTCCCTGGAACACACCAAAAGTTGAATAAGCCCAGTTCTATTCTTGTTGCATGGAGAACACACACCGTGGGAACCTTGGGGCAGCTCGGCAAGAGGGTGCTAGAGAGGAGGACTTGGAGGATTTGCACCTGTGTCGGAGGGTTTTGGGTGGGTTTAAGGCAGTCAGCGTTGCACTGGGTTGGTAGCTGCCTGGGGTAATTCTGTGACTGGGTGTCTTAACAAACATTGTCTAGAGATAAGGAAAATTAGAGTCACACTAGAGCTGAGCTTAGTAAAGAAGCAGTCCTTCATATTAGCCTGGATTGAGGCATGTTTGGTTACATTTGTGGTTTGGACAAGGTTCATGCTTTGTCCATGTTCAGGCATGACTACAAGTGGTCCTGTTTGTGTCTCATCCTATCCTAGTCATGGCATGGCTCTGCCTGATGTGGATGTTCTGGGAAATCATTTCTGTTCAGCAGGCCACCCAGGCTCAGCTGTGAGTGCTCAACCAATTCCTAGAAGGCAGGGCCACTTTCCCTTTTCTCCAAGTTAAGGAAGTGATGAGTAGGATCAGGGAATAGGAGGTGGTGGTAGAGGAGAATGACTTTCTAGGTATGTCCCCTGGCTACTTCTTTGATATCATCCATCAGTAGTCTGGGCTGTTGTTCAACGTTAACCAAAATGAACGACTGAAATGCTATTCTGGGAGAAGAGAGAGAGTAACAGAGCAAGTTGCTGAGGATCAGGAAGTTGGGGTCTCAGTGGGAAAGATGCAGAATAGGAAAATACAGAATGTTAGAGAAGGGGAGCCTCTAATACAGAACTTTCACAGGATGTGGTCCCTGCACCAGCAGCATCAGTCTCCCCTAAGATCCCTTTAGAGATACAAGTTCTGTGGCCCCATCCCAACTACCTATTGAATCAGGAACTCGGGATGTGGCTCAGTACCTGCATTTTAGTGGGCCTTCCAGGTGGTTCTGATGCATGATCAAGTGGAGGCCCTCCTTGTGTTACAGATGAGAGAGCTGAGGTCCAGAGTACATGGGTCACTAGAGTCCACAAAGCACTATTCCTAAAGCAAGATGATGTTGTAAGTGACACATGACCTTAGAAGAGGAGAAAAATATGTTCCTAGTTCAAAACAAACCTCTCCTGGAGTTATTAAGCATTCCATAAATCCAGGCCAAGCCAGACCTCCCACACCTGGGCACTAGTAACACTGGCAAGTTGATCTCAGTGTTAGTCACCTGGAATATCACAAGCCTTCTCATCATCCTTCTTTTCATCATCTTTAGAAGGAACTTTAAAAGTATATTGTAGACATTATTAGGGTTTTCAGCATTTGTTCATGATTTTCTAGACCTGATATCTGTATTTAATAATCTGAAATTATTCTGATTGCTGCTTTAACAAACTACCACAAACTGAGTATGGCAAGATGTCCCAAGTTTATTATTTGTCGCTGGGCAAAAATCAAGACATCAGCATGACTATATTCCTTCTGGAAGCTCTGGAAGAGAACTCCCGTCTTTGCCTTTTCTAGCTTCCAGAGACTGCTTGCATTCTTGGCTGATGGCCTCTTCGTCCATCTACAGAACTGGCCAGAACTGGCCAGTCAGGTCTCTCTCTTACACTGACTCTTCTGCCTGTCCCTCCCCCAGTGTAAGGGCTCTTGTGAGACTTTGGACCCACCTGGATAAGCCATGATAATCTCTCCATCTCAAGGTCAACTGATTAGCAACCTTAACCCTGCTCTGCCATGTAACCTAACACATTTGCAGGTCAGAGCATTAGGATGTGGATATCTGGGAGTGAGGACATTATTCTGCCTACCACGCTGCCTTTTCGTGGACTTGGCTTTTCCTGGTTTCTCCAGGATAACTGAGTGTCCATAGTCAATCACTCTCTTTCTTGAGATCCCATCTTTGGTTTTAAATTTTAATTTTTTGGGGGGGGGAAAGGTTTTTGCTATAGGGTGCATGCGCTCGCCAGACAGACAAAGACAGAGAGACAGAAAGCGAGAAATCACCCCCCAGGGGGGATGGTCACGCCGCAATACCTTCTCCTCTGTTCTCCTCTCGGGATCTTGGGCACGCACGCACATGTGCCCGGCGTGAGTTTTAAGCCACCGGGTCTGAGACGCGAACCACGGTTGACTACGTGGGAGTCCAGCGACATAGCCATTATGCTAACTGCTGGTCCCTTAAATTTTAATTTTTTTGAATATTTTTAATAAAACCACATTAAATTTCCACCTTGCATTTATCTTTTGTCTCTCTCCTCTTCGCTTCTGTTTCTTGAGACAGCTCCTTCCCCATCTCCTGCTTTCCCATATAGCTTGCCCAGTGCTCACCAAGACCATTGTCTTTGACCACTGCCCTGATTGTGTTGTAGAAGCTGTTGGTGCTGTGGTGACTGACAAATGCTCCATCTCCTAGTCTAAAGGTACAGTCTCAGACAGATCACAGTATCTTTGACTTTTGAGCTGTGAAACTCTTTTTCTTGGTTTCTGGGACACCCTGTTTACTCCCAGTTTTTCCTACAGCTCCTCCCTCCTTTGCTGTTCTTCTACCGTGTTTATCTCTGGGATGCTGTTATTACTGGCCCTCTCACTGTTTAAAATATGCCCTTGAGTGATTTCAAACACTTCACTGATTTGGATGTCCCTGTTGATGATGCCTAAATCTCTGTCCCCAATCTTTGTCTCTTTCCTGAGCTCAGGACTTACACAACTCTGAGTGCTCCAAGGGCATGTCTGCTTGGTCATTGTGTTCCTGTGCCTGGCCCATGGTAAGCCTACAGTTAATATTGGTTGAGTTGATGATAATCTATAATCTTCTAACTAACTACATTCAAGTGTGTCTGTTTTTTTTAGGTTTTGCCATGGGGTGCATTTGCTCACTGGAGACACACACATACACACACACACACACACACACACACAGATCACCTGCCCCAGTAGAAATAGTCATGCCGCAATCCCTTCTCCTCCATGTTCTTCTTGGGATTTTGGGCATGCACACAGACATATCTGGTGTGATTTTTAAGCTGCCAGGTCTGGGACTCAAATTGCATTCTGCCATGTGGAGTCCAGTGCCTTAACCAGCATACCACCTGCTGGCCCCCCAAATGTTTCGTAAACATCTTAAACATGTTACACTGAGCTCTGCACTTTTTCATAATACCTGCTCTACCTCTTCTACCTCCCATTTTGTTGAGGATGTTCCCATCTTTCCTATCACTTCCACAGGTGATTGTTCTTTGCCTAGCCTCTTGTCCCATCCTTTCTCCCCTTAGCCCTTTCCAATCTATAGTCAAGCCCCTGATGTTTCTGGGATTGAGCCCATTTGTCTACCCTCCTGCAAATATTTTAGAGCCAGAATGCCTTAGTGAAGCCTTTGTGAAACTCACAGCCACCTAAGTCTTCTCTTGTTCTTTGCTCATTCAGGCCTCTAAGGCTTTGCCCACAGAGTTCCTTCGATGGGGAACAGATGCCACCCTCTTCTCTGCCTTGTAGTTTCCTTGTATTAGTTCCTATTATGGCTCTAACAAGTTACTGCGAATCTAGTGGCTTGACAGAACACAAATGTGTAATCTTACAGTTCTGGGGATCAAGTTCAGAATGGGTTTTACTAAGTCAATATTAAGGTGTCTACGGGTTCTAGGAATTAGGATATGGACATCTTTGGGGGACTGTTACTCCACCTATCACACACCTCATTCATCTTTTGAAGCCTGCTCCAAAGATTGCTCTACAGCACTTTATCTTGTTTTAAGTCTGTTCATCTCTGCCTGGGTCTCCTCAACTCCATTGCCCTGGCTCATTGCCTGGCGTTCACTTAGTGCCATATGTTAATGAATGAGTAACCCTTTCACCCAGGAACTGCTACTACTTGCAATTCTCTGACACCGTGGGCTGCCAGGAGTGTGTGTGCCATTCTATAAAGTCCCCTGGGCACAGCATGTTGACGAGGTCTGTTTGCTGACAGTTCACGGTGGCCTACACCACAGTGGATGAGAAGGATAACACCACATGTGTCACATGGCTTCAACAAAGAACGGCAACTTTCAAGATAGAAAGTTATCTCTGGCAGTGGCTCTCAACTGGGGAAAATTTTTCCACTCCAGGGGGGACCTTTGGCAATGTGTGGAGACACTTGGTTGTCATAGTTGTGGGTGAGGTGGAGTTGGTCAGTCTGCTGGCATCTAGTAGTCAGAGACTAGGGACGCTGCTAAACATCCTGCATTGCACAGGACAGTTCTCCACAATGGGTGTTATCTGGCCCCAAATGTCAGCTATGCTGAGGGTGATGGAGACTGATCTAACTGCACCTCAGAGTTTAGATCACAGAGGGCTAAAGTACCATTTCCTTACTTCACCATAAACCTTTCTGGAACATAAGGGGTTTTTCTGTCACCACAGTTTTTATTTAATGAATGAACCCAGAAGTTACTGGAGAGCAGGACTCTGTAGCACTTTGTTTCGCCATTTTGTTTTTTGAATGGAGAGTGTCTTAACATAGCTGTGGCCCCTCTTCTGTTGATATCTGCGTCATTAACCTGGTGAGAGGTGAGGGCTTGGGGGCACTAAGTTGGTAAACTTGTTTCTGTCGGTGTTTGGCTCCCCTAATGTTCTGCTTTCCTAATGGGATGTGCTTCTTATATAAGGTGATGAGTCCCTCTGCCACTCACACATTGGTCCCTGGAATTGAAGTGTTGGAAGGTTAATGCCATCAGATGATGAGACTGACTTAAAGAGGCAAAGTGACATGGTTCCCCAGTGGCAGACCTCACCTGCTCTGCAGTATTACAGAACCAGCCCTGTCCAACTTTTATAGGTGCTCAGTAAATGTCAGGCTCATACTTCCCCTAGTGAGGTTCTTATTACAGGCTGTTTTCCTGGTAATTTTCTTTTCTTTTCTTTTTTTTAGAGAGATATTTTTGCTATAGGGTGCAGAGAGAGAGAGAGAGAGAGAGACAGAGACAGAGACAGAGACAGAAAATGAGAAATCACCCCCTTGAGGGGATGGCTACACTGCAATCCCTTTTCTATTCTCCTCTCAGGATTTTTGGCATACACGTACATGCACCTGGTGTGAGCTTTAAGCTGCTGGGGCTGGGGCTGGGACTTGAACCATGGTCGACTATGTGGGAGTCCAGCGATGTAACCATTATGTAACCATTACACCATCTGCTGGTCCCTTTCCTAATAAATTTTTAAAAACAGTTTTATTGAGCTATAATTCACTACCATCAAATTCACCCACGTAAAGTGTGTAATTCAGTGGGTTTTTTGTCTGTGTGTGTGTGCGTGTGACTGTGTTACCTTACTGATTTTTAAAATTAGGGTGAAATATATGTACCAATATTTGCCATTTTAACCATTTTGAGTGTTCAATTCAGTGATGGTGAATTGACAATGTTCTCCAACCATCAGCACTATCTATTAATAGTTCCAAAACACTTTCATTCCCCCCTAGCAAGTTTATAACTTGAAGATCAGAATCCACATCCCCTGTGGGTTCCTTGACTGGCCCTCCCATTTGGAGACCACATTGAAGTCTAAAGATCCCTGTTATGATTACAAAGGAAGATAGGAAAAGAGAAAGTATGTCTTTAAAAGTTTTTTTTTTTTTTAAAGTTTGTTTCTTCCATGGCAGAGGTGAGCAGAACCCCCTAAAAGGATCCCATCACCTCATGAAATGCTCCCTCAGCCCCCGCCAGCCCCAGATCATGAGCACGTGTATGCCTGGTGTACTCAGGGAAATTGCTGAATACAAACCTGGCACCTTTCCATGTGGGTCAGTCCTGCAGCATGTCTCATTTTAACTGCTGTGCCACTGTCTGGCCCCTGGTTTTGTTGCTTTTCAGATGTTTTTGGTCAGTGATTCCTTTGTGATGCATGTTATCTTTGCGCTTTCTCTCCAGGCACCTTTCCTAATTATATACCTTTCATCTCGTGTGTGGTGTCTGGTGGTGGTGGTGGTGGTGGTGGTGGTGGTGGTGTGTGACAATTTCCTTTTACATCCTGAAGCATTTATGAGTTATCAATAGTTGTGTGGGTAACTTCTTTGGCAATTATTGGGACTCATTAAGAATGTTTGGATCATGGAAAAAAAGTCTCCAATGCCAAACTGATCCGTTGAATGCACACATAGATAGTCGATGGTGTTCTGCCTTTCTTCACTTAAATTCCTTTAGCTGGCAAAGGTACACTGGCAGCCTGGTTGATTATGAGCACTTGGTTTCCAACTTCATCAGTATTTTATGGATAAATATCTTACAGGCAGTTCTATAGTTTTCATTAGAGGACACTTAAACCAAGCAAAATGTAGCTCATGGATCTTAGCACGGTGGTAAATTGTGCTTATACTTAGCCTTAGAAAGAAAAAAAAAATACCAATAACAAAAATCCTGTGATATCTGTCTTAATTGAACAGCACTGAGTTGGCAAGAAATATCCAGAAAAGGCCTTCACTTATTTCCTTCCAGTGGCCAGGGAAGTGATGGGGGCAACATATGAGGCTGGCCTATCTTTAGTTGTAAGGGCTAGAACTGGCAAGGTGAACTGTGATTCAGTTCAACACATAGTGTTATTTCCTCTATCTTGGATTAAATGCTGTAAATATTTTCAGTGCTCATTAATTACACACTTTGCATAACAAATTTAAGTCCTTAAGCACCCAAGTACAGCATATGTAGTTAAAGTGACCATCTCCTTAAACTCCCAACTTCTTACCAGTCAGTAAGTAAACACCAGCACTTGTGCTTTTGCTGGATTTTTCTGAACTGTTCTAGGCTTGAGGCCATGTTCTAGGTCTGGTCCTCTGGGGCTGCACCAGTTTTATCCACCACACACCACGTCCCTGAGTGAAAAGTCTTTAATTAGCTTAGTGGCCTGCCTAATTATCCCAACTAGTTCTTATTTTTGGGCCTTGAGCTAAATGGAGGTGCTTGAACCCTGTTTTGAATGAAGACAGGAAATGGCCTTCCTTGTTCTGCACATCTTTCCCCTTAGCCAGCTTCTCCATGGATCTCCATTTTCTTCACTAGACTGTTCTGGATGTGCCCCTCTGCGTGAGCATTTGTCTTGCCAGCTGCTGGATGAATTCATTTGACAGAAATGGCTTGGTAAATGGGCTTAGGCTTTACCCTATTTTGATCATCAAAGCAAAACAAAAGAAAAAAATGCCTCTTCACAACTTGAACAGAATTGAACAGTTTTTAACCACTTAGCCAGTGATTCTCTCTGCCCCTTTGTTCTCACTAACTTATTAGTTGGAGAATAGAGGTGTCAACTCAAATAGAGTTTGTCAGTGAGCTCATCTGTGATACCTAAAGCAGGCCCAGTAGAGTAAGTTTGTTAATTGATGGTGATTTTTAGCTTAATTGCTGCCTTTGCCAGAAAACAAAAGAAAGGAAAGTAATTGGTTTTGGGGGAGAGTGGGAAGATGGGGGTGTCACCACTTGAAAACAATTGAAAGGGGGAAGCAGGTCACACTATATTCATCTGTTTGTTGGGCATGACTATAGCTGCTTGCTTGAGAAATTTTCAAACTATTGTTCAAAGTTCACTTTTGGCATAGGTTAGGTATCTACATGATTCACAATTCAAAAGGTGACAGGTAAAGCGTTTACAGTAAAAAGTCTCCTTCTCATCCCTGTCCTCCAGCTAGCCAGTGACCTTCCCAAAAGGCTGTCAAAATTTTCTTTCTCTACTTTTCCTTTTTCTTTTTTGGAGAGGTTTTTGCTATAGGGCACGTGCGTTCACCAGAAAGACAGAGAGAGCCAGAAAGCAAGAAATCAATCCCTGGGGGGATGGCCATATCACAATCCCTTCTCCTCCATTCTCCTCTTGGGATCTTGGGCATGTACGCACACGTGCTCAGCATGAGTTTAAGCCACCGGGTCTGGGACTTGAACCATAGTCGACTACATGGGAGTCCAGCGACATAGCCCTTATGCCAACTGCTGGTCCCTCTCTGCTTTTCTTTCAGAGAGATTTTAATATCTGTACCAGCAGATAGGTATTTCTGTTATTCTCCCCCTCCTTTCTACACTGTGATTAATTGATGATGGGTGAACTTCTACCTGGTGATTGTTTTTCCCCAGGGATATGCATTGGAACTCTGCCTGGGCACTTCCCATTTGATTTTGATGGAGAGAGGCGTATTTTGGAAGAGTTCTCTAGGATACTGCTTGTGTACTCCTGACGCTCAGCTGATCTGGGTTCTTAACTGATAGAAACTTTCACCTTAATCTTTACTGATCTAGGCCTCAGCTCTTGACTGAGTTAGGAACTGTCTTCCCACAGTCATGAGTGTGTATATATATATAGTAAGGACTTTCTTCCAGTGACAGAAGCCAAGCCACGCCGGTAACTTGAAAAAGGGATGTTTATTCTGGGGCCATTGAGGCCTTTCCTGCAAGCCAAGGGCACTTGCTGGAGGAGCTGTGTCCCAGGGAGAGCCTGGAATCAGGGATGGGCCAGCCGCCAGTGTGCCCCTGGCCATCGCTCCTCCTTGTCCCTGTCCCTTTCTTCTTTCTGTGCCACTTGTTCATGAGGCACATAAGTTTGAGCTATTTGTAAAGGGTGACTCGGGGTTGGCCTCAGTTTCAGATTTCTGTTAGTGAGAGACCGAGTGCACCGGAGTCAGTGTTGCCTCACACCCTTGGAGATGCACAGGCAGCTGCTTATGCCCACAGCCATAGTGGAAGCAAGTGCCCCCTTCCAGGCCCTGTGTGCATGTTTAAGGAGGGCCTACTCGGTAGCAGGCATGTGCTATGTGCTGGGACACTTCAATGACCCAAACGAAGCCCTGCACCCGGGAGCAGTGCCTGGTAAGATGGGGTGCTTATGGGGTCATCGTTGGGGCAGGCACTGTGGGGATGCTCAAAAGCCATCAGCTAGAATATGTGAGGGTGCCACGTACCCATTTTTTCCTGGTTTTGTCCTGGCAAAGGGCAGTTGACAAGAGGCAGTGTTGTCGCTCACACTGTGCCATAGTGATTGAGGGTGTGCATTCCACCTTCCCAGAGTCCCTGCCACAAGCTCCCTTGAGGAAAGGTCCTGTCTGTGCCAGGAGCAGTCATGCTTTGGAGTAATGGGGTAATTTCTTTTTACCCTATGAGACCCTGAATTGTGTAACAGAGCTGAGTTTCTCCACTTAAAAAATGTAAATAGATGGGGCTGGTAGGTGGTGTGGTGGTTAAGGCACTGGACTCCCACATGGGCAGCTGTGATTTCAGTCCTGGACCTGGCGACTTGCTTTCTCAGTTTCCCTCTCTTTCTGTTGCTCTCTGGTCAAATTAAATAATAATAATAATAATAACAATAAATAAAATAATTCTTGAAAAAAAATGTGGATGGAGGGGCCAGCAGGTGGTTAAGGTGCTGGACTCCCACATGGCTGACTGCAGTTTGAGTTCCAGACTTGGCAGCTTGCTTTTATTTTCTCTCTCTCTCATAAAATTGATGAATAATAATAATTAATAAAATGAAGTGAATGATTCTTTTAAAAAATGTAGATGGGACTGGCTCAGTGTGCAGCAGTCACGTGCTCCTGCGAAGCTGGATCAAGATGGAAGATGGTGGGTTTGGGTTTGGTTCCCAGGCTGACCTGCACATGCCCATGATCCAGGGTGGTTGGGAAGGCTGGGGCCCGTGGGTGGGGATCATGGCATGGATCCTATTGAGGCACTAGTCTTTTTCTTTCTCTCTGTTTCTCACTCATGAAAGAAACTTTTAAAACGTGTGGCTGTGCCTCTGGGGACACTTGGAAGACTTGATGATAGCACACAGTGGGGGAAGGGTACAGTTGTGACATGGTCTGGCACTTTTAGGGAACCTGTGGGTTTTTAAATGGAGGAAGAGATGAAGACATTATGAAAAACCACCACTGCCTGGCAAGTTAACCCCTGAGGCAGAGATGGCTCTGGAAAAGTGGGTGGGGGGTTCTGGCTCTCAGGTCTGGCCATCCTGTCTCTCTCCTTCCTCTCCCCCTGCCTTCTTTCTTCTCTTCTCTCTCCCTCATGTTCCCTCCCGCCATCCTTTCTTTGGCCTATCCCCTTATCTTTCATTTCTTCCCTCCCCATCTTCTTCTCTTCCCTTCCTGTTCTCTCCCCTTCACACTCCCCCCACCCTCTGTCCTTCAGCCCTCTCTCATCCAGATCCTCTTTGCTTTGTCCCCTCACCCTTTATCCTACCCCCCACCCGCTGCTGCCTTCCTTCACACACCCCAACACCTCTCCCCAGCTCCTCCCTACACCTCACACCCTCCCTGTCCACTGAAGTCCCCTACTACATTCACTCTTCTAGGACCCTTCTTTATTCCTCTTTCTCTTCTCCCCTTCCTCTCAGTCCCTCTTTTTTTCCCTTCACTTGCCAGCTCCTCTTTCTTCATTCTTTCTCTTTCTCCCACCGTCTTCCTCAGGCTTTCTCTTCCATACCTTCCTCTCCCATTCAGTGGGTCTTTACCCAGTTTCCTCAGCCTCATCCCCTCTCTTGCGTATCCCTCCTCTCACTTTTTTTTTTTCAGAGAGGTTTTTTTTTTTTTTTTTTTTTTTTTGCTATAGGGCATGTGTACTTGCTAGAGACACAGAGAGAGACAGAGAGAGAGAACGTGAGAAATCCCCCCCCCGCCCAGTGATGGCTACACTGCAGTCCCTTCTCTCCCATTCTCCTCTTGGGATTTGGAGAACACATGCATACACACATACTCGGTGTGAGTTTCAAGCTGCCAGGTCCAGGACTCGAACTATAGTCGGACATGTGGGAGCCCAGTGAGGTGACCACTACACTGCCTGCTGGCTCCATCTTCCTCTCTTCTTATTAAGCCCTCTTCTTCTGCCTTCTCTTTACCCACTCCCACCTCCCTCAGCTTCGCTCTTTCCCTTCTCTCTCCTTCCAGCTCTTCTCCCCTCTCATCTTCTCATCGCCCCCCCCTGTTCTCTCTCTCTCCCTACTTCTATTCCCTGCACCCCAGCTGTCTTCCAGGAACCCTGCCTCTGTCCCTAACCTCCCTCTGTCCCTCTTCTCACCTGCAATTCCCCCTCTTTCTCACACCCTTGTGTTTTCCTTTAAGCACTTTCCCACACGGTATTAACTCCCTGTCTTGGACTTTTCATCTCAGAGGGCAGAAGAGCCTAGAATGGGGGGTAGCTGGCCTTCCCTGCCCACCCCAGCCAGTGGCCCTTTTGGAGGCAGCTCCCCCTAGTGAGGGTGCCTGTCTGCGGAGCCCTCCTGGGAGGGCTGGTACAGGGGACAGCATCCTGCCTGAGGGGAGGGCACATTCCAGGACAGTGTTTCTTATTCTAGCTCCAGTATTTTCTGAACTTAAATGATCATTTTTGTTTGTTTTAAATATGTAGCAACTGTATTATTGACTTTAGAAATGAGAAACTGGGAGAATTTTAACTGACCACCAATATAGTACCCCAATACATCCACTGAAACTTATTTTGGTCTATTTGTTTTTAGGCTTTTTGCTATATACTTATGAATATGTGTGCATTTGTATATATACAAATATATATTAGGTCGTCGGAAAAGTCATGATATGTTTTTCTATGCAAAAATGCATCACGACTTTTCCGGCTACCCAATATATAAATACACACACATACACACACACACACACACACAGTTGTATGTCCTGAGGGTTTTTTTTTTTTCACTTAGCTTCATAGTCATTTTTAAAGCCAGTGCTTTTAGTAGCTGAATATCTGAGTTTATGCATCTTAATTTATGTAACCATTTCACTATCATTCGAGCATTTAGGTTGCTTCCATAGTCTTGCTGTCATAAATAAGGACATGATGCACAGATTTGTCCTTTTTTTCCTGTAAGGAAATTAAGCTGTTGGCAAGGTGACATTTTATATCCCATCCTGTGATTCCATAGGTTCCCAAATGACTGGGATGGCCCATGATGATGATAAGGAAGAAATCAATCCAGGGGGATTGTTATTAATACATGTGGACTGGCAAGGTGCTTGCCCTCCGTGTGTTTGTTTTCCATTTTGGTTCAAGAAACTATGTGCTCACGTGACTTTTCATCTCCTCTAAATGTGCTTCGTTTGTGTGTGTGTGTGTGTGTGTGTGAGAGAGAGAGAGAGAGAGAGAGAGAGAGAGAGGATGAGCGAGTGAGCGAGAGAGCAAGACAGATGGAGACTGCTAAAGGAAGTGCCTGAGGGGCTTTCATGTCCCACAGCACCATCCCTATTTCGCTGCTCCATTTGGAGATGATTCATGCTGGAGGTGAGTTGTGAGACTCTGGGAAACCCTTGTCACACACAAGGTGAAAGGTGAAACCTTTGGGGGCTTGCTTCCTTCTTTTTCTTTTTTTTTTTTTTTTAACTTTTCTTTTTAAAGAATTATTTATTTATTTATTTATTTATTATTAAATTTGAACAGAAAGAGACAGAGAGAAAGAGAAAGGAAAAGTGGGAAAGCAAGTTGTCAGGTCCGGGACACGAACCATGGTTGGCCATGTGGGAGCCTAACACTCTAACCACCAGGCCATCTGCCAGTCCCCCTCTTCTCTTTCTTTACCCCTTCCCTCCTTTCTTTTACTTTCACCACCTGACTGATACTTAAAGGAACTTTGTTTCCCAGAACCATAGGGATAACTATGTCCTAAAGGCCCCAGGTCATCAATGTGACTTAATATTTGGCCCAGATATGGGTTCAAGTCCTGTGCTCATAAAGGAAAGGTCATGGCTAGAGTAATTCCCTTGTGATTTCTAGCTAAACTTTGTGTCGTCATTATACACTCACCTGAAAAACTGCTTTTAACTTAAAAGGGCACCAAATAAAAATGGCTTGAATCCCAAGGTCCAGCCTGGAAGAATCATCTTAAAAGTCTTGCCTTTTTCATACATTGCTTTGGTTAATGGAAAACATCGTGTGTGGGATTGGTTCCTAGCCACCAAGTGTATGCTAAATGTCAGCTTTTATACCTGCCCCCCCCCAAAGTATCAATAGTTGAATATATTGCAAGTTTCTGTGGAAGTTCTAAAATTCTTGACGATAAAGGCTAGGAAGCATTGGTGGCTCTTATGTACCATATACTTTCTTCCCTTTGTTACATTTTCTTTTTTCTTTAGAGAGATATTTATAGGGTATGTGTACTCACCAGAGACAGAGAGACAGAAAGTGAGAAATCACTCCCTGGGGGCGATGGCCACACTGCAATCCCTTCTCCATTCTCTTCTTGAGATTTTGGGCATGCATGCACACACATGCCTGGTGTGAGTTTTAAGCTGCCAAGTTCGGGACACGAACCACAGTCATCTATGTGGGATTTCAGTGACATAACCATTATGCCATCTGCTGGTCCTGCTTTTGTTACATTTTCAAACTGTGAGCATATCCTGACTCAAATTTGTAGAACAAACAAAACAGGTAACTCAGTACTGTTGTATCTTGGAATTCAATTAAGTTCTACAAGTGTTTATTGAGTGTTGAGTATAAGATCTGATAACGAGGAACTCAAGATATCTAAAGTTTCTCTCGGGGTTACATTTTGCTTAACTTCATTTCCTGAATTGTGGGGAAGATTGTGATGTGGTCATTTTATGAACCACATAATGAAATAAGCAGTTAAACCAAAGGGTATTTGTTTGAACAATTTCTGTTTATCCAGAAGGAAGGATGTAAATTTTAGGAACACACATGAAGTTAGAAGACAGTTTTCTGAGATATACGAATGTCTAGTTAGTTTAGACTCTGAAACTCCCTCTTTACTAGCAGTTTAGAGGAAAGCAAAATAGAATGAGGCTTCTCAAATGAATAATGCTGAAGATCCCCTCACATGGAAAATATTTTCTGAGAATTCCTACTTTGTCTAAACTTAAAAAAAATAAGTTATTAACTTTTATTTATTGTGATAAAATATACCTAATATAAAATTCACAATTTTAACCATTAAATTTTTATTTTTTAGTTTGCTATAGAGAGAGGGAAAATGAGAAATCACTCCTGCCCCCAGCAGGGATGGTCACACTGCAATTCCTTCACCCTCATTCTCCTCTTGGTATTTTGGGTACACAGGCACATGCGCCTGGCATGTTTTTCAAGCCACCAGTCCAAGACTCGAATTACACCATCTGCCATGTGGTATCCAGCTGTCTTAACCACCACCCCGCTGGCTGGCCCTCATTTAAAAATTTTTTAAAAAGTTGCCAGAGGGTGCAAGTGCTTGCTAGAGAAAAAGAGACAGAGAAAGAGGGAAGGAGAGAGAAAAAGCATCCCCTAGTGGAATATGATCAGCACGATCCCTTCTCTTCTCCATCAGGATTTTGGGCATGCACACCTGCACCTGGCATACTTTTCAGGCCTCTCCAGGGCCAGGATTTGAACCATGGTCAGCTGGGTGGGATCTAGCACCCTACACACTGTGGTTAACCACTGCACAAAGAGGCCAGCCCCATTTTAACCATTCCCCCCACCAATGGTGCGTGTACTTGAGCAGAGGTGGGGAGAGGGTGAGAAAGAAAGGGAGAACCTCCCAATGGGGTATGGTCATGCTGCAATCCTTCCTTCTCCACTTTTTCATCTCATCAGCATTTTGGGCATGCAGGCACATGTGCTTGGTGTGTTTCTTAAGCTATTAGGGCTGGGATTTGAATTGCAGTTGGCCATGTGGGATCTGCCCAACTATACACTGCACTTAATCTCTGTGCTGTGTGGCCAGCCCACCATATTAACCATGTGTAAGAGTATAGTTCAGTAGTAAGTAAGTATATTCACATTCTTGTTCAGTCATTACCACCATACATCTCCAGAACCTTTTTCCCTGAATTTTTAAAAAAATTTCTCTCTCTCTCTCTCTTTTTTTTTTTTTTTTTGCCATAGGATGTGTGTGTTTGCTGAAGAGAGACTGAGAGTGAGAGGGAAATTGAGAAATCACCCTCATGGATTGGAAAAGTGTGGTATATATACTCTATGGAATACTACTCAGCCATAAAAGATAACAAGACCCTGGAATTTGATAGAAAGTGGTCAGATATGGAGGATCTATTGCTGAGTGAAGTAAGCCAGGCTATGAAAGAAAGATATTGTATGTATCCACTCAATATATACCGACTATCTGCACTCTATGATAGAGAGCAAAAAATTGGAGGACATAAAAGCAGTGAAGGTACTTAATGAGAATAGGACAGTGTGGAATGGGGGAAGTGAAGAGAAGAGGATAGAGAAAGATAGCAAGTGAACAATAGAGAGGCAGGACGTTAGTGAGAAACAGATATGGCTTATTACCTGTTGGTGATGACATGGATAGTATTCTCAACTGGATTCGTCTGAGAAGTATTTCATGATGGGCAAAGTATTTGTATAAGCAAAATGAGAAATAGCGATTGACTGTTTTAAAAAATAATTAGAATAATAATAATAATGATTGGGGAAAACAGAAAAGATATTGAATGTTGAAGCGGGGAGATTAATGTCTCTGTACTGACTGACATGCATGGCATTCCCTTTTGAAAAAGCAATGTAATACACTGTAAAGTTATATGTAATTCAATGTAATATAAAGAAGATTATGATGATAATAAAAAATTTAAAAAAAAAGAAATCACCCTCTAGGGGGATGGCCCACACCATAATCCCTTCTCCTCCATTTTCCTCTTGGGATTTTGGGTGCACATGTACTCTGTGTGATTTTTAAGCTGCCAGGTGAGGGACTCAAACTGCGTAATCAACCATGTGGGAGTCTAGCTGCCTTAACCTCCATGCCACCTGCTAGACCCCTTTTTCCCTTTTTTTCATAAAAAAATATTTTTATTTATTATTTATTTCCATGAGTGAACCAGCAAGAGAGAGACAGACAGTACCCTATCAGGGTCTCGGTACATGCTCCAACCCCAGCTGTAACCAGTCCCAGATCATGGGCACACATGTGACCAGTGTACTCAGGGAGGTCTCCTGATATGAACCTGGAGCCTTCCCATGTTGAGTCAGGCTTGCTGAAGATTTATTCATAGTAGGAAAAACAAAAACAAAAACAGGAAGCAAGCAAAAGTGCATCAGCGGGATTAAGGATAAATACACAATGGTATATTCTTTTTTAATTGCCTTAAACTATATTTTTGGACAGACTGTGAATGTGCATGCATGAGAGAAGGAGAGAGAAAAGGAATCCTTTCCCCCCCAACAGGGCCTGGTCACAGAGCAATCCTTTTCCCCTCCACTTATCCATTCCATCAGGATCCTAGGCCCCTTGCTAGGGCAGGGATTGGAGTCGTGGTAAGCCATGTGGGGTCTGGCTCCCTCTGCACAGTGCTTGACTACTGTGCTTTGGGGCTAGCCCATTGCCTTAAACTTTTTAGAAATAATGATACTTAACAGTATAGAAAGCAAACATAGATACCAGAGACAGTGTGGGAGGAGAATGGGAGATGGCAGAGGGTAAGAGATAGGGAATCAAGGATGGGGGGAAAAGAAAAAAAAATGATACTTGAAAATATAGACATTTAACTAGATCTACACTACTTATGTTTTTTGCTCATTTACAAATATAAACCTGAAATGCATTCACCAATTAAGTATGAATGAACCCACTAAAGTTTAAATCAGCACTGAAGGACACTTACTGGTGTGCTTTGGCAGTGAAGTTGTTGCTTGGCAGTGTGACAGGGCACACACAGCTTGCTGTGGTGTGGCCATTTGTGTTGACTTGATTTGCCCATCGTTTTCCTCTCTTGACGCCTCTGTGAGACTCTTCCCTTTGGACAGTTTTCTCTGAGGCCTTTCCATGTGGTGCTCAGCATTGAAGGCTACTGTGAGATATTTGATGTCATGTATATGGCATCAGGCAGCGTTACAAAGTGTACAGTGGTGAGCCCATCCCTTGCTGTCAGAGCTAAAACGCTGCATCCCAGCTTCGTCACCGCCCTCTCCCTTCCCCAGGGAGAACGATCAGCATAAGTCTCTTCAAAAATCATCTTTCTTTTATCTTAAAAAAAGAAATAGTTTTATCATCTCCATATTATCTCTTCAAAATGTATCATCGGGTTTTGCTTGTTTTTAGTTGTCTAAAACTGGGATCCAAACTGCACAGAAACTTAAGACTTGCTTATTGTCTCTCACTTTGTGGTTCGTCTGTTTTCCTGTCTGGTGTTCCATTGTTTGAATATGCCACTGTGTATTTATCCTTTGTCCCGAGGATGGACTTTTGCATTGCTTGCAGTGTTTTCCTGCTGTTAACAGTCTTCCTGTCACCATTCTAATGAACATCTCTGGTGCATGTATGAAATATGTTTTTAAAGGTGGATAGCAAGGAACAGTTTTGCTGGGTTTTAAGTTGCTGGATTTCCAAAGTGGTTGTCCTGGTGTGTGTTTCCAACATATGAATGAATGAACAAACAAATGAATGAAGAAGATAACCTTCATGGAAAGAGAGAGTACTGAATATTCAGCCATAGAAGACAATGTCTAACTGATTTTCAAAATGTGTGTTCCCAGAGTGTAAACATTTCTGCTGCTCACTGATATTTGGTAGCTCAGATGTATGGGGGGGGGGGTAGGCTAAACTGCTGTCCCAGAGACCACAAGATAGCATAGCTGCCTATTTTTCTCCCAGCCTACTGCCTGCGGACCACTGGACTCTTCAGGGTGGGCAAATGGCTTTGCTCTGGAAGGTTATCTGGGACCAGCTTTTCTTTCTTAGTGCGGGTAGAGCTGGCTTGCCAACACCATACCCACCTTCTAGCCCACAGCAGAGAGAAGTACTGGGGAAGCAGCTTCCCTCGGTTAGCAATGTGACCTGAAAACTGCTCACATCACTTCCACCACACCCACTTGGCAATAACTTAGCGACGGCTCACACCAAACTGCGGGAACAATCTCCAGCTGGGGAGCCTAGTGCCTAACACAAACTGGGGGTGGAGGAGTATCAGTTTCTGATTCCTGCCATAACAAATCACCACAAACTTAATGCCTTAAAACCACACAAATTTATTATCTTCCAATTTGAGAGATTGGAAGTCTGAAATTGGTTGGCAGGCCGAGTACCTTCTGGAGGCTTCAGGGGAGGATCTATTTCCTGCCCTTTTCCAGCTTCTAGAGGCCACCTGCATTCCTTGGTGCATGACCTCTTCCTTATATCGCCGCAACCCCTGACTCCATCCTCTGTTGGCTCTTTCGCCTCTCTCTTCCATCATTTACAGACCACTGCGTTAACCCTGGGCCCACCTGGGTAGTCCAGGATAGTCTCCCTATTACAGGATCCTTAGTCAAATCTGCAAATTCCCTTTGCCACGCTAAGTAACATATTTGCAGGGTGTGGGAATTAGGATGTGGACAAATTTGACGGGGGCATTATTCTGTCTACCATGGGGGGAGGGAAGGGCTCCATTTGTAAAAAGAGGAAGATACTAGAGATAATTATCAGTTTCTGCTGTATCATACAATTGTATTTCTGCCAGTCTTCTGGGTGTAGATATATTTTAAAAGTACTAAATTGTGAAAGTTGGCAAACTTGCAGAAGACACAATTTTGCTTTGCGATTCTCAGGGTTCAGATGTCTAAATAATCACAAAAGGAAGCTGTCGTTTTTGAGATCTACATCCTTTCTCATGAATGACAGTTTCATCTATCAGTCAGTTTTCTGTTGACTGCATTCTTTTTGTGAAGGGTATTTCTTTTTTTTCCCCCAAAGATTTATTTATTTAATTCCACTTGTTATTATTTTTTATTTTGGCCAGACAGAGAGAGAGAGAGAGAGAGAAAGCGAGAAAGCAAGCCATCAGGTCCAGGACTCAAACTGCAGTCGGCCATGTGGGAATCCAGTGCTTTTAACCACCATGCCACCTGCCAACCCCAGTGAAGGGCATTTCCAACTACTGTTCTGTGTTTGGGTTCATCAGGGATGCTGATGGAGCAGCTCACATTGCTAGGATTAAATAACATGGTGTGTAGCATTAGGAGCCTGGCACATAGTAGGAGATCAAATGTATTACGAATAAATAATAACAGCAAAAGTCCCTACTAGCACACAGTAGCTAGCACCTGTCATGTGTGTACATTTTATGCACATAGTAGATGAACTCACCAAACTCTCTCTTTTCTTCCTTTTTTAAAAAAATTATTTATTTCTTCCATGAATGAGAGTGACAGACACACACAGAGAGAGAGAGCACCTCCAACAAAGTCTTCACACTGTGATCCACCCAGAGCTGCAGCCGGTCCCAGATTGTGTGCATGTGTGCATGTTTGGCATATTCAGGGAGGCCTCTGGATTTGACCCCAGAACCTTTTCATGTGGGTCAGCCTCACAGAGTGTCATGTTTTACTGTTGTACTCTCACTGCCTCCCCTATCCTAATACCTTTGGCTCACCAGCTTTTTCGGGCATGTACTAGGGACTAAACATTTTTGTTCCCTCCCTAGATTCATGCACATGTTGAAACCCTCACCCTCAGTGTGGTGGTATTTGGACACAGGTCCTTTGGAAGATAATTACAAGTCCATAATCCTTTAGACAACTTGATTTAAAAATCTTTATATTTTTCTTCTGCCATCAATTGCTTGTTTCCAATTATGGGAGGCCAAGTCAATAATTTGTCAAATGTACATATATTCATTTTCGCATATAAGGTAGAACATTTTTTCTGGTGATGATTTAGGAGCCTGTAGTAGCTAGCAAGTCTCATTTGTCCTTTGCCGGCTCTAGTGGCACCAGTCTCAGGACCTTTTCATTGCTCTGCAATGTCTCTGCCTAGTAGTCTCTTCCCCTCATGTTTCCTGCTATGGTTCGGGTGTCACCCAGAACTCATGTGTTGATTTGGTTGTGACAGGATTAAGAGAGTAAAACCTTAATCAGACTATGGTGTCGAAAGGTAGGGGCCTTTGGGAAGAGATTAGGAATTAAGGTCATCAGGGTGCAGTTCCCATGATTGGCTCCTTGGTGGGTTTATAAGGAGAAGCCATGAGACCAGAACAGAGACACATGGATACAGATGCATGTGCTCCTGCCCTCTGCCATGCCATAATGCAGCCAGAAGACCCTCTCTGGACGTGGCTGCTGGATCTTGGACCTCTAAACTGTGATCTGAATAAACCTCTAGTCTCTCAAGTTACCCAGATTCAGGTATTTTCTGTTATTAGCAACAAAACAGAATAGAACATTGTTCTAGGCCCTGTCTTGGGAAATCTCAGCTCTTAGCCTGGAGCTGATGACTTCTTGCTTAGAAGGTAGAAGAGAGTAGCACTCTTGGCTAAAGTAATTTATGCATGCTGTAGTTGCAGTTTTACTTTCCTGGGGTTTAGACATACAAATAAGAAGAAACCACCAATTGGGGATGAGTTGTTTATTTTTGAGGGGTGCACCGTGAGACATCTTATTTATCTTTGCTTTACTTGGGCTTCTGGAAAATGCAAGGAAATCCGATTTGTTGTAGCCAGGCATCATTCCCTCTTCCCTTTCCTTCCTCCCTCCCACCCCCTAACTCAGATGCTTCCTGAAGAAGGATAGAAGTGTTACTAGCCTGAGGAAGAAGGCGTGTTCTGGTTCAGGACCTCACCACCCACCCAGGGACTGCAAGCACCCTACAAATAGTGCTCTGTGCACACTAGTTCCCCCAGTGCCCAGGCAAAGACTATAGCCGTCTTAGCCACTCTGGCATCTCCACACTTGGCATGGTATCTGACCTAGAATGGGTAGCGAGAGAAAAATGTTGAATGAGTGTAAACAATATATGATTCTAAAGCTAGAGTCATTACCCCAAGCTAGGCTGGAAATAGGTATTTAATGGTATCATTTATTCACATCTCCTGCTCAGACACTTACCCCATATGGTCAGGAACAACTGAGAAAGTCAGCAGTGCTCAACATCTTCACTTGCTTGGCTCTGTCATGTTGTAGGCTGTGTTGACATGTTGGGAAGTATTTGTTTCGAAAGACCTGAAGAAATAGGTAAAATTATCAGTAATATCATCCATAGGAGAATTTTGGCAGCATAATAGCATCCATTCCCAGACCACTTCTACTGTATGTATGAGAATATTTCTGTCGCCCTTGATTAGCCATTAACAGAAATTTCTTCTGCATTGAACTTGCCAAGAAAGGACCAATTAGCGATTGGCCCTTGAAAAGCATGCACTCTGTTGTTAGGGCTGCTGGAGGGTTTGCAAAGGTTCCCTGCCATGGCTACACCACGGAAGAAATCTTCTATTATACTTTATTTGTCTTACTTGTGGCCAGCTTTCAGGCTTGTCACACTTCCTCCTGGGTAGGTACAAATTGAAGCACATTCATGTGCCCTGAGTTGTGCAGAGTAGATCTGAGATAAGGAAGTCGGAGTGCTCATATCTGCAGAGTTCTCATCCTGCATTTTAGGGAAGTGTTGCTGGCCTCTGAACACCCCGCAACACGAGATGTTTTTCTTCATTTTTTTTTTTCTTGCTATGCTTTAATTTTAGCCTGAACCAGTCCCTGAAGTTTTGCTTCAGGATTCTTTTCTTCCTCCCTAGGGAGTAATGGCTTTGAAAATGCCTTCCTGTTAATAAAAACATAAGTCTTCAGTATCATAAATTGGTAATGGAAACTCCTCTGTCATCTGGCTTAACATTTGAACCATCACTAATGACTAAGAGATTGCAGCATGGTTGCAAGGCTCTTTGCAAGCCCATAGGGTTGACTAGGGTGTGGGCTATCTGCTTTGGTCAGTGTGTAAATACTAGTTTGAGGACCACTGCACTTGTCACGGAGACTTCATCCCCTTTTTAAAAAAAGTTAAAGTTCATACATTTTATTTCTTGAGAAAGAGACAGAGAGAGAGAGAGAGAAGTGCCCCCAACATGGTCTCACTTGTGATCTCCTTCCCCCTGTCCTCCAGCCAGACAGGAACTTGGATATATGCCCAGTGTTTCAGGTCAGCTCAGGATCTGAACCCATGGTCCGACATGTGGCTCTCAGCCCTGCAAATCCATATACTACTGACTGCACCACCATGGCTGGGCCCATGTCAGTCTTTTAATGCTCATATGCCTTGGAGAATCATAGGAGCCATATTCTGCTTCACAGGTGAACGAGACTTGCTGAAAATAGAGCTTAAGTCGCTCCACTGTTCTGGCATTGGGAAGTGTAGCTTTTTGTTTTTAGGCCAGCTTTTGTTGTCCCTAATACTTTCAGTCCCAGGCAATAGGAATCAATGAGCAGGACCTTTGTCAGTTGGGCACTGTTGGAGTTTGAATGTTCACTCCCAGCTAGTTGGTAGGAGAATCCAAATCTATTGAAATAGAGAGTGCTGACCTCGTAGCAGAGAAGGGGCCCTTTTCCACCTCTACCTCCTGTTAAGGAGGAGTCTGTCTCACTATATGTATTTAGGGTACTTGCTGTAAGAAAAATATATTGAAGCGTGAATTCTGGCTCTCTCAGTTTATGACATGGGCCAAACAACAAATAAGCAGAACAGATTGCTACAAAACAGCTTTGAGGCCACGGAAGAACAGTGCCGAGGCTCAGACCCACGCACTGTGGGATTTGGGTGGTCTGAAATGGAAATTGTTATCACATACTTAGCTGCAAATTGATGCATTAAATGATAAGTAAGAATAGGCTTAACTTCCATTGCTCATTTCATAAGTAACAATCTCATTTTACTATCCCCATTCTTGCCCACCTTCAGTTACAGAAATAACTCTGAGTGGGTTTTCTTTTTAAAGATCTGTGTCAAGCAGATACCTCATAAAAATGGCACAGGCAAAGTGTTCTATTTAGAACTTGCCCTGTGACACAAAACCATGTGAGCCTTTTGTCTTTGGGCACTGGTTTCTTCAGAGGTAAATGCTAAGAGAATGGAGGCTGGCAGTCTGGAGCTGGGCCTTCAGCGGAGGCATCTTGAAAGTGCTGTGGACTCTGAATAGTTTACTTAAGCAAGAATCACTATGGCATTTGATAACCAGGTGTCTTTGTTTCCTATGGTTGCCCTAACAAATGACCACGAAATTAGTGGCTAAAAACAGCACACTTTTTTTTTTCTTCATGTTTTAGGTTTTGCTATAGGGGAACCCACTAGTCAGAAAGAGAAAGAGAGAGAGGGAGAGGGAGAGGGAGAGGGAGAGGGAGAGAGAGAGAGAGAGAGAGAGAGAGAGAGAGAGAAAGTGAGAAATCACTTCCTAGGGGATGGCCATGCCACAATCCCTTCATTCTCCTCTCAGGAGAGAGAATGACATATTTTCCAAGCACCCAGTGTATTTTCCAAGTTGCCAGGTCTGGGATTCAAACCATGCACTTGGTTATGTAGGATCCAGCCACCTTATTATTTTTTAATATTTAATTAGTTCATTGTAATTTGACCAGAGAGGAACAGAGTGAGGGAGAGTGAGGGAAAGTGAGAAAGCAAGCTGCGAGGTCTGGAACCGTGGGCAGCTGTGTGGGAGTCCAGTGCCCTTAACCACCATACTGCCTGCCAGCCAGCCCCTGAGACCCAGCCACCTTAAGCACATATTGCCTGGATGACTCGCTTTTGTGTGTGTGTGTGTGTGTGTGTGTGTGTGTGTGTGTCACAGTCCTAAAAGTCAGGAGTCCGAACTGGGTCTCACTGGACTACAATCAAAGTGTCAACAGGGTTGCATTCCTTTCTGGAGTCTCTAGGGGGAAATCCCCTTGTCTCACCTTTTCCAGATTCTAGAGACTGCCCACATTCCTTGGCTCATGGCCTCTTCCTCCATCCAAAGTCTGCAACAGCAGGTTGATTTCTTCTCTCTGACTTCTCTCTGTTCCCTCTTCCCCTTATACTTTTAAGGATCATTGTGATTACTTTGAGACCCCTTGAATAATCCAGTCTCATCTTTTTGTTTTAAGGTCAGCTGATTAGCAACCTTAATTCCATCTGCAACTTTATTTCCCCTTTTCCAAGTTTTCACAGGTTCTTGGAATTCCGACATGGGCATCTTGGGAGGCATTATTCTGCCTGCCACACCAGGGACTTCGTTTTTGTAGCTCTCCATGTCAGGTAGAGCTAAAGGGGCGGTCATTTTGGTGGCAGCCCATGTGAAAGATAGCTTCCATCTTTGCAGAGTTTCAGAAAGTTGAGAAGCAGGTTTCTCTCAGACCAGTGGCCATAAAGTTCGTCAGATACCTAGTTTCTCTGTTTTCTCTGTGGCCTGCCCTGGAGTTTTGATGATCCGAAGAGAGTCTTACTGAGGACTACCCTCCAGGGACTGCTGGAACCTGGGGTTGGTGTTGCAGGGGTGCAGGGAGTCAGGATGATTGGTAGCAGCTGGGCTGGCCTGTGAGCAAGGAACCAGCAAGAGGAATGAGGAAGCAGGGGGATGAAGACAGGAAATGACAGATGAGTCTGCCCCGTGGGAGAAAGAAAATAGAAGATGGGGTTGATTACATCTGGCCCTGAAGAAAATAAAAGCATGGCTTTTTTGTTTGTGTGCATTATGATTGATTCCTCTGTTGAGTCAACTCAGAGACTCCGGGCTAAATAAATTTGTTTGGTCACCTTTTGGACATCCATCGTGCTCTCACCACTAAAAGCCTGAGGGGTTCAGTTTGGCCACTGGAGCGGGGGTGGCTTGTCACTGCCTAACGGGAGCCGCAGCCCAGCTGGTGACCTTGCCCCAGGAGGGCTCTGCACTGGGGAATGTAAACAGGTCCGCCACAGAGCCTTAAACATGTTCTCAGGAATCCAAAGAAACGTTGTTTTGTAAACTGACCTAAACTGGTTTGAGCTTTGAGGAATTATCAAGTTTTGGGGGGAAATAGTAGATGTGAGCCTTGTGAATCTTTTCTCACAGTCCCACGACTCAGAGGTATGTGATAGTCAAAGCAAGGCTCAGACTTATTTTGGCCACTCATTCAGACACTAGTTAGCCAGCAGGCCTGGAGAGAGCCGTACTGTCCGCCTGCAGTCTGTTCTGAAAATCCATACTGTTTTGTTTTTTTTATAAGCCAGTTGGCCCACACACTTACCAGAGAGAGAGAGAGAGGGAGGGAGAGGACTGGAAACATACAGTCGGTCACGTGGGACCTGGTTACCTCAACAACTAAGCTACTAGACTGGACCCCTGCAGTCCGTTCTGTAAGCGCAGCAAAGTTCAGGCTCTGTGGCCAATCCACTTGCAGGAAAGAAGAATTTGAGGCAGATTCAATGGTGTTACAGTGGCAGGATTTAGCTAATCTCCAAAGAGGGTAGCACCCTCCTTTAGTGGTCAACCATGGCCCCTGACAGAGTCCTAGGCCACCTCTCTGAAAGGGCAGACTGTTGGTCTTTCTAGATTCTTCTGTGTGGTTCTTGCAAAGGTTGAGATAGCAAAATATTTTACCCTCCACAGAGCAGGGAGCCATTGCTCATTTTCGTAATGCTAATTAGCCAGCTTTGATGCAGATGGTCTCTCATTAGTCTTTCACACGTGGACATACCATCCCTGGGGTATTTGTTTCTGATTTGGGTACTTTAAATGTGAAATGACCATATTTGAATTAAGAATTAAAGGTTCATATCTATTTATGACACTTTTTTTTAGTATGGATTTGTTTTAAAAATTATTTACTTTTAGTTATTGAAAAGTTTCATTACTGGAACCAGCAGGTGGAGTGGTAATTAAGGTGCTGGACTCCTACTTGGCCAACCTTGATTCAAATCTTGGACCTGGTGGCTTGCTTTCTTACTTTCCCACTCTCTCTCTCTCTCTGGTGAGCGCATGTGCCCAATAACAAAACTATAATAATAATAATTAAATAAAATGATTTGAGTCCTGGACCCGGCAGCTTGAAAATCATGCCAGGCATGTGTGTATGCATGCCCAAAATCCTGAGAGGAGATTGGAGGAGAAAGGATTGTGGTGTGGCCATTGCCCCTGGTGGATGATTCTTCTCTTTCTCTGTCTCTCTCTGACTAGTGACCTAAAAATTTAAAAGTTTCTTGCTTCCATGAATGAGAGAGAGACACAGAGAAAGAGAGGGAGAGAGAGAGGCACCCCCAACAGGACCCCCATGCCAAGATCCACTCACAGCTCCAATCTGCCCTGGATCATGGGCACACACATGCCCAATGTGTTCAGGGAGGTCTTGGGACATGAACTCAAAAGCTTCCCATGTGGGTCAGCCTCATAGAGCATCATGTTATTGCTGTACCACAGTTTAGCCTCCTAATTTTTTTAAAAAAGTTTTTATTTTTATTTTTTTTCTTCTCTCTTTTTTTTTTTTTTTTTTTTTGAGAGGTTTTCGCTATAGGGCACGTTTGCTCGCCAGACAGACAGAGAGACAGAAAGCGAGAAATCACCCCAGGGGGGATGGTCACGCCACAATCCCTTCTCCTCCATTCTCCTCTCGGGATCTTGGGCGCACATGCACATGCACCCGGCGTGAGTTTAAGCCACTGGGTCCAGGACGCGAACCGTGGTTGACTACGTGGGAGTCCAGCGACATAGCCATTACGCTAACTGCTGGTTCCCTATTTTTATTTTTTTAAACAATTATTAATTTAATTTAATTTATTTATTCATTTATTTTAATTTGACTAGAGAGCAATACAGAGAGAGAGGGAAAGTAAGAAAACAAGCCACCAGGTCCAGGACTCAAACTGTGGTTGGCCATGTGGGAGTGTCCAGCGCCTTAACCACCACACCACTTACTGGTCCCCCAGAAAACCTTTTTACTTTAAGCTTTAGGCTTATACAAAAGATGTGAAAATGGTATAGTTTCCATATATCCCTCCTCACTCAGCTTCCCTTAATGATAATGTCTTACATAATCATAGGACTGTTATTAGAATTGGGAAATCAACATTGGTTTAATACTATTTACTAGACTAAAGATCTTATTTAATGTTATTAGTGCTTTCATAAACCCAGTCCCTCTTTTTGTTTTAGGATCCCTCATTGCCTCTAGTTGTTTTTCCTTGGTATCCTGTAGTCTGTACTAGTTTCTCAGTTTGGGCTTGCAGGTGGTATGGTGGTTAAGGCACTAGACTCCCACATGGCTGTGGCTTGAGTCTCAGACCTGTTGGATTGAAAATCACATGAGATGCATGTATGTGTGTGCCCAAAATCGAAGGAGGAGAATGGAGGAGAAGGAACTGTGGCATGGCCATTTCCCCTGGGAGATGATTTCTCACTTTCCCTCTCACTGTCTCTCTGGTGAGTGCACATGCCCTATGGGGAAAAAGACCTTAAAAAAATAGTTCCTCAATTTATATTTGTCTTTCATGACCCTGATACTTTTGAGGAGCATTGATGAGTTATTTTGTTGAATGTTCATCAGATCAGGTTTTCTCAGGATTGTAATGAAGTTAATAGATTTTTTTTTTTTTGCCATAGGGTGCATGCCCTAGCCTTCCTCCTCCATTCTCCTCTTAGAATTTTGGACATGCTCACATACACACACACACACACACACACACACACACACACAGTGTGATTTGCAATCTGCCAGGTCCAGGGCTCAAACCATGGTCAGCCATGTGGAAGTCCAGTGCCTCAAGCACCATGCCACCTGCTGGCCCCAAGGTTATATGCATTTTTAAATTTTGGTAATACATACATAACACAAAATGTACTGTTTTAACCATTTTAAAGAATATAATTCAGCAACCTCAAGTATATTCACATAACTATACAACCATTATCTATTTCCAGAACTTTTTTTTTTTGAGAGATTTTTGCTATTGGGTGCTTATGCTTGCTGGAGAGAGAGAGAGAGAGAGAGAGAGAGAGAGAGAGAGAGATACAGAAAGTGAGAATTCCCCCCCCCCCCCACCCAGGGAGATGGGGCCATACCACAATCCCTTCTCCATTCTCCTCTTGGGATTTTAGGCATGTACGCACACATGCCTGGCATGACTTTCAAGCTGCTGGATCCAGGACTCGAACCACAGTTGGGAATGTAGGAGTCTAACACCTTAACGACTAAGCCACCTGCTGTTTCCTATTTCCAGAACTTTTTCACCACCCCAGACAGAAACCCTGTATCCATCAAGCAGTTATTCTTCATTTCCCCTCCTCATAACCTATGGTAATCACCATTTACTTTCTGTCTCTATGACTTTTATCTATTTTAGATACCTCATATAACTAGAATCATACAGTATTTGTCATTTTGTATTTGACTTCTTTGACATACCTTTCAAGATTCACCCATGGGAGCCAGCAGGTGGTGTGGTGGTAAAGGGCTCTGGACTCCCACATGGCAAATGGAGGTTCGAGTCCTGAATCTGGAAGCTTGCTTCCTCACTCCGCCCCCAGCCCCCTGCTCTGTCCCTCTGGTCAAATTAAAATAAATAAAATAAATAAAGTTAAATAAAATAATTCCTTAAAAAAAGATTCACCCGTGTATCAATGGAATGTGTATCAACATGTATCAGGACTTCATTTCTTTCTCTCTCTTTTTTCTTTTTTTTAGAGAGGTTTTTGCTGTAGGGTATGTGCTCTTGCCAGAAAGACAGAGAGAGACAGAGAGACAGAAAGCAAGAAATCACTCCCCAGGGGGGATGGCCACGCCACAATCCTTTCTTCTCCATTCTCCTCTTGGGATCTTGGGCACACACACACACACACCCACGCGCCCAGCTAGAGTTTAAGCTGCTGGGTCCGGGACTTGAACCATGGTCGATTACATGGGAGTCCAGTGACGTAGCCATTATGCTAACTGCTGGTCCTGAGGACTTCATTTCCTTCTATGACTGAGTAAGAGTTTATCGTATGGATATACCACATTTTGTTTATTTGTTCATCTATTGATGGACATTTGGCTAGTTTCCACCTTTTGGCTATTACAAGTGATGCTGCTATGAGCATGGGTGTCTAAGTAATTGGCTCACATTTACAGAAAGATCTTGGAAAAACAAGAGAAGATGCAGTTTGGGTCAGGCAGGAAAAGGTACTATTCTGTTTTCTCCATTGCTAGCTAAGGTTTTCACAGAAGATAGGGAAACTGGGCTGGGGTAGAGCATGAAGATGGCAGATGGATTCAGAAATGAATGTCGGGTGGCTGGGGGCCAGGAGGAGAGAGGAAGTCCAACCTGTCATACTTGCCCAAAGGCGCTACCACTGGGGAAGTCCTGGAAGGTACAAAGTAAGCCCACTGAACAAAGTCAAAGGCCTAGGTTAGTTCACTCTGCACCACCTAGAGTCAGGCAGGAAGGAATAGGCTCAGACTGCGCTGGAAGTTAAGTCCACTTGGTATCTCCTCCTAGTATTTTTCAAATCTTTGTGACTATATCGCCCAGTAATAACTATATTTTATATCAAACCTGGTACACACTTGCATCTTTAGTTATCAATAAAATAGTAATTTCATAGCAAACATTTGATGACTCTGATATTTTCTATTCAATTCTATTCCATTAGAAAAAAAACTTTTGGGGGCCAACAGGTGGCCTGGTGGTTAAGTTGGCTGGACTTCCACATGGCCGACTACAGTTCAAACACTGGACCCGGTGGTTTGAAAATCATTACAGGCGGGACCAGCAGTTGGCATAATGGCTATGTCCCTGGACTCCCATGTAGTTGACCACAGTTCCAGTCCAGGAACCTGGGGCTTAAACTCATGCCAGGCACGTGTACATGCGTGCCCAAGATCCTAAGAGGAGAATGGAGGAGAAGGGATTGCAACATGGCCATTTCCCCTGAGGGATGATTTCTCACTTTCTGTCTCTCTGTCTCTCTCTGTCTTTCTGGCGAGCACATGTGCCTTATAGCAAAAACCTCTCTAAAAAAAAGAAAAAGAAAATCATTACAGGCGTGTGTGTGTGTGTGTGTGTGTGCGCACGTGCACTCACAATTCCAGGAGGAGAGTGGAGGAGAAGGGATTGTGGTGTGGCTGTCCCCCTGCGGGGTGGTTTCTCACTTTCCCTCCCTCTGTCTGTCTCTGTCTCTCCAGTGAGCACAAGTACCCTAAGGCAAAAATCTACCAAAAAAAAAAAAAAAAAAAGCTTTTGTGACTTGGTTGCCCTTGGATTGAAAACAACACTACACAAAGATGCATGCGCAAAAGTTCTTTCACCGGTTATTTTTTTCTCTGTTGAGTTTTTGTACCCCTCTAGGTGAAAAGTGTAAACCATGTAATCGATCACATTTCCTTTTTCATTTGGCTATCAGGAAACTAAAAGCTAAGTTGTCTTGACCAAGCTGTAGGTCTCTATATGCTGGTCATATACCATAAGTGCTGATGTCCCAATGTTCCTTGGCTCTTGGCCTTCCAGCCATATTTTTCTTGATCTTAATTATTCATATACTTTTGTTTTGCTGCATGAATTCTTTGGAACTGCCACAGATCTATGTGGAATGTGATGATGGAATATATAATAAATCATTGAGACCTATTTGAAGGTCTATTTGATCCTATTTGAAGTTTATTTTTCTTCCATGAGTGAGAGAGATGGAGAGAGAGGTAAAGAGAGGCAGAACCCCAACAAGGTCTTGAAGCTACAGTGCCCTCTCCCTTTCTTCAGCCAGCCCAGATCTTGGGCAAGGATGTGTCAGGCATATTCAGGGAGGTTTCTGGACTTGAACCAGAGACCTTCATAAGTGAGATTACCCCACAGAACATCACATTTTACTGCTGCACCACCATTTGGCAGCTAAGAACTTTTGATCTTGACCAAGATAAGTTGAGGAGTAAAGTTTGCCATTTTAGAAGTTGTTGTTAGTTGTTTTTGTTTTGTTTTGTTTTGTTTTGTTTTTGAAGCGAGATCTGGACTATGTGAGTTTCTTTTAGCTCTATGATTCTGTCTTTAATTTTCTGTCCTTCATTTCAGATTACCTAGAGCCCCTCCCCCCCCCCCCCAGAAGTTTGCCATAGTTGGAAAGGTAGAATTCGGGTAAGTTTGTTATTAGTGTGGAGGAAATCCCTATCTGTAAATAGGGATTTTACTGGCATTCACATTTCCTAGAATTCCATTTGCCTCTTTTCCACTCCCTCATCTCATGTTCCTAGCTCTCTAATTTGGTTTACTGCATCTGCTTGTTTCCCTGCTACCGGCATCCTCTGCCCAGAAGGCCTTCTGCCACGGATGTCTTCAGGGGATACACACCAGTGGTGGTGCTTCCCCTCTGCTCCTAAACCTTCAGTCCCTCTTCATACTTCTAGATAATGCAATCTCTTGGGCTTGTGTGAAGGCCAGAATTTACCTTGTTAATGGGTTAGTGTACCCCAACTTGTACTCTCCGCCCTCGCCATCCCTAGCCCTCAGGTCAGAAGGTTCTGAGGGAGGATGAAATGAACAGACCTTCTAATACACATGGATCTCTTGAGAGGTCAATTTGACAAAAGAGAATGCATTTAGAATTGAATTAATTTTAAATGAACTTTTCACTCATTAAGGAAAGGAACAACAACAACAAAATATTACCATTCGCTCCAGGGGAAAAGAAACTTGCAGTAGGAAAAAAAACAAAAAACAAAAAACAATAATCTTAATGTACCGTGTGTCTAGGCTTTCAGTAACATCTGTGTCATAGTGATGATGGAAACACTTGCATTAATTTTCTAGGGCTGCTAGAACCAAGTACTGCAGATTAGGCGGTGGAAACAACAGAAATGTGTGTCTCACAGGTCTGCAGGCTGGATGTCCAAGATCCAGGCATCAGTGGCATTGACTCCTTCTGACTGTGGGGGAAGGAATTGTCCCAGGACTCTCCTTGGCTTGTAGATGGCTGCCTTTTCCCTTTGTCTCTTCTCATCATCTTTCCTACAGGGTGTCTATATGTCCAAATTTCTCTTTTTTTATAAAGGATACTAGTCATACTGGTTGTTAGCCCTCCCTAAAGACCTCATCTTTACTAATTACATCTATAACTACCATATTTCCAAATATGGTCACATTCTGAGGTACTTGGGGTTAGGGCATATACTTTGGGGAGGAAGCAATTCCACCCACAACAACACTGAACATTGATTCAGTCAAAACAATGATACAACCGTATGTGGGTGGGTGACAGTGGGCATGGCGCGAGTATGTCCAGAGGGTGCAGGGGCAGAGAGACTTCATCTTCCTGTGGAGAAAGCCATAAATCATGCCCGAGAGGGAAAGCATCAAGGTGGAATAATAATGGCATCTTATTTAGAGACATGGAAAGCAAATGCCAAGTAATCAAGTAAAGGAGGAACAGGTCATTGCTCTGGGGAAGTGGAGGTGGGGAAGTTAGAAGAACGCTCTTTTCCCTCACAGACCCTCAGAGCTCTGTGAGTCTTTCAGCATGGGCTAGGATGACTTGGGTGACGTGGACCTGCCTTGCCCACGCTATCTGTACAGTCGCGCTTGCCTTCATTTGAGGTGAGAATAGGAAGCGCAGACTTTATCAGGATTAAAGGTTACTACTGACAAGAAGGCTTAGGCTTCCTGGGACCCACTGATCATTTCATCTGAAAGAAACTAATAGTTACTTTATAGCTCCTCATAGGAGATCTACTTCAATATATTCAAAAGCAAGGTTATTTTTTGGAAGGTGCAATTCATTACGTTTTTGAAATTCTTCAGAAGATATCTACTTTCTTCTCTTGTTGCAGTTATTGCTTTAGAAGTGAGCTAGAAGCATATGACAGAAACTGTCAGTAATCCGCTCTGCAGTTAATTTTATTTTGGTTACACGTCATTGTTTCATGTCTGCTTTTGTGGGGAACAGCAGTGATAGATTTCCTCTCCTTTTTTTCTGAAAACTTCCCTCTTGCTTGTGCAAACTTCTCTCTCCCTCCATGCTCCCACGAGGTGATGGGAAGCACCGAATGCCCAAGTGGACACTACTATTTGCAGAAAACCCAAGTCCCTCCCACTGATGTTAAGTAGCTTGTAGCATGTGTTAGTCTATTAAGCAGCTGGTGGGATCAGTGTCTTAGGTCATCTGTAGAAATGATTAGAAAATGATTAGGAAAACTCTGGCAAAAGGGCAGAAGAGAAAAGTTAAAAAAATATTTTATGGCACATAGTTGAATTAAATTAGGGCTTATTGTTAGAAATTAGTGTTTGTGCCATCAGCATCCACAGTTACACAATAAAATAGAAGCTAAAATGCAATATGTGACACATCGCTCAACATATACTCAAATGCTCATTCAAAAAATATCTATTCCTTATATATATAGCATTGTACCAGATAGGACTAAAGTAATGAAAATATATAAGACAAAGTCCCTCTTTTTTTTAATTGCCAGAGGTCATGTGTGGTCACTAGGGAAAAAGAGAGCAAGAAAGAGGGAAAGAAACTATCCGTCCCTCACTCCTATCCCCTGCTCCCAGTGGGATATGGTCATGCTACAACCCCTTCTCCATTTCTCCATCCTGTTGGAATTTTGGGCATGGACACATGTGCACCTGGCATGTTTTTCAAGCCTGCAGGGCCAGGATTCAAACTGTAGTCAGCTATGTATGGCTCCCTTAACCACTAGTCTGCAGGACTGATCCATACTTGGTCCCTTTTAAGGAACTTAAATCTGTTTTGGGGATGGCAAGATATAGACTGTAAGAGATAATTGAAAAGTTAAAATAGCAGTCTGTAACAAGAATCAACAAACTACAGCTTATAGGCCAAATCTTGCCTCCTGATTATTTTTGTAAATAAAGCTTTATTGATACTTGTTTATGTTTATTATCTGTGACTGCTTTATTTCTAACACAGCAGAGTTGAGTACTTACACCAGAACATATGGCTCCCAAAGCCTAAGCTGTTTTCTATCTGACTCTTTAAGAAAATATTTACCAGGCCAGCCTGTGGCATAGTGATTAAGGTGGCTGACCCCTCAAGGCCTACTGCACGGTTCAAATCCTGGCCCCAGTGACTTGAGAAACACGCTGGGTGTGAGTGCATGCATGTCCAGATTCCTGAAAGGAGGGAGAGATGGAGGAAAGAGGGAGAGATAGAGGAGAAGTGATTAGAGTATGACCATTCCGCATAGGGAATGCTTTCTCAGCCCACCTACCTTTCTCCAGTGAGTGTACACTCCATCATGAATTAAAAAAAAAAGGAAAATAATAGGGACCCCATTCAAACACACGAAGTCTTTTGAAGGCAACATTCATTTACACAGTTGGTTTTTATTTCAGACCTGTTATATGGTTGACCCCATACATTGAGGCACATTGCTCCTATGGGCTGGTAAATTCAGCTTGTTTGTGTCATGTAGTGCTAGTTCCAGGTGTGTTTGGGAAAAATAGCTGTCATTTCCAAGAGAGGTTTAACCTCAAGACCCTGTGAAGACTGCTAATGCCAGGAGACTTGTATGGATAGGCAGTCTCCAATTCCATGGGGCCGATGTGCTAGAGAGTTTTTTGAGCAGGGGATTCTGGAAAGGGATGTTGTGTAAATGAGAGATGTTGTCAGAGGGAGGGAAGAGGAGACACGCCTACCCATCCTTGGCCACTGTATTGGCTCTTCCCTCCTTTTAGGGCTTCTACACTGTCTACCATTTTGTCTCCGTCTGCAAAGTTCCCCACACACATCCTGATGGACTCTCAGGACCCCCATTCTTATGCTACACAGTTGGCTGTGTATCATAACATTTCTGTCTGCCCCCGTCCCCCTCCCAGGCTGTATCCTGCTGTCTTGGCATCTGTCAGGGACTAGATCAGTCACTCGAGGCCACCAAGCTCTGCTTGAAATCTTCGAGTCCCCACTTGGACAAGTCCCGGGGCATCCATGCCACAGGGCTCAGAGGGTTGGTGAGGATGAGACACTGGGCCATTGCTCATTCTCCTGGGTCCTCACAACCACCCAGAAATGCTTCTATTTACCTCTCACCCACTCGTTTTTCCTTTCGTAAATTAAAATACACGCACACACACACGAATACGCCACAGTGCATGTTTAACTGAGCTTAGCCCACACGTTTGCTCCTCAGGTTCTCCAGATTCTCATACCTGACCCTCACCAACAGATACCTTTGATTCCTATGTAAGTGAGGATGTCAGCTCCCTTGTGTACCCTCATCTTCATGTCTTTATGTCACTGTTGTGACATTGATCCCCTTTTATCCTCTTGTTAATCCCACATCAGAGAAAGAAATATCTTTCCTTGTCTTTGTGTCCTTTCCCGACTTCTCTCCTGTGATGTGCCCTTACTCATGCTCCTCTGGTCTAGGACAGTGCTCCATTGCCCTCAGACTTTCAATACATTCTTACTGGATCAAAGAGCCATTCTGGGGCCAGTTGGTGGTGTGGTGTAAGGTGGCTGGGTCCCACAGGGCTGACTACAAGGTTTGAGCCCTGAACCTGGTATCTTGAAAGACAGTGGGCACATGTGCACATGTATGCCCAAAATCCTGAGAGGAGAAGGGATTACAGAATGGCCACCCCCTACCCTTGGGGAGGTGCTTTCTCACATTCCCTCTCCATCTCTCTTTTCTCTCTCCCTGGTGAGCATATATGCCTTACAGGAAAAAAAAAATTCAAAGAGCCATTCTATCTGAGAAAATGTCAGCATAAGAGTTTATAAGGTGGTCCCGCACCAGCAGTTAGTGTAATGGCTATGTCACTGGACTTCCATGTAGCCGACCGCGGTTTGAGTCCCGGACCCGGCGGCTTAAACTCACGCCGGGCACATGTGTGTGTGTCCAAGATCCCGAGAGGAGACTGAAGGAGAAGGGATTGCAGCATGGCTAGTCCCCCTGGGGGGTGATTTCTCGCTTTCTGTCTCTCCGTCTCTGTCTGTCTGGCGAGTGCACACAGTCTATAGCGAAAACCTCTCAAAAAGAAAAAAAAAAGAGTTTATAAGGACAGCAGGCCTAATCTGGCCTGGTTTTGTATTTGAGCCTACTACCTGTATTCATGTGTGCACTTCACTGTCTTCATGTTTGGAGATGTACTGATTGAAAAAAAGATGAGCAGAAACAGGGGCAAGAAGACAGGCTTTGAGTCCAGATTGGCTGGCAGTTGCAATATCAACTCCACAGCCATGAGCAGGTTATTTGAGCTCTCTGGGAATCAGATTCTGCATTAACTGTGAACAACAACCATAGAGACCTCATGGAGCAGTTCTAGTTTCTATGGCAATGTGACAAATTACTCTAAAACTTAGCCCTTCAAATAGCCATTTTATCATGCTCACAGATTTTATGGGTCAAGAATTTGGACAAAGCTGGACAAATGAATGGCTTGTCTTGTCTCCACAATGTCTGGGGCTTCAGGTGGAAAGGTTTGAGGGTGGGGATGGCATGACACCTGCAGACTGGGGTCATCTGTAAATGCAGCTGTGCACATTGGGCCAGGATGGGATGACTCAGCAAGTAGGCATACCAACTGTGCACCCACACATCAACCCTCATTACCACTTGGCTTCCTCACAACATGGCTGTCTGGGGGGTATTAGAGCAAGTAAGTTGAAAAGTACATAATCCAGCCTCAGAAGTCAAACAGCACCATTTTCCTGCACTCTTATTGGTTCAAGTAGTCAGGTGGTCACAAGCCTGCCCTGGTTCTAAGGTCCAGGGAGGGAGATTAGATTTTTCCTGTTGCTGGCTGGGTCACATTTTAGAAGAGAGTTGAGAGGGATGAGAGAGTTTCCTGTGGCCATCTTGAAAAATGTAGTGTGTCAGGGTGATTGTTACAATTAAATGATACATTGAGGGTCAAAGCCCCTGATACCTTGAAATAAAGAGTATATTTTCATTCAGCAAATATTTATGAAGTTCCTACTATTTGCTGGGTATTAGGCTGGTGCTAGGTGTACAAGAGGCAAACAAAACAGATGTGCCCTCTGCCCTCCTGTAGCTTTTGCTCTAGTGGTGGACACAGGTTTCTTCTATAGGGTATCTCTTGCAGGTAGATAGATGGTCACAGTTTTGGTTACTTGAGATTGGTTTGTATTTTGTAATGCATAGAGACTATAGCACTAAAAGGAAGAAATGTTTGGATCAGTTCTTCTTAAAACATGTTTATCTCATGAGAGTGACAGACAGATAGACACACACACATACAGAGGTTGGGGGAGGGTGCCTGCAACAGGCTCTCCTGCTGTGATTCCCTTCCCCAGCCTTCCCAGTCAGTCAGGAGCGTGGGTGCTATGCCTGGCCTGTATAGGATGACTAGGGCAGTGGGCCTGCTCTCTTCCACATGGATCCAGCCTCATTTGAGTAGCCACTGCCCTACTTACCTGGCCCTGGATCAGTTCTTTATTTAAAAATATTTACAGATACCCAGTGCCCTTAATAACAAAATCAAGTCCACACACACACACATACACACTCATACACACACTTTTAATATCTTGTTGCCTTTAAAAGCCTTGTTTTCCTTTGCAGGGAGGTAGCTGTACATAGCATGGTTAGCCCGGTCTCTTGTGAAATAGTGATTACACCAGCTAGAGTTATGCCAGCGTTAAGATTTTTCTCTTCATCTTTTCAGTTCAATGTAACTTGCGCATTTACAGCAGTTAACCTGAGTGTTTCAGCATGAACTGTATAAAGATAAGTGCTCTTTTCAAAACCATAATCACAATATTATTTTTCCTCTTATAGGATAACTACAGTATTTCCTGATCATTGGACATCCAGTCCAAATATCCAGTTTGTACATATAGTTAAAATATTTAAGAAGGCATTTGTTCGATTCAGGCTTCAGAAGTTCTGACTGGTTGTCTCTAAGTTGGCTGTTTCAATTCCATGTCCCCCCATCTCTTTTCTTTTTCCTTTGCAATTTTTAAAAAAGTTTATTTCTGGGACCAGCAGGTGACGTGGTGGTTAAGGTGCTGGACATTCCCACATGGCCAAATATGGTTTGAGTCCTGAACCTGGTAGCTTGCTTTCTCACTTTCCCTCTCTCTCCCTCTCTGTGTCTCTCTGGTCAAATGAAAATAAATGAATGAATAAATACAATTTAATAAAACATTATTTTTAAAAAGTCTATTTATTTCATGAAAATGAGGAGAGGCAGAGAAAGAGAAGCACCCTCAACAGGGTCCCATACTGTAATCCACCCCCCCCCCCCCCCCCCCCCCCGCCTTCCCACACAGCCAGCATGGGCATGGTGTGTACAGGTTGATCAAAGAACCGGACTCAGGATTTCCCATATGGTTTTGGCATCCCTTGAACAGCGTGTTTCTGCCACACCACTGAGCTGGTCCTCCTTTGCAGTGTTTTTTTGTTATTATTGAAGAAAGAAAATCATTTGCTGGTGACTCTCCCACGGTCTGGATTTTGTTGATTCTATCCTTAGAGTGTCATTGGACATAGTCTCAGACCCCCATATCTCTTGTCAACTTGTAGTAAATCCAGAGGCTGATTCAATTCAGGTTCAGTTCGTTGGCAAGAATATTTTGCCAGTGGTGACTTGTACTTCCGTCAGGAGGCTTGCAATGGGTTTTCTTTCTGCAGCCGTTAGTGACCATTGCCCAGGTCTTGATTACATTAGAGGTTGCAAAATGTTGATTATCTAATTCTCTCATTCCTTCTTCATTTATTAGTTGAAATACTCCTATGAAGTGCAATTCTCTCTTGTGAATTATTTGGTTTTCCTGAATTCATACAGCAAAGGCAGGACAAATGTTTGATTCTTTCTCTTAATTTGCTAGTTTTCAAAACAATGGGTTGGTTCTCTAACATCTTCCAAAGGTAACCAATGATTTATTTTTTGAAATATCACTTTGAGACCCAGCTGTTGTGGTACAGGTGAGGGCACTACTGCATAATGCTGGAACCGCATGAAAGGCCTGGGTTTGAATCCCGGACAGACCTAAACATGCTGGGCTCAGTGGTGTGCACCTGTGATCCTAGCTAACTGGGGGTCTGGGGAGAGAAGATGGTGTCGTGGTGGGACTCCATTGAAAATAGCTGTCTCTGTCTTTCTGCCCTTCAAAAAAAGAAAAAGAAAAAGATATCACTATGAAATATGTATCACATAACATATGAGACATCAAACCTATTTGATGTCTTTTAATTCATTGCAGTTATTGTTACTGATACTTATCTCATTTGAAGTCCATGTTCACTTCTGACTTCTTTCGGCACAACCCTAGTAGACTTCGATGGCTTCCTTGCTTTCTGGGTATGACAAAATAGTCTAGGCTTACTTTCCTCCTTGCCTCAGACTTGGAATCAGCCACTTCTCCAAGATTACCTGGTTTCCTTTTAGTGAAAAATGGTAGGTAGAGGCTAAACATAATTATTTCCAAAAAAGGAAATTACACATTGCTCTTCTTAGATCATCCTTCTAGAAGTCTTTCAGTGTGAAGCTATTGATCCTTTTAGATTTATTTATTTTTATGAACTCATTTCAATTTGGGGAATGGTTTCAAAAATTTTTAATTTTAAACCCTGCTCCAGTTTATTTAGGCCTTACATCTGTCTGCCTGACTTTAAATTATAACCTTCAATGGAAAGAAAACTGTTTGGTTTCAATTTCATATCTATTTTATATTACTCTAGATGAATACATACTTACTAAGTAGTCTTTTCTGATACTATACAAAGTATTTATAATATCATTGATTAAGAAAACATCCTTGAAATATATACTCACTAGCAACTTTTAGTTCAAATTGTTCAAACATCAAACTAGATTCACTGGCAAACAATTGGTATTTACTATGTTGATAGATTCACGGTTACTATGTAACATCTGTGGTGGAATTTAGGATGAAACCTGCAAACACACTCCCCCTAATAACCTGCACATACATTATAGTGTTGCAAATATGCTAAATGCTATCTCCAGATTAGAGGTTGGGAAGCTGCAAATAATTACCCTTATGACAGTTTGAAATGTTGGACTGCTTTAAAGAGCTGTTGGTTTGCTGTTCCCTTCTGCTTTTAGCCCTGTGCATTTGTCTCAGATCTGGTCTTCACGGATTCTCAGCTTTTTGTCAGAATCATCCTTGCAAGTTTCTCCCCACTCAACAATAAACATTACTTGAGTGCCTGGCACTCAGCGAAGCACTTGTGGGAGGAAGGAGCATTGGGCAATGTGACTTTTCTTTTCAGAGGCCCACAAGCTTCAGTTTTGCACTTTGCTTCTGCTTTCCTGGGGCTCCCAGGAGCAGGATTACTACATGTGGGGGTATAAATGAAGCCTGAAGGGAGATGTTAAGTCTGCCTGGGGAGTCAGCGAAGGTTCACTGTGGTTTTCTCTCACCTCGCTGTCTACTTTCTCTCTTACCAGATGGCGCATTTCTTGTTAACAGAAGGCCATGCAGTGACTCAGCCCTTACCCTACCCACACTGTGCTGGCTGCGCACCTTTTTCTGTGGACTCTTACCTTCCCTCCTTTTCTTTTTTTAATGCCAGAGTGTATATGCATGTGCAGGCATGAGGGAGACAGAGAGGGAGAAGGAGAGGGAGGAGAGAGGAAGAGAGAGAGAGGAATAGAAAAGAGAGAAAGAACTCAGTGGGGCCTGGTGACATTACAATCCCTTTTCCTCCAATTCTACATTCCGTCAGGATCCTGGGTGCACATAGGTGGGCCTAGTGTATAAGCTGCCAGGGTAGGGACTTGAGCCCTGGTCGGCCACATGGGATCTGGCTCCCTCTGCGTAGCGCTTCACTGCTGTTCCCGAGCAGCCCCTCCCCTCCTCTTCCCCGTTCTCGGCCTTAGAGTTGATTCAGCTTAGCTACACTGAAACCAACAGAAAGGCATTTGGCCTTTTTTCTTCCATACAGCATGTTCCAGTATAAAGCTGTTCCTCATCTCCCCCGGTACTGTCCTCAAGAAAAATGAGAGTTGGGGCCACACAGTGGTGTGGTGGTAAAACAACACTGTGAGGCGGTCGCACATGCGAAGGTTCCCAGTTCAAGTCTGGAGACCTCTCTGAGTATGCTGGGCAGGTGGGCGTCCATGATCTGAGGCTGACTGAGGCTGAGGGTGGATCACAGCATCTGGACCCTGTTGGGGGGTGTCTGTCTCTCTCTCCTTTTCTCCTTCCCTCATAGAAGAAATAAACAAACTTAAAGACAAATGAAAGCAGGAGTTGCATTCCATTATAGTCCTTACCAAGTGTCTTGTACCTTAGGGCTCTATAACTTTATTTTTTGCTTATAAAAGAACAGAGAATTAGCAGAAACTGAAAGATTGGAAGGGATAATAGCAGAGAGGTCATCTGTAGATACTGGAGAGAGAACAGGGTGTGGGGATGAAAGGGGATGGGCAATAGGAGGAGGGAGGGAGAGGAACAGGGAAAAACCATTTAATTGACACAAAAATGAAAAAAAAAACAGATTAAGAAATACGTAACAGTTTTTGTGAAACAGATTTTAGCTCCTCTTACCACACAAATGAAACAACATATGCTAATCTGTATGTAGCTGCATGTATCTCTGTATCTCATAACATTTTGTAAGCCTCAAATACACCCAATAAAATTTCTTTTTAAAAAGTAAAAAAAAAAAAAAAAAAACACCAAAACTGTTTAAGTAAACACTTTAGAAACTCTACCCATAACCAGATGTATTTTACCATCCATGCAGTGTCTCTTGAGTAAAATTGTGAAATAAGATGATGTGGGGAGGCGATGTTTTCTAATTGTTTTATGTAATCTATAATTAAATTAATGCATATTATAAGCAAACACTTCACTATTCCTTCTTCTGTTTTAAAGCTTGCATATTCAGGTTGGTACAAAACCTTTTGGGTTTTCTCAGTGAGGTAAACAAGGGATCACTTTCTTTTTTCTTTTTCTTTTCTTTTTTTTTTTTTTGGAGAGGTTTTTGCTATAGGGCGTGTGCACTTGCCGGAAAGACAGAGAGACAGAGAGAGACAGAAAGCAAGAAATCACCCCCCAGGGGGGATGGCCACGCTGCAATCCCTTCTCCTCCATTCTCCTTTCGGGATCTTGGGCACGCATGCACACGCGCCTGGCATGAGTTTAAGCCACCGGGTCTGGGACTCGAACCACGGTTGACTACATGGGAGTTCAGCAACATAGCCATTATGCTAACTGCTGGTCCCAAAATTGTCAAATATTTATATAAAACAATATTCAAGTGCTTTCTTGTTCTTGAATACAGAAAAAATTCACATCACTGTCGTCTTTTTTTTTTTTTAATTTATTAGAGAGATGGGGAGAGAGAGAGAACAAAGTGAGAGAGCATCCCCCATGCTGATGGTCACGCTGCAATCCCTTCTTCTCCATGTCTCTCTCTCCTGGGGATCTTGGGCATGCACACACACATGCCTGCGTGGTTTTCAAGGCACCAGGTCCGGGGCTCAAACCAAGTAGTTAGCCACCAGGCCATTGGTTGACCCAGACTGTGTGTTCTTTAAGTGGCTAAATGCTTGGTGCTAAAAAACAAACAAACAAAAAAAAGATTGTATTTTGATTAATCTGGCTTTTTATTAAATTGGTTTCCTAAGATGCAATTTATTTTCCCCCTTATGGTTTGTATAGAACCATTCTCTATACAGACTTACTCAACTATAGGACAATAACCAATAGTCCTTATTCTTTGTTAGTTTTTTGTTTGTTTGTTTGTTTGTTTTTTGTAAGCCTGCATACGTATCTGCATACTTTCTCGGCACTTTGTTTTTCACTTAAAAGGCCTTTTTTCAAGGTAAGCAGGTAGCGAAGTGGTTAAGGTGTCCACATAGCTGAACGTGGTTTGAGTCCTGGACCTGGCAGCTTACTTTCTCTCTCTCTCTGTGCATCTCTCTGGTTAAATTAAAAAATAATAATAATGAATAAAATTAAATAGTTGTAAAACAAAACCAGGTACATAGTCTGGGGCAAGCCCTGTGGCCTAGTGATTAAGGAAGTTGTATCCCACATGGTGACCATGGCTCGAGTCCTGCCTCAGGAGGTTGAAAAACATGCTGGGTACATGTGTGTGCATGCACAGAATCCCAACAGGATATAGAAATGGAGAAGAGATTATGGCTTGACTACACCCCATTGAGGGGGTACCCTCTCCCTTTCTTTGGTGAGCACACTTGCCCTCTGGCAATTTAAAAAAAAAGGCATTTTTCTGTCCAAATTATTTTTATCCATTCAATCTAATGCATGTTCTTGAAAGAGAGATGTGCACTAGGTTTTCAAGGGTTAATCGGAGTTAGGAAGTGTTTACTAACTCATTGTTCCCGGGCTCCTGGGGCCTTTGTTCTTGGGCCAGGCCCTGCCTAGGCAGAGGCTTCAGAATACAGGCTGTGAGGGACTCAGGGCTCCCAGGCTCTGCAAACTTTTCCTGTCATCAACGCCCTGCATCATGTTTTGATACTTGATTGTGTGCCCCTCTGCTGTTGGGGGTGATGGTGGCACCAGAGGTGGGAGTGGAATTGTGGGAGTGATCAGTTGGGCTGATCACAATAGCATTTGAGAGGCTTAGACCAGTTGGTCATATTTGCTTTGTGGCCAACTGATCATGCTGATCTTTGACTTTCTCTGACCATCAAGTCCAGGAGGCTGACATTTATAACTGCATTGCTCTGTGCTGAATGCTAAGGTCTGGCTTGGGGTTAACCAGCCAGGAGTCGTATGAATGCACTTGATCACCAGCATTTGGTGTTATATGAATGCACTGGACCACCAGCATTTACTGAGTACCTATCGTGTGCCAGACAGCAAGTGAGAAGGGGGGCATGCTCAGAGCTGCCTTTCGAGGGGAGGTGAGGTGTACAGTGGGCAGGGAGGACTTGTAGGAAAGCCCTAACGGCACAGCATGACAATGGCCTTGTAAATCTCGTGGCTGCCACTTAGGGAGTAGCTTCTGTGTACAAGAGTTACAGGTATCACCCCTCATCCTTGCAGCAGATCACAAGGATGAGATTTTAAACACAAAGAAAATGGTCTTGTGCAAAGCATATTGCCCCTTGTCACATGGTCAGTCATCGTTGAAGCTAGAAAGCACTCCCAGGCCTGTCAGGCTTTTTCCTAAATCTCATGTCCTCTGTGAGACACTTAGAGGTGACAAGAGGGGAGATGTGGGCTGGGAGGCTGAGGTTCTTTGAGCTGTCCTAGAAAGCAGTGAGTGACACGAGTGTCCTTAGTGCTGTCTGAGGCAGTCAGTGGTGGGCCTACCTTTGCTTTGCACAGCTGGATATGTTTTTTTTTTCCCCTCTTCTTTTTCTTTCTTTGTTTTTGTTTTTGTTTTTTTGTTTTGTTTTGTTTTTTTTTTTTTTTTGAGAGGTTTTTGCTATAGGGTGCGTGCACTCGCCAGAGAGACAGAGAGACAGAAAGTGAGAAATCACCCCCCAGGGTGGATGGCCACGCCGCAGTCCCTTCTCCTCCATTCTCCTCTCGGGATCTTGGGCATGCACGCACATGCGCCTGGCGTGAGTTTAAGCCACCGGATCCGGGATGCGAACCGCAGTCGACTATGTGGGAGTCCAGTGACATAGCCATTATGCTAACTGCTGGTTCCCTCCTCTTCTTTTTTTTTTTTTTTTTTTGGAGAGGTTTTTGCTACAGGGCACGTGCGCTCGCCAGACAGAGAGAGACAGAGAGACAGAAAGCGAGAAATCACCCCCCCAGGGGGGATGGCCATGCCGCAATCCCTTCTCCTCCATTCTCCTCTTGGGATCTTGGGCACGCACGCACACACGCCCGGTGTGAGTTGAAGCCACCGGGTCCGGGACTTGAACTGTGGTCGACTACATGGGAGTCCAACGACATAGCCATTATGCTAACTACTGGTCCCTCCTCTTCTTTCTTGATTTATATCTTTCCCCTTTCCCTGCTGATACCCAGTTATTTGAGCTGCTACTGGGCTGTCTCCTGATGTTGAATGCTGCAGGATGCAATCCCAGCCAAGGGAATGCTGCCTCCTTCCCAGGGAGCGAGTTCAGGTCCAGGGGCTTCTTGTCATTGGAGTCTATATTCCGAGCCTGTCTTTGTTAGAAAATCTGACCTTAGGCTTCTAACAGATTCAGGGAATTACCCCTTTGTTGGTTTGGTGCCCTTCAGTGGGTGTTTGGGAAGCTAGGGTGTTTGTGGCTCTTTGTAGGTCAGCTTGGAGATCCTCAGAGCACCTGTGTGTGACCTGGGCTTAGGCAGTTCAGGCCCCCAAACGCCTGAGCCCCTGCGCTAACAGGAAAGCACTGTCTAGTGAGAACTTAACTTTGTATAGACTAGTGCAGGGAAGTGCGTGTATGAGTATCTTATTTTTTTAGAGTTCATTTCTTCCATGGGGGGTCAACACCCCCAACAGGGTCTTGATGCTGCAATCCACACACCACTACCCCCAGCTTCAGCTAACCCTGGCATACTCAGGGAGGTCTCCAAACATGAACCTAGAATCTTCCCACATAGGTCAGACTCTCAACGCATCGTATTTTACTACTCAGTTATGGTCTGGCACTCAGCATGAGTGTGTGTGTGTGTGTGTGTATATATATATATTAGAAGTTAACGCATATATGTATTTGTTAGAGTTCTCTGGTTACAAGTAAGAGAAACCAACTCTTCCTTAGCTAAGGAGAAAAAGATTCATCGGAAGGCTGTAGGGTGCTTTATGGGGGAAAGAAAAAGCTACAGAATCAGGTCTGGTAAATACAGCATCCATGCAGCCCCCAGGATCTCCACTTCTTCTGGGAGCCCTGGCTTGGGGCGGGTCACAGCTGGGTCCTGTGCCCATACATTGATTGGCAGAGGGCAGGACATGTTGACAGACAGTGCTGTCAGGCTGCATCTCATGGACAAAGGGAAGTATCTCCAAACAGTCTCCTCTCCCTCATTGTGGAGTGGTCTCTTTCTGGGGTGCACACAGTCAACCACCTCGATGAATCAGTATCTATAGTCATCAGTTCCTAAGTGTACATCATGCAGATTTCTCATTTTTATTTTTGAAAGTTATATTGAAGGTAAAATTTCACCCATTTTAAGTGTACAAATTCACAGCATTGTGCAACTCTCACCACAATTTAATTTTAGAACATTTCTGTCACCCCCAAAAATTCCCTCATACCTATTTGCAGTCAGCCCCGTCCCTAGCCCCTGATAACCACTGATCTGTTTTCTGTCTTTTTAAATTTGAATATAGGTTCTTATATGTTCCTGACTGGTGTAACTTTTTCTGGGTATTCTGGAAACTGCTCTATGTGAAGGGAAGGAAAAAAAAAAAAAGGAACAGAAAAAGAAAAAGAAAAAAAAAAAAAAAAGAAACCACCGCAATGGCATAGAAGTCTGTATGTCACTGGTCTTGGTTTTTCCTGCTTTTTTGCTTTAGATCTTCCCTTCTCATTGGACTATAATTTGGGAGAGAGCAGTCTGAGGCTTGCCACTGCCGTTATTTAGTTGTCAATCTCTCTAAGCCTCAGTGGCAGAACTTTCCAGTCTCAATTCCTCATTTGTAAAAATTAAGAAAAGGATTTGACAAGATGATAACTCATGTTCTTTTCATCTCTACTAATTGGCACTCATGACCTTTTATGATGAAATCTTTTTTCTTAACGTTTTTATTTTTATTTTTTTTTTCAGCAGAGAGAGAATAACAGCCAGGTACTCTCAACGAGGTGTCTCTCTCTCTTTTTTTTTTTTTTTTTTGGAGAGGTTTTTCGCTATAGGGCGCATGCGCTTGCCAGACAGACAGAGAGAGACATAGAGACAGAAAGCGAGAAATCACCCCCCAGGGGGGATGGTCACACCGCAATCCCTTCTCCTCCATTCTCCTCTCGGGATCTTGGGCACGCACGCACACGTGCCCGGCGTGAGTTCTAAGCCACTGGGTCCGGGACGCGAACTGCGATCGACTACGTGGGAGTCCAGCGACATAGCCATTACGCTAACTGCTGGTTCCTCAACGAGGTCTCTTCATGGTGCACCCCACCCCACCCCAGCCTTTCCACGTGTGCGTGTGCTTACGCCCAACATACTCAGGTTGACCCAGGGTTCCAACCCAGGTCTTCCATATGGTCTCTAGCACTGCCGAGCAGCACTTCAGCACTCGCACCCTTATGGCTGGGCCGACGAAATCTTCTGGCAAAAAAATACTTCTTGATTTCCTATGTTCTCCTCAATCAGAGGACTGAAATGAAATGTTACAATGAAAAATCTATCCTTCAGAACTCACAAAATGAAATACGTGAAAGCAATATGTCTAACATTTTTACTTCTGAAGTAATGAAAGCTTACTGCACTGAGACCTTTGTGATATCAGGTATCTATGTACATAAGGAAGGGAATTAATTGGAAACTTTCATTCTCCTTCATGCTTTCTGGTTCACTCAAATATTTATTGAGCCAGACATGATGCTAGGCAAGGAAGATCGAGTCCTGCAACAAGTATGGGCTTTGCCCAGATGGGGCTTGCAATCCGACTGGTGCAAGCCAACAGGAAACTGCAGTGAGGCGAGCAGCGTGTCCTAGCAGAGAGGAAGTACAGTGCACGGAGTTAGGGAGGGGCTGGGTCACAGAGCAAGCCTCAGAATGCCACCTCCACCGCCACCGTGAGAAGCTAGCCGTGAGAAGCTGTTTGGCAGCTGGCTCAGCCAACCGACAGTTACAAACCGCCCATTTCATCTTTTGGGGGAGGAGACATTCCTACTAGTTTGCAGGCCAAGAGAGGGGAGGTTGAAGTGTTTTGCATTTCTAAGCAGATCTCTTATCTCCGCTGGCTCTATCTTTTTGTCACAGGGTTAACTGTAACTTTGTTTTTTGCAGCAATAGTAGATGGAGCAAACTTGTGGAGGCTGGCTTTTGGCACAGCAGGCAGCTAGAGGGTTGTATTTTTCTGATGGGGAGACATTACGTTTTATAATTTATAGTGTCTTTGAATATGGGCTTTTGTTTACTGTTGCCCTAATTACACCTCTGATATATTTTATTTAGCTTAATGTTTTAATTTTGTGCTCATGCCTAGAGGTAGTTTCTCAGAGGATACTGTTTTGTAAAAATCTTCACTGATCATTTGTCTTTGCAGCAGCTACTTGCTTTTTCCTGAAGGCAAGGAAATAGGTTTTGAAGATACAGACTCTCCTGTGGGCTCTTGTGAATAACGTGAGGGTGTTTGTGCAATCCAAGGTTTTCATCTTGTTTTCCAAGTATTATCCTAAACCATTCCTGTCCAATAAAAATAGTATAAGGCACAGATTAAATTTCTTTCCTTTTTTAAGAGATTTTTACTAGAAGGCGCATGTTCTCTCTGGAGAGACACAGAGACAGAAAGCAAGAAATCACCCTCCAGGGTGACAACCACACCACAATCCCTTCTCTTCCATTTTCCTCTTGGGATTTTTGGACACACATGCACACAGGCCTGGTGTTTTTCAGGCCTCCAGGTCTGGGACTCGAACTGCCGTCGGCCATGAGGGAGTCTAGTGGTGTAATCATTATGCCATTTGCTGGTTCCCACAGATTAAATTTCTAGTAGCCACAATAATAAGATAAAAACCCTCATGAAATTAATTTGAATAATATATTTAATCCTAATATCAATTCAAAATATCATTTTTTTTAGAGGTTTTTGCTATAGGGCGCGTGCGCTCGCCAGACAAATAGAGAGAGAGACAGAGATAGAAAGCGAGAAATCACCCCCCGGAGGGGATGGCCACGCCACAATCCCTTCTCCTCCATTCTCCTCTCGGGATCTTGGGCACACACGCACACGCGCCTGGCGTGAGCTTTAAGCCACCGGGTCTGGGATGCGAACCGTGGTCGACTACGTGGGAGACCAGCGACATAGCCATTACGCTAACTGCTGGTCCCTCAAAATATCATTTTAACATGTAGTTGATACAAAAATTATTAATGAGCTATTTTAAATTCTCTTTTCATTAATAAGTCTTTGAAACTTGGTATGTATTGGGGACCAGCAGGTGGCATGGTGGATAAGGCACTGGACATTCCCACATGGCCAACCACACTTTGAGTCCTGGACCTGGTGGCTTGCTTTCTCACTTTCCCTCTCTCTCTGTGTCTCGCTCTGGTCAAATTAAAAAAAAATGAATGAATAAAAAAATTAAATAGATCATTCTTTTTATAAAAGCCAGAAAATAAAAAGAAATTTGGTATGTATTTATAGTTCTTCTCAGTTCAGACTAGATACATTTCAAGTACTGGGTAGTCACATGTAGCTAGTGATAGTGTATTGGACAGCAAAATATTAACCTTTCAAAGGTGTGCAGAGAACACCAAAAAAGGTCTTTAGAGGGATAGGAGACATATATCTTCATGATTTATGAGCTCTTAACAAAGCCATACACAGGTTTCCTCCTCTCAGAGAAACTAGATATGTAAAGAAAAATTAATCTTGACAGGAAAGGTAAAGCAGGAAGTGATTATTCATGTTACAAAAGAATTAACCACAGGATCTTTTAAATAGCAAGCTCCCAGTGCACTGAAGAATATGACTCAATTTGCAAAAATGTGATTGACATTTGACTTAAAAAATTGCTCTATGGTGCATGCGCTTGCCAGAGAGAGAGAGAGAGAGAGAGAGAGAGAGAGAGAGAGAAGGGGAAAATGAGAAAGCATCCTGTAGCCACGGATGGCTTTGTTGTAATCACTTCTCCTCTTGGGATTTTGAGTACTTATGTGTGCGTGCACACATGCACACACATTCCTGCTGCATTTTTCAAGCCTTCAAGCAGCCCTGTGGGATCTAGCTCCCTTAACCCACAATGTCACTGGCTGTCTCAACATTTGACATTTTAGTAACACCTTTGTTGGGCAGAGAGCTATCTGTTATAAATGCAAGCTGAACAGTCAGTTTATTGAGTTTTTATTGATTACCTACTGCATGTCATGGATACTTCTAGGGTGTTACACATAACAAAGATGGCCCATACCCAGAAGGCAAGTAGAGGCTCCCTGGGAGAAAGAGACACTGCCTGGGACTGCCTCATTGGCATGGGCTAGGGAGGCCCTGGGGCTAGAGGGGGAAAAATTGCTTGGATGTAGTCAGGGCTCAGCTAGGGACAGAAGGGAGGAAAGGAGCATGTGATCACTTCAGTTTAAAGAAAAGGTTAAATTTTCTTTAAACTCAGAATTTAAAGAAAGGGTAAACTGGGAAAGACCAGGTAGGTAGGATTTCGGGAAGACTTGAATATTATGCAATTATTTATCTTTGATTTCCCAGCCTCTAATCCTCAGCCTCACTCATAGCAGGCATCAGGTAAGGGGTGTCCTTGGGCCCATCGAAAGAGAGAGATGAGAAAAATTAGGCTGAGCTTCTCTCCAGTTGGCCACAACAGCAGCAGCTGTTTATTTCTTGGCACCTGTCTAGTTCAAGTGGATTGCTTCTGCCCTCTTTTGCTTTGCCCAGGTAAAGCTCACACAGAGAATAGAGAAAATGCAGCTTGCAGTTTAGGAAGGAAGCAGCAAGACTGTTCCTCAACCTGGTCAGATCCCAAGGCCCCAGAAGTGAGATGGGCTCTCAACCTGGTCAGATCCCAAGGCCCCAGAAGTGAGGTGGGCTCTCACCTGGTCAGATCCCAAGGCCCCAGAAGTGAGGTGGGCTCTCACCTGGTCAGATCCCAAGGCCCCAGAAGTGAGGTGGGCTCTCACCTGGTCAGATCCCAAGGCCCCAGAAGTGAGATGGGCTCTCAACCTGGTCAGATCCCAAGGCCCCAGAAGTGAGGTGGGCTCTCACCTGGTCAGATCCCAAGGCCCCAGAAGTGAGGTGGGCTCTCACCTGGTCAGATCCCAAGGCCCCAGAAGTGAGATGGGCTCTCAACCTGGTCAGATCCCAAGGCCCCAGAAGTGAGGTGGGCTCTCTGACCAGCTCCCTCCTTGGAAGCCTTTGTGCTCTGCCTTCCTCTCCTGCTGGCTGGCCCCATGCACTGCTCCCCCACCTCAGCCCACCACATTTTCATATTCCCCTTCAGCAAGGAGATGAGCTTTCAGCTCCAGGTGCTAATGGGACCACCTTAGAGAGCCTAGTGCAGTGTTCTAAGCCTTTTCTTATTTAAAAAAGAATACTACTATTAAAAAAAATTGAGTATCTCCATATATAATCATTTATTTATAGATTATATATGAATGTTACTGTACAGTTTAAGATTGAGAAAGATCTCAGAGAAGCTCCTAAGCATCTATTATTAGGTTTAATAAACTCTTGGAAAACACAAGATTGAGTATGGTATGACATTAGACATAAGTAGAAAAGGAAGGCATTTTCCTCATGCTTCAGGTATGTTGACAATATTCTGTTCATCCCAATAGTTTGATGCTCTCATCTATGTCAAGGGTAGAGTAAACCTGTATCACAAAGTGTGTTGGTAGTTGGGAGCTTTTTGGTCACCTCCATGTGAGATCTGGTTCCTCATCCTTGTGTTTGCCTCTCGGTGCAACTGGCAAAGAGAGCTTTGACCAGGAGCTGAGGTGGCAGTGCCACCGTTTTCTTGGCCTTGTAATGAGTATTGTCTGCAACTCCTACTTTCTTTGCACAAATCTTTTCAAGCTGTTAATCCATTTAGTGAGGGCGATTTTAGTTAAAAGGGGTAATATCCATAAAGAGGCTTTTGCAGGCAGCATCACATGGTGCCGAAAGCTGGCGCGCACCCTGGCAGCACTCCTTGTTCCACGCACTGTGGCTCTGCTCTCCCTCTGGCTGCTTCTCACCCCTCAGAGGACCCCTGACTGTCCAACCTAGAGACTGGCGGAAGGAGCCAGTGTCATTCTGCAAATGGAAAGTAGGGAAGTTGAATTTTTCTTTTTCCAATATTAAAAAAGTGCCTAAGGATTTGCTTCATAGCCAGTGTCACACTACACTGTAGAGCCAGAAGTCATATATCAACTGCAGCTTGAGTCCCGGGACTGGTCATCCTGAAGACACTGGTGTGCACATGTGTACAGGACTCTGGCAGGCTGGAGGATCAGAGGAAGGGGATCATAGCATGGCTGAGCCTCATGAAGCGTGCTTCTCTCTCTCTCTGTTTCTCTCCCATGTGTGCACATGCTCTAGCATTACTGTTATTTATTTATTGAGAGAGTTTTTGCTATAGGGTGCACACGCTTGCTGGAGAGACAGAGACAGAAAGTGAGAAATCACCCCCTGGGGGAATGGCCACACCACAACCCCTTCTCCATTCTCCTCTCGGGATTTTGGACACACACGCACATGTGCCCAGTGTGTTTCAAGCCATTGGATCCGAGACTTGAACCACGGTTGGCCATGTGGGAGTCCAGTGATGTAACCATTACCATTTGCTGGTCCTGGAATTACTGTTTTTAATTACCTGAGAGCACACTTGCTCACAAGAGAGAGAGGGAGAGAGAGAGAGAGGGAGAGAGAGAGAGAGAGCATCTCCCAGTGAGGCGTGGTCACACTGCAATTCCTTTCCTCCATTTCTTTCTTGAGGCAGGATTTGGGACATGCACACGCAGGTGTCTGGATTGTTTTTTGAGCTGCTGAGACCTGGATTCAAACCATGGGAGGCCATGTAGGATCTGGTTCCCAATGCATAATGCTTAATTATTGTGCTATGGGGCCAGCCCTCTCTCCTGAAGTATTAAAAATTAAAAATATTGGGGCTAGCTGAGCCAGCTTCACTTTGAGTAGCTCCAGATCAGAAAGTAAGCTTCACTTATGGTGAAATTTCAAGTTCTTCAAGTGGGAAGATGGACATCGTATCATTGTGAGGAGTAAATGACATAATGTAGGGAAAAAGTGTCTGGCATATGAATAGTGGTAACTGTAATCTCAGCTTCTCTAGTAAAGCTTCAATAGATTAATGTCTAGGTGATCTGAAGAAAGCTTTTTTTTTTTTTTTAAAGAGAGATTTTTTGCAATGAGGCACATGTACTCCGTGGAGAGACAGAGAGACAGAAAGCGAGAAATCACCCCCTGGGGAGATGGCCTTGCTGTCATCCCTTCTTCTCCATTCTCCTCTTGGGATTTTCGGCACACACACACACACGTGTCCAGCTTGAGTTTTAAGCTGCTGGTTCTGGGACTCGAACCACAGTCGACTATGTGAGAGTTCGGTGACCTAACCATTACACCATTAGCTGGTCCTGAAAGCTGTTTTTATAAATGACCTGGTTCCGATTGTTATGATGACTCATTTTAGTTGCTGGGGAGCAGAGCATGATACAAGAAAACCAGAGTATTTCCACCTGCATACTTGTCAAGGACCAGGAGAAATCTGAAAAGGTTATCCTGTTTATGCTCTTTCATGTCTACTTTCTGTTCATAAGTGACAAAAATGGCTCACACCTTCATCCTCAACAAATTTATGATATTAGGGTCAGCTAGCTAGTTTTACAATTAAAAAAAATGATCTAGAAAAGGAAATCCTACCTTAGTTGCTTATGAACTGTCTGGTATAGCTTAACACCATGAGTAGATGGAACAAGCTCACAATCTGGATGGATAGGGTATTCTGAACTGGAAGTACTTTGGGAATTTCACCCCAGTGGATATATAAAGTGCATGTGATAGGTGCCCATTCATCTGCCAGCCTGTTTCCTAGAAAACCTACCCCCAATGTATTGCTTTCATTATTATTTTTACCTCATTTGTGCTTTTTATTTTCTTTTCCTTTTTCTTGACAGAGAAAGCACCCCAATGGGACATGGTTATGCTGCAATCCCTTCTCCATTTCTCCATCCCATCAATATTTGGGGCATGCATGCACACATACCAGTTATGTATTTCAAGTCTCTGGGGTCAGGATTCAAACTGCAGTTGGCCAAGTGGGATCCAGCTCCCAATGTACAAGGACTTATCCACTGCGCTACAGGGCTGGTCCTCATTTGTGCTTTCTGTCTCCTGTTTAACAAATCTTTGCAAGGCCCAAGGTTATTAAGATTTCCTCTTATGCTTTCCTATAAAAGTTTTATGGTTTTAGCTCTTACATTTAGGTCTATAACCCATTTGGGTTAATTTTAGTATATGCATTCTTTATAGAGCTCATTTAACTTTTCTTTCATTATTTTACCATAATTTCTAAGTGCTAATTCACCACTTGAGGTTTCACCTAATTTTTGCTATACTTGTACTCATTCGTCTCATTCATTCATTCATCTGAAACTGAAAATAAAAAAGGAAAAGGTCATGAGGTTGTTTGGTATTGAGGTGGCCATGAGGAGAAGCCCACAGTCTAAATGAATTGTGTAATCCATTTATGGCTAAGTTAACTGATCTGTGGATTGGTTAGCTCTGCTGCTTTGCATTGGCACTTTTTCGGTGAGGAGACTGCAATTCCTCCTTGTTGCCTCCTCCTGTTACCAAGTATGAGTGGTTACCATAGGCTGGGAAAACAATTTAATGTGGTATTCCTGCCTTAGAACTCCTTTGTTGAGAGGGCAATGATAGTTCCAATGTAGGCAGTCTGAGGCATTGGTTCAGTTAGCTGGGCCCTCTGTGCTGGCAGTATTTATACCTGTTGTCTCTGAAAGATGGGTGTAGGGTCGGAATTATTATCATTGACGTGTTGCACAACTGTGGTCTGGAGGGGTTAACATCACACAGTATTAGTGAGCGGGGTGGGCCAAGAACCAACTCATGTCTGTTGTCTGTACTCCCTGCATTTACGGAAATGATTCTGGACTCCCTCTGGGTATGCCAAACATTGTTAACTGGCTATCATTGTGTGGTTTCCCCTCAGTAGCCCCTGTTAGCCCTACAACCTGTTGGCCACCCTGCTTATGTCTGACCACAGACCAGCACTTTGTGGTTTCTGTGCTATAGACTTCAGGTTAACCGAAATCAGGTTGCTGTGTGTGGCCGTGTTTTGTTGAATATTCATAGAGGGGAAGCCCCTTGTATATGACCTTTTTGACTTTCCTGGGATGCTGGGCCTCCACCTTCTCCAACCTTCTAGCTAAGTTGTTTTGTTCTCTGTCTCTTTCAGTGGAGGCCATAGTGGAGTTTGATTACCAGGCCCAGCACGACGATGAGCTGACAATCAGCGCTGGTGAGATCATCACCAACATCAGGAAGGAGGATGGAGGCTGGTGGGAGGGACAGATCAACGGCAGGAGAGGTTTGTTCCCTGACAACTTTGTAAGAGTGAGTACAAAGCAAAACTCTTTTCCTGTCTCATATGTGGGCTCTGCGGACCAAAGGCTATGGGGGTCCTTAAGGATGGATTGTATGGGATTCTTAGGGGATGAGTTGACAACCTGTTATCCTGCGCAATGTCAAGACTACTATGCTTAGCCTTGCCCTGGACATTGGGAGACCTGCTCTGAAATTGCTTCTTTTGTTTTTAAAGGCCCAAAATGATCTCTTTTTAAACTGTTACCACTTCTTAGAAAATGCTGGAAAAATATAAAGCTTATTGAATTGTTTGGTTTGTATAATTATTCATTTGCTTGGAGAGTTTAAAAGAATGTTACTCCTTTCCATTCCATGCAAACTGGAGATGAAACTCAATTTTGATTACTTGAAGAGCAGATTAAATTCAGAATCCAAATTATGCTGTTTTCCACCTTTGTCTTTTTTTTCCCCCATAGAGTGTGACTGCCAAAGAAAGACAGAGACAGTGAGAGGGAAAGTGAGAAATAACCCCTGGTGGGGATCGCCATGCTGTTGAGATTTTGGGCAAGCATGCGCCTGTGCCTGGTGCGCTTTTATTTTTGGAGAGATTTTTTTCTATAGGGTGCGTGCACTCACCAGAAAGACAGAGGGAGACAGAGAGACAGAAAGAAAGTGAGAAATCACCCCCCAGGGGGGATGGCCACGCCGTAATCCCTTCTCCTCCATTCTCCTCTGGGGATCTCGGGCATGCATTCGCACGCACCAGTGTGAATTTAAGCCACTGGGTCCAGGACTCGAACTGCGGTCAACTACATGGAAGTCCAGTGACATAGCCATTACGCCAACTGCTGATCCCACCTGGTGTGATTTTTTTAAAGCTGCCAGGTCCAGCACTTGAACTGCAGTCGACTGTGTGGGAGTCCAGTGCCTTAACCACTATGCACCTGCTATCCCCCATGTTGCCTTTTTTTAATTGTCAGAGAGTAAGGGGGAAGAGAATGACTGAAAGAATCCCCTCCAATTGGGTGTGGTGCAATCCCTTTTGCACCATTTCTCCATCTCATCAAGATTTCACCCACAGGCCTCATCGGGCATGTCGTTCAGACTATAAGAGGCTGGGTTTGTATTTTGGTCAATTATGTGGGATCCAGTTCACTATGCACTGTGCTTAACCACTGTGCTATGGCCCCATATTGCCTTTTTTTTAATTGCAAAAGGAAGCCTGTGCTCAACAGAGAGAGAGAGAGAGAGAGAGAGAGAGAGAGAGAAGAAAGTGTCCCACAATGGAACATGGCCATACCTCAATTCCTTCTCCATCCAAAGATTCCGGGCATGTACCCATTTACCTGGCATGCTTTCTAAATTACTGGGGCTGGAATTTGAACCTTGGTTGACCATGTGGAATCTGGCTACCTTAATCAATAGGTTACAGGGCTGGCTCACCATATTGCCTTTTATTTATTTTTTTTTTGGAGAGGTTTTCGCTATAGGGCGCATGCGCTCGCCAGACAGACAGAGAAAGACATAGAGACAGAAAGCGAGAAATCACCCCCCAGGGGGGATGGTCACGCCGCAATCCCTTCTCCTCCATTCTCCTCTCGGGATCTTGGGCACGCACGCACACGCGCCCGGCGTGAGTTTTAAGCCACCGGGTCCGGGACGCGAACCGAGGTCGACTATGTGGGAGTCCAGCGACATAGCCATTACGCTAACTGCTGGTTCCCACCATATTGCCTTTTTGATAGGAGCAATATCATTTTTCTTTATGCTTCCATGTCCATGAAGCATTGAATAAAATACATTTGAAAGGTTTTAAAAATAATGCTATTGGCAGAAGTGGTTTAGGAGTTAATTACAAAAATGTAGCTCATTCCCGTTAACAAATCACATACCGTGCAGTTGTAAACAATAACTTAGATTGTTGGGTGAAAAAGGCATCACCTGGAGGCTCTTCCTCATGGGAAATTCTAAGTAGCCTAAAAGTTCCTGTATCGTAAACCTTCTATCCCACACTGGAGAAGAATGAATTGTTCTTGTAGGAAGAGCTGCATGCAGAACTCCCCAAGCCTTTAGGCCAGAGGGTGGTGCAGTGGTTAAGGTAGCTGCATGCCCCAGGCTGACAAATCCCAGACCTGGTGGCTTAAAAATCACACCGCTACATCTCAGGAGCCATTGAGCAGGCTTTCTCTTGAAGAAGGGCTGTTCACGTGGGTTTTGTATGATGGAGGCCCAGTTAGGAGTGGGACATCTTCATTTCTCCCAGCATGTCTACATCTCAGGAGCCATTGAGCAGGCTTTCTCTTGAAGAAGGGCTGACTGACATGCATGGCATTCCCTTTTGAAAAAGCAATGTAATACACTGTAAAGTTGTATGTAATTCAATGTAATAAAAAAATAGATAATAATAAAAAAAAAAAAACCATTTAACATCAAAAAAAAAAAAAAAAAATCACACCGCTGTGTGTGCCTGTGTGCCCAAAATCCTGAGAGGAGAATGGAGAAGGGATTATGACATGGCCATCTCCCTGGGTGCTTTCTTGTTTAAAAAAAAGAAAAAAAGAAAAGAAATCCCTAGGCCCCCAACTGTAGTCTTTGTAGTACCAGAGCATACGTGAGAACTGTGTGGCTCAGCTGCCTGTGTGGGGCAGGTGGTATGAGGAACTTTGGGCCCAGAGGAACCCTGAGGGCTAGGTGGGAGGGTTTCAGGACAAGGGGTTGTTGATTAAGCCTGAGGTGTATGGACTTCCAGTCTCTGGTTCTTCTACCTCTCCTAGTCTAAAATGAATAGCAATCCAGTTAAATCTTTCTTCAGGATCTTGTCTCAGGGCCATCCTACTAACTTTTATTTTTTCTCCTTTTTCTTTTTGTGTGCAGAAAGTCGGGGAATCATTTGTGGGTGGCATGCTTATGTGCACTGCCTTCTGTATTCATAGGAATATAGACTTTTTTTCCCTCCCTAGACTACACTTGAATCCAGTAGCTCTCACCTATTTTAACAGTAGGAAAGCATTGATCTCTGGGGCACTACAGAGTAATTCTGTTGATGTGTAAACAGGAATTAATTTTTTGCTTTTCCAAACGGAACTCCTAATTTTGGGGAAAAACTCTTGAAGTTGAGTCAAATTCTAGTGTGGAAGGAGGGTTTTTCCAGATAAAAGAGGTAGTGATTGGAGTGAAGATGAAGGAGGAAGGAATGAAAAAGGACTGTGGTAGAGAGAGGAGGGCCCTGGGAAGGGAGGACGAGTGTGGGAAGGAGAAGGGACTGCAGCATCAGCTCCAATTTTGAAGGTAGGCCCTATTTTGAAAGCCTTTAGGTCTAGCTGCAGTTGTGCATGCTGCATCCTGCCTAGCGGCCTGAGGCCACATAGGAGGCCTGGGTTTGATTCCTAGCCCACCCTAAAAGAGCTAGGTACAGGGCTGACAGGTGATGTAGTTAAGGTGCTGGATGCCTACATGGCCGATTGAAGCTTGAGTCCCAGATTTGGCAGCTTGTTTTCTTACATTCCCTTTCTCTCTCTGTGTCTCTCTGATAAAATTAAAAAATAAATAATAACGAATAAGATAAATAAATCTTAAAAGAAAAGACGCTAGGTACAGTGCACATACCTATAGTCCTAGCTACTTGGGTGACTGAGGCAGGAGGGCTGTGACACAGAGACTCTGTCTAATAAAACCACCCCCCCACAACACACAAAAACAAAAGAATGCCTTTAATGTACCCTGTTGGCTTAGTGCCCATTTCAAACCACAATCCACAGACTCAGAGAACTGAGTGGGAAGGCACTTATAAAGCCTCTGGAATTTGCTCAGGGCTCAGGCTGGTGCCATGTGAGCAGGCGACTGCCAAGGGCGGGAGGGAACCAGGGCGGGGAGAGCAGTGTAGCAATTGTCTACACAGGCTCTGGAACCCACCCTCTTCCCTGCTCCAGGAGCCCTGTGGAGCAGAGGACCCCTCCCCTATGAAATGGGGGTGCTGTGGACCTGACTGCCAGGAGCTCTGCCTTGGGCTAAGCCAGTTGGACTTTGGTTCCAGGGTAGCCCTGGTGGAAGATGGAAGGGAAGGAGGGGAGAAGCCAGTGAAGCTTGGGTTATCCTGGTACCCTGCTCATGAGGCTCCCTCTGGCTGTCCTCGTCTCTCCCCAGACCTATGGCTGTTCCAATCAAGTCTGCTTTCCCATGAATCTCTCTTCCCTCATCCCTTCAGATCTGGGGGTTCCCAGGATATTGCCTTGGGTTTTCTGTATATTGCACCCAAGTCTCTCTTAATCCTACCTCAGATTACCCTTATTTGAGGGTTTCGTCTTTTTTTTTTTGAGAGTTTTTTTTTTTTGCTATAGGGCGCCTGCGCTCGCCAGACAGAGAGAGACAGAGAGATAGAAAGCGAGAAATCACCCTCCAGGGGGGATGGCCACGCTGCAATCCCTTCTCCTCCATTCTCCTCTCGGGATCTTGGGCACGCACGCACACGCACCCGTCGTGAGTTTTAAGCCACCGGGTCTGGGATGTGAACCACGGTCGACTACATGGGAGTCCAGTGACATAGCCATTATGCTAACTGCTGGCCCCCAGGGTTTCATCTTTTTTCTTTTGAGAACCCAAATAACTCACTGGGGTACTCTGAGGACTAAATGACACATGCCGGAAATCATTTGGCACAGTGGCCACCACCTAGTGAGTGCGCTGCTGTTCTTGTTACCAGGTGAAGGAATGGACCCTCTCCCGTAGGCCTGAGTCCCCCGCTCTTGCCTAATCAATTGTCATCTAGCCTTGGCTCGGGCATTCCATTGAGAGGAAGTCATGCTCTTGGGAGGTGCTTGCTTCACTGAGGGCAGAAAGGATGTGGCAGGAACGGCTGGGTCTGCACTACTTGTGGCTGTCACATTTGGCAGAAAAAGAAACTTCTATTCTTTCAGATGGCTGAGTCTATTTTCATGTCTTCACCCACTGGAGATGTTTTAGGCCTATTATTGAAAATTCAGTAGGTGGGTGCAGTGAAGTTTAACAATAACCAAGACTCCTGTAGAGCATTCTAAAAGCTGCAAATGTATCTCTAAGTAATAATAATTATATTGGTATAGGTTTGCAGGGTTTTAAAAAGAGTTTATTTATTTATTTAGAAACATATACACACACACACACACACACACACACACACACCCTGATGGGGTCTCACCATGCCACGATCCTACTCCTAGCCTTCCAGCCAGGATCATGGGAACACTTGCAGGTGTACCCAGCGTATTCAGGTAAACCTGAGAGTCAACCTGGGGGCCTCTTCATATGGCACCAGGACTGTGCAGCAGCACTCTATTACCTGTACCACCATGGCTGCATCATGCTTTTTTTTTTTTTTTTGGAGAGTTTTTTTGCTATAGGGCACGTGCACTCGCCAGAACGACAGAGAGAGGCAGAGACAGAAAATGAGAAATCACCCTTTGGGGGAGTGGCCAGGCCATAATCCCTTCTCCTTCATTCTCCTCTCGGGATCTTGGGCACGCACATACACACTCCCAGCGTGAGTTTAAGCCACTGGGTCCAGGACTCGAACCACGGTCGACTACATGGGAGTCCAGCGACATAGGCATTACTCTAACTGCTGGTCCCACACCATGCATTTTTTAAACTGGCATTATGTGTGTCTTATTTAGCTTAAGAATAATTTGTCCCCAGAGCAAGGTGAGCAATTTTATGGAATCTCACTGGTAATTTGTGGGCCTTTGTTTTGATGTTACCACTGTAAAAGAAGCCATCTTAAGCATTTTCTTTATTCCTTTATCGGAGTTATACTCAATGTGCCATTTGAGTGTGCTTCCCCTAAGTGTTGGGATTCATTATCTACCTTCAACTCTGTACTGTCTCGGTCTCTTAAGAGAAAAATACCAGTCATCTCTCTGGCATTCTGTACATCAGGCTATCTTGCTATTAAAAAGATTCCTTAACAGAGAGCTTTGTCAGCTCTTGGGCTGAGATTTGTTGGTGAACATGAAGGCCACATGGCCTTTTGTGTTTGTTCTTTTATTTTGTTAGTTCTTGTTTAATGTAGAATATAGAAGAAAAACCTTAAAATCTCCCTTCCCTTTCTTCTCCCTCTGTCTCTCTAGCTACTTCCTCTGGGATACATTTTTCTTTATTCCTCCATTTTAAGGTGAAGTTTATGGTTTTAAGGTGAATTTAGAGTAAAATGCACAGGTCATAAGTATATGGCTTGATGATTTTTGGTTTTATGTGTGTACCTCTATAACCACCATCAAAATGAATACAATTTCTGCCCCTCTAGAGAGTTCTGTCATGCCTTTCCCCAGTCATTCTCCTCCCATCATCAGAGATTAATTTTGCCTATAATTTGACTTTCATAGAAATAGAGTCATAAAACATGTGCTATTTCATGTATGGCTTTTTTTGGTGCAATGAAATGTTGCATATACCAGTACTTGTTCTCAATCTATAGTAGATCATCATTTGTTTATCTGATCATCTGTTGATGGCCATGTGAGTTATTTCCAGTTTGAGGATTTTATGAATAAAGATTCTGAACATTCTCATATGTCTTCCTATGTACCTAAGCACTTGCTTAGGAGTGAGATTGCTGTCCTCACTGACTTTCAAACATGTAGGGATTTCTCTGTGTCAAGCCGTGGCCTCTGTGGGAGAGGAGGTGTCACACTTCCAGCCATGAGCCTCTTCCGTGCCACAATAGCCAACTTAGCCCATCGGCCTGTATCTCCTTGTCTTAGTGTAACTGCCATATGAGTATGACTGGAGAGGCATCATGAAAGCACAGAGCTCAATCTCCCAGGATAATTTGATTATTGGCCCAGCAACTATCAATGACTAATACTTACCTTGTTAAAAACCTACAAATAGAGAGCATGTGTCAAAATTTTGTTGAACTTTAGTGAGGGAAGTGGCAGAATCACAAAAGTGGTTCAGTGAGGGTATGAGGAACTGCTGAAAAAGTTGGTGAAAAAAAGGAATGTTCACATAAGATTGCTAAGCTAGACTCAAAACTGGTTCATGTCTTTAGAGAACAGTAGTCTTAACCTTTTGGGTTATCATATCTACCAGAAAAGAAAAAAAAAAAAAAGCTACCTGTCTTACCATTTTTCTACATGTTATCCTCTGACTTTTATAGAGTTTTAAAATGTCCTCTTAGTGTTAGTTAACTCAAGTTACATTTCCAGAAAGTCAAAGATCCTTCTGGGAGGTTTGTTAGGAAATGCATTACCATGACATTAAAAGGTCATATGGTCATCTTGTGTTGGCCTAATTTCTACATTTTTGATATTTTTTTCTGAGCAGACCATGGTAGAAAAATATGGAGTACAAAAATAGGAAATTCTAGGATGAATTCTCAGTGATTCTTTTTATCATCAAAGGGTCCATGCACTCGTCAGTGAGAGAGAGAAAGCACCCTCCAATGGGCTATGGTTACACCACAATCCCTTTCCCTCCATTTCTTCATCCCTTCAGAATTTGGGGCAAACACACACACATGTACCTGGCATGTTTTTCAAGCTCCTGGGTCTAGAATTTGAACTATAGTCAGCCATGTAGGGACCTGGTTTCTTATGCATAACATTTAACCACTGTGCTACAGGGCCAGCTCAGTCCTTAGTCATTTATTTTAAAAAAACTTGGCTGCTCTTATGGGACCACCAACTACCACATGAATGACAATTTTACTATTATTCTAAAATAATAATAAAAGAAAAAATCCTGTTGAAATTAAAACAAAACAAAACAAAACAGAAAGATAGCCACCTATTACAGGCAGATATGAACCCTTTCGTAGGGATTCATTTTCTCATATTGGATTTCATCACCAGTGTCTTCCTTTTAAAATCCTCAGATCCAGACAACAGTGTACTTTAATGAAGCATAGGATCTTTAAGCAGCTTTTCTCTGGGTTCTTCTGACATGGGTCCACAGATAAACATTTTTTAGTGGCCAGACAAATAAATTTAAAAAGAAAAGGCCTTGAAACTATAACCAGGGATGACACGCTTGTGTCTGCCTAATCTTGGAGGGGACACAGGCCCTCAACATTTTGTAGCTCACCAATAGACATGTAGAAAGCAGGAAGCTGCGGTAGGGGTTAAAAGAATATGCTTGTTGATTTTTTAAATTTATCTGATGCTGTCTGTGAGGAAGTGAGCTGTTTTCTCTACCTGTTTTTATGTCTTGGGTAAAAGTAACATTTTACACACCGCCTGTCCCATTGTTGAAAGTTGAAGTGTGTTTACTTGTAGGTCACATGTCATATGTATGCTGAGTCTGAGTCTAACAATTTTCAGCTTGCTTTCCTGTTGCTAGACTCTGCTTTCATTTGCTAAATGTTTTAGATTTCTCTTTTGTATATTCCAAATCTTTTATTTTTTCTTTTTTTGTATTTGTGTAAAGTGGTGAGTTTTTTTTTTTTTTTGAGAAGTTTTTGCTATAGTGCGAGTGTGCTCACCAGCAAGATGGAGAGAGACAGAGAGACAAAAAGTGAGAAATCACCCCTCCCCCTCAGGGGGGATGGCCACACAGCAGTCCCTTCTCCATTCTCCTCTCGGGATCTTGGGCATGCACGCACATGCACCCTGTGCGAATTTAAGCCACCGGGTCTGGGACTCGAACCATGGTCAACTACATGGGTGTCTAGCAACATGGCCATTATGCCAACTGCTGGTCCCCAGGTGTTGTTTTTTATTCAACGAAGTGAAAAGCCGGTATTTAGTATACTTGTATCACTCTGAGATATAGCTCACAATTACCTTGCTGTTCTTGATTTATGAAGAATCACAAATCTATTTTAAAAATTAAATTAAATTTTTTTGGACTTTTTTTACTTTTTTTTTTTTTTTGAGAGGTTTTCACTATAGGGCGTGTGCGCTCGCCAGATAGACAGAGAGAGAGAGAGACAGAGACAGAAAGCGAGAAATCACCCCCCAGGGGAGATGGTCACGCCGCAATCCCTTCTCCTCCACTCTCCTCTCGGGATCTTGGGCACGCACGCACACGCGCCCGGCGTGAGTTTTAAGCCACCGGGTCCGGGACACGAACCGCGGTCGGCTACGTGGGAGTCCAGTGACATAGCCACTACGCTAACTGCTGGTTCCCAAGCCTCTTCTTGCTCACAGCATTTAGTTGTGATGTGCTTGGATGTGTGGAGGTCTGCTATATTCATCCAGTAAATCTTGACTGGTTGTTTGCTATAAGCAATAAGAGACCAGAAGCTGTAAGCACAAAGAAGACTTTGAATGGAACCTTGTCACAAATGTAACTTTTTCTATAGGATGGGGGTTTTAGCTCCTGTGACCTGTGTTGGGAAAGTCTGTGCTTTAGACATTGTTCTACAAAGATTATCTACAAAGATGTTCCTGATTCAAATGGCACTTCAGAAAGTTCCAACTTAATTTAGCATGCTGCTCTGTTAGGGTATGCAGTGAGCTTTTTGGCTCTGACTGCCCAAAAGTAATGGTTACATTCTGTGCAAGGCTTACTGGTGCCTGGCGTTAAGTGTAGAATCTGTGTCTATGTATAGTGAATGAAATATAGTGAGTGGTTACTACATTGCCAGGTAAGAAAGTGGCTAGGCCCCTCACACGTTTTATCTCATTAAATCCTTATACTACCCTATCATATTGGTACCGTTTTTATCGTGACCATTCTTCAGAAGGGGTAACTGAGTCATATCAAGGTTGAAAGACTGACGCACAATCACAGGAGTTAGTGGGGAACAGTGAGAGCTTTGGAATCCAGGCAGACTAGTTGTAGAGCCTGAGCTCAGGCAGGTAGCGTCTGGGGGCCTGACTGTGCTGGTGGGATTAAGACCATTATGGCAGCGCTGAGTGTCCAATCAGGTGGAATCATGGTTACTAACTTATTTCTGAATTTTACACTTGATTTTAGGCCAAGAAGCAATAATTTCTGAATTTCAAAGAATTATTTTCACAAGTCAGCTGTGTCATCTCAAAAGAGCAACCTTTGCCTGGATGTACGGCTTGTGCTGGTTTTCCTGCACATTCTGAAATAAGGCAGTTAGGGAAAATAGTTCATCTTTACTTATTTGTAAGCAAACTTATCATTTTGCACAGCTCAAACAAATGCTGTTCTGAACAAGCTTGCCTGTTTTTCTATATCAATGGTGAATAATCCAGATATATGACTATCCATTTGTTCCCCATCCATGGGGTCCTTAAAAGTAACAGATTCTAACTCAAATTATTTTTAAAATTTTAAACATAAAATTTTCTTTCAGGAAAAATATTCTAACACTAACAACTAGAACCTGCTAGACATTGTTGTGAGAAATGTTACTCCAAGTAGGTTCTGGAGTAATTAAGAACAAGTGTGTTACAGTAAGATCCCACTCGTTTGGTGGATTCCTCGGGTTTTGTAACTGCTGCAGTACAGGGGGGGTGGGGGGTGTCTTGTGACTCACAGAGAATTGTGACCTCAGTGAATTTAGTCCCCTGACTGACTTGATCATGGTGATTATGCATAATGGAATCTTATTTTCTTAATGACGAGATTAGCGAATCTTAGCTTAGAAAGGGACTTTGAGATCATGTGCTTTACCCCCAGCTTTCTAGTAGATCACAATCAAAACCATCTGTGATGTTGCTGTGATCATTACCCAGTATTTAAGCATGTAAGGTGTAGGGCTCCCATGGGGCACTCCATGCCAGTGGGTCTCTGGCCTGGTCCTGCTCCAGGTGCACTGTATTATCAGAATTTTTCTTAAAGGAATTATTTATTTTATTCCATTTGTTGTTATTATTTTTAAAATTTGACCAGAGAGAGACAGAGAGAGAAAAAGGGAAAGTGAGAAAGCAAACCACCAGGTCTGGGACTTGAATCCGGTGCCTTTAACCACCATGCCACCTGCCAGCCACTATTAATAGAATTTTGATGTGGGGGCAGGAGTTGAAATAGGAGCCTATGAATATTTTAACGTTTAGGCGATTCTGTTGCTCGATAGAATTTGGACATTTGTTTGGTACAATGGTATTGATAGGACAGCAGCAGCATTTTAAATGTAATATCTTTTCTCAAGAATGTGGATTGGTAGTTTTTGACCTAGATTTGAAAATATGTTATTCGTAAAGTAGCTTTATGAGTAGAGTAGTTATAAAAGGAATATTTAAGGAACCACAATCATGCTGGATATTGTAAAAAGTCTTTACTACAAATACACAAAGAATATAGTAATATGTAAATAATGCTCAATTTCAGTCCATTAGAACTACTATTCTAATTGCAGAATTTATGGACTAAATCACTCCATCTTACCCCCTATCCAATGGTAACGAGGTGGGCACAATTTCTAGAATGGTCCTCCAGATCCCATTTCCAAGTCCTCACAATCTTTGAATGTGATGAGCCATCAATCCAGTTATGCTATATGGTATAGTTAACCTTTAAAAAAGGGAGTGATCCAGGTGGGCTTAATTTATTGCACAAGCGCTTAAGAATAGGAAACTTTGTTTAGCAGCAGAAGACAAGTCAGAGAAATTTGAGCTTGAGAAAGATTTGCTGCTGTGAAGATGGAGGGGTCCCTTGAGAAGAGATATGGGCGACCTGTACAAGCACAGAGTAGACTTCCTGGCAGACAGGAAAAAAATGAAGACCTCACACCGACAGCCACAAGGAACTGCATTCTGCTAACATCCTGAGTGAGCTGGGAAGTAGATTATTGTCCCCAAAATCCAGATAAAAGTCCAGCCTGGCTTACATTTTGATATCAGCCTTGTGGGACCCTTAGTTGTATCTATCAGGACTTCTGGCCTATAGAACTGTATATGGTTTAACTTATAGATAGCAAATGGCCCAGGGTGGACCCCTCCTTCCCTGTTGACATGGTGTCAATGCAGACTGAATGGGGAGTTCGGGCTTCCACCCACTCTCCTGCTCAGTAGTGGTAGACACCTCCCCCACGGTTCTCTCCACTAGAGTGAGGAAGATACTGGAGAGGAGGGAGCTGGAGAAATGAATTAATTAAAGGTACTTTCCCTTCCTGCATAGGAAGTCCTGGGCAAACACTTGACCTACTCATACATGAAGCTGACTAGAATTAACATGCCAAAAGGTTTAAGAATAGAAACTTCAATGTGGAATACCATCCAGGGATTGAGAATGACCTCTAGGTAATGCAAATGAAGCAGACCAGAATAGCACTGCAAGGGCTCTGGAAATGAAACCATCACTGGAACCACAGCTCACAAAAGTAGCCTAGGACTTGCATGCATAACCTAAATAGGGTAAATGCCTGCTAAAATTTAAATTGAATCCAGAATATTGTAACATGATAACCCAAATGCCCAGGATACAATAAAAAAAATTATTTGTCATACCAAGAACCAGGAAAGTTCCAAATTGAATGAAAAAAGGCAGTCAACAGATACAACCTTGAAAGAAGACACAGAGGTTGGAATTATGTTTTAAAGATTTTAAAGCTGCCATCATCAAAATGCTTTAGCAAGCAATTATAAACACTCTTAAATGAAAAATTAAAAAATCTCAGCAGGGGAAAAATCATTCAATGGGAAAAAAAAAGAAACTTACCTGTTGATGAAAATGTGTATGGTAATTTCTTTGACTGGGCTAACATATAAGGTATTCATGCTGGGAAAATTCATTTCAATGTTATAAAGATATACAGTGATTGAATGTATGAAATAAGAAAAATAATATGAAATGAAAAATACATACTTCTCGGGACCAGCAGTTGGCATAATGGCTATGTTGCTGGACTCCCGTGTAGTCAACCACGGTTCGAGTGCTGGACCCAGCAGCTTAAACTCACACCGGGTGTGTGTGCGTGCATGCCCAAGATCCTGAGAGGAAAATGGAAGAGAAGGGATTGTGGCGTGGCCATCCCCCCAGGGGGTGATTTCTCACTCTCTGTCTCTCTATCTCTTTCTATCTTTCTGGTGAGCGTACCCACCTTGTAGCAAGAACCTCTGCAAAAAAAAGAAAATACATACTTCTCAAGGGAGATAGTTATATTTGATTTTCTAAATATATCTAAATAAACCCTAGTAAAACAAACAAACAAAAAGAAATTGAAACAAGCCTAATACTGTATTATAAATACAAATGCTTTTGTACAAAAGTTGTAGAAAATTAGTAAATCTCAGAATTTTCCAATTTAATCACTGTATGATGAAAACAAAGCTCAGCAAATAACTAGAAGATATAAAAATGGAAATTATGGAACTGAAAAATAAAATAACCAAAATTAAAAGCTCCCTGGATAAGATCAATAATAGATTAGAAATGACAGAGCAAGGGGTCAGTGAATTTGAAAACAGATCAATGAAATTTATGCAGTTTGAGCAACAGATGGAAACTAGTCTGGAAAAACAATGAACAGAGCCTCAGCTACCTATGGGACAGTAACATAAGATCTAACATTTGGGTCGTTGGAATTCCAGAAAAAGAGAGTATATCAATAAGCAACGTTCAATGAAATAATGACTGTAAACTAACCAAATTTGGCAAAAAAGGCATAGATATCTTCAGTATCAAGAAGCCAAGAAAACTTCAGATCGGATAAATCCAGAAATATATATCAAGATATATCATAATCAAACTTATAAAAACTAAAGACAAAGTACAAGAGCAAGAGAGAAATGACATATTATCCATAAAGGAAGAATGATTTGAATGACAGTGGATTTCTTGTATGAAATAATGGAGTCTAGCACAACCTTTTCATGGGCTGAAAGAAAAGAATAGTTCATTCCAAATTCTGTGTATGGTGAAAATATCTTTTAGGAATGAAGAGAAAATAACATTATTAGATAAAGGAAAGCCAAGAAAATTTATCAGTAGGTAAAGAAAGTTCTCCAAATGTAAAAGGAAATAATAACAAAGGGAGTCTTGGAACTTCAGAAAGTAAAAAACAAAATCAGTGGATGTGTAAAAATAGAGGGCATGTATAATAGATTGTCTCCTCATTCGTTTGTAAAATCACATTTGATGGTTGAAGCAAAAAATTCTATCATCTGGTGTAATGTTCAATATATGTAGAGGTGGTTTACAAGAAAAGTATATTTAAGAAGTGGGCAAGATACGAAGGAACCTAAATGAAAGTAAAGTTTCTTCATGTCACTGAAATGTTGAAAATGTTGTCTATGTGAAGTTATATACATATAATAACTAAAAAACCTAGATAGCACAATGGTTATGTTGCTGGACTCCCATGTAGTTGATCGTGGTTCGAATCCTGGACCTGGAGGCTTAAAACTCATGCCAGGCACATGTGCATGCATGCTCAAAATCCCAAGAGGAGAAAGGATTGTGGTGTGGCCATCCCTCCTGGGGGGGGGGGGTGATTTCTCACTTTTTGTCTCTGTCCTTCACTGAGCACACGCACCCTGTAGCAAAAATCGTTCTAAAAAAAAACAAAAACTGAAACTAAAAAAACCCTTAAGTTTTCTAAAATATTTATGCAAAGGGATATACTAAAAATAATTATAAATAAATCAAAATGAAATTCTAAAAAAATGTAGAGGCAACCCACAAGAAAATAACAAAAAGAAACAGAGGATAGAAAAACAAAGTGAAGCGGAGAGGCAAGGAGCAGGCCTTCAGAAGAAGACACCTTCATGGCTCCTGAGAACTAGTAATTTCAGAGAAAAAAGAGAAAAGAGATTTTCTACTGATAATTCAGCCTACAGCCCACAAACTCGAGTGGGATCAAAACAGAATGGCAAAGAGATTCCAGGTCACCTCTTTCTGCACGCTCCTGAATGCTCAGATTAAATTTCAAGTTTAGGAAGAAACACACAATTTCAAGTTTAGGAAGAAACAAACACATCATTCATCAGATGACTAGAAATCACTGGAGGGCCACAAGAAATATGAGAAAGCAAGAAAATACCTCTCCTCCAAGGGAAAAGAATAGGTCCTCTTCATCCACAGACAGTTCAATGGAAATCATGGAAATGTCTGATAAAGAATTTAGAATAATGGGACCAGCAGTTAGCGTAATGGCTATGTCACTGGACTCCCACGTAGTCGACTGCGGTTCGCGTCCTGGACCCGGTGGCTTAAAACTCATGCCGGGCGCGTGTGCGCACGTGCCCAAGATCCTGAGAAGAGAATGGAGGAGAAGGGATTGCGGCGTGGCCATTCCCCCTGGGGGGTGATTTCTCGCTTTCTGTCTCTCTGTCTCTATCTGGCGAGCGCACGTGCCCTATGGCAAAAACCTCTCAGTAATTTAGAATATTCATAATGGCGAAGCTAACAGAGATGGAAGAGAAAAGAGACAATGAACTGCAGAAGAGGAAGGAGAAAGGAGATGATGAGTTCCAGGAGGTGAGGAAATTCTTGCAAGATCTAAAAGAGGAATTACACACTTGAAAAAAGAATCAAATGGGGACCAGCAGTTAGTGTAATGGCTATGTCGCTGGACTTCCATGTAGTCGACTGCGGTTCAAATCCCGGACCTGGTGGCTTAAACTCATGCCGGGCGCGTGTGCGTGCGTGCCCAAGATCCCGAGAGGAGAATGGAGGAGAAGGGATTGTGGTGTGGCCGTCCCCCCTGGGGGGGTGATTTCTCATTTTCTGTCTCTCTGTCTCTGTCTTTCTGGTGAGCGCACATGCCCTATACCAAAACCTCTCCAAAAAAAAAAGAAAAAAGAAGAATCAAATGGACCTGTTAGAGATGAAGGCTATAATACAGGAAGTCAAAATATCCCTTGAAAGTATTAAAAGCAGACTAGATCATACAGAAAATAGAATATCACACGTAGAAGAGAAAATTGCTGGCCTAGAAAAATCCACCACGAAGACTGAGAAAATGGTCCCCAAAAGAGAATAACATATGAGAAATACTAGATACTCTCAAATGTCCAAACATCCAGATAATTGGTATCCCAGAAGGCATAGAGTCTCATAAGGGCTTCAATAATCTATTCCATGAAATTCTGCAAGAAAACTTTCCAAACCTAGAAAGGCACTCAAAGATCCAGTCCCAAGAAATACAAAGGACCCCAAATAGAATCAACCCAAGAAGGTCTTCTTCAAGACACATTATAGTCAGATTGACCAAAACCACAGACAAGATACTAAGATTGGCAAGAGAGAAACAGCAAGTTACATACAAAGGATATCCCATCAGGCTAACAGCAAACCTCTCATCAGAAACAATGTGAGCAAGGAAAGAATGGGAAAACATATTCAAAGTGTTAAGGGAAAAGCAATTTCAACCAAGAATACTGTACCCAACAAGATTATCCTTCATCTGGGAAGAAAAGACAAGAACATTCTCAGATAAACAAAACCTGAAAGAATTTACCAGTGCCAGACCAGATCTCCAAGAAGTTCTCAAGGGAGTGCTATTTCAGGAATATTAAATACAGGTACACAGAAATAAGAGTTCAGAAACTAAGAAAATGGCCAACTTAATAATAGGGACAAGTCTGGAGTTGAATATTATATTCCAGAATTCAATCAGGATGATCAAACCACAACAGAAGATAAAGTACATGAGACTGAACTAGTGAAATAGCATTTTATGACTTTTGACTAAAATATTGCTGATTTTCTTCTAGGCTTTGTTGTCTGGTGTTAAAGATTTTTGTCCTGTGTTGAGCTGATAGGGTGTGAGAGATAGGGAATCAAGGATGGGGAATAAAGCAAAATATATAGGAAACAAGAAATGGAAAATTATTTGTTGATGGTAACACATATGTTGATGTGCTTGATTGAGCCAATGTACAGTGTATTCTGGATGGAAAAATCTCGTTTGTATACTGTAATCATGTATAGTAAATGAATGTAAACAAATAAATTTAAATTAAAAAAAAAGAAAAACAAAGTGAACAAACATAAAGCAAATAATACAGTACCAAGCTTAAGCCCTAACATATCAACAATTACTTTAAATGTAAATGGTCTAAATAAATCAGTTTAAAGATAGAAATAATTGATTAAAAAAACATGACTGTATGCTATCTATAAGAAACTTTTCACATATACTAATATAGGAGTATTGAAAGTTAAAGAGTGAAAAAGATACCATACAAATATTAATTTTTAAAAAGCAGGAATATATAAGATAAAGTAGACTAAAGAGCAAATAAAATTGCTGGGGATAAATAAGGGTATTACACAATCCTGAAGTGTCATTTCACCAAGAAGACTTAACATTCTTAAATGTGTATTTACCAAACAATAGAACTACAAAGTGTATGAAGCAAAAACTGATAGAGCAGAAAGATAGGAACATCTACAGATACAGTTGGGAATTTTAGCATCCCTGTCTTAGCACTTGACAGAGTTACTTAAGAGAAAATCAGGAAAGATATAGAAGGACTGAACAAAATCTTAATCAAGAGGTTCTAATTGATGTTTATATAACATTCCACCCAAAAACATCATAAAAACATTCTTTTCAAGTACCCATCAAGCATTCATCAAGCTAGAGTATATCTTGGATCATAAAACTAACCTCAGTACATTTAAAGGAATTGAAATTATACAAAATATATTCTCTGACCATAGTGTAATCAAACTAGAAATAAACAAGAGAAAGATAACAGGAAATCTTCAAACACTTGGAAATCAAGTAACATTCTTAAATAATTCTTGGGTCAAAGAGTAAGTCTCAGAGGAAATTTAAAATATACATTGAACTTTATAAAAATGAAAAGAGAATGTATTATAGTTTTGGGGACACAGCTAAAGCAGTGCTGAGAGAAAAAAATTATAGCACTACATGTTTATAGCAGAATGGAAGAACATTTTCAAATCAATAATCTAAGCTACCACCTTAAAAAAAAAACAACTAGAAATAGGAAAGAAAAGCAAGCAGAAGAAGGGAAATAAGTAGGATAAGAGCAGTAATCATTGAAATTGAAAATAGAAATACAGAAGATCAGTGCAAAAAGTTCTTAAAAATGATCAGTAGAATGTATACACCTCTAAGAAGATTGACAAAGGTTTAAAAAAAAGACAAAAATGACCATTTTAGGAATGAAGCAGGTGATATCACTACAGATCCTATAGTTACTAAAAATAAGAGAATACTACTAACAATTCTGTTCACATACATTTGCCAACTTAAATAAAATGAGCCAATTCTTTGAAAGCCACAAACTACCAAGACTCACCCAAGAAGAAATAATCTCAGTAGCCCTTTAAGTATTAAAGAAAATGAATTTGGAGACCAGCAGATGGTATAATGGCTATGTCCTTGGACTCACATGTAGTCAACCGTGGTTCGCGTCCCGGACCTGGTGGCTTAAACTCATACTGGGCACGTGTGCGTGCATACCCAAGATCCTGAGAGGAGAATGGAGGAGAAGGGATTGCAGTGTGGCCACCCCCCCGGGGAGTGATTTCTCGCTTTCTGTCTCTCTCGCTCTCTCTGTCTTTCTGGTGAGTGCATGTGCCCTGTAGCAAAAACCTCTCCAAAAAAAATATATATATATAAAATAAAAAAAGAAAAAAGAAAATTAATTTGGAGTTAAAAACATCCCTCCCCTCCTAAAAATAGCCCTACAAAAACCCTGCATTCTTAGAGGTTTTCATTAGAGATTTCTACCAAATATTTAAAGAAGAATTAGTGCCAATTCTGCATATTTTTTTCCAGAAACTAGAAGAGGGGGGAATACTTCCAAGTTCATTTTATGAGGCCAGTATTACCTTGATACCACAGCCAGAGAGCCAGTACAAGAAAGAAAACTACAGGCCAATATCCCTTAGGAACATAGGCATACCAAATCCTCAACAGATTACTGCCAAAACAAATCCAACAATTTATGAAAGGAATTATATACCATGATGAAGTGGGGTTTATTCCAGGTATGGAAGGTCACCTTGGTGTTTGAAAATCAATCAATGAAATCCACCATATTAAGTCATGGGGGAAAATCAATATCATAATCAGATCAACTGATGGAGAAAAAGATTTGGCAAAATTAAACTCCTAATCATGATAGAAACTTAACAAACTAGGAATAAAGGAGAACTCTCCCAACTTGATGAAAAGTATCCATAAAACCTTCATGATAAATGGTGAAAGACTATATGCTTTCCCCCAAGAATGAGAACAAAGTAAGGATGACTTCTACTCTCACCAGTCTCATTTGACATAATACTGGGAGACCTACCTAGTGCAATTAGTTGAGAAAAAGAAATTAAGAGCATATAATTGGAAGTGACGATTAAAACTGTCCCTATTCAGATGACAATGACTCTCTAGGTAGATAATACCAAGAATATACAAAGTAACTCCTAGAACTAATAAGTGATTTCAGCAGGGTCACAGGATACCAGATTAATAGATAGAAGTTTTATATATAAAATCAGAGGAAGTAGAATAGATGAAATAATTGTTCAAAAGAAGAGAAAAGTAGAAGGAATCTACCCTATTTTATGACTTACTTTTATAGTTGTCATGAAGACAGTGTAGTATTGATATAGGAATAGACATTCATATCAATAGAACAGAGTAGAGAACCCAGACATAGACCTTCACAGATATCCCTAACTGATTTTTTGACAGTGGGGCAAGAGCAATGTAATAAATGATGACTTTTTCATCAAATGGTACTGGAGTAATTGGATACCCATAGATTAATAAAAAGGACCTTGGGGACCAGCAGAGGGTGTAATGGTTATATCATTGGACTCACATGTAGTCGACCACAGTTTGAATCCTGGACCCAGTAACTTAAAACTCATGCTGGGTGTGTGTGTATGCATACCCAAAATCCCAAAAGGAGAATGGAGAAGGGATAGCAGCATGGCCATCCTTCCTGGGAGGTGATTTCTCACTTTCTGTCTCTCTAGCAAATGCATGTGCCCTATAGCAAAAAATCTCTCTTAAAAAAAAAAGAGGAACCAGCAGTTAGGGTAATGGCTATGTCCCTGGACTCCCACATAGCCGACCGCGGTTCGAGTCCCGGACCCGGTGGCTTAAACTCACGCCAGCCGCATGTGTGTGCATGCACAAGATCCCGAGAGGAGAATGGAGGAGAAGGGATTGCGGTGTGGCCATCCCCCCTGGGGGGTGATTTCTCGCTTTCTGTCTCTCTGTCGCTCTCTGTCTTTCCGGTGAGTGCACGCGTCCTATAGCAAAAACCTCTCAAAAAAAAAAAAAAAAAAAAAAAGACCTTAACCTTACACCTTATTAAAAAATTAAAATGGGTCATGAATTTAAATGTAAAACATAAAATTATAAAAGTTTTAGAATAGACACAGGAGAACATCTTCAGGACCCAGGCCTAGGCAAGGATTTCTTAGATACCACACTAATAGCAAAATCTGTTATGGAAAAAATGGATAAATTAGATGCCATCAAAATTAAAAGTGTTTGCTTTGTGGAAAACCTTATGAAGTGTATGAAAAGACAGGTTACAGACTAGGAAGAAATAGTTGCAAACCACATGTCTGTCTCTAGAATTTATGAACAAATCTCAAATTGCAACAATAAGAAACCCAAAAATCCAATTAAAAATGAGTAAAAGACATGAATAGATATTCATTGAAGAGGATGCATAGATGTATCTTGAAACAAGCATATGAAAAGATTTTCAGCATCACTAGCCATTAGAAAAATGAACACTAAAACAATGAGATATTACTGTGTATCTATTAGAATGGGCATTAGCATAGCAAAAAAAATACAAATGCTGGCAATGGTGTAGAGAAATTGGTTCTCATATATTACTGGTGGGAATGTAAAATGGTTCACTCTGGAAAATAGTTTGCCAGTTTCTTATAAAACTGTGAACTTCCCGTATGACCTGGTAATTGTGCTCTTGGACACTCAGGCAAAAGAAATGAAAATTTATGTTTGCCTAAAAACTTAAACACAGGCATTCATAGCATCTTTCTTTGTAAGAGCTACAAATTGGAAACATGCTGAATGTCTTTCAAAGGGCGGATGGAATACTACTCAACACAAAAAAAGAACGAACTATGGTACATGCCTCAGCTTGAACAGATCTTGAGGGCATTGTGCTTTCCGAATAAAACCAATTTGCGATGTTACATTATTCATGATAGAATTTATATTAGATTCTCAAAATGACAAAACGTTAGAGTTGGAGAACAGATTACTGATTGCCAAGGGACAGTGACAGGTTAGGAAAGGGACTGGTACAACTGTGGGGGAGTTCCTTTGTGGAGATGGACTAGTTCTGTATCTTGATTGTGATGGTGGTTGCACAAATTCATACATGGAAACAAGTTGTATAGAGTTACACATACACATTCTCACACGCATGCACACACATCAGTGCATGGAAAGACTGATGGGTATTGGATAAGGTCTGTAATGTAGTTAACAGTACTGTACCAATATCAGTTTGGTTTGATATTGCACTGTAGTCATATAGGATATTGTCACTGAGAGAAGCTAGGTAAATGGGTTCTTGGGACTCTGTACTGTCTTAAAAGCTCTTGTGAATATGTAATTATTTCAAAAGGAAAATTAGAAAAAAAAGAATGTCAATGGGTCTCAACCTTTGCTGCATGTGAGTATCACCTGAGGACCTTAAAAACATCCCAGTGACCAGGTTGTAACGCAGATCCATGTCTATTTCTCGTTGAGTCCCGGTATTAGTATATTTCTAGGATTCCCATGTCTTGTCCTTGTTGTTTTCCAACAGAACAAAACATACCACCTTCCATACGCTAAAGTTCTCTAGCCTATCATGGATCATGGTGTTGTAGTCATCTCCCAGGATGGTTCTGTTGCAAATGATCAGATTCTGCTGCTGTATTATGATAGCCGAGCCTGGTGTTTAGGGAAGCCGTATGACCTGCTCTGAGCAGGTCCAAAGAGGCACTGCCATTGGCCAGTCTGTGGTTGGCCCGGAGACTGGTGGGGGCAGTGAGAGAAGTAGAGTTCAGAGGAGAAAAGAAGAGTTTAAGAGTGGAGAAGTGGGCAAAGGGAAGAGGAGATATAGGGCTCATACTGTGTTGATGAAAAGGCTGCTGCAGGGCCTGGTCTTCTGGGGCAAACATGCTTTAGGGGTAAAAAGCAGGGGAGGGGAGGTATAAATGTTGGGAGAGGATCACAATTTATGATATGGAGGCCAGGAAAGCCTTCACTAAAAAGGTGATGTAAGACTTGAGCCTTGGGACCAACAGTTAGCGTAATGGCTATGTTGCTGAACTCCCATGTAGTTGACCACGGTTCGAGTCCTGGACCCGATGGCTTAAACTCACGCCGGGCACGTATGCGTGCATGCCCAAGATCCTGAGAGGAGAATGGAGGAGAAGGGATTGCAGCGTGGCCATACCCCCGGGGGCTGATTTCTCGCTTTCTCTCTCTCTGTCTTTCAGGGGAGCGCATGCGCCCTATAGCAAAAAAAAAAAAAAAAAAAAAAAAAAAAAAAAAAAAAAAAAAAAAAAAAAAACACCTCTCCAAAGAAAAAGAAAAAGAAAAAAAAGAAAGACTTGAACCTTGTGAGATTGTGGGTAAAAGGGCCTTTCGTGCAGAAGGAACAAGGCAAAGCCCCCGAGGAGGGGAAGTCCCTGGTGTGTTAGAGGAACAGAGACTAGTGTGCCACCACAGGGAAGAGAACCAGAGGGGAGCAGCCAGAGATGGGTTAGAAGTCATGGGACTTCAGATTGGAGAGAGTAATTGGAGTAGCTGGGGGCTGCTGGGAAGAGCATGGCCTGGCCTAGCAAGAAAGCTGAGGTGGATCCTGAGGGTACATGTTGTTTCTTGAAGGGACATGCAAGCAGTACACACATCTGTAGGACGCCCAGAAGACATTTGTTTCACTTTAGTTTCTTAACTCACAAGGGGATTTGCAATAACGTATTTAACCCTCAGGCTCAGGGATAAATTTCATCATCATTGTGCCACTGAGAAAGATAAGAAATTCTTGAAGGAAGTCCAGGGAGTGTGAAGGTGAAGACGTGAATGTTTCTTTAATTAGTTACAACACACACTAACACGGGAGACTTGGATACACACACACACACACACACACACACGCTTAATTATTTGTGGGATGAGGGACATGAAGTCAGCCCATATTCGCTCTTAGCTGCCTATTTTGCTTGTCATAAAGAAATGAGCATTTCATTATTGTCATACTTCCTTTGGGACCACCAGAATTTTCTCATGAAGACCAACAAAGAGATGATATCTTGTGTCTGGGAGTCTGGGTAGAAAACAAACTGGGCTTGTTTGAGTATGTAAGCAGAGAAATGGTCCAAGTCAAACCACATCCTGCCCCAGGTTTCCTGGGCAGGTGGTCCCAGATGGAGACCCAGAACCAGAGCAACCGTGCAAACCTTGCTCCTAAAAGCTGCAGGGCTGTACGCAGTTCCCAGGTGATGTGCAGAGGCCCTTGTTGAGGGCTGAGCTTTTCTTCTAAGGAGACCGCACAGCTCTCTGGTTGCAATAAAGGCTGAAGTCGATTCTAGTTCCAGTGTGGCTCTGCTGTGAATCACCTGCAGCACTGCTGTTCGCACAGAAGCTCTCAGAGATGTGCTTTCCCTGGCTGTAAAATGAGGCCATGGTCAAAGTCTGGGAGAGATCGTGCAGGTTGCTGGTGTGAGCACAGTGGGGCCAGGTTGACACGTTAGAGGCACTGTTTTTACATGATGTGGAAGATAAACTAAAATTGTATTTTAAACATTTAGGTGTACATTTTAGTCTTAATTATACTACAATATAATCAGATTTGATGAAGCGTTAAAAGGTGAACACATTCTTAGCAAGGCTGTGTATGTTTGGATTGTGTCTATATCTCCGTGTCTGCGTTGTGATACCAGTGGCCGATGGCAACAGTCAGATGGGGTCTACACAGATATGATTCATAGTAAAGAAACAGCATCGAAAATCAGTTGACAGATTATGGGCAAAAGATACATTATAGCCATAGAAAACCATCATCCTTATCAAGCTATAACTGCTATGCTTGTAGCCGTTCTATAATATTGGGACCTTTGTGGGTACGCATAGGATCAGACTTACTGCTGTCATTCTGTAATTGTTGTTTAACAGCCTGGCTTATATTCACAATTCAGTTTGTTTCTCTCAGCTGCAAAATGATGAGCATGCACACAACGTTTTTTTTTCCCCTGATCTTGAACTGGAATCATTACTAACCTGCCTATTTAAAAATATATATCTGCCATATGAAAGTAGTTTCATCTATTCTGTGTTTAAAAAGTGATTGTGAAAAAAAAAAGTGATTATGACATTAGGTTCTAGTGGCACATAACATGAATTTTGAAATATTTGAGTATGGAGCATGTCATGTTCATGTGGTTTCAAAGGTTGAGAAATCACTCCTTTGTGGTAATTGATATTTTTCCAAGGGCTGCTCTGTTATTTGGTTCAAAATGTCACACGAGAGGACCAACAGTTGGTATAATGGCTATGTCACTGGACTTCCATGTAGTTGACCTCGGTTTGAGTCTCGGACCCAGTGGCTTAAACTCACATTGGGCATGTGTGCGTGCGTGCCCAAAATCCCGATAGGAGAATGGAGGAGAAGGGATTGTGGCATGTCCATCCCCGCCCTGGGGGGTGATTTCTCACTTCCTGTCTCTCTCTTTCTGGCGAGCTCATGCACCCTATAGCAAAAACCTCTCCAAAAAAAAAAAAAATTGTCACACGACAGCTGATCTCTTTGGTGCATATAATCCATGCAATTATAGTGTGAGCTTCTGCTGTCAGTGATGGTTAAAAATCCATATACCTTGCTCCTTTTTTAACCTCTGATTTTTTTTTATTCAATTTCAGTCATCCTTTTATTTTAAAACTTAAATTTGAATGGTTTCCATTAACAGATATTTTAAGGTGACAGTCAAGTCTAGGGTGCTGCCAACTTGAAGCTGAACACAGGCCTCAGCTCTCAAACTGGATGTGAAATCTCATTTCAGGCCTGTGGCAGTGCAGAGATGTGGCTGATTTGTAAACAGCCCTGTAACAATGTAAAACAGTTGACAGGCCGTGGTTCTCAAGCAGGGTGAAGTGTGTTATCTAGCTGTCTAGATGGTCGCCCTGATTGCAGTTCTACCTGGGATGCATCTCACAGAGCCACACACAATAATTAAAGCCGCGGATTCATCATTGGTAGATCCATCCCATTTTAGTCTCGTTACAGATGAATTTAGACCTGTCTTCATTCATTATAATGAAAGTCAAATAAGGATTCACTTTACTAAAACCTATATGCTTTTTCCTCTTTTAATTGCAATGTACAGTGAATATTAAAGCATAAAATAATTAAAAGTGACTCTTTTTGCTAATAAAACTTAATGTAGGGCCATTTGTGCCCTGTGCATTGCATTCGCCTTCCCGGGTATGTGTCGCTCAAGGTTCTCTCGGTCGTGAGACCCATGACTGTGTCTTCCTGGTGGCAGTGATTGAAAGGTGGTTCCTGTGGACCCGTCTCTTTCCAGAGTGGCTGGAATGGTCTTACGGACATAGATGGAGCATGTTAAACATTTATCTGATTTAACTGACTTTAATATACAATCCTTAACATTAATCTGAAGTTTTCAAGTTAAGTGCTTCAGTTTTTAGCAATATAAAATTGTTTTGCTATTATCTTAGATAGTGAATGGGGGGAAAGTTCTTTCCATGAGGTGGATCTCACCAAGCTGCTGCTGTTTTCATTTGCATATGATTACCAGTTATATTCCATTAGGAATGTGGGTTAGAGGAGAGGCATCTGGGGTTGAAGATTTGGTTTCTGGGTGTTGCAGAATAGATTATACAGTCCAGAGTCCGGCACTTACTGGCTGCCCTATGGGTGTGCTGGTGTGTATATTGATAACTTTCAATTTTCAAGAATGTTAATAATCATGGTTGGATATCAATTTAAAGAACAATGAATTAATTAACATGTCATTTTCATGTACTTTGGTTTATAAACATGCACATTTAAAATAAAGATATTCACTTATAGGACACTAAGTTTTTTTATTTCAGCTTCTTTCACCTCTCTGACATTGAAATGTAATGTTGTATTGAAGTTATTTATTTATTTATTTTTTTGGAGACGTTTTTGCTATACGGCTTGTGCTTTCACCAGAGAGAGAGAGAGAGAGAGAGAAAGTGAAAAATCAGCCCCCAGGGGGGATGGCCATGCCGCAATCCCTTCTCCTCCATTCTCTTCTTGGGATCTTGGGCACGCATGCACACATGCCCAGCGTGAGTTTAAGCCACCAGGTCTGGGACTTGAACTGCAGTCCACTATATGGGAGTCCAGCGACATAACCATTACGCCAACTGCTGGTCCCAGAGGTTATTTGTTTTTAGAACACTTTCTGAAGTGTTGCCAAGAATGATGGTGGTACTTTTTTAAAAAATTTGGGTGATCTCTGTAAATTATTGAACAAGAATCAAATGCTGTATACAAATTTTGGGCTATTTGTATTATAATACTGCTTTTCTATGTGGCCACCTACACTGTGATTTTATAATTTAAAATGTGAACTATTAAAAAAATTTAGATGAGCACGAGAATATCACCAGCATCTACCTGTCCACTGCCTAGTTTTGTTAAATGTTACCATTTTGTTGTACTTCTGATCCTTTATGAATAAATAAGTAGATTTCTGGTTTTAACTCAGAGATGTGGAGAGCTGTAAAGATGTCCCTGTCATGCTTTCAAGAAACATCTGGACAGACTGGAAATTAACAGAGAATTGAGTTCACAGAGCAGACAGCCATTTCAAAATCTGGAGAGAAAGAGGCCCTTTCTGAGACGCAGGATAGAACCTGAGCATTTGCTTCTGGGCCAGTTGCCTTAGATGTAGGTAGGAAGACTAAGCTAGAAAATTTGATAAATTGCTGGTGGTCGAGTATGGGCTAGCTTGGAAAGTGAAGCTCCTGGGGATAGCACTTGGGAAGTAGGGAGTCCTACCCCTTTGTAGGCTTTTCCTTGAGGAACCCCCACCTGACTCTCAGAGGGAAAATACAGGGAAACTCATGGTGCTGGCTCAAGAATCACTGAGAAATCAACTCTGACTCTTTTCTTTCAAGGAGCAAAAAGCTTATTCTGGAAGGGAAGAACATAGTCTAAGGGTACTAGAGAAATGCCATTGCAACTGGAGGAGGGGACCTTACTCTGGCATCTCTTTCAGCCACTGCTGTGGCATTCTCTATCACCTGAAAATTTGTCTTAATCTGTCGGGAAAATGATCTCAAGCAGGAGCTACAGAGAGAATGCTGGTGAAACTCAGTGCAGCTGGGGGAAGGGGCTGGGAGGCGCTCTACCCCTGGAGAAAAGGCAGAAACACCTGCGAAGGTTAAAACCCTCCCCAAGACACAGGCCTGCTATGCACTTCAGAGATAGGCTTAGAATCTTAAGGACTGTCCCACTCTCTACACCACCAGCATGCTCACAAAGCCTCCAGGCATAATTAATAGTGGGTTACAGCAGGGAGAGAGCTGCAAGAGACAGGCTCACTCTGGGCAGCAGCACAAAGGTAAGTCCCAAAGCCAAGAGAAGAGACAAAAAAAGGTCACTAGAAGGATTTGAAATGTCTGATGTTTATAGGAAAACAAACCTCAGCACAGCCTAGCTCCTGACTAGATTGATAAAAGTCCCCACATCAAGGGCTTATTTACCTTAGTATCTATTAATTTAGACAGAATGTCTAGCTTTCAACCAGAAATTACGAGACATGCCAAAAGGCAGGTAAAAGCAGTCCGAAGGGAAGAAGCAATCTTTAGAAGCAGATGCAGATGTGATATAGCTGTTGGAACGATCAAACCATAGACACATGTATTACCTAGCTGTGTCCACTGAGTGCCTTGCATCTGCCACGTCCCATTTTCAGTGCCTTTTTTGATGAGCTTAACGACATCTGAGCTCTTAGA